>OY728136.1:1296086084-1297336084 GCA_963277665.1 Viscum album
TTATCATGATTGTACCTTGGCATTAAATCTAGATCTTACTTCATTTGAAGACTCTATTTCATCAAAAGTCTTGGGATCCTTCAGTTCATGCACGACAATGCATGAATATTGAACATGACTTGTTCTTGGATCATGCTTGGATATTATAAGTTCATCATGGACTTCTTAATATGGAAGGGTCCTTGGTTTTATCCAAGGATTCCCAACCATGATCTTTGTGACTCATCAATGGTAGATAACCAATGCTCTATAAAACCCTTGAGAAAGGGAAGAAGGTTCTCACTAATTAGACAACTTGAAAAAGTTAGATCAAACTGTTGTGTAAATGTCTGCATGTTTTTAGTGGAGAGACAATGATTGTGTCACCATTTTCCCATATAATAATATCACTCGGTTGAGTGCTTCCTTATTTATTTTATCATTCCTTCAGCTTGGTAGAAGTGATTACTGGGGTACGCTCTCAAATCCTCACTGGCATCGACCCATGTTGTCTTCTCTAACACCATTCCACTGCACATGATTGAACCACCACTCTAATACCATGTGCCTCATGTGAATTCATGCTCGCCTACCATTTCTTCCCATACAATAGTCAACTCCAGTTCCCACCTCAAAAGTGGCTGCACCTAATTCCCTTATGTAGCTAGTTGGATGGATTCCTTTTTAAATAAAGTTAAAAATATGTGTTAGATAAAATATTCCACCAAATTCCATATTCACTCCAAATACCAATCCTTATTCTTCATGAAAAATATAAATAATATATTTATACTTTTTTCATATATCTCTTCATTTATGTAATTTAATTTCATATTTGGATAATTATCCATGTTTTAAAAGTGAGAATTATTTAAGATTATCTTAAATAGAAAAAAATGCGCAAAGGAGTTTTCAAAAATGTTCACTAGGTATTCTGTGAGATGCGTGAACGCCGTTCACGCATCCCTTCTCTCGGGAAGATACGTGAACGGCGTTTACGCATCACGCCCGGGTCCGGGATGCGTGAACGCCGTTCACGCATCCCGGACCCATTTTTAAAATTATTCGAACCCTATACCCTTCTTTCAAATTTTAATTTTTTAAAAACCCAAATAAAAAAATTACCCGTTCTCCTGAGAAATGAAAGAGCCAGCCATCCCCTATGGGTTTTGTTAATATTAATAAAATTACTTTTATTTTAAGATGTTAATATTTATATATAAATATATGAATTTAGTTTAAATAATATATAAATGTAAGTGTGTTTCATATACATATTTTATGTGTATATATATATGGATATATGTATGCACCCATAAGCATTAACCACAACTTGAATTAAATTGGCCCAAAAAAAACTATAGTGTTTAAAGTATGTTGTTGATATTCTTAAATAATTTCTGATAGAATGAACGTTTCACTACATATGCTATGAAACATAAGGCATGTCCACTTAATAAAACGTGACCATTTATCAGATCATGCCTTATGTACAAATGACATATATATTAATTTAAATTTAATCATTTATTACGATAAATGTTAATTTCCACGAACCAAAGATATTGAAAGTTAAGGAACTATCATTTTATGTGGTAATCACATCCATTCATTACATGCATGTTTTAAATAAATATCACATGTGCAATGAACATTTACTATATTATGCATGTCTCTGAGAAATTTATCTAAATAATAACTGACATATTATAGTCCAACATCATTTCCATTTATCAGTGCATGAACTAAACTTGAATAATACCTATCCGAAGTTATAAACATGCAATGTAATGCACTGGATGTTTATGGAAGCAGTTGTAAAGTTATTAATTTTTTAGATAAATCAAACTATTTATTATTCATCACATATAGTAATGAATTAAGAATTTAACTATTTTGAGTGTTATAGGACAACCCAAATAAAAGACATGGAATTATGTATTCAAATTGGTGTGGGAAATTTTGGATACATTGCCTTATTAAACATATGAGGAATGTATTGGACTAGAATGTTCTAGATTGGGGACCATTAAATGTAAGCCATCTGGGTTGGGGTTCGGTTACAGCAGACCCTCCGGGTTAGTGTCTAGTTGCAGAGGCTCTCCAGGATGTATTCCGGTAACAGAGGATCTTCGGGTTGGGGTCCAGTTAAGATAGCCCCTAGGTCTTGGCCGAGGCCTTGACACAGAAATTAATGTCCGACATTATACATCCCCTCATTATGTGTATGATAATTAATTACCCAAATAAATATTCGACTACTTGAATATCCATGGTTAAGAGCCAGTACTTATATGTATCATAAAATTAATTGCTTATGACATGACATATGTTAATCACTCAGTGATTTAGCACTCAGTGTATGAAATTGATGTTATTGCCTTTACGCGCAACTCTGATTATTCATTTCTCTTAGCTTTTTAATCTATGCTTGCATATTATTATGTCATACATGTCTATAATTTCTTTTCTTCATTACACCTTTTAAGCATGCCTATTTCTGAATCGTGTATCCTGGTATTTCTGTTATCATGTTTCTAGTTAAGAACTTTTATTAAGACTTGTTACATAAGTTATAGCTTTTCTTTAAGAATAATGTTTTATGAAATGGTTTAAAGGACATTTTAAAAAGTTATTTTGGGTATAATATGTTATTTTTAAACCCCTTATTGGGCATTCTAATGCTCACCCAACGTTTTTGACTAAAATTTTTCAGGAATCAGTTTTTTGGAGAAGCAACATTTCAAAAGTATCTGGTTTCTCAGAGCCTGAACCGAATTCGATCCTTTGTATGACACTAGCTCATGGTATATGGGAGATGGGGCATAACATAAATGTCATACCTCTTATTTAGAAAATCTCTTTTGATTGACAAATTAATACCGGTAATAGTGGTATTAGGCCCTAAATAAAGACTATAAAATAAGGGGATGGATGTTAATAAATTATTTGGATATATATTGTAAAATAAATGGTCGAATAAGTCTAAACAAAAGATAATAAGTGGTTCTCTTTTACAAGAGAGTGGAGGATATCTTCTTGAATTTATTAAAATATTATTTTAATATAAATTAATTTTGATTTATAAATAGATAAATATTGATATTATTAAAATATAATATGATTATGAGTCAAAATAATATCATTCAATATATTTTTTTTCAAAATTTATATCATAATTTAATCCTCATCTTTTTATTTTAATCCTATGCTAACCCGTTTGATAATTATAGTGATATCAATATTTTTTAATCAGATTGGGATAATGTAGTTACTATAAATGGAAAACAATAACATAAATGGATAGTGGTTGATATTATAAACCATATACCCATAACTTGTCTTAATTTTAGATTTTTAGGAATTTTATATCATTTAATAAAATATTACATTCATAAAATATCTACAATGCCAATTTTAGAACTATTCGCTTTCTATGAATTTTATAAAATCAAGAAAATAAATTAAATAAAATTAAAATATTTTAATACGTACTTAACATGTTATGTTTATATTAAAAATTTTCTGGACGCATTTATACATTATAATTACTCTACTTTTAATATTTTTAATGTTGTTTATTTTATTTGTCCATTAAATGAATAATTACTACGTCTCCATTGTGTAAGAATTTCATGTTATTACTTATCCACTAAAAATTAAAAATAAATATCCATGATGAAGAAAAATAATTTATCTTTAAAAATAATATTTATAACATAACATATCCTCTGGTTATCCTCATGTTAAAAATATAGTTGTTATTAAAAACAAGATTGTGACATTTTAGACTTTTCATTACATAAAATATTATAAAGGTCATAATCAAAACAATAAGGCCATAAATTATACCATTGTATGTTTATGTGTGAGATAGGGTCATCTTATAAAATTAAGGAATGTTTTTGAGTCATTTTGTAGTCCTTATCATTTTATTTTTAACTTTAATTACCTGAATTAATTTTTACCTTAGTAACAAAAAATACTTATGTTACTATTAATATTGATAAAAAATAATTTTGACCTATTTAAAAATTTTATACAACATTATTAAAAATATTTAATACATTTTTTAAGGTTCAAAATTTTTAAGTGGAGGAATATAATTTAAAAGTAAATTGAAAAAATGTTATGAGAAAATGGTTTTTATGAAAAATTCCATTTAAAATATAATATGTATTTTTAAAAAATTGAAGTATTAAATTCATTTAAAAACTATAATTGGATTATTTTAAATCAATAGGAACTAATGAAATTTTAAAACTAATCCAAAATAGAATTTTTCCCATTAAATACATTAAAATAAAATAATGTTTTCATTAAAAATCCTCACTTTCACTATTCATTGAAAAATCAAACTTTTATAAAAAATTAAAATAATTCACCATAGGATAATTTATAAATTATTATCTCAAAAATTATATTTATTTTAACAATGACAGATCATAAATCTTACAAAAAGTAATTATATTATTATCTCATAAAAATAAATAAAAACTAATTTTTGAAGAAAATCTATCTTTGGAGAACAAAATGAAATTTCTAAAAATCGAGTTCTTATTTACTAAAAATTAATCAATAAATTTTTATTTATTATAAAAATTATTTTTTTTAAAGGTTGGGGCCGAAGCCTCATTTTTTATTAATAAAGCAAAGCAAAGACCTCTTTTAACTGGGTAGAGGGAGACCCATTACATAGCCCGTAGGCCCAAATTTTTTGCCAAATTCCTATTTTTTGAATAGTAACCCGGCTGCTACAGTACCCGCTACAGTACCGCCGCTGCTACAGTGCCCTGCCTCCGCTACAGTTCCCGCCGATCAACAGTACCGCCGCTGCAACAGTACCCGCTACAGTACTGCTACAGTACCTGCTCCCAATGGGTTTTGAACCCCCATTTTTCATGTAGTATTACGGGGTGCTTACCACTAAACCAAACCCCAACTACATTATAACAATTATATATATTTGAAAAATTAGGTAATCATATTCATACCTTTTAATTCAATTTCTAGGTTATAATGTTCATATTCAAATAATAGTATTTTATGGTTCGTTTAGGATATATTTTCTGTATCTTATATGCTATCGAACATAGTATGTATTTTAATATATATATAGATAGCATAGTTAATTAATTTCACGTGGTCTCAGCTATCTAGATCCATAAGAAATAACTCAATCATCATACATTAGAATTGTTCTGATTGAGATTCTGGTTGGGTCAAAATACAGGCTACATTCATTTCTTGGAATGTGAAAGGTGAGGATAGGTACTAAGTTCAGCATCATCTTCAACTCTTCAAAATCCATATCACAAGAATCTTCTCAAAAAATCATTACTCCATTAATGGTAATCCTAGACGTCATTGCTACCATACACGAGTTGTCCGGGATGATGTTCAAATATAATCCTACCATACCAAAAATCAATGAATCTCAAAGAAATTCTTGGGATGCTCCCAAGATACAAATGCCAAAACCATATATTGGTCCACTGGCACTCTATCCTCTGAGATGACATGACCCAAGAAGTATACTCTATCAATCCAAATACTTTATTGAGATACCCTATGTTAAAATCTATTCTCTCTCATCATACTCAATATGATGTTAATGTTTTTGGTATGATCATATGTATATTTATATTATACTACGTTTCTTCCACAAAAAAACCATAAAATGATCTAGGAATAGATGAATGATCAGATTAATCAATACCATGAGTAATATCAGTGCATTCCTCAAGCTGAACAACATCACAATTAACTCATACAATTTATACCTGCTTCAAAATGTTGTATGGGGTATTATAATGGTATCACCCCCAACTAATGGTATCATAACATCATGATGATCATGGAAAATATCTTGAAAACACTCTTTTGATCGAAGAGATCATCAATGCATGGAAGGGGATACTAGTTCAAAATCATCATCAAGTTTAGTCTCTAAAAATCCAAACTAAATCACATTGTGTGGTCTATAGTGAGCCAATATTTAAATATATGGACATTACATCATCTATGATAAATTATTAGTACATTACCAAAATACATTCCCAATTATTATAATAGTTTATTGTTTTTGGAAACTTTGAAAAAAAATCTTCTTTCCAAGTGAAATATCTTTAACATCTCTCCTAGATATCTCCCCAATTATTACTTCTACTTAAAACTATTCATTATGATATGGGGAAAGGAAACATTAGAAAGTGGTGAGATCAGATGCTCTATAGGGGTAAATAATGGAAATTTGAAATCATAACATGAACAAATGGTATGAAACTTGCACACAACACTTGAAGAACATACCCTATATATTAGATATCATAATAAATATTTTTAGTTCGTACGACAAGGATCATTAGAGAATTAAGAAAATAAGTCATGAAATCATAACATAGTTACAATACATAGAATTTGGGGCCTCAACATTGGTCTATAACATTTGTGGCTGTGTATAAGGAAAAAATGTTCATTAATTAAGTTAATAACAAGAAATCAGTCCCTCACATCAACTTGTGGACATGAAACTAGGTCCACACATAAAATTTTGAACATGTAATCTGGTTCATGCATAACCTTACAGACCTGAAAATTGGTCCATGAATAATTTTTTGAACATGTAATCAGGTTCACACATAACAATGTGAACATGTAATTAGGTTCTTGCATGAACTATGAAAATGTAACTACGTCTATTCATAACATTATGTACATGTAATATGGTTCACTCATAACATTGTGAACATGGAATCGGGTTCACGAATAAACTTATGGAAATGATACCAGGTCCATGCATAATATAGTGAAATTTAATCAGTTTCACGCATTACATTGTGAACATGTAATCAGGCACACACAAAAACTCATGGAAATGAAACCATGTCCATGCATAACATTGTGAACATGTAATCAGGTTCACTCATAACATTGTGATCATGAAATCAGTTTCATTAATAATATATATAATCAGGAGTCATCCATCATTAACCAATTCAATGGAGGGAGATATAGATCGAACCAAAGACATAATAAAATATGGGGCTTCCACAAGATTTTAAAAAATAATAATATCATAACCCATGAAATGTGATTGGAATCATGAACATTTAATCGTATCATACCCTATGGAAAATTGGTAGGTCTCATAGTCACCTCCCATGAAAAGAAGTGGGTTTCAAAATCAAATAACCCATAAAAGAGAAAGTGGTTTCCTAACCATATAACCAATGAAAGAGAAATGGATTTCATAAAAAAAATAACCCATGACAAAGGAACATGGTTCATAATGACCATGAATTTAGCATAACCAATTCATAAATTTTTTTTAATGAACCTATATATTATTATATATAAATTCTTGAAAAATATCGACAGATGACATCTTATATGGTAAATAATTTGAAATATTTTTCAATAACTTTTCTTTTTTAATTTATCCTCTTTTCTTTGAATAGGTATTTTTTTACATAATACCATTTTAAAATAATTTTCATCGAAAATAACATGAAAAATTATAAAGAATACATGAAATAATTTTGAAAAAACATTTCCTTAAAAATTTATAAAAAGAGATTCAAATATTATTAAATACCATTTTCTTTGAAATATTTTGAAAACTTATAAATAAATATTGAAAATGTTTTGAAAACCTTTTACTTCAAAACTTACAAAAGAAGCTTCAAAACATTTAGAAACCAATTTTATTTGAAAATACTTTATAAACATATAAATAAAGAAGGAATACAATGAAAATATTTTAAAATATTTTTTTCCATGAAATTAATTTTAAGGATCCCTTGAATAAATTTTTGGAATTTTTTTTAAAACAATGTTTTTGAAATAAAATAGATTCTCTAACGAAGATAAGAATACAACAATATTTTCATAATTTTTTTTATTAATTAGATTTTATACCAAAGAGTGATAAAATTGAACTAATAAATGTATATATCTTGAATAATCATATTAGATAGAAAATAATGAGTGTACTTTATAGATGGATCATAATATTTCATAAAATAAGCATAATCATTGAGAATCTTGAAAAGATATGAGATTGTTTTAATAAACTCGAATCACATGTAAACATGGGATCATGCACACACTCTAAGAAAATTAAATTAATTGAATATTAAAATATCATGAAAAAAATATCCATTATATAGAATGTAAAATTTAATTATATACACCTAAAAAATAATTTAGGTACATAACCAAACATTAGTCTCAAAGAAGGAAAATTGAGACAAAACTATTTTATCGATTTGGTAAATTTTGAATCATAAACCCTGTGCAAGAACAATCTTAAAAAGGATATGTAAATAAACATAAAAATAATTATAAGATGCCTATAATTCATTAATGTTCAGTAAATACACCACAAAAAATAATTGAGTGGTTAATAAGTCCTCTATCTCATGGAAATAAAAGTGATATGAAATTCCCTTACCTTGTGTCTTGACTCTCGTCTTACTTATTAAAACCACCTGTATAAAAAATATAAATTTATTATATATCATTTACATAAAACTATTATTATATAAAATAAAATTTATGGTTTTTATGACTTTATATTACCATGATCCAATAATATTATGTTCAGGTATCACTGCGGGTAATATCCTATTTGTTCTTCGCATTTGTCTTAATTTTTTATATCTTCGGTCCTTATATATATATATCGTTATTAATAAATTTAATCCATGATATAAATGTCAATTATATTAAATATATTTTTATTATAATAACATTTATAATAGTTAATTACAAAATGTAATACACCATTCTAGGAGATGGTAAGCCTTTTGTACACATGAACGATGTGTTCATTTTTATTATTGTATTGAAAGAAAGAAAGAAAATTAAATTTATGTTATGTTTGTATAATATAATTAATTTATAATTATAATGTTATATATATCATATTATTTTACTAAAAATATCCTCAATATATTCAATTTAGATTTTGATCGAATCACATCGCTTTGAGTGGTCGGTAGTCCACACTTCCTCAAACAAAATTATTGGATGTGCACTAAATGGAATGTAAAATATATGACAAACCCTGCTCTTCATTACACACATAAAATTGGTTTATTACAAAAAATTGACTTGATACAACATAGATGATTGAGGGGTCTAGTGTCATTGGGGATTAAGAACATTACATAACAAAATAGAACTTAAAACACACAACATCTTTATTGAAAACTTCTTTTACATACCTGCGACATTCCCTCGTACATATGATTTCATGGGATAACTTGAGGACATACATGTTTAAAAGGGGATATATAAATCCAAGTAAGGGAGTAAACTAGAAATTACACAAATAATAAAATAAATGTTAGGAAATAGTAATATCAATGGATCATAAAATAACATGAACTTAAAGGCATGATATAGCATGATTAACAAAACATGGAAATGTGGCAACAACACTTATCATGGAATTATCACGATCCATGGATAATTGCACATGGAGCATGAGTAAACCCTTATTTTACTTGAATTAGAATGATTATATCCTCATTTAACTTGAATTAGAATGATTAAATCCTCATTGAACTTGACATATCACGATACTAATCTTTCCTAATGCATTGGAGTGCTTTTAGGGCGCACTCTGCTTAAACATTTCATTTCATGCATATGTGTGCCACATGGATCATAAATCATGGATTCAGTAAACATAATCATTTATTCCAAGAAAAAGGAAATGTGGAATTCATACATGATTATCTATAATCAATAAGTAAATGTGAATAAAGGTTAATATCGTTGACATAAAAATGGGAATGGTATTCACTACACAATGACTTTGGCTTGAAAAAACACAGTACAATTTCGGCAGCATAACGACGTAACATAAGAATTCATAAAAATGGTTGATGAGATTAAAAGGTGTGTATCATAATATGTACATGAAATGGAAAGTATGGAGTAATATAGATACATTTTCTAACATTTGTAATGGAATTTGGATTGATAATACAAAAAACATGCTTGAATGTAATGAGGAGAGAGAAATTCCTTATGAAATTTCATCATGGAAACAGGTGCACATGGGAGGCATTAATGAGAAAGAAAGATGACTCTCATCAATTTAAACATGATGATGGAAGTATGGGAGAGGTTATAAATCATACCCAAACATTTTTAATTGACATAAAAAGGACATAATAAAATAAAGAATCTTGGACAAAATTTAGAAAGGAAGAAATCTCTTACATGGAAGTGTGATCACAAAGGCTTGGGGGAGGCTTGAAAGATGATTCATAAGAGATTATGGATCTTAGGTAGTATTATAGATAGAGTAGGGAAGAGTTCAGACAAACTCAAAAGGCTTTGAGTGAAGAGGTAGTGGGAGATTGGGTGGGTTTATATAGTTAACAAGAGGGATTTCTTTATTATTTAGGTTCGAGACACCACATATTAAATTAATCAAAACCACAAACTAGCCCATGGGTTTTCCCATGGTTTATTCCAAAGGTGAGTGAAAAAAAATATTTTATAAGGATAATTTCTGAAGATTTTATAATAATAGGGTTGCTTATGTGGAGGTGTGTCACACCCTTGAGGAAATCAATATAAAAAGATAAAATGTTTTATAAGTCTTGGAGGGTCTATTAAGGCTTGGTAAAAAAAAACCATAAATCATATTATTTTAAGAGTAAAACATATATTGGCCGAACATATTATTTATAGTATTTTATTACATCACTATTTTGTCATTATGATCTCATAAAACACATTATACATTTAAATGGTATTTAATTTTTACCCGAAAATTCTGTTGTCTAAAAATATTACGAAAAACTAACCGTTGGATATTTTCGACATCATGATTCCAAAATTAAAATTCATTTTATTTAAATATTTTTCTAAATATTTGAATTTTTACTTTTAAAATATAAATCAACATTTATTTAAAATTCATGGGTTTTGACAAAAATAACTTTCAAACATCAATAAAAGTTACAATTGTATTCAAAAAAATCATACGATCATTTATAATTAATAAACTATAATTTAATAATAATATTTTATTAAAATATTATTCAATTCAAAAATCCATCAAAATTGATTTTTTAGTTGAATATTAACTAAAAATACTATTTGCCCTTAAAAACTATTTACTAAGTAATAATAACAAAATGAATGTATATTCATTATTATATACCAAATAATAATGCACATAATTATAGTACTAATTTATTATGACATAACCCCTTATAACACCCGTATAAGACCGAAGGGTAAGGTGTGCGATGGTGACAGACTGTTAGGGTGGCTCGGATAACATCGCTCTGGTGGTAATCTCTATCAACTTACACTTCTCCCGTAGGTGGTTCCTCTTGCACTTAACATGTTGAAACTCATCATGGGATTGGTCAAGAGAAAATCCCAATGATGCCACCTCCTTTCGGAACTCCGAAAATTGGGCTTCGTACAGGGCAAGCATACTGGATGAAGACACCACTTCCATTTTCTGTGTAAATTGGATTTGTTAAAGCTCTATATTTATACTAATCAAGTTATCAATGTTTAATAGATATATTAGCAATGGTAACAATTCATAATGGTATTTTGAAATCCAAAAACATAATACTAATAAAGGTTATATTTTATATAACAATTTTACCTAATAATAAATTTAATTAGATCAAAATGGGTTTTGATTAATGAATGTTTGGGTCATTACAATATTCCCCCTTAAGAGATTTCACCATCAGAATTTCCTTTTACCACACTAAAATAGAAGTGGGTAACTATGCATCATCACTTCCTCTAATTCCCACATCTCTTTTTCAAACTTGTGGTTTTGCCACAACACCTTGACGAGGGGACTTGTCTTTTTCATAGAACTTTTTCTGTATAATCTATTATCTTCACTGGTTTCTCCTCGTAAGAAAGATCACCCTCTAACTGTACTACCTATGAATATAGAACATTTGAAGGGTCTGGTATGTACTTCCTTATTATGGATACAAAAAAGACATAGTGTACTTTAACCATGTTCGGTGGAAGTGGTAGTCGATAGGCCACATCCCCGAGACAATCAAGAATCCCTATGGGGACGATGTACCAAGGACATAACTTCCCTTTCTTTCCAAAACTCATGACCTTCTTCCATAGATATATGCATATAAATACCGTGTCTCCAACTTTGTACTCACGGTCACGTCGATTGTTATCTGCATAACTATTCTATCGACATTGGGCTGCCTTGATATGTTGCTGAATGGTTTTCACCTTCTCTATCATTTCATTGACCATTTTAGGTCCTAGTAGCTTACGATCACCGAATTCATCCCAACATGCCAGTGTTCTGCACCTTTTCCCATAAATGGCTTCATATGGTTCCATTCGGATCCTCGAGTGGAAACTGTTTTTGTAGGATAATTTAACTAGTGGAAGATGTTGGTATCATCCTCCTTTTAAGTACATAGAACATGATATTAACATATCTTATAGTGTATGAATAGTTTGAATAGATTAGACATCAGATTGAGGATGATAAGATGTACTGAAGTTCAGTTTAGTGCATAAAGCATGTTGGAAACTTTTCTAGAACGTCAAGGTGAATATCAGATCACGATCGGATACAATAGATTGTGGTACTCCATGTTTCCTTACCACATAGAGAATGTAAATCCTTGAAATTTGATCCAATTATAAGTCCTCTTGAATCGCGATAAAGTGAGTTATCTTTGTAAGACAATCCACAAAAACCCACATAGCATTTTTTCCTCTGGATGTCCTTGGATGTGCAGTGAAAATGTCCATGGTAATGTTGTCCCACATACATGTTGGTATGGGTAGTTGTTGCATCTTCCCCTTAGAGTTTTTACTCTCATCCTTCACTTGCTGACATACCTGGCACTTTGATGTGTATTCGTCAATCTACTTTTTCTTATTGTCCCACCAAATGTTTTCTCAGAGATCTTGATACATCTTTGTACTCCCCAAGTGAATATAGAATGTTGAGCTATGTACGTCATTAGGAAGCACCATATTTTTCTATGGATCATATGATACACATAATATTGACACAAATATTAAATTTCCATTTTTTTCAACCACAAACTCTGAGGATTTCCTATTTTCGATAGCTTCCACCCTTTTCTAAATTTCCACATCCATTCATTGATCATCATTTATTTTCTCCATGAGTGATGGTTAGGCAATATTTTGAGAAAAGATTGATGATGTTCCTCCAATAATGAGCCCCATGTACATCCTCTACATGTTTTAGAATATTGGATCCTTTTCAATTCTCTTCATTGATAATGATGCATGGTCTTTTCTACTTAGAGAATCTGCCACCCAGTTTGCCTTACAGGGATGGTAGTGGATTGAGCAATCATAATACTTAATAAGCACTATCCCTATTCTTTGGTGCATATTACACTCTTTTAGTGTGAATATATACTTTAGGCTCTTGTGAATATTATATATCTCACACTTCTCCCCATACAGATAATGATGCCAGATTTTCCACACAAAGATCACATCCGCCAACTCTAGATCATGTGTGGGATTGTATTTCTCATGTATTTTCAGCTGCCATGAGGCATAAGCTATCACTTTATCATTCTGCATCAACAAAAAACACATTCCCTTATTTTAAGCATCCTTAAATACCACAAAAATTTCTCCACTTGCGGTAAAGTGAGCACGTGCATAGTGATAAGCCTCTTTTTTAACTCCTTGAAGAACTCTTCACATTCATCACTCCAAGAAAACATTACTCCCTTCTGTGGTAGCTTGGAAATAAGGTTGGACAATCATGGGAAGTTTCTCACAAATCGGAAATAATATCTAGCTAACCCCAAGAAGCTATATATATATATTACCAATATTGGACTCAGTAATCGATCGATTTCATTTGTCTTGGAGAGATCCATAAATATCCCATTGCTTATGATGATATTACCCATTAATGAGACCTCCTTCAAACAAAACTCACACTTGTTGTACTTTTCATATATATTCTCCTTCCTCAAGGTCTATAGTGTAGTTCATAGATGCTCCTCATGATCATAATTGGTTTTTGAGTATATTATAACATCATCTATAAATACTACCAAAAAAATTCAAGGTAATCAATAAAGACACTATTCATAAAGTCCATGATGTTTTATGGAGCATTACTGATTCCAAAAGTCATTACTAGGAATTCATAGATCATGTATCTTGTATGAAAATTATTATTGGGGATATCTTCCTTCTTCACCATTACTTGATAATATCCCGACCACAAATCTACCTTGGAAAATATTGTCTTCAACGTAGCTAATCAAAAAATTCATCAGTTTGGGGAAGAGGATACTTGTTCTTTGTCATGATTTTGTTATGATCATGATAATCGATGAAAAGGTGCACTGACCCATCATTCTTCATAATAAAGAGGACTGGTTCACGCCATGGTGAATCAATTGGGCGTATAAACCCTTAATCCAGATTCTCTTGTAGTTGTTTCTTCAGCACCTCAAGCTCTACGACATCCATTCTATATGGAGTCTTAGATATTGAAAACACCCCAGGTATAAGGTCAATTGAGATTTCAATATCTCTTCTAGGAGGAAAACTTGGTAATTACTTGGGAAACACTTCAGCGAGTGCCCTCAAAATATACACGTCTTAAATGATGGTTGCCTCCTTGGACTTAATCATCCGAGCCAGATATGCGTGCTTATAGGGTAGTAATATCCACGCTTGAAATAATGGTGCTAAAGAATATTGATCTTCCTCCTTGAACATGTATAGAATCGGGGGTCGATTCTCCATATGGAGAGTGATTTCTATTTCACATCAATTTATGTTTTCTCCATATAGGGAAAGCCAACCAATACCAATAATTGCATCAAATTCCACTAGAGGGAGTATTACAAGGTTCACCGGGAAGTTCAATCCACAAATTATGACAGGCGAGGAGTTATATTCATGGGATGCAATGATTTCCCAATTTTTTGTACACACCGACATCATCACATCCTAGATTTTTGGTGGTGTTGTGATTTTTCTACTAAAATTTCGGGATATAAAAGAATTCACAAAAACAAAATAAAAAAGTACGGTCTCTATTCTTGAATGAATAACTAGCATACATGTCGGTACTTCTTTTTCGGGGTTCACTTTGGCAATAGTGATGGAAAAATATCACCCCTGCTACAATGGATATTGTTGGTTGCCTCCAAAAACACTTTTCTTACGACACAGATTTGAAAGGTTCCCTGGTTCATGACATTTGAAGAAATGAACAATGCGTTGACAGTTGAACGGAGCATTCCTCTCATTTTTCGTAGTCATAGGTTTTTTTATAGCATTTAATGGCTAGGTTACCTTCTCCTCAAAACCTAAATCATTCCCTCATCCCCTTCAGTAAATTTCTAATGTTCTTATTTCCACACATTTGGCATGTGGGGTGCTAGATTTTCTTAACACTGTTGGATTTATCTATCAGAACACTAAAATTGAAGTTCACCTTACGATTCATATCCCCATGATACCCCTGATATTCCCTGATTCCAATTTTGACATTGATGGCACATCGTATAATTTCCTCATAGTTGTCGAAGTCACCGATCTCCAGGGCTTTCCGCAAGCTAGGTTTCAACCCACCAAAGAAGCGATCAACCTTTTATTCGGGGGTAACGACAAAGCAGAAGGTGTATCTTGCAAGCCTTGTGATGTTTTCCTCGTATACTCCAATGGATTATTTATATTTTTTCTTGAATTCATGGATGTTCCATTCCATATTAAGCCAGATGGTGAGATGAAAATATTTATCAATTTTTTTTGGAAATACTTCCATTGTAACACCTCGATCTCCTCCCCAGGATTTATATTTTTGATTAATTCCCACCATTGATAAACTTCCCCTTCCATATGATAATCATCCAGAAAAACCTTATCTTGTTCAGAACATTGAATGATGGGGATGATATTTTCAATGTATTTGATCCATTGTTCGATGATTGAGGTATCATATGATCCATTAAAAGTAGGAGGCATTTGTCTCATTAATCCCTCGATAGCAACTTGTTCTTTCTTAGGGGGGGGGGGTTGAATGTTCTTCTTGAACTATTTTTCTATTCAAACTGTGAGTTAACTGAAAGAGTATAGTGACAAATTTCATGATTCCTTCTCCCATCATATTTTGAATCTCATTAGAACAGTTGTCACATTGATCTTCGCAACGGTTTTTAGCATGAGTTATCATATTACCATCTGTTGGCTACAATAAAAGGATAGTAAGTGGTGGCACATAAATGATAATCCATCGACAAAATAGATAACCTATAAATAACTATTATATCCATAACATAAGATATATAGTCTTCAATCTATGTTATCCATGATCTACAACCAAACATATATTCTCATGAGGTTTTTTTATTCCATTAATAGTGGTTCATAATAAGCTTGTGAATTTACTAAAGCATATCACCTAGGAGTGTCGTAACCAAGACTACAGAAAGCCCAGTTGTAGTGTATAAGGATACCCTTGGTCAAGCCTGAAACACCTTTTCAGAGTTTTCACTCCTGGTACATCTGTTCCAGAGCAACCTTTACCTGCTCGTATCCAGACATGGATGTATTTTCTTGATAAAACACTTACTCAGTACTCACAAAAACATAAGTATTTTCTTATTATACTTAGTCTTATCCCTATGGATTTCACTACGGGTTTCTAATCCTAATTCCAAAAATAACTAAACCTTCATCTGATACCAACTATGACA
Organism: Viscum album; assembly: GCA_963277665.1. NCBI lineage: Eukaryota > Viridiplantae > Streptophyta > Magnoliopsida > Santalales > Viscaceae > Viscum > Viscum album. The sequence continues at coordinate 1,296,102,821 of OY728136.1, forward strand.
ACCCTTCTCTTTATTACACACATAAAACTGGTTTATAACATAGAAATCACTTGATACAACATAGAAGATCGATAGGTATAGTGTCTTTTGGGGCTTAGTAACATTACAAAACAATATAGAACATAAAATAAACAACATCTTTATAGAAAACATCCTTTACACAACCATGAAATTTTCATGTACTTATCATTGCATGAGATAACCTATGGACATACATGTGAAAAGGGATATTTATAAAGCCCTCTAAGGGAGTAAACATGGCATAACGTGAAGAATACAATACATGTTAGGAAATAGGAATATCAATGGATCATAAAATAACATGAACATAAAGTCATGATATATCATGATTATCATAACATGGAAATGCGGCAACAACACTTAATATTGAATTAGCATAATATAAGGTTCATTGCACATATAGCATGAGTAAACCCTCATTGAACATGAATTAGAAAGAGTTAATAATCATGGAATGTGATTTAGAATTATTAAATCCTCATTTCCCATGATGTATCATGATACTAATCTTTATCCAAATAATTTTAGTGCTATTAGTGCACACCCTTCTTAAGAATTTCATTTCATGTGTATGTGTGCCACATGGATCATAAAACATGGTTTCATTAAACATCATAATATATTCCAAGATAAAGAAAACTTTGAATTAATACATGAAAAACTATAATAAATAAGTAAATTTTCATAAAATATAATACATTTGATATAGAAATGGCCATGATATTCAATACACAATGACTTTGGCTTCGAAAAATCCAGTATAATTTCAGCAGCATAATGGCGTGACATTAGAATTCATAAAAATGGTTGATGAGATAGAAATGGGTGTCTCATAATATGTACATGAAATGGAAAGGAAGTGGGTCATATTGATACATTTCCCAATATAAGTAAAGGAATTTGGATTCATAACACAAATGAATTTCTTGAATGTATGTGAGGAGAGAGAAATTCCTTATAGAATTTCAGTATGGTAACGAGGGTATATGGGAGGCATTAATGAGAGAGAAAGAGGACTCTAATCAACTCAAACATAAGGAGGGAAGTATTTGGGAGGTGAAAAATCATACCCCAATGTTTTTAATTGAACAAAAAAGGATTTAAAAATATAAAGAAACTTTGACTATATTTTGAAAGGGAAAAATCCCTTACTTGAAAGTGTGATTCCAAAGGCTTGGGAGAGGCTTGAAAGAGGCTTCATGGAAGCTTGGGGTGCCTTGGGATGATTATAGAGATAATAGGGTAGAAGTGTGACGAAAACCAAAGTATTTGATTCTAGAGGAAGTGGGATATTGGGTGGGTTTATATAGGAAATGAGAGGGAATTCTTTAATATTTAGGTTTGAGACACCACAAATTAAAGTAATCAAAACCACAAACCAACCCACAGGTTTTCCCATGTTTTTTCCAAAGGTGAGTTTAATAAAAAAATTTATAAGTCTAATGGCAGAAATTATTAAAATAATATGGTTTTTTATGATGAGGTGAGTCACACCCCAAAATAAATCAATTTAAAAAGCTTAAATGTGTTATATGTCTTGGAGGGTCCACTAAGGCTTCGTAAAATAAATAAATAAAAACTAAAATCACATTATTTTAATGGTAAAACATATATTTTCTGAAATTAATGTATGTATTATTTCATTACATCACTATTAGGTCACTGTGATGTCATAAAACACATTATATATTTAAATGATATTTAATATTTACCCAAAAATTCGACTGTCTCAGAAAATTACAAAAAATTAACCTTTTGATAATTTAAATGTTCTGATTCCAAAAATAATATTCATTTTATCTAAATAATATACTATATATGTGAATTTTTACTTTTAAAATATAAATCAACATTTTTAAAAAATTCATGGGTTTTGACAAAAACAGCTTTCAAACCTTAATAAAAATTACAATTGTACTCAAAAAAATATACGATCATTTATACATAATAGAATGTAATTTAATAATTTTTATATTTTTAAAAATACTATTTAATTTACAAATCCATCAAAATAGATTCCTTAGATGAATGTCAGCTAATAATACTATTTGTTCTTAAAAAACAATTTACAATGTAATAATAATAAAATGAATGTATATTCTTTATTATATACAAAAAAAATAATGCACATAATCATAGTGCTAAGGTTTGGTTACATAACCCCTTATAGCACCCGTATATGACCCGAGGGTAAGGTGTGCGATGGTGACAGAGTATTGGGGTGGCTTGGATAACATCGCTCGGGTGGTAATATCTATCAACACCCACTTCTCCTGTACATAGTTTCGTTTGACCTTAACATGTTGAAGCTCGGTTAGGGCTTGGCCAAGAGCGATGCCCAATGACACAAACTCTTTTCTAATCTCTGAAATATGGGCTTCATACAGGGCAAGTCTACTGGATGAGGCTATCACTACCTTTGTCTGAGTATATTGGATTTGTTAGAGACCTATATTTATACTAGTCATGTTATCAATGGTCAACTGCTATATTAGCAACCATAATAATTCATAACAGTATTTTGAAATCAAAAAACATAAAACCAAGGAATTGAATATTTTATATGACCATTTAACATTATAATACATTTAATTATATCAAAAGGAGTTTCTTTTAATGAATGATTGGGTTGTTACAAATAGCTACATGTTTTAAAAGGAATAAATATAATTAGAGACATGATAAATAATATATATGTCAAATTAAAATATGTTTTACATCATAATTTCTATCATTATAGGTGGTAAAGGAATAACGAGAAATCATCATTTAGTGAGGTGGTAGTTCCCCATACACATAAACAATATGCTCGTTACCCCATAGATGGAGGCATGTGTATGTTTATTTCCAAAACATAGTGTAAAAATATCAAAGTATATTTAGGGTGATATTTTTTTGTTAAATCAAGGAATAAATATAGTGGATGTGTGGAGAATGCAAATAAAATAAGCGATCTTGAGAGAAGATGCTACCTTTTAATCGGGTAACTCTTTTTAGTTTGATCCAAAAGGATTCCAGAGATTTATTTCTTCCCAAGGGTAGGATCCTAGGAGAAAGGGAGTTATTTTTTAGATTATTTAATCAGATTTAATGTGATCCAACATTATTTAGATGTGTGAGGATGTGGTAGGAGAAAAGGCCATTTTATAGTGGAGGTGGAGTGACACTCTTGTAAATATTTGAATAGAGAATTCCATCCACATTTCTCATGTTTAAAATGGATAAAATAGTAGAAATGATTAGATAAAATGGATTATAGGGTCGATTAATGGCCATTCAATGGATCTTGGACAAGTTTATCGGTTGTTTTGTGTCTTAAATTTAAGGATTACTTCTTAATTAAGGTTAATTTTACCTTAATCGATGTAATTAATTATAAATACATTCACTAATGTTTTCATAAAAAACGAAGTTGACCTAATTAAAAATTAAAAATTATTATGATTCCAAAAATGGAATATATATTTCCAAATTATAATAATGTAAGATGAATAAATTAATTTGAATGTTATACCACTGACGGGACGACACTGTGGGTTTTTAAAGTAAAAATGATCAAATGTTTGCTATGTTTTTATATAATATTTCAATATGAAATTATTTCTATTTAATTGTATTGGATTAATTTATAAAAATTTATCCAAATTAACTTTTAAAACAATTTAAAATCTAATTTAATATTGTAAATAAATTATAACAAAAGGCTGTTTTAATTTAAAATACAATTTTTTTCAATTTTCGTCCGAAAAATTAAACAACATAGAAAACTACCAAAAATGTATCCTATTGTAGTTTTTATTTTCCACTTCAAAATATGATTTTTTTGGAAATATTAAATTTATAAGATTTCCAAAATATGTATTTAAAATGGGTTCCCCCTTTAATGGTGATAAAAATATAATTATAAAAATATAGGTTGTTAAGCATAAAATTGGGATTTTTCTTATTTTATATCTACAAAATCTATTTAATGGATATATGAAATATTTTATTTAATATATAATATATAAATTTCATTAATTTCACTCACTAAATTTATTTTATGTAGTTTATTAGGGTAAAATGACTTTGTGACCATAAAAATAATAATTTTCTTTTTATATTCAATTAGTTTTCATATTCATTTATAATTAATTGGAAACCAATGAAGTCATATTATATTTTTATAAATCATATAATTTCATAAATTAGATAATACTATTTTTAACCACTATTTTATTAGAAGAGGTTATATCTTATTATATTATATAAAAGCATTTTATTGAAATAATTTTGTTCGGTAAAAATCAATAATGCATGAAAAGAATGTCGTCGAGGAAATTCATTGTTATGTGTAAGACAAGATAAACATGGTTTTTTTGTAGAGAAATCTAAAATTTATATTGTTTTTAGTGCATTATTAACTTGGTGTTGTGTATAATGCAAGCCAAACATAGTGTTTTTATATAAATGAAACTATTTTAAGTGTTTTGTGAAATGAAAAAAAAATTATAAAGGGTAAATTAATTCAAATAATAATAATTCAAAAAATCTCAGGTCTTACATTATACCCACCTTAAAATTAATTTCTCCGTATAAATTCATTTGGTATATCAATGTTTTAATACTAGAAATTTTCATTCATAAAAACCTACACAACTAAAAGGAATACTAAATATTCCATTAAAAAGGGAAATTTGGAATCATAAAATTTACCAAAAGTAACATATAACTAGGATCCTCCATATGGGAACTATGTGGGAAGTGAAAACAAGGTCATGGATGAAATATATAACTATCATGTTATGATAGAAACTGATAGGGAAAGGGTTAGGAAAACGTTAACAATTAGAAATCCATAAATTTATGATGAACTAAGGGACCATCTGATTCATTAGAAGAAGAGGTACTAGAATAACATTTTTGGTTTCAAGATCCTTTTTTCAAAATTTAATGAATTTTCATAAAATGATATACTTGGATAATTTCATGAAAACTCCACCCTTTTTTGTTGTTTCATCCACTTCTCCTCTTTCTCCAAAATGGAACATTACTTTTTCATTCCTAAAGTACTAATAGATTATGAGTCCCATGATATTCCATCCCATTTTTCATTATTTACCATTAACACAAGGTTGTTTGAACATGAAATCCAAAATGCATAAATGCTCATATGGAGATATTACACTTTAATCTTATCGAATTCATCTACTGATTCATTTATTCGTTCCATAAATTTTTAACCATATAACTTTTTCAAAAGATGGAAATTCAAAGATTTTGAAATAATTTCATGAAATAATTATAACATTTATCCACATATATCAAAAAGTACCACTTTGTTTTAACATTCCATACATGTGACTGACCACATCATATATTCCTCTGAAACAGGTTAATAACATAAATTTCTATAAATACATTTGGAAACCATGGATTCTTTATTATTACAAGGGATAATAGATATATTCCTTACATCTATTGAGTTTTAAACTAAATGCATGATTACATAGACCACATTTTCAAAAAATAAATATTCAGATACAGGGTAATCAGTGCTATCCATTTTACTTTATCGAAATCAATCATCTCTTTATCAATGAGAAACATAATTTTCTAAACCTATTTCTACATTAAGAATTACCTTACGTTAATAAAAATATCACTTTATAATTTTTAATAACCATTAAAAATATCATTTAAAATAATTAAAAAAATCTTATACATAAAATACTTATATATTTCATGATTCACATAACCTAATATTTGAATTTCAAAACATAAATACATCATTAATATAACATTATTATTAATCCATTACTCATTATTCGTTAAATTATTTCTTAATAACACTTTACAAGAATATAAAATATGAATCATGTATTAAGGTTTCACAACCTCAATCTAATCATTTTTTTATTTTTAATTTAAAAAATACATGAAGAAAACCACATACCTTCCACATGTTGTTAGTGGTATGTTCATCACCAGCAGAAAAATCATCAATTATACCACCTTACTGACTCTATTCATTATCCTTCCTCATAGAACATAAATTTTCATAATTACCATAATTTACACATTTAATGAGACATTCACTTGATAATACCATAATGAGGACAAAATTTCCATCCATTCCCTTAATTGGACTCTTCATTTTTCCCATATAGTAACTTCCTTTTTATTCTTATTTTCCACAATAAACACATGTGATTATTCCTCTAATAAATTCACCTAGGTGATTCTTTCCACATTATTGAAATAAGATAAATTCAATCGTCATTTTTCTATTGTCTCCATAACCCAAAATCCAAATGAACTAATTATTTCTATTCCTTGGTGAGTCTGATAATTGGTTATTGTATACATTGTTATTCATGTTTTATGAAAAAATATTATGAATAATCAAAACATATTTCACTCCAGTGATAATACCACATGAATTATCATCATAAAATGGTCTATCACATTAAATTTTGTTGGTCGGAGTGGACACTCAAGTGGGGGGTGAATTGAGTTCCAATTAAAATTTCTATTAAAAATATTTCTCTTAAAATCCACCTATTTAAAAACAAAGTTAAACTATAGTGAATTTATACAGAGTGTAAATGTTCAATTATTTTCTCAAAGATTGATTAGGTCTCAGTAAATTTAATTTGAATATTAAATTGACTTTTGAAACTAACGTACTGATTTACAATAAGTATAAACACTTGATAATTAAACTATATAAGTAACTTTAAAAAAAATTATATTTCAAAGTAGTTAGCAGCAGGATATGAAATATATATAGTATACTTATGACTTAAACTAAAATGCACAACATATGTAACCAAGAGGATCAGCCTCAAGCTGAGACTTAGTCCTCTCAACAATTTATAGAAATTGATCCACACCCTGGATCGGGGTAAACAACAGTGTAAAGACTATCTAGGTTCAAAGACCTCTACCACAGTTCTACATGGGAAAAAAACAACAGCTCATAGCTGTCTAGGTCTTACTCGACCTCTACCACTATCCACAGTGGGATATAAGGGAGTTATAGAGTTTAAATGAGGATTTAAGAATCCTCCTGCGTAGCTCAAGAGATAGTGTGTGTGTAAAATAAATAGGGTACACACACTGCTCGAAATATAAATGAAAGAATCACTAGTGTAAGAATGAATGAGTTTAGAAAAGCTTTAGTGATTGGTAGTGCAGCTCTGGACTCGTTTGATTGGTCAAAAAAGATTCTGAGTTATTCTTTGGTTCAGCTTGTCATCCTGAGTACATGAAGTGTTTGTTGTAGTTCTTCACTCAAGATGCAGTGTGTGTTATCCTCTAGAAAATAATTGCTTCATGTATGTACAGTGCTCTCGGAGTATTGATGTATTCTTGTGTGAATAAACCACGTTTCAATGATGCAGAGCTCTTGTATTTTTCACCCTTCGTGTGCCTTCTTAGTTACTTTACTATGATCTTTCTGTATCTGCACTTTCAGCGAGGTCTTATCTTCCCTTTTATATCTTTCAGCTCTAGCTAAAAAGAATGATTACTTTTTTCATGGGTACTAGGTACAGTTCCCTAATATGGCAACAGATATCATTAAATAACATGAGCTGCATTAAAAACATCAAATGTAACAGTTAGCTTAATAAATAAATAATATTTAGAGTATAGAGTTTGACTGGTTGGTCAATCATTAGTAGCCATCTGTTGGTAGATGTGTACGAAGGACTTTGTGTAGCAGTGACCTTCCATCGGTAGTTCTTTTAATTTGTATCGGTAGCTCCTGATATCGGTAGCTCTTACTCTATTTATCAGTAACTTTTGGTATCAGTAGCTTTATATACCGGTGACTTCATTCTATCGGTAGCTCTTGATCTATCGGTAGCTCTAATTTGTTTCAGTGGCTTCATTAGGTATCGATGACTCTATATATTGGTAGCTCTTGGTCTATCGGTAGCTCTGGTCTGTCTGTAGCTCTAGTCTATCGGTAGCTCTATGTATTGGTGATTGTATGTATCTGTAGCTTTCTTAGTTCCAGTGATTATGTGTATCAGTAGACTTATGCATATCAATAGCTCGATTCTGTACTATCGGAAGACTTGTTCTATTGGTAACAATCTGTATCGGTGACCTTGTTCTATGCTTACAGGTGGACTTGAACATATCGGTACCTCTACGTATCGGTGACCTTAGCATATCGGTGACTCTGTCAATCGGTAGACTAAGTCTATCGGTAGACTATGTACTGGTAGCTCTGTATCAGTAGCTATATGCAGATCAGTGACTAACAATTATCTTTTTTATACAAAACATATCCGATTGGATTAGAGATACTTCAAAACATAGATAAACAAAGATAAACATTGATTTACATATTTCAAGGATTCTTTTAATATTATTATCAGATAAAATGTCATAGATTGAGCGAATTAAAATATAGATAAACATTAATTGGGATTATCAAAGTATGTAAAGGCATAATTGGGATTATCAAAACAGGTGAGGTAAAAAAATTTAAGTCCAGTTCCTTCCAGCTACTGCCATTGAATAAAAGCAGAAGAATAGTGGGAGCATTATAAATAATATAAGAAAACCACATAACCATGAAAGGAATCACTTATAGGATGACAAAATTCAGAAACCTTACATAATCTATGACTCCCTAGTTTCATACTAGGTTTTCTATATACAACTTATATTTAAATCCTTCAGGATGGTTCATGACAAGTTTGTGAATTTCCAAAGTATATCCCCTGAGAGGGTCAAACGAGGTGTGAAGTGAGGCCCATTGTTGTGTACCGGATTACCCCAATTCAGGACTAGAACATATTATCAATGTTTTTCCCATAGTTAAATCTATTCCCGATCCAAATGCACTAGTAGTATCTAGATAGGGATATATTTCTACAAAACCACTCACTTCATCCTTTACGAAAATTCCAATACATTTTACTAACAGTTAACTCATCCTTATATTATCCATAGATACGTCCCTAGACATATCCCTATAAATATACCTGGGAATCTCACTAATGTTTTCTCATCCTATTTTCCATATAGTGATTAAACCTTTCATTCGATACCAACTGAAGCGACCCAAGCCTAACATATATCCATATTACATCATCTTTGATGAATATCTAGTACATTACAAAAATACATGCCTAAGGACAATAATAGTTTAGTTTCTTTGGAATCATGGAAACAAAATTTTCTATCCTATAAAAATATCTTCAACATATCCTATAAATATCTCATCCTTTAGTACTTATACCAACAACATTTCCTCATAACCTGGGGAAAGAAACAAGAAAGGGGTGACCTCAGATGCTCAATAAGAGAAAATAATGGAAATGTGTAAGAATAACTTGAAAAAGGGTATATAACATGATAATAACATTTGAATATCATTTCCAATATATTAGAGATCCTAAAAAAGATTGTAAGTTCAGAATACATGGATCATAATAGAATTAAGTGCACAAGTCATGAAATCATAACATTGGAATAATACATGGAATTTTTGGCTTGTAGATTGGTTTTTAACTTTTTTGGACATGTATTAGTAGAAAAAGGTTCACTAATTAAGTTAAGGACATGAAATAATGCCACCAATAAATATTATATACATAGAACTAGGTCCATGCATAACATTGTGAACATGTAATTAGGTTCATATAAATCCTTATGGACAAGAAACCAGGTTCACACATAATGTTGGGAACATGTAATCAGGTTCACACATATGATTATGGAAATAAAACCAGGTCCACAAATAACATTGTGAACAATTATTTAGTTTGACTAATAATATAGTTAGCATGTAATGAGGTTCATTCATAAACTTATGGACATGAAAACAGTCCCATGAAAAATTTTGTAGACATGCAATCAGGTTCAGGTATAAACTTATGAACATGTAAATAGGTCTATGCATAACATTTTTAGCATGTAATTAGGTTCACACATAACATTGTGAACATGAAATCCGGTTCATGCAAAACAAATAAGCTCATAAGTCCTCTATCGTTACCCAATTCATTAGAGAGAGATATAGATCAAACCCATGAGAAAAACATACATAAGAGTGAAACAATATTATAAAAATTAATAATATCATAACCCATGAAATGAGAAAAGAATCATAAAAATTTAATTATATAATTACCTATAGAAAATATGGAGGTGTCTAAATCAAAACACGTGATAATAAGTATGTTTCAATGGAATACAACTTGTGAAAGATAAATGTTTGTCATAAAAAAATAACCAATGAAAGATAAAAAGATTTCATAAACATATAACCCATGCACAAGTAAAGATTCTCCCAAGGACCATGACATTATGAATTACCCTTTCAGAGAAATCATATTAATGTAAACTTTATATCACTTCCTTTAAAGTCATGATTGACACCAATAGATGTCATCTTCCATAGAAAATAATTTTAAATATATTTCAATAACGTTTCTTGAGGAAAATTACCTTTTATTTAGAAAAGGGATATTTTATACATAAAACCATTTGAAAATAATTTTCATTGAAAATAAATTGAAAATTTATAAAGATTACATGAGATTAGTTTCTAAACATTTTTCCTAAAAAACATATAAAATAAACCTAAAAACCTTTTGAAAACCTTTTAACATTAAAACATATAAAATGATAATAAAAACAATCTAATCCCTTTTTTTAAAAAAATTATCTAATAATATTAAAAAAATTTAATACCCATTTTCAATGAAAATTTTATGAAAATATATAAATAAATCTTGAACATGTTTTGAAAACACGTTACTTTAAAACTTATGAATGAATATTGAAATTTGTTTGAAAATGATTTTCATTAAAAGTAATTTAAAAACTTATAAATAAATATTTTAAAAATTGAAACATTTTGAAAGTAATTTTTCATTTAAAACTATATTCATGTTTAATTTTAAAATAATTTTTAATTTTTTTAATCATGGTTTTGGAAATAAAATATACTTCTTCCAAAAAAGTGAAATACTTTCATATTTTTTGTAAGAACATTTTCATAATTATGATAAGTTTGAAAGAGTGGTAAATTAGTTATAATACCTAGATATATATTTAATTAAAATAGGATAAGGAAACTCATGATTTTTCTTGAGATATGTATAATCATATTTCATCAATGAAGGATAATCAATGACAATCTCAAAAGGCGATGATATTGTTTCAATAATCTCTAATAACTTCGTAATGTGGGATCATAATCTCCATGTAAGAAAATAAAATTCTATTAAGCTTAAAATATCATAAAAATAAGGATATTCATTAAATAAAATGTAAAATGGTTGTATATACACCTAGAAAAAATAATTTGGTTGTATAACTAGACACGAGTCTTAGAGAAGGGAAATTGAGACAAAACAATTTTACAGATTAGGTAACTTCTAAAAAATAAACCCTATTAACGAAATATAATAAAATGAATATATGAATAGAAATAAAATTAATTATAATAGACACATAATTCATTAATGGAAAATACAAACATCACCAAAAAGAAGTAAGTGGTGAATAAGGCATGTATCTCACGAAAATAAAAGTGAGACGAAATTCCTTTAACTTGTGCCTTCAGTCTCATCTTAATCATTCAAAACACCTATATAATAAATATAAATTTATTTTAAATCTTATAAAATCCAATATAATTATATATAATACCATATGTGGTTTTATTATTCCCTTATGTTACCCCTTGCAATGAATCATATACTATGGTTTTAGTTTGGCCAATATCTGCATTGTTCTTCACATGTGTCTTAATTTGTTATATCTTCTCTCCTTATGCATAAATCATAATTACATAATTTAAAAAATTATATAAATAATATTTATAATATTTATATTTTTATTACAATAATTTACATAATATATAAGTAAGAAATGGAATACACTGTTTATGGAGACGGTAAATCGTACGTACACATGAATGATGTTTTCATTTTTATTATCATATTGAATGAAATGAAGAAAATTAAATAAATGTATATATGTAAATAAAATAAATAAATTATTATTATAATTTTAAATATATAACATAATTTTACAAAAACCATCCTTAAAACATTCCATGTGGTGTGTGAACGAATCACATTGTTATGTGGGGGAGTAGTCCACACTTCTTCAAAAACATTATCATATTTCGACCAAATAGAAAGAATAAAGATATGTGTTCTAAAAGTAATAAATAATAATAAATATATAATAAATATAAAATATGAAAAATATAAACATATTCCATCATTTCTTTAACCATTATACGTGGTAAAGGAAAAATTAACTATTATCATTTAGTGAGTCGGTAATTTTCCATACACAAAAAAATAGTGTGTTCATTACCCATTTGAAATGAGGTGTGTGTAAGTGTATGTTGAAACCTTAACATAAAAAATTAATAATATATTGAGGATACTGGTGTTTTTTACAATCATTTTATAAAAATATTAGAGGGAATGGAGAAATAAAATAAAAGAGAGGAGGATGAGAGAAGTTGTTACCTTTTAATCGGGTAATGCCTTTCGATCTGTGCCAAAAGGTTTCATTGGATTAATTTATGTCCATTGGGAGGATTCTAGGAGTAATATAAAGACATTGGTATCATATTTGATCTGATTTTAGGCTAAAAAAAGGGCTTTATAGCCATGAGGGAGTGGGAGGAGAGGAGGCCATTTTATAGTGGAAGAGTAGTGGAACTCTTGTAAATATTTGAAGAGAGAATTTCACCCATGTTATTTTTATTTCAAGTGGATACAATAATAAAAAAAATAAAATAAATGGAATAGAAGGTGTAAATTTGTCCATAAAATGGATATTTTAAAATTTTATTGGTCTTTTTGAGTCTTAAATTTATGTTTTAGTCCCTGATTACGCTTTATTTTTCCTTAATCGATATTCCTAATTTTAATTACTTTCACTAATATTTGCTTGTAAAAAAATAAGATGAACATATATAAAATTATAAATTAATGTATTTAAAAATATGTAATACATTTCTCTAAATAATAATCAATTAAGTGTTGAAATTAATTTATAATTAATCCCACTAATGGGACAACACTACAAGGTTTAAATATAAAATGATAAGTAGTTTGCTATGTTTTTCAATTCAATTTCAATGTGAATTTTTTTCCAATGACTTATATTGGATTAAATTATAAATATAAAATATTATTATATTTTTTAAAATAATTAAAAATATAATTTATCATTATAAATATATTAGACAAAAAAAGCTATTTTTAATTAAAATACATTATTTGTTAACTATTTATTTTAAAAATTAAACATACAAAAAATTATATTAGCCTAATTTTTATGTTTATATTTAAAATATGATGTCTTTTGGAAATATTAAATCTATAAAAGTTATAAAATTGGGATTTAAAATAGGTTCTCCATTAAAAACGTGGTGAAACAATATTTATAAAAATATTGATTTTTAAGTATAAAATTGGGTATGTTCTTTTCTTATGCCTATCAAATCTACTTAACGGATAAAAAAATATTTTATTTAATATATAACATATATATTACATTAATATCACTCTCTAAATGTATATAATTTAATTTATTGTTGTAAAGCATCTTCATGGCCATCAAAATAATGATTTTTTCTTTTTATATTCAATATATTTTCATATTGATTTATAATTCATTGATAACCTATGAATTCATATTATTTTTTTGAAAACATATTTTTCATAAATTATTTAATACTATTAATAACCTCTAATTTATTTTCTTGTTTATATATAATTATTGTAAATAATAAAATTTTAATTATATATTATTATTTGGTAAATATAGGTCATACATGTTACACAAGCTGTCAAGGAAATTCATTATTGTGTCTATCACAAGTTAACCTCATTGTTCCATGTATAAAAAGATAAAATTTATGATTTATTCAGTATTATATTAAATATTTTTTACATATAATGAAAGGAAAAATAGTTCACTAATATAAAATATTCAATTTTCAGTGTTGTGATAAATGAAAATTATCAAAATGGTTAAATTAATTTGAAAAAAAAATCTAGGGTGTTACACCAGCATACTTCTTATGTAAAATCACTAGAGAACCCCATAGAGATGTATTTATCCATATGAATCCATTTTTCTCTAGAACAAATAAATATACTTTCAACTCACAAAGATCTATAATTTTTATTTGTAAGTTGAAAAATAAAATGTCTCATCTCTTTGAAAAAACTCAATCATGAATTTTATCTCCCATTTGGGAGGTAAGAAAAATAATTCTCTAGGAAAAACATCATGAAAATGGTATACCACTAGATTAAAAGTTACATAATTCATTAAATCATCATCTATAATAATGATTTATATCTATGTTATGACTTAATACAATCTGTACAAATATTTTCCTACTAAAATGGCATTAATATTCCACTCACCCTAGTGATGATAGCTTCCACCTTCTGAAGATAATAAGGTAACTCACTTCTATTGATAGTTGATATGATTCTAGTATATAATTATACAATCAATATAAATAATAGAATAAAATCCTTCCATTTTAATAACAAATACCCCCCAAAAGAATTGGTAATCACCAATTACATGATAACATTTTTTGCAGCATTTGATATCCTCTGATATCATTTCCAAAGGTAATTTTATGTTCATAAAACCCTAAAATTACTCCCCAAATAAACTCAAACTATTAGAAATTTGAGATAAAAATGTAATGTGATTCTCATTTATCAAGAAAAAAAGAAAAAAATGGTAGATGATACATTAATCAAATTTTTAAAAATAGAATGCCATCCATCTTAAATGTTCAGAGTATATATGAGAGTGTGAAACTGACTCAACCCTCTATCCTGAGATCTATTTAATATACCCTCATCCTATTTCTCATGCTAGTACTACCACTCCAACACTAGGGTGTTGAATCTACTACCTTGATCTATATATTTGGTGGAACTCCATAGCCCCGTCTATTGAAGGGTAACTGAGTCCTTCCCAGACTATGGGTCATTTCATGATCCCCATCCATTTTTCTAATAGGTATGTTTTCTATATATCCTTTATATATGTCCCATATTTCCACAATCACGACACTCTACAATGGGGTAAGGTAACTGGAATCATTTTTGACCAACCTTACAACCCTAAAAGCTCTTTAATGTGTTGTAGTCCTATAATGGTTTCTCAATACCCTATATTCTCTCTCTTCTAATACCCTAATGGCAACTATCATAGTGGATATTTCTTATACCTGGTTAAGAAATCCCATGTCAACCTAGTGATACTATCTGGAAACCACTCGGGGCATCCCTTAGGATATCTTCCATGATGAGACCCTAATTCATTACAAATAAAAATATACTCAAGAGTAATATGTTTACCTATGACCTTATCCTATAGAGTAACCCATCCTATAATCATTTCTCCTTGGTGATTTCAATATCTACTAAGGAGTAGAAATGTTTTTTATTTTAGTAAAGCAACCAACTAACTCCACTAATGACATGATATCATACATCATGTGCATAAACTCGCGATCCCTCACATCCCTTAATGTCTCTAGATAATAGTGACTTCGGAAATTCACCTATATGTCAGTCTAGGTTAGCTTATATAGATTATCCTCTTTCAACATGATTTCCCAATAGTGCTTGTTTGGTCTTTACAACATGGAAGAAGAATGATTCACACTTCCTTTTGTGGGTGCCTTGATGTTCTTTAAGATTGTCTAAACTAAATTGATCTAGAACATGACTACCTAGATTCCTACTTCCCCAGTGAACATAGATATATTATGTAGCTAGATCTCTCTGGATTGATCATACTTTAATGAAAGAGAGTGAATGGTTTCCCTCTCCATTGATTTCATTATGCTCATGAAAGTATAGTGATGTTACTTTTCAATCTAGTATTGGGAGCTATAAGAGGTTCCATCTTTTCCACATTGAGAGTGTGATGACTACCACTCGCCTAGAACTCAATGTGATGATAGTTTCAAGACCAATCCCCCAGGTCCCATGGTGTAACTACCACAATCCCTCCCTCCATAGGCCAGGGGTTGGTGACTAGCACCGGTAGGGAATATCCCAAAAGTGAAGGCATTGACTTTAAACCTGTACATACACACACCCAACCACATCCCAACACACTGAAAGGGGGAAATGAGTATACCACTTAAACAAATATGAGTTCAAGTACAAGTGAAAGTAAGTGGACCTGAATACAAACCCCAAAAGGAACTAAAAAGAGAAATGTTGAAAATGGAAACTCTGAGGGAAATCTGCGTGAAACCCCACCTTCTCATGAGAGTAGTGACGCTAATGGAAGCCAAAGTAGTATGTCCTACCCAACCTGTTCTACTAGGACTAACCTAGTCCTAGGAAACCACATCCACCGTAATAGCATTCATCAGTAATGTCCCCATGAGTACCTCTGTTGAAATGTTGATCATTTTCTCCAGACACAACATGTTCGGTGAAGCTCGTGTAGGGGAGAGTATAATAATACTCAGTAGGGACCTCGAGACCTCCGAAGGTCTCTCAGTAATCCCCGAAAAAACACAATACATAAAATACAACTTAGTTAAAACCACCAAGAAAGACCAAAAACAAATAGTATAATGTAAATGATGCAGCAGACACAAGGTATAAAATAAGTACAAAAGTAGTGATGATCAGTCCAAAAGTTAGATCGTCTTATTATGGTGACATGCTCTGCTATAGACCTACACTTGGCCGTTAGGTGCTGACCCACCGATGATCACTTGGTGGTGACCCACAGAGGATTTATAGGTGCTGATCCACAGAGCATCGCAAGGTGCTGAACAAAATAGGATTTCTAGGTGATTAACCACAAGGTATCACTAGGTGTTGATCCACATAAGATATCTAGGTGATAACCCACGTAGGATCTCTATTCATTCTTCATGCCACAGTCAGCCACTGGATTCCCACACATAGCATGATTGATATCTGTAGGATCCTCTCCTCAATATATCGGTCGCACCTAAACCTTTAAAATGTCTCACATAGAGTATCCCCAAAGGACTGTCTCATTGCAAGAGTCCCAATTCAACTGACATTGTGTTGATTGGACGCCCAATCCATATGTTATGAGATTTTTAGTAAAAATGGCTCTGTTGGATTCGACTACGATCCAACCCAGATATAATCCATATTTTTTCAAAAATCATGTACATTATATCAAAAGGTCATCCTCATCGCAAGGGTACCACTGCCACTGACGGTACGTTTATCGGACAACTGGTCTGAGAGATACAAATGATTTTGTAAACAGGGGATGGTTGCATCTCGGACCTGCCTGACCCTATTAGACTGACCTGACCAACTCATCCTTGGGGTCCCACGTATCCTAATTTAATTATACGGACTTGACCTAACCCAGTTCAGGTCAAGGTCGGTCAGGTCTGGCCTGCCCAGTGGGCCAGGTGCAATGGACCATGCTGAACCCGACTCGAATTGGTTGAGGGTCTAGTCCGCCAGGTCACCCAGTGACCCGGTCTAGTCCGACCCGACCCAAAGGGAACACATCCAACCATTAGGCATGGGTCCAGCCCATTGGTGGTGGGACCAACCCACTGGACAGTTCGTTCCCTTCCCGGTATGCCAGAGGCAGACCTATTTGCCTTGTGAGGACGCAACCGGATGGAGTGTATGGTCCACCAACATCACCCCATAGGTCGATGAGAGGATACTCCTCTATCATGGTCGAGCGATCGTGGCCTGCTGTGTGGGATACGACATGGTGCCGGGTCCGCAGCCCTCCAACGCGGTCAAGAGACCGCGTCCACCGCCTCCTTACGACTAATCCTCCTACTGCACCGTGGCCCGAGCTAGCTGCAGCCCTTCCTCTGGCGTGCCATCGTGGCAAACCGACAGACTATTCCACAGACCACTGAGTCCACACAGGTGGTCTATTCTTCACACTACTTGTTCATGTGCTCTCCATGGAACGTCACCTCCACTACAAAGGTCTCAAATCTATCTTATTGTCGATTTAAGTGTTTTTCTACCAAGAAAACCTATCGAGGAGGGGATCAGGCCATTTTTGTGTCAGCCCATGCCCTCCAAGTTATAAGTTTATAATCAAGGTAGTTTCAAATATTGTAATTTGAACAACAATGATGATTAAACCCGAACAAAAGATATCCCAAAATAAAAGTCACTCTCCCAAATAAAGGAACGAATCGCGGATAAAACAGTTTGTGGGTTGATCTGCATTTGTTGTTTCTATAAAAAATAGGGAAGAATATCAAATTTAAAAAACCCCAACCTCATTGATTTTCAATGATGAAGCATCCTTCCTTGAGGTTTCAAGATGTCTATGTCACTTCTAGCTCCATTTTTCGAGGCACGACGAAGACGATGATGTCTCGATGGAGTTTGTCATTCTATGTTGGATAAGAAAACTACTAGTGGTTCTTTAGTGATTCCCTTTAGTTTAATTCCCCATTCTTCCACATGTAGGTTCAATAAGAATAATCATGTCACATTGTTTATTTTACGCAGTGATGATGCGTTATTACAATGTTTCATTTATGAAACAACATCATTGTTACAATTACTATATTATATATTTATACTATTTAATATGGGATATTAATGAGCCTATTTAATGGGCCTTGTCATTGCATGGTCGTTGGACTGTAGCATTTCCATCCTCCACCCAATGATGAGTAATGAAATAAAATAATTCCTTTAAATTATTTTATTATTTTTCAAATTTTTTTTGAGAAATAACTTTTCTGTTCGGCCCTTTCCAGTGGATGTTACGTCATTTCTAGGTAAATCATGGCATTTCAAATTCAACGGTTCCCTTATATTTTTTATCTCTGAACTGGTTCAAAATATAGAGAATCTCGCTCGCATGTTAACTGAATGTACATTAAAAAAAGTTCAAAATTATGTTTTGGGATCTCTGGGCCACAGAATCGTGTGCCATCAAATCATGAGGTCTCAGAATAATTCTATATAATTTAAAAAAATTACACCAAATTTCTTAGTGATTAAATTCTCCCCACCTGAGGTATTTACATCCCCAAATTCCATAATAAGGGCTAACCAAACAGGTGGGGGTAGTGAGCATGAATATGAGCCTCCTGCTCCCATTGTCTGTCCTGTAGATTCTCGTGCTACCATCGAGCGCACTCTAGTGGAATTGAATTCCCACTTAGGACCCACTCTTGTCGATCCACTATCTCTACTTGGAACTCCAAAAATGACACCCCCTGTCAATGTGTATCTCACCCCAGAGGAAATAGGGAAGCAGTGCTAGGAAGGCATGCAGAAGGAATTATCCTTCCGAATCAGCATCCTGAGATGGTCGGAATTGGAACTGAACACTTTGTTGTAGTAATGGCACAGTTGACTCAAGCGATAAATGGAGGTGGTATCCATGCATGAGATCAGCCAAATCAACCGCAAAGGAACATGTAAGTGGTGGAACATTTCATGAGGAAACATCCCCCATCATTCAGAGGATCATCTGACCTTGTGCTAGCTGAAGGGTGGATTAAATCACTGGAGAAGATTTTCGATGTCATGGGGTGTTCAGAAAATCAAAAGGATAGTCTTGCTATTTACCGTTTGGAGGGTGAAGCAGATCAGTGGTGGTCGATGGTTAAAAATATCAAGGACACTGATGAGATTGATGCTCTCGACTGGGATGAATTCAAAGGTATGTTTCTTGAGAAGTATTTTCCTAATGCTGTTCGACTTAGGATGGAAAAAAATTTCCTAGAATTGAGGCAAGAGGACGACTCAGTGGCCACCTATGAAGAAAGGTTCACTTGATTGGCAAGGTATACTCCAAATTTTATCCGAGACCTTGATAGCAAAATCAATCATTTTTACTCAGGATTAAAGACAAAATATCAAAGGGCATTAGCTTCTCGTGAGTTTAAAAGTTATGAATAGCTTTTTTGATGTGCTGAGAAGGTGGAAATGGAGTTTAACGATGATCAAGTATTCTATAACAACCAGCATAAGAAGAGACCGAGGTGGCAGGATAAAGGAAAGAATTCTTCTAAAAAGTCTGATGGTAAGAAATCTAAGTTTCCAGTTTGTGATAAATGTGGTAAAAGGCATGCTTGGGAATGTCTTCTGAATTCTGGAAAGTGCTACTGATGCAGTAAGATGGGACATAAGGCTCGTGATTACACTGAAAAAGATCAGGATGATGGTAAGACCAAATTTTATTTACAGTTAGTGAAATGTTTTAAGTGCAATGAGATGGGTCACTATGCAAACGAGTGTCCGACAAAGAGCTTGAGTGATGGGAATCAGTTAGACTACAAGCATAAAGGGGTGGTGAAATCCTTTGCAACTACTTCAGCAGATGTTGGGCTATAAAATGAAGTTGTATCTGGTACTTTGTTTGTTTTTTCAGATTATGCCAGTGTGTTGTTTGATTCGGGGTCTACACATTCTTTCATCTCTGAAAACTTTTCTAGTAAAATGGGAATACCATCTCAAGAATTGACTCCTGAACATTTGGTAAAAACACCTGGGGGAGATGTTGAGGGAAAAAGAATTTATAAGAATCTTCTTATCCTTATCTGTGGAAAGAACCTACTTGAAAACCATATTGTTCTACCTCTAGTAGAGTTTGATGTTATCCTGGGTATGGATTGGCTCTCTATTTACCATGCTAAGATTGACTGTAGAGCTAAAGAAGTTTCTTTTCAGAAAGACTTTCAGTTTGTGTACAAGAATGAACCCTTACTGTTGATAACATTTCAAGAGGCCAAGAAACTTGTAAAAGATGGAAATGAATGTTACCTTGCACACATCATTGAAAATAAAGGAACTGTTCAGATTAATGATGTGCCAGTGGTAAATGAGTATCCTGATGTTTTTCCTTATGAGTTTCCTGGAATAATACGAGGTCGGGAAGTTTAATTTACTATTGACTTAGTTTCTGATGCTAAGCCAATTTCAAAACCCCCTTATCGAATGGCTCAAATTGAACTTTTAGAGTTGAAGGAGCAATTGCAAGATTTATTAGAGAAAGGTTTCATTCAACCTAGCACATCACCATGGGGTGCTCCTATTTTATTTTTTAAAACGAAAGATGGTTCTATGAGACTTTGCATTGATTATAGATCCTTGAATAACATCACTGTTAAGAACAAATATCCTTTGCCTCATATCGATGATTTGTTTGATCAGCTCCGGGGAGCTCAATTTTTTTCAAAGATTGTCCTGAGATCGGGGTACCATCAGCTGAAGGTAAAGGAGGAAGATGTTCTGAAGACTACGTTTTGTACAAGATATGGCCATTATGAATTTGTAGTAATGCCTTTTGGGCTAACCAATGCACCTGCTGTATTCATGGACTTAATGAATAGAATTTTCCATAAGTTCTTGGATTAGTTTGTGGTGGTTTTAATTGATGATATTTTGGTGTTTTCTAAAAGTAAAGAGGAGCATGAAAGGCATTTAAGGGTTATTTTGAAAACCTTAAAAGAAAGGAATTTGTATGGGAAATTCAGAAAGTGTGAGTTTTGGTTGCAACAAATTTCTTTCCTTGGTCACATTATTTCTAAAGATGGGATAATTGTTGATCCTGCAAAAGCAAAGGTTGTTGAAGAATGGCCAAGACCCACAAATGTAACTGAGATTCGTAGATTCCTTGGTCTGGCAGGCTATTACCAAAGGTTTGTTAGAAATTTTTCACGGTTATCTAGTCCAATGACTAAGCTAACTCAGAAGGGTGTTAAGTTTATCTGGACAAAAGAATGTGATGATTGTTTTCTGGAATTGAAAAGAAGATTTGTGAATGCTCCGGTTTTGGCACTACCTTCCAGGAATGGGAAGTTTTTTATCTACAGTGATGCTTCATTGAAAGGACTTGGTTGTGTCCTAATGCAGAATGATCAGGTAATTGCTTATGCTTCACGACAGTTGAAAACTTATGAGGTAAATTACCCTACACATGATTTGGAATTAGCTGTTGTTGTTTTCGCTTTAAAATTTTGGAGGCATCATTTTTATGGAGTAAAGTGTGAAATATATACCGATCACAAAAGTTTAAAGTATATATTCACTCAGAAATAATTGAACATGAGATAGAGGAGATGGCTAGAATTAATCAAGGATTATGATTGTACAATTCATTACCATCTGGGAAAAGCAAATAAAGTGGCTGATGCTTTGAGTTGAAAAAGTAATGCTTCATTAAGAATGTTGTGTTTGGAACGTGATCCTTTGGTTAAGGATTTGATGAAATTTGGCATAGAAGTTGTTGGTGCAGGATGTTCTTCTGTTTTGTTTCAGGTATTAGTGAAATCTTCTCTATCAGACAGAATTAAGCAAGCACAGAAGTAAGACAGTGAGTTGCAGAAAAAGGTAGATCTGGTTCAGAAGGGTAAGTTGCCTGAATTCAACATTGATAATGATTTTGTTTTGAGATTTGGGAAAAGATTGTGTGTGCCTTGAGATTCACAGTTGAAGAGAGAGTTGTTATGTGAAGCTCATAGTTCTCCGTTTTCAGTTCATCCTGGCAGTACTAAGATGTACAGAGATTTGCGGGAGTATTACTGGTGGGATGGAATGAAAAGAGATATTGTTGATTTTACTGTGAAGTGTTTGACTTGTCAACAGGTTAAAGCAGAGCAGCAGTTACCGAAAGGGATGCTTCAACCTTTACTAGTTCCAGAGTGGAAATGAGAGAATATATCCATGGACTTCATTGTGGGATTGCCGAAGACCCCTCGAGGTAATAATGCAATCTGGGTTATTGTTGATCGCTTGACTGAGTCTGCTCATTTCCTTGCTATATGAGATACTTTTTCCCTAGATCAACTTTCCCGTTTGTATCTTAAAGAGATAATCAGGTTACATGGAGTTCCCCTCTCCATTGTATCTGACCGTGATCCCAGGTTTACATCTAAATTTTGGAAAGGCCTTCAGAAGTCATTGGGTACTGAATTAAATTTTAGTACAGATTTTCATCCGCAATCAGATGGGAAGTCAGAACGAACAATTCAGACCTTGGAGGATATGATACGAGCTTATTCGATGGATTATCAGGGAAGTTGGGACCAACATCTTTCTTTGGTTGAGTTTTCTTATAATAACATTTTTCATTCCAGTATACATATGGCACCATTTGAGGCATTATATGGGAAGCGGTGTCGAACTACAACATTTTGGGATGAAGTGAGTGAAAGGAAGTTGATGGGACCAGAATTGGTAGAAGAGATGGCAGAAAAAGTTCAGCTGATTCAGAAACACATGAGAACAACTCATAGTTATCAGAAGAGTTATGCGGACAACAGGAGGAAGGATCTCTCTTTTGAGGTAGGTGATCATGTTTTTTTCAAAGTATCACCATGGAAAAGTGTGATGCGATTTGGTAAGAAAGGAAAGCTGAGTCCAAGGTTCATTGGACCATAAGAAATTATGGAGGGAGTTGGATCAGTTGCTTACCGAGTGGCTTTACCTCCGAGTTTATCTCAGGTACACAATGTTTTTCATGTTTCGATGTTGAGAAAGTATATTCCAGATCCATCTCATGTTTTGAGTCCAGAGGTAGTTCAGCTGGAAGAGAACCTATCTTATAAGGAACAACCGGTCCAGATTCTTGACCACAGAGAGCAAGTGTTAAGGAATAAGGTGATTAATCAGGTAAAGGTTTTGTGGAAAAACCACATGATGGAAGAGGCAACATGGGAATATGAAAATGCAATGAGGGATAAGTACCCCCATTTATTCGATAAGTAAATAAATTGCGGGGACGCAATTTTATAAAAGGGGGAAGGATGTAACATCCCAAGTAAGTAATGAATAATAGATATTTTTATCTATGTCTATTAATGAATTAGATAGTGTTTTAGAGGCTTAAAATGAAAATAAATCCAATCTTAAGCATGGAATACACTAATATTTTTAAAAGATTGTGTTACTGCCTTTTGATGGCAAACCATTTTTAAATCTATCTTTTGAAAATTTTATAATCTATGTTTGTCAAAATAAACTTATTATTTATGATTGGGACATCAAAATTTACTTTTTGTGAATTTTTGGTATTTTTCTGACAATGTTCATTTTTTAATGAATAGTGAAAAATACTGCATTTTACATCAAAACTGCTTTTTAATCTAATTTATTTATATGATTAGATTATCTTTTGAATTGGTTTTAAAGTGAAATTAGAATATATTTTTACCATTTAATCCAATATTGGTCATTTGAATTACTTTCACTTTGAAATTGGACTTAAACTAGTGTCAATCTTTTGATACTTATTGTTTCATAAAAACACGCTATTTGCTCTGACAACGGGAATTAGTTATCAAATTAATTAATGCAACTTATATGTTTTGAATTTTATAAAATAGACATCATTTTTGAATTCAGAATATCAAATATATCTTAGGGTGAAGTTTTTGTATCTTTCTGAAAAACTTCAATTTTTGATGAATAGTGAAACCACTAAGTGGTAGTTAAAGAAACTGATTTTTCATTTAAATGAAACTTTGTCACTTCTGTGATTTGATTTTCAAAAATCTGACATATATGGTTGTCATTAAGAAGTAAAATGTGGTTCAATGATATTAAAATAATTTTTTGGTGAATAGTAACTTTTAAGTTTTTAATCGCGATTAGAGGTAATTAGTGCAATTTAAGGAAAAAATTATATTATAATAAAATGACAATACCTAGACACATGTCTTACCCTTATTGGATGTGTCATGGCCAACCAAGACAATCCATGGGTCAACTTGGGGACCCCATGGAGCCACTTTGGTTGGGAAATGACATAAATAACTTTTTATTTAATGTTAAAGTAAAAATGACACAAACATGAGTTATTTTACTAAAACAATTTTTACATGGGGTTATAAAGGTCAGAGTTTTGACTATAAATATTCATTGGAAAGATATAAATATTTCCTACATCA
Organism: Viscum album; assembly: GCA_963277665.1. Taxonomy (NCBI): domain Eukaryota; kingdom Viridiplantae; phylum Streptophyta; class Magnoliopsida; order Santalales; family Viscaceae; genus Viscum; species Viscum album. Next base: position 1,296,127,758 of record OY728136.1, read on the forward strand.
TGATATTTGTTTTATAATTTTTAAACATTAACTAAATTAAATTATTTATGACATCATGATGATGCAGCGATTACCTCATTAATAAAGGATTTAAATAAAATGAAATGATAATGTAAAATCTATGACCTACACATGTCCAAAACCTATTGGATGGGTGGATTTCTAACCCTTATCACCTTATCCTAGAATTATATCAATGTGGGACCTTTTTAATCCGAAACTCATTTTAAAATAAAGTAACATTTCTTTACTTTCCAAGAGTGCACCTCCTCTCCTCTTATAAAAGGCCCTCACCTCTACCTCCTTACCCACACTTACAAAGCCTTTGGCTCAGACAAACCCTGCCCATTTTGTCTCTCCACATCCCTCTATTACTACTTGATGCCTCAAGTTGGGAAGAAGTGTTCCCAAGGAAGCCTTTGGGCTCAAACCAAAGGGAGTTACCCGATTTTAAGGTAATGTCTTCACTTGAGTCCTTTTGTTTTATTTTATTTCTCCAACCCCATAAACTCTTTTTATTCATTTATTTTGTAACAACTCTAGTATCTTCAATATACTAGGATTTTCTTATAAGAAGGATTCAAGCTACACTTACACAAACCTACATCTAATGGTTAAAGAACATACTGTTTCCGTGGATGGCGAATTTCGGCCTCCCGAAACGATGATTGTTCAACATTATTTTAACACCTTCAAAGGTGGACATTAAGATGAAACTATATTTATATATGATATATAATATTTTTATGTTTTCCTTAAGATTCTGTATTTTTCATTTTGGGCATACCTTTATGGTTTCCATTATGGGTAAATGTGATATCTTCATTTAAGGAAGTGCAGACTACCGCCCCCTCAAAGTGATTTGATTCGTTAATACCATATGTGGGATGTATAAAGGATGGAGTTATGATATTATATATGATATTAAACTGGAATTATAATATACCTTTATATCATTATGATTCCATTTCATAAAATATGAAATAGAAATGGAAGCAGCGTTCATACGTACGTACGGCTTACCGTCTCCATGAACGGTGCATTTCATTTCTTACCTCTAAATGTTATATAATATTATAAATGCATGCATGTATGGGATATATATGATATATATGATATCTACATCATGAATACCATTCTGGATATAATTGATACATGAACAAATTGTAATTATAAAGGGTTTATTTTTGGCTCAAGTACCAATGATCGTTAAAACGAATGTTATTAACTTAAATAATTACATACTGTTCATGACATGGCAATAAGTGATATAAAAGGAATAATGAACTTGAAAAAGGTTCTTAAATAAGTAGAAATTAACTCAAGTTTATTATTCAGGAGATTAATGAACGACCGAGTCAAGTCGGACCCGAGGTATGGGACTTCATCTCAATCCCTTTCATTGAGGCATATTTTGTTTTATACAAAACCTTCTTTTATACGGTGTATAAACCCCGTTGAATTTTACATTTATCCAAAAGGAATATTTTTTATACAAAGAGTTTTACTAAATGACAAAAGGGAATGTTTTTGTCGTACGTATGCGGCGACAACGACTTCTCCGCCACCGTGACCATTATTTGAGTTTCGGCTTCCTCTACAAGCCATACCTTTTTTTTAAAAGAAAAATAAATACCATGTTTTACTTTTCTTTTGTTTTGGTATTGAAAATGGATTTCATAATGTTTTTATATCAATGTGTTGTATTGATATCTTGTTATTGAAAGGTGGAAATGTTATGTTTCCTATATGCATGTTTTATGTGATACGATTATGTTGAGGTTCTTGGGCATTATTATGAAGACGGGTGGTTCTGTGATAAACTAAGGGCGGGTGAGCCCGATATAGCTCTCTAATGCATTGGGTAACGAGAAGGAGTGAAACGTTAAGGTTTCTCTGAAGAGATTTAGGGAATATACTGTGATGGGTATTCCAAACGTAACCAAGAGGGTTACTCCCTACGTAAGAATGTTATGAATGCCTCAAGTTACCTTTATGTCTTATGATTTCTATGATTTATTCATGATTTGATGAGGTATGTTAAAGTGATTATGTTTTATGGGTAACGTATGATTTCATTCTTATGTATATATGTACTCGTGTTTCCTTTCCATATTTTTATAACCCATACTGAGCTTTTTATGCTCATCCCAAGTTTTTTTTGAAATGTTTTTCACAGGTGAAGGGAAAGGTACATGATATGATGATAGTGTCAAGGAAGTGTCAAGAATGAATCCATGTTTTATTTTAAATATGTTTCCATTGATAGGAAAAATTAATACTATCTTTATGTAACCACTTTATTTATATGTGGAATGTAATGCATGTTTTATGATCAAATTCTCTAAAACTCTAAACCTGAAAAGATCCTCAAGGTGTAATCCTATAATAACTCAAGATTAACTAATGTTTAAGGCTGGATCCTTATAAAATGATACATTAATTCATAGGGATAACAACCTATGGATTGTATTGTGTCTGTTCCATCCTTTCTTCTAAACCTATCTATAGTGAGAATTTATATAATTGATACCTGTCGTAAATACATGTCACCGGTTTCACAGATTTAGTTCCATAATTAATTACATTGGCATGATTAAAAGAAATTAATATCCTAAAGTAATGAATAGTTTTTTAGTTTTGGAAAACCAGACACATATATAAGTTCAACATTAGATGTTAAAAAGAAATACAATATAGACATTCCTTTGACAACATCTATATCTCCTAGGTTATTTTGGCATGTCAATCATAATATACCTCTTCAGGTCCTAGAAAAAAAACATAAGAAAGGGGTGATATCAAATGCTCAGTAAGGGTAATAAATATATCATAATATATCATATACAGAGACATTATTCAAGGTTAGTTACTAAAACCACATGCCTAAAAAATGAACATGAACATATTGTGGCAGGAATAAGATCTGAATAAATAATTCCATAACAAAGAAAAATCATGGGTATTCTAAGAGTAGAATGACCACATGAAAATTAAATTACTTGTTTGATAATGAGGGAATGAATAATTTTGGACATCATAACAATACTATCAATGACTTGTTCTAGGACCATAAATAACCATTTTGTCAAGACTTCATGCCAAGACCATAGTTTGTCTCATTAGACCAACCAATGAATTGAGAGGATATAGAGGGACCCACCAATAACTTAATATTTCCAATGAATTCCTCATATGAATGGGGATAAACCGAAACAACATGTACATTCATATTGAATCTATCATATGAAATGTTGATAAATTTCCCCAAACATTATGCATAAACACTAACCATTCAGAGTAAATTGGTGATGGTTTGAAGATAGAACAACCATAGTAATAATAATAATAAATCATTATATTAAATATGGTTTATTATATAATAAAATATTAATCCCAATAATAGATAAGTTTCAACAAGAGTTCTGAAATAGACGAAGATACACTTATAAAATCATCCAGTAATTCTTCAGATAAATACACTTTTTCATTAAAGATAAGTGTTCTTTTGGAAAAATATTTGTAAAAAACCAGAAGTGAAGTAAGGTGATATTTTCATAATAAAATGAGTGATTTTATAAATATAATCATTTATAAAAATATATTATAGGGTGCCCTTGAAAATAGATTTTTTTTTGAGAAATTCCCTTGAATCGGGAATGTATTTCAGGAAGAATTTTTGAAATATCATTTTAATGCATACAAATCCCCATAAATGAAAGTAGTATTCTGGTTGGTACAAATATATAGAACATTAAACCATAATTTATGAGGAGAAAATAGGAATACATTATAATTTAATCGAATTAAGTAGTGAATAAGAGTAGTGTGAATGAAAATGGAGTTTCAGGTAGAAAACCATTACCTTATGTCTTTTGGTGTTCTTCACTTGATCTTAGCATCTTGGATGACCAAATTAAATTCATTAATTAAATTTTAAAAAATCTCTTATTTATGTTATTTATTTATTATATCGTTATTATGATTATTCATGTCCTTCTTAAAAGTGTCTAAGAGGTTCAATTTTATTGTTTGGGAGCGTTTTTTCATGGAATTCATGACCAGTTTACTTATAAACATGTAAGGATATACATGTAAGATGAGAATGGATGTCTAGAATAGATGTTTTATTTTATTTTTAAACATCCAAAATATTACATGTTTATAATATTCATTTGGTTATTGGTATTGAAGATGAATCATTATATATTACATTAATGATAATTGTTTGGGTTAATTGTCGGGTTTTTATCAAAATGAACTCATTTTGACTTATAAATTAATATCATATGAAAAAAAGTATTACAGAACCATAAATAAGTTATAGTACATATATTATAGTATTTATTAACCTAAAAAATGTTTCCATGAATATAATTAAATATGGTAATAGAAATTGAAAACTCATCATCCTTGAATGTGTAAAATTAACACATATCAGATGGTCTTTTCATTTATAATATAAAATAATGGGAAATGGGAGATGATATTGAATAATTATGTTATCATAAAAACATTATAGTACATCTACGATACTGTATTTATCGTAAAATTTGGATTAATGGGGGCGAGGAAAGAAAAACAAAGGATAGGAACTCGAAATAAAAAAGAGTAGTTGAGAAATCCCTTACGAAAATTCACCAGCCTAACGACGTCACATTATAATTCATAAAAAATTATATTTAGATGAAAAATGTGATCTAAAAATTATTACATAATATGTAATGTAATGGGGATATGAAATGTAATATCCTAAGATTATATAATTGAAATTAAAAGAGAATAACATAAAAAGAGTGCTTGAAAAAGATAAGTGTTGTAGATTTCCTTACCTTTTTGAGTAAGTCCAAAAGTTTGATGGTTGAAACATTGGGGGATTGAGGAAACCTTGGGAGGACTCTTAGGTATCGAAAACATGTTGATATTCGAAATTGATGAATTTGTATTGAATGTAAAATTAAGAATGGGTTGATATTTATAAAAAAATATAGGGAGTTTTTATTAATTTCAAAGGACACCTCAATAGTGATTTTTTCAAAACTATGTGCTTTCCCATGGTATTTTCCCTTGGAATTGTCCCCATGGGAAACCTAATATCATATTTTAATGTAAAAATGACTAAATATAATTTTATATTAATTATTACATCATTACAATGTCATTAATCATACCAAAAACTCAAAACTGTATTTTTACTATTCCTGAAAACCAAGGTATTTTATAAAATTGTAATAAATTCAGTGTAACCTAATATCTAAATTCTAAATTTAATACCGAACCCATTTTTTTGAAAATAATTTTATAAGTATGATTATTTTTCTTTTTATATTAAATTAAAATTTGTTCTTAAAAAACAATTTTAAAACTGTAATTCGTTTTATATCTCCTTGAAAAATCAATAAATATTTCATTATTTTATAAGCTTAAAACAATAAAATAATAATATGAATTATTATTCATAAGTTTCATATTACTATTCATAAGGGTATGTTACTATTCACCAAGAATTGCATTTGTATTTTTAGTCTCTAAATAACATACTAAATGCAACCGTGTATGTTAGTTTTTTGAAATTCAAATAATAAAGGGGAAAAATTATGTTTTCTGGCTAGGTTATAAAAAATGTAATTTTTTTGGAGACTTGTTGTTTCATGCATAATATTAAATTTTATTTATAAATCTTTGGGGAGTTACATTCTCACCCCGAATTACAATAATTTCATCCTTGAAATTACTCGAATGTTACCTCACAAAAATACTTGGGTAGTTAGTCATCACAAGATCCTCATACTCCCATGTTGCCTCTTAAATTTTATTATTTTTCCAAATTATCTTTACCATTCGAGTCATCAGATTTCTTAACACATATTCTTCAGTGTCCAGAATCGGGATAGGATCTTCATAGTAAGAAGGTACAAGTTCCAATTCTAAACCTTTATAAGTGAGGACATGCATTGGGTAAGGAATTTACTTTATAAAAAATTATACATGGAACCCATTTTATACATTAGATTGGACAAGAAAAATATCCCAAAAAATATGAAATAGCTCTAATTATCTCTATAATTTCAAAAGGGCCTATGTACATAGGGCTTAGTTTCCCTTTATTCCCTAATCTTATAACACCCTTCCAAGGGGATACTTCTAAGAGAACATGATCACCCACTTGAAATTTAAAATCCATCCTTCAATTATCAGCATAGTTCATTTTTATACTTTAATCTACTTATATATGGAATTCAATTATCTTTAACTTCAATATTGTTTCCTCTACATGCTCTAGACCCATATGCTTCCATTCATTGACTTCATCCCAACATGTTGGTGTATGACATCTCTCTCCATAAAATGCTTTATATAGTTCCATTTAAATGCTATAATGAAGATTTTTATTATAGGAAAACTCTACCAGATGTAAATAATGATCCCACATACCATGAAAATCAATTTATCATGGTATCAACATGTATTATTATGTTTGGATCATCCTTTATGATTTCTTATCAGTTTGAGGATGATAAAAAGTACTCAAAAAAAGCTCAGTATCCAAATATTTTTGAATAATTTTCTATAATTTTGATGTACATCAAGGGTGGGAATCTGACACTATTGAAAGAGCTTCTCCATAATGTCTTACAACTTCATTGATATAGATTATTTCAATGCACTCTAGTGGTAAATCCTACCTTATAGCAAGGATATGTTTAGATTTCGTATGTTGATCCACAATTACCCATATTGCATCCTTATTTCCTAGAGTTTTGGGTAATCCTGGTAAAAAAATCACGGTGATGTCATCCCATTTCTATATAGAAACATGTATAGGTTGCATGAATCCTCAAATATTTTGTCTTTCAACCCACAACTATTTATAGACTAAATATCATGATACATAATCATAAATATTCCTCTTTATGTTGTCCAACTAGAATAGTTCCTTCAAATCATTATTCATTTTAGTACTATGATGGTGTATAGAGAAATTCGAGTTATGTGAATCATCGAATAACTCCCTTTTCATCTTGGGTATAGAGGGAACCCATAGCCTCTTTGCAATGTTCATAATTTCATCTTCACATGAGAAGTCAGCCAACTTTCCATCTTTTACAACATTAATTTTCTTTTGAAGGTTCTCATGATCAGGCTGATGGCTTTTAATCCTTTTTAATAAATATTGTCGAAAAAACAATTGAAAAGGTAATGATGTTTCACGTTATTTGATAATTACCATGAATACCCTTACTATATCCATGAATACAATAACCCTTTGAATCTTCATTTTGTTTAAAAATCCATGATCTTTCCTGATCAATGAATCAGATACCTTATTATCCTCTCAAGGGTGGTATTGTATAGAACAATCATAGTCCTTGAGTAGTTTGAGCAATCGCCTTTGCCTCGTGTTGAGTTCTTTCTATGGAAGATACACTTCAAACTCTTGTGATCCATTTATATCTCACATATTTCACCATAGAGATAGTGTCTCAATATTTTTAGAGAAAATATCCTAGATGCTAACTCAAGATCATGATTAGGATAGTTTTTTCATGAATTTTTATCTTCCTTGATGCATATGAAATAACTTTATCATTGTGCATAAGGATACAACCTATTCAATTCATTAATGCATCACTATATATCAGAAACATATCATTATCCAATGGTAGTGTTAGGATTGTATCATTCTCTAATATCCTCTTTAATTATTTGAAACAGTCCTCACATTATTTTTTTCATACAATCTTAAAACATTTATGTGTAATATTGGTCATTGGGTCGGATAATGGGGTGAATTTCTGAAAAAAATTCTGATAATTACCTACTAATCCAATAAAACTACATACCTCGGTTATGTTTGTTGGAGTATGCCATTATTGAACAACCATTGTCTTCACATGATCAATAGATATTCAATCCTTAGAAATAATGTGGCCTAGAAAGGAAACAGATTGAAGAAAAAATTCACACTTGGTAAACATCCCAAATAATCCATTTCTTCTAGGAGTCTTCATAAGAGTGCACATGTGATTTTCAGGATCTTCAATGATTTTTGAGTAAACTAAGATATCATCAATAAATAAAACCAAAAATTCATAAAGATATTCTGTAAAACTCTATTAATTCAATCCATGAAAACATAGGGTTCATTAGTCGGTCGAAATGGCATTACAGTAAACCTGTAATGCCCATACATGTTTCAAAATGTTGTCTTGGGAATATCGTCCTTCCTCACTTGCAACTGATGATATCTAGATCGAAGGTCAACCTTAGAAAAATATTGGTCTCCCTGATGATGATAAAATAAATCATCAATGTGAGGTAGGGTATATGTGTTTTTTATTAATATAATATCAATTTCCCTATAGTGAATGTACAACCTCATAGATTCATATTTCTTCTTAACAAAAAGAACAGGGGATCCCCATGGGGAGAAAATAGGGGTAATAAATCCTCTATCACTCAATTATTCCAGTAATTTAATAATTTCTACTAATTCTATAGTGTCATTTCTTTAAGGAGTCTTTGATATAGGCCTTGAATCTGGAATTATATCAATAGAGAACTCAACATCCTTCTATTGAGGATATCTGAGTATATCATCCAGAAAAAACATTATTATATTATTTCACAATAGGTACATCATCAATTTGAATATTCAATTCCTCACTCATAGATATTGAGTTCTCATCCTCTCCATGAATTGAATTCAGTATATCTACTGAGGTTGGATCTAGATAAGAATCATATGGGGATGTTTCTTCCCTAAAGATAAGGGATTCCAAATCATCCTCAAAAATTGAAACCTCATTAATATAGCAATATGTATTCGCATCATGGTTCGAATGCCAATCTATACTAAAAATTATATCAAATTAAAGCATGGGTATGATAATAAAATCAGTAGATAAATCATGTTTATATGACATAATGGGGACTGCATAACACATCATTTTTTCACTGATAATTTCCTTAGGAGTTTTTAATGACAACTATCTATTAAAATGAAATTGAAAATATCTAATTTTCTTGGAAAACTGAGAAGATATAAATGAATATGGTGATCCAAAATCATATAAAGCATTGGAAATATTTGAATAAAAAACTAGAGAACCTTCCACCACATCATTATGAACTTCAATCTCAAGAGTTGTGATCTCATAAGATTTGCCTTTCTCCCTTGTCCTTTTTTGGTGAATGTTTCCTTGAGGACTTGAAAATAATTTTCATAATTTCCCCTCTCCCTAAAATTGTAGAATTGAAAATTGGAATCTTCTTTCTTCCCATTACTATCTCATGATAGGTGTCCATTTTCTCTACAATTGTAAAAAACACCCATACCCTTTCGGCAGGTACTAGGGTGTCTCTAACCAAATTTATCACAGTGTGGAAGTTCAACTCTTCCCTTCATCTACATATCCATATTTCCTTTTCAAGAGTTTTCTAAATCCCTCTTCTTATCGTTCATTACCTTAAAATCATAATACTTAGATAATACCTTTTCTGTCTTGATAGTACTTGAGACTGTATCATCATATGATAAGAAACTATAAGAGACTAGAGCCCTTAAGAGGAATGGTTTTAATACATCAATGAATCGATAAATCATTCTACTTGGATTATATATGCACTCTGAATTATGTCTTACTAACCTTGGGAAGTTAGCTTCATACATTGCAACATTCTCACCCTCTCTTTGCCTCAGATTCAAAAACTCCCTTTGAATATCTGCTCACTATTCAGAAGGAAAGTATTTTTATGTGAATATTTCCTTAAAATCACTCCATTCCATTTCTTATATTTATTCCTCCTATTTGTGTATTTAATTAATGACCACCACCGATCCACATCTCCCTATTGATGATAGACTGCCATGACCACCTAATATCTTTTGAAATATCCCAAAGTGAGAAATATATTCTCTAATGAACATACCCATAGCTCTATTATGAATGGGTTTTTAGTCCCAATATATGATGAAGGTGCTTGTCATATAAAGAGGTCTAACATAGCTCCTTCATGTTGTGGTTCTAGACACTCCATATGGGTATGGTTATTGTTTATAATCTAAGTAAACTATCCTTGTATATTTGTATGTTTCTTAACACAAGTGACAGAACCAGAGCTAATATAATTGTCTTTCATTAGAGGAAAATCCCAACATGGGACACGTGTGTTCATGAAGTGTCCAATCCTTCCACTATGTACCATTTCTAGATAATGGAATACACTATATTAGGTTATTAATCATAATTTATAATCTCAACATAGAAAAATACTTTGAAATAATTGAAAATATATACAATGCTAATCTCATAATAATAAATATGGTTTCTTTGAGGTAAAATGTACATTTAATTCATTCACAATGGATTGTAAAGAAACTGTTAATAATCCTAAAAATATCAACTAGGATTTTATAACTAGTTGTGTAGTAAGGCTCATTGTTGTGTACCTAGATACCCCATATCAAGCCCAAAACTCTTTCTCAAAGTTGATACTCTTAGGTATATCTTTTCTAGAACCACATCCACTTGTAGTATCCAGACAAGGATGCATTTTCTAGGAAAATCCACATAATCTATTCCTTTCCAAAATTCTAGGAAGTTCTTCTATATTTATCCTCAAAGACTATATGTGGGTTTTTTTCTCTAATCTAAATCTTTTAAATCTAGTTTCTATGTTTTCTACTAAATTTCCACTTATACCAACTGTAAATACCCTAACCCACTTGCTTAGAGCCAGTAACTTAATTTATTACATTGGCATGATTACAAGAATTTTGTATCCAAAAGGAATTAATAGATTATTGGTTTTGGAAAAACACATACATACATAAGTTCCATATTACAAATTGAATGGAAATACAATATAAAAATTCATCTAAAAAAATACATAACTCCTAGATTATTTCTGCATTTCCTTCATAATATAACTTTTCATGTATTGGGAAATAGGAAAATATGAAATGGGTGATCTCAAATGATCCATATTGGTAACAAATACTACATAAGATATCATAAATATAGACATTAGGCTGGGTGAATAACTAAAAACACATTCCATTAAAAATAAACTTGAACATAATATGGAAGGAATATGAGCTGAATAAAAAATTCCATAAAAATGAATAATCATGGTTAGTCAAATATAATAATTAAAGAATGAAATTTCTATTACTAGTTTCAAAATGAGGGAATTCATAATGTCAGACATCATAACCATCTCGTCAATGACATGTGCCAATTCCATAAAAACCCATTTTGTCAAGGACTCGTGCCAGGACTATAGTTTGTCTCATTAGACCTACTGATTCATTAAGGGTCTATAGAGGGACCCACCCATCATATAATAAGTCCAATTCATTCCTCGCATGAATGGGTATAAACATAAAAAACATATACATTCATATTGAAATTAATATACAAAATATAGATAACATTCCACGAACATTAAGCATAAACACGAACCATTCTGAGTAAATTGGAGAATGGTTTTAAAATAGAAAACCAACAATAAAAATAATCATAAACCATAAAATAAATTTTTTATATATGATATCATAAAATATTAATCCCAATAACACATATGAATCAATAAGTGTCTTGAAATATATGAATATACTCTTATAAAATCATCGAGTAATTCTTGAGATAAATACTCTTTTACATTGAAAAGAAAAGTTATTTTAAAAAATTATTCTTATAAAACTAGAAGTTAAGTAATACAATATTTTCATATTAGAATGTGTGAATTTGGAAAGATTATGGTTGATAAAAACAGATCATATAGTTTCCTTGAAAATAGGTAAGAATTTGAGAAATTCCCTTGAATCGAGCTTGTATTTCGAGAATTGTTTTTGAATGATCCTTTTAAAACATATAACTCCACATAAATTAAAGTATGATTAGTGTTGGTAAACATATATATAACATTAAAACATATTTTATAAAAATTAAATATGAAAAAATAATAATTTAATTGATGTATGTAGATAATAAAAGTAACCCTAATAAAAATGGAGCTTCGGGTAGAAAACCCTTACCTTAAGTATGGTGGTGTTATTCACATTATCTTAGTGTCCTGTATAACAAAATTAAAATCATTAATTAACATTTAAAAAACCTATTTTTTATTTGATTGATTTATTATAGCCTTATTAAGTTCATGCAGTATCTTCTCGATGGGTTTAAGAGGTTTTATTTTATTGTTTAGAAGCGTTTTCTTCCTTGGTATTCATGACCAGTTTCGTTATATAAATCTATGTAAAAACATGTAAGATGAGAATGGTTATACCAAATATAAGTTTTATTTTATTTTTTATCATCCATAATATTACATGTTTATAATATTGATTTGGTTATTTAGAGTGAAGATGAATTGATATATAAAACATTAATGATAATTGTTTGGGTTAATTGGTGGTTTTTTATTATAATGAACTCATTTTGATTTAATTTAATATCATGTGTAAAAAATATTAAATCATATTAAATAAGTTATTATACATATATTATAGTAATTTTTAACAAAAAAAGGTTTCATGAACAAAATTGAAGACATTAATAGAAATTGGAGTCCTGTTATCCTCAAAAGTGATAAATTAACACATCATAGATGGAGTTTTCATTTCTAGTATAAAAGAATGGGAAATGGTAGAAGATGATGAACTTTTCCATTATCGTAACAAAATTATAGTACATGTATGGTACTGTAGTTATTATAACATTAGGATGAAATGATGACAGGAAAGAGAAAAAGGAAATAAAGGAATTCGTAATAAAAAAAAAGAAGTTGAGAAATACCTTACAAAAATTCAGAAGCCAAACGGTATCACATAAAAATTCATAAAAATATTACTATGAGATAAAAAGGGTTCTCTAATAATTATTAAATAATATAAATCGTAATGGGGATAATTAATGAAATATACAAACATTAACCAATTGAAATTAAAAGAGAATAGCATAAAAAGAGTGCTTGAAAAAGAGAAGGGTGGTATATTCCCTTACCTTGTAGAGTAACTAAAAATTCATGAAGGTTGGGACCATGGGGGCTTGGGGATAAATTTAAGTACTCCTATGGAGGTAATAATTCCATATATTTTTGGATGAGTGGTTTTGAATGAAATAAAATTAAGGAATGGGTGGGTATTTATAGTAAAAGAGAGGGAGTCTGTTATTAATTTCAAAGGACCCCTCGTTAGTGCTTTTTACAAAATCGTGGTCTTTTCCATGGTATTTTCACATGGTATTGGAAAATTGGGACATCTCATATCATATTTGAATTTACCCAATTCTACTATAATTTTATATTAATTATTACATCATTAGGATGTCATTAATCATGTTGAGAACTCAAAACTGTATTGTTACTATTCACAAATAACTACAACATTTTATAAAATTCTCATAAACTGAGTGTAACCAAATATCTAAATTCTGAATTCAAAAATCTAATAATTTTTTTATTTTTTATTTCTATGTATTAATAAATTAATTTTTAAATAAAATCATAATTTATTCAAAAAATAACAATTTTAAAACTAAAATACATTTTATATCACCTTGAAAAATTAATCAAGATCTCATTATATTATAAATTAAAAACCATAAAATAATAATATTATTTAATTTTCATATGGTTCATATTACAATTCATATTACTATTCAAAAGGGTTTTTTATTACTCACCAAAAAATAAGTTCGCCATATCTGACTCTAAATATCTTACAGAACGTAACTATGTATATCAGTGTTTCGAAATGCAGATCACAGAGGTGGAAAATTTATGTTTAATGGATAGTTTATAATAAATTGGTGTTTTCTGGATACATAGTGTTTCATTCACTCAATATTAAATTTTATATATAAAACATGGGGGTGTTACAACTGTCAAGTTTCAAATGTTGTGAAACAAATTTGTTGGGTTTGGAAAAAATCGATGAGCCTTAGGCTATTTACTATAATATCGGGTCAGCTCTGTTGTATGGGGACCTATTCATGAATGGAATAAGATTCATCCAAATTCCTAGGATGATGTTTCCAAGGAATTATGTTTTTATAACTCTAGTCTAGTTGGTTTTGGTTTTCTTGTTAAATGCCTCAGCATTGTGGGTGTGACTCTGAGGAGTGTTAGACATTCATTTTAGGTGAATTTGATCTATATTTTCTTATGAGTACTATAAAAATACTATGGTTGGGAGAATTATGATTGCTCTATTGTGTACATTTCCTTTTATGTATAAGGAACACAACCAATAAGAACCATTAAGAATTGTTAGGCTTGCTTGAATTTCCTCAAGGCTTGAAAGTATCAAATCATGTGAATGGTCACTTGGAAGAATGATGTTGATGTGGTAAATGGTGTATTAGACCCTTGAGAAACATCATTGGTCTTGGTTATAGTTTTCTCTTTTATCTTGAATGATCATGTAATACCTCAGGTGGTAAGGGATTATGATCAGTTAATGATGATGTGTTAGTAAATGAAGCTGAGCCTCCTTTGAGAAGTTGAGTAGTAGCAGCTCAACTGATCTTCTTTTGATTTTCATAGAAATATCATAATATCTTCTTAGTACACTCTGGCTGAAAGATGATAATTTATACATTCTTTACATCTTCATTGATGCACTAAGAGAGAGTAAGTCTTATGTCGTCCTTCTTTTTAAAAATATGTAGTGCTTGTCTGTATGTTTTTATCAACAATTCACAATGCATACAAGTTTTCTTATTTATTTTTGGTTATTATTGAGTGTTAAATGGATTTCCATATTGGAACTCGTTGGATGGACTCTTGTCAACCATTTGATTTCCATTAACTAGAAATCCATGAAGATTTCTTTCTAGGATGAATAAATTATCTAATGTGGATGTCTTGGCCTTATTCCAACATATACTTACAAATGAAAACTATGGACTGCCTTGGGTAGGTTCCTTGGACTCCAGTTCAACGAATCTGATGTTATTATACGGTTTTAGTTAGACTCAGAGGTAAATTTTTTGTCTCTAATGATTCCAGTGGTCCAGATCTGTGTTATGCCCTTGTTCATGCAGAGACACGATAGTTTAAATGTTAATGTGGTGTCTTGATCATGAAACAACTCTAGATGTATGGTAAGGGATTTTTTGAATGCGCTAGTTCTAAATTAAAGGTTCCTTAGAATAAGTCCTCTTAAATCCTATGATTGTATGTTAGCCATCTCAGCTGATTGTTTTGAGTATGGCCACATAGAAGGGGATCGACTCATTTTCCTTTCTGTTCAATGTGTATGTTCACTTGAAAATGTTTGTTTAAATCATGATGTTGGTATAAAGTGGTTGTGGATTATAAAGGGATAAAATCTTCTTTCAAGTAAAACACACAATAATATTTCGGTTTGGTTGATATGAGTTCAACCGTTTATTTTCGATGATGTTCTAGTTATGGCCTCAAATATCTATGGGTTATCCATAAAAATGGAAGACACATCAAGAGACTCATTAGAACACATAGATATGTTATTCGTAAGAAGATTTTATAGTGGAGGTACCATGTTTTGTAATTGAACCCTTCTTAATTTTAAAACCTACGGTGGGGAGGTCTATATATAGATGTTATAAAATATAATGACCAGATCACGTATCTTGTTCAATGGGATCAAATAAGCTCTGTTTTGGTGTTTCTTTTATAGAATGAGTGGGGGCATGGGTTTTGATGGATTAAGTGTTGTAAGATTAACTTGATCCTGATGTTTTGTTGGATATTTGGTAATGTGATGTAGCTATTTGCCTGAATATTCAAAACCCTAGTAGGTTGGGTGATGTTTTCATTTTTATCAAAGGATTATCAGGGAGGATATGTTCTACTGTAGGGAGGTTAGAAAGACCATTGTTTTTAAACCAAAGGAATATTGAAAGGAAATTAAATTTCTCTGTTTATGGATGGTACATTCTTCAAACCTAGCATTAGAGTGAAATTCTGAGAGTTCGAACACTTCATTGTTTCCTATTGTCATTAATGATGACCTGAAGGATCCCTCAAGTGTTTCATTGGGTTTCATAAGCACTATGTATAAAAATATCATGTGTTGAATCACAAAATAGGGGGCACATTTTTTCTAAACCCATGCATACCTTAGCGGAAAACCATGCGACTGCAAAGGGGGAGTACATGTTCCCTACATGGGCTACACACAGTTTATCCATACCGTGCACCAAGTCCACACGGGTTGTTCCATTTAGGCATTACCATACCACTATTCATGGTATGCTTGGAGCACGATTTGGTAAACCGTGTGGCACAATTAGGCGATTTGGGTTCCTTAAGAAATGGTTTCCACATGGTTTGTGTACAATGTAGCCAAACTGTGTAGCCAATGCATGTGCACCCTAATTTGGGGTGAATATTCTAGTTTTCCATTAATGATTTGGTTTTAGCCCTTTTATTATTTCTATTTTTCCTCTAGTGTATGAAATGTCTTTACTCCTCCCTTTGTTATTAAGGATATCCTAATGCTATGCATTTATCCAAAACATTATTTGGTGCCTGATTTTTTATTCATCAGATGTAATGGATTTGTATCAGTAAGCTACACCAGTCTCTTACATACTCTCTAATTTTACTTTTGTACCCATCATGATATTTAGGTATAAGAAATTTTAACCTATTTTCATGTCATTGGATAATTTCTCAGATCTCTTCCAACTTAATTTGAATACGAGGTTGATATTGAGTGAGTAGTCATCTATGATAATAAGGTAGATGGTCACATTGTTTTCCCTTTAAGTTTCATCTTTTCATATCTACATCACTGTGTTGTTTACTGGCCTTTTTTGAGCATACCCTAGTCATTGGTTTCATTATATCAATTAGAAAATTGTGCCTTAATACATACATAATGATCATTTTTTTGGAAACTTGTAGGTTTTATATATCTTAAATGGTCATCTGATGGGTGATCCAAGTGAAACTAGCAATTTTGGCCAGTTTTCATAAAAATATAGAACCCACTAATATCATCTAGCTGACATTTTGATTAAAATTTCCATTGACACCTGAGAATTAAATGGAAACCAAATAACCTCTTAGGTCTTTTGTCCCTTGGACAGTGGAATTTATCAATTTAGGAAGTTACCTTATTTGACTACAGAACCTTGAATTTCCCAATGATCCTTATGACTTGAATTCCCTTATCTTAATGAATTAACTGGAATTTGATTATCATGTGTTAATTGGAAAAGATATTTCATTATGTATTACCCTTTATTAAATTAAAAAATTTATTAAGATGAAATTTTCAATTGAATATCATGTTAAATTCCCTTTTTTTAAAATGAACATCTGACTGATTCACCAATTAAGCATTGAACTTATCCTTTACCTTTAATTTACATTGTAATATGAATGCTTGATAGAACCATGGGTGACTCTCAAGTGGTTAGTCAACCCATTAATGTAATTTCCCAAGTAAGAAAATACCTTAATGGCCATGTAAATTTTTTAATTCCTCATTCATCCTTACTAATTGAATCTACATTATAACCTTTTTGAAGTTTCTCATGACACCTCTAAATTGAAACCTTGAACAATATAAATTGAATTAAAATGCTTAGGAGAATGGAGTGGTATTAATTTAATTTGAAGATGTATGTAAATGGAAATTCTTTATTTAGTAAATGAAATATCTTATCTATAAAAGATTATATGTTTGATAGTTTTCAATATTTAATTGAATTTATAAATTAAATGAAAAGATTTATGATGTGTTGTAAGGTCATGACATAAATACTTGATTATTATGAATTATTATGTTAGAAATATAATGAATTCAGTGGATTTTAAGGCCATTCCTTTTTTTATCAAGCATAAATTATTACTTTATTGAATTGTGTTACCATTTTTATATTATTGAAAACTGGATTATTAAATGAAAAGAATTAGAGTTATTTCCTCATGGTTTCATATTAAATATGATAATTACATTATATAGACTTGGTAAATAAGTCTCATGAGAGGTATTTTCCTCATTCCATAAAATATACTTCATAATCCTTGATATAGTTTGTGGATGATGGTAAGGGGTGTTGTGAATGGAAAATAAACACGATCCCTTACATCAGGTGTTGAAGATGGCATCTCACACTAGTGATACTATATGGAAATTGGGATTAGGGGACACATTACATCATTAGAGTGTCTTATGGAGGATCAATCTATATCCCGAGTGATGTAGTATGGCATCTTGCACACTATCAGGATGTAGGGAATGTACCATAAAAATGAGATTTTAGGCCCATTACACTAGTCAGGGATAAGTGAATTATTCCTCTATCTATAAACAACTACTATTCCAAGTATATGACCATTAGGCATATGCACACACTTGGTTCATATAGGTGGATGTTATATATAATTTAAACTATATGTATATATATAATTACTAATTATATATATATATATAGTTACATGATCTAATATTCCTCCCGACCATAGTCCAAACCAGGTAGACTCTCCAGGTGTCCTCTACAGACCTGAGTGGCTGGTTTTTTATTTATTCATTCATTTATATTTATTAATTTGGTATATGTTCATACTGTTTTTTTTATTTTCACTACTCTGATAACACATAGACACCATTTGTGGTTTCCTACTATGATTTTATATCACACCCTACTTGGGCTACCCTGGGCACCCAAGAATACTATCTTCCTAAAGGTATGGATAAGAGAAATGAACCTTCTATGGGTTTTTGATGTGATCTTATTTAGATAGAACATAAGAGCAGAGGTCCGGGAAGATTCTGATGACGCTTATGGGTATTTTTTATCCTTTCCATGTATTGTCTTCTAAACTTTTATCTACCTCTTTCATTTCGGTATTACATCATTCCATGCGTCCATGTATTAGAAACTACCTTAGAGGCTTTTATTATATTTATTATGTTGTTCTGTTATCAAATTCATCAACAATTTACATATTCCTTTATATTCTTACACTTCCATTGTTTATTGATTGTGATTGTCAATATTATGCTTCCCCTATTGTTGGTTATGGTTTGTATCTATTTTTTCATTCTAACAATAGGGTATAGCCTCCCCATTGAACTACCTTTACTCCCTCAATACTATTTAAAAACCTATGGCATACGGGGAGGACCATCTAAGGCGTTGTGACCCACCAGATCGAGGCATGGGTTATGTGGGTCCTGGGTTGGGATGTTATACCTACCGTACTATCATGAATACTGTTATATAATAAACACTATACTCATTGGTGTGTGGGACCGTGGTAGTTATTTCCAAAGAGTTCCATTTTACTTCACTCTAAATAGCTATTTTTGGAGAGCTATAAAATGATTAGAAATCGCATAAGCAATTCGATTAATTGGAGTGGATAAATGATAATAGGTTGTGTACATTGGACAACCGTGAAGTCCATTAAAATTCGATTGAACAATAATTTAATATGTAAGTTCTACTTCTTTCACTCTTCCAAGTAGAATTTGTATTGGTTCTTTGAACCCCAATTATAATAGTTAAGAATCCTTTGAAGCTATAACTCAATTGCGAATTCTCTTATGTCATACATAAGGTCTATCTCAATAGAGATTAATCATTGGACACAAAGGATGGTTAGAATTTTATACCCCCCCAACAATGCGAGGTTTCACAATAAATAATTTTCATTACTATCGTCACATGGGTCACCACATTAGTGTATTATTTTCCAATACGTTTAGGTTACATAATGTTAAACTATGAAAGTTTTTCCTCATTTAATGACATTATACTATACATTTTTTTCGCACAACATGACTTTAAACTATATAGAGAAGTCCTTGCTACATGAAACTAAACTACATGGATGACATCCTTATCACATGAAATTAAAATTCATGGTTCTCTAAGAACAACATATGGATTAATTATTTCCATTTTAGGATACGTAGTGATACTCAATCCTCTAGTTCTATTCCCAGCCATAGTCTTCCTTCTCCTTTGTTTCAGATGATAGTTTCATTTCTGAATGGCATTAAAATGCACACGTGATGTAGAACTACGTATGGTATGATTCCCATTTTCAATGAGATATGTTGGGATTTCTTGATCCCATATCTTATTAGATACACCATATGATTCAATATACCCTTGTATTCTCCTTAATTAACTCTTAATGGAAAGAGTAACCCATATCATTCCATTTTTCTCACACCGAGCATAGCTCACATGAGCATAATAGTTTCTAAAAGGGATTACCTATACTAAGAAGGTATACAAGCTTACAACGGGCTCATCATGGACATAGGTTAATAGTAATAAATGGAATACAATGAGTCATAAAACATGACGTTAAAATTCATGGTTGATGTCCCTTACAAGACATAAAAGTGTACATTACTGTAGACCTCACATGAGAGGAGAATTGTTTCTAGTTTTGGTCTCCTACCAACCGAAATTCCAAAAAATACACATCACATGATTTCTTCCATCGTGGGATATATAGTGGTTCTCAACTCTTCAGTCTCGGGTCTAGGCATGAAAAATGTGAAAATTTCCCCTCTCTTTGTATTGTCCAAACTTACTTTGGAAAGTCATTTTCCCAGAATTATATGCGGCTTGATTATCATTCTAATGAGATATATAGTGATACACAAACTTCCATTCTTGCGAAAAAATGCAACATTTCCATCCTATCATGTTGGTTTATGTTTTTCATCACCTCATGAAATGTACTAGATGAGATTTAATGATCTATGTATGTTTTGATTCCCATTCCCACATGATATATAGTGACACCTAGATTTCTATCCTTTTTTCTATCCGTTATTTCCCTCTTCACATCTGGAAACCCACATCCTTGATACATTATGTTAAACTAAACAGTTCCTCAAGAACTACATTTGACTTGAATCTTGTCATCACAAGATACATAGTGATGTCCAGATCTCCAATACTCATCCAAGGTACACTATTAAATGAAAACAATGCCCACCTCTATGTATAGATCAGACATATATAGGGTGTTTCTCATTTAAGAACTATGCCTGGCTTGATTCCTATCATCATAGGAAACATATTGACATTAAAATCCCCAATCCAAGGCTTACACATGAAATATAATAAGAAATTAATCCCATAATATATAGGGAACCATACCATGCTAGATCAATCTTAATACATATGAGTCATATATATGCATGACTTGATTGAGCATATAATATCCCTCATACATTTTTTAAGTCATTTATCATGTCCATACTGCATTATGTTAAACTGCATGAAAGTACATCGTTATCAAAGGATGATGAACTGCATGTAATTACATCCTTATCACATGGAATTAAACATGAAGGTGAACATTCAGGTTTCATGACATTAAAACTGCACAACAAAAATGTCTTTTCTGCATGAAAATAAAATGTACAGAACATTTAGTCACCACATGAAGTTCCACTACATGGAAAAAATTACAAAAAATTGTGACAAAAGGTGTTGTGCATAACCCATTATCATTCCTTATCAACGGACCCCATGGTACATACCATGGTCAACCATAATATGGGGTGATCCTCCATATTTAAAATCAATTTAATATATATATGAAACTTCATGTATTGAGAACCTCGGGTCTTTGTAATCCTTTCATAGACCATGGAAATGAAAAATGTATCTCATGGTTTGGCCATGCTTTCAATCCAGAAGGTATTAGACTCATCAACCAGAGACATCATGGCTCTATAAGTAGTGCTTTCTAATCCTTATGAGAAATACATCATCGTGGAAGAACCCAACACTTCAGTCTGCTTTGGTCATCCTAACATTATTTTCCCATATCATTATTCCAAACCTAAGAATCTCAAGTAATTATTTACAATTCCTTCATCTCATTATTCGAATTATATCGGAGTACTCTTGGCCCTAGGTCTCTTAATTAGGATCTGGTCCAATAGCCCTCGTATTATGTCTGTGAGACTCACGACCTTAAACATCCTACACATATGTCAACATTGAACAAACATAAACACTAGCATATAATAGTACAAATATCAATACCTTAAAATACATGAGAAATTATCACAAAACCTTTCAGGTTGAAAAACCACAAAGGGAATCCTGATAAAAAATCAATTATTCACTCACTAAATTATTCATCTCCAATGTTTATCCAAAATTTAGGTTGAAAATAAATAATGGATAATTCTCATAGGGATTAATTTGTTTACATGGAAAAAGAAAATCAATTCTCGTTGGACCCCTGGTCTAGGAAAAATATATATTCCTGTTTTTTCACATCTTATTCTCATGATAATGTGTTTACTAGATGATGACACCACTTTTAGGGTGCTCAAACCCATATTGAATGTTGCATTTTCCATAAATCACACTTCATGTTTTAATGTATCATGGGTTGTCGAAAACCTTTCACAAACCATGGAATGGGATTGTTATATCTCGTAATGTCCATGATATTGATCTAAGAGGCTTATACCAATATACTAGTGACATCTTGGACTAGTTTAAAGAGATTTCAAATTCTTATGAACATGATGTCATCATGGAGGAACCCATAACCACAACCTGTTTTGCCTCATCCTTGGTATGATTGTTCGATATCATTACTCCTAACCCAAGAATTTTGGAACATGATGAACAATCATCGTAACAGACTATTGATGTGAATTTGAGACTATAAACATTACATCACTATTTTTTTACCCTTTCTCAATGAAAGAATGTGACACTCCATTTACAGGCCTGTGATGGAACACAACTCATGATTCAAAACAAAAGAGAGTAGTGCTTGAGTTTCATAATAAATAGATTTTTTTCTCTAGGGTGCCAAAGACTTTCTTGGATCGCCTTCCTCAAATGCCCAACCTCATAATTTGGATGATTAATTCTTCACAAATCATTCCGAGACATCATTAAGGGGTGAAGATTATCGTTGGTTTACAATGCTTCCGATGCATAAGGGCCTACACCCATCAACTAAAGGAATATCCTCCTTTCTAGAGAAGAGCGTCAATCCTTGTGAACCTTTGAAATAATGCAGTAGAACCTAGCATCTTATTAAGTCATGGTAGATACCCCACATGTCTTCCCCATATCATATTTTCAGACTCAATCTTTTTTGTTATGACTTACAACACTAATAATCCAACTATCTGGGAATATAGAGTTTTCCTATTATTTCATCCTTAGCTAATATTATCTCCATAAATCAAACATAGACCTTAGAAAGGATACCGAGCTTCAATATAACCTTTTCTTAACTTTTAAAGTATGCATATGGATCCTTTATATGCACCTACAATCATGATCCAAATGCATCACTCAATAAAAAGGGCTTTATGATCCTCATGAGAATTTCCAACACGAAGTTAGAACCCAACACCCCAGAGTGTTTTGGATCATTCTTGGAATGTATATACCATATTACATTATCATCAATTAGGTCTGAGATAAAATACTCTAAATTAAACAGTATAATGTTTGAGAAAAAATACCATAAACAAAAGCAATATTAGGTCTGACATAAAAGACCCTAAACTAAAGAAATATTAGTCTCATGATAGAAGAACATAAACAATATCAATATTTATTCTGAGATAAAAGACCCTAAACTAATGAACTTTCAATTCATATCTAAAAGAACCTAAACTAATGAAATATCAGATCCAGTCTAAAAGATCCTAAAGTAAAAAAATATATCGTTCAAGCTAAAAAATCCTTAACTAAGGTAATATCTTTTCGGAGCTAAAAGAAATAATGTAGATTAAGATGAAGTTCAATATAAAAGACCCTAAACTAAAGTAATATGATGTTCGATCTAAAAGATCATAAACTAATGCAATATCATGTACAAGCTAAAAGACGTTAAAATAAATAAATATCAGTTTTGATATAAAAGAACATAAAATAAATAAATATCATTTAAAAATAAAAGACCCTAAAATAATGTAATATCAGGTCCAAGATAAAATACCCTAAACTAAAGAAATATCACGTCTGAGATAAAAGTCCCAAAACTACAAAAAATCAACAATTTATCTTGTAAGTGATTTTAAGTCCCATAATATGACCTTAGAAAAAATCAAGCTACGATCTCCAAGCCTATTTGTATAAGTAATGAAAAATAACACTCCCTCTAGGACATATATCCTACCTAATAAATCCTTCTAGAAATTAGGTAATCTTAAGATAGTTGGAATGGATATATCGATGAATAATATTATGTTGGTGTGAACTCATGATCGTTTCTCAAGAATAATTTTTTAGAATTTAAAAATTAAAATCCCAGTATTGATGTTTAATTAATTTTATTCAAGGGATAGGTATCATTATAAATTCATATTGGAGCATCGATATTTCTTGTGTATCATGGATAAAAGAAAAACTAGATAGAAACATAGAAGGTTCAATAATATTCGTTCATTGAAAATGTATGAATATAGATAAATATCCATAATTTGGGGTCTCTCTAAGAATATCAATAAAATAGGGTACATCAAATTATGATAATATTTGATCATCTGAGCATGGAAGAGTGTAAAGTATTTTCTGAGAAGAGTCAAGTATACTTTGAAGTTCTACTCACCCTACCACTTCTGTTTTTACACTGGGTCGAGGAGTCTCAACCAAATTTGTTATTTATTCAAATCTCTTCTGAGAAGTGTCCAATGAGGATGAAAATGTTGAATGTTATGTCCTTAAATGGGTTATTATTTCCTCATGCCTCCATATCTTCAAAGTACATACATATTTCTAAACTTGTAGTTTAGATATCAACTGTGAACCCAACTCCAATACCTCTGACATCTACTTCAACTTCCCATAAAGGGAATCATCATATGCAAGATCATGCAATTCCCTTTCATTGATATCTATATTTCACCGAGTTGGGAAAATTTTCATCATGATCACGTATAATGGTTTTTGATCAAAGCCACTTTTCCCCACATCATGAAACAGAAGTCAAAGATGGTTCCTTTTGTCTCAAAATGTTTCCAAGGCAGTCTTAGTAATGAAGGTATGCATATATTATAGATTATAATATGTTGAATATGATCCTCTATGATCAATGGAGGAGGTACAAAAGGGTGATGAATAACTAGTTGATATGGAATGAAAGTAGGAGAATAATCCTCATATTATATTCTCTCAACAGGTGTATCATCCATATCATATGTTAGAGGACTAACATCCCCCAAAAAATTAACTCATTATCAAGGTATTCATTACGGGAACAGTTTCTCTTCCTTGAAATCTCACACAGGTTTTTGGTCAATTCCATCATCACCACAGATAGAGGGGTTGGAAAGTCAAAAGTCATGTTCATAAGTTGAACTAGATAGTTTACCAAACCCTCTAGGTAAACTATTACCCAATCATATGTATAAGCATATGTAAGGAAGGGTAGATAATTAGAAAGAGGAAGTATGATCTCATCCACAATATCTTCATGTGATAACATCATCCAAATATGGAGGATGTCGCTATACTCTTACGCCAACCAAAGGAAGAGGGGAGTCCCCTTTGGGTTCAGCCTTACTGAAAAGTGAATTGATAGGATGTATAAGGCTCATAGATGAATAGCTCATCCACCTGATTTGGAATAACCACATTCTGAAGAGATATCCTATATGGATTTTCATCAAGGGAACCACTACCATAATCAATAATCGGCCCAACTGATGCATGGTAGGGGTAAAATTAAAGCTATAAGACTGGGTCAGTGAATCTTTAACCTCAGTTGGATATAGTTACATGGTTCAAACCCTAGATATGTTTTGTAGTCTAGGATATGATAAGGCGTCTAAGATCTTAGTGGAATTATAATATTCATAGAAATAAAAATGCTTCCCAATCCAGTTGAATAGAAGTTAGTGAGGGCCATTGATACAATAAGGGTTGAAACTTTATAAATTTTGTCCTAGGAATTGATAAAGGTATTCAAGTACCAGCACTATCAGATTTAGGGGCTTCCATTCTTCATGTCATGCCTCCAACACCAATGTGTTGATCCAGATCCCAAAACATGCATCCCCAGCCTGAAAAATAAATCCATTAAAAAACATGGTGATAAATACTTATATCTTATGATATATGGAGATATTTTAGCTCACTCATTATATCCATTAGGTATTTTTCCCATCCACTAGAATGGTACAATATGAGTCGACACTATTCAGGTCTTGCTGGGAAGGACGCCAATGCGGGTGTATAACAGTTTTCCTAGAACTAATTGAGTAGAGAAAAATATTGATCCAATCCTTGAAAAAATGAGCGACCTAATAATAAGATCATATATTAGTTTATCCTTAAAAGTGGTAAGAATTCACTACATCGAAATAGGAGTCTATGAGGGACCATCCCAAACATACACAACAGGGAAGAACTCATCATACATCTGTTTGAGAGGGGGAATCCCGCCCAATTGAAAAATTTACTATAGGCTGAAAGACACTTCACCATGGGAATAATAGAATGTGTTATTACTATGACATTAACAACTAATCATTTTCTGAAGGAGATCAGGCTGGCAGTAAATGATGAATTGGGAAATCCACATAGCTCTATAAAGATGATCCATGTATTACTAATCCGAAAATTCTACGCAACTTTTCCTATCATAGAAGGGTCATTCCCATTAATCTGTAAAATTACCTCCAGTATGGAGATCCCATTTTATGATCCATATACTACTAGTATTGTTCATAGAGGATTTAAAAATACTCATGTTATTCTAAGTGATAGGATGATGGGTGTAATCACAAACATTCAGAGCCAATAGTGAGTTTTCCAACATGTAATGAAATCCCTGGGTTTGAATTGTGACCAGAAGGCCTTACTCGAAAATTTCCATCTGATTATGATAAGAATATGTTGAAACCCAATGAAATAGAATATTCATTTTTGGAGTAGGGATGAATGTGTCATCTAAGAAACCAAACCCATATAGAGGAAGCTAGTGATATAAGGGATAATCATGAATATAGGATGAGAATAACTTCTCTAGAATCTGGTAATCAATATATATGTGATATTGAGGATTGGTGTTACGATTTTAAGAAATCGTGGACCTTTTATTGGTCACAGTTGAGAGTTTCATATGTTAGATAGATAAAATAAAAGGTTTTTAAAATAAAGACTTAATAAAACAACATCATCTTGCGCATCACATGATTCAGTAAGGGAGTTTTTAATCACATAAAGTGTTTATGAATTTCCTTAATCCAAAAGTTATTGTCGGTTTCATAATCCTATAGGTAATCACTCAATCACTTGACCCCTTATAGACTTGTGATCTCGTGACCTGGAAATGGACGTACAAATTTCATGGCAGTTGATCAATCATATGATCAAGCCAATAGACTCATGAAATCCAAAATAAAATCATAATCATCATAGTAAAAGTTCAGATAGTTATCAAATTATAGTTCATAGTAGGTTCAAATTGATTATTGTGAAAAATTGGTCTTCTAAATTAGTTCTTGAGAAATAGTCTCATAGAGAAAGCACATGAACAATTCACATAATCGGGTCTTGTGACTAAGGCACAAAATAGTGGAAAAGATAGAAGCCTCTAGAGAAGAGAGTAACTTTTGATTAATGTTTCCCACTTCTCTCCAACATATAGACAATTTCATAGAATACAAAGCATCACCCAAATGACCAAATATCTCCCCAAGAAAGAAATTCTCGATAATACAATAGGATCATGCAAGAATTTAATTTCCTAAGAACCAAGCCCATGTCCCTGTATATGTCACTTTTGAGGGAGGGTCATTTGTTGATGCCTTTCAAATGAGCATTGGAAAATTCAAAACATAATAAATACCTGAATATTGGTATTATTTTCCAAGCAAATGGAATGAAAGGAGAAGGTGTCTGAGACTCATAGACCACATAATCCACTGATGGATACTACAACATTATACCATGATAAGGGCCCACCAAAGAACCATGTGCAGTTCATATACTAAAAATGGATCCTATAGAGTCCCTCTTTACATGTCCCTCTTTCATTGACAATGATCCCAAAAATACTAGCAGTTTCATAGAATCAACTGAATAAACTCACCCAGGACACACGGTATTTCAACTAGGGAGTTATTTACAATCCATCTATAAATTATTCAAAAATAGAAGGAAAATATCCAAAAGGAATAGACCTATTGTAGTTGTAAGACCAATGAAATTGACCACTGAAGTGGAAGATGATTTTCCTCAACAACATCTGAGAGAACCTGTGAGACCCCCAAACATTGGAAAATAAAAACAAAGAAAATAAAATGGGAGGAGGTGAGAGCCACTTGTGGTTATAAAAGATGTGATGCACCCCTGGCGATAAGTAAGACACTAGAAGACCCTAGAGACATTCCCACACAAACTCACGAAATCTCATCAGTATATGTTCCTCATTACACGAAGGTCCTCAGGTATGTCCAAGTGACCTCACACTCCTCTTTTGGATCCCTAAAGACAAACAAATGGATTTTTGGATGATTTTCATTTACACCTATATAGTACAATTATAGTTCATGTGACACATCACATTGAGTAACATTTTTTGTTTATAAAAAAAAACTCAAGCACCCTAGTAAACTCCCAAGAAATTTCAATATAAACAATGGAAATAATAATGGAGGGGGTAGAGGCCTATCAAAGTCATAGAACAGTTGATACATGACAAGGCTATCCATAACATGGTGTTGAATGACCCGATTAAAATCTATCCTTGTCTCACAAAACATCCTAGGGAAGTCAGCCAAGATCATGTGATGGCCTTCTAGAGGCTCCCTTATCTCGTTAAGGCCCTTGGACATATCAATATGACAATATGGAAGTAATTAGGAATACCTTAATTATTCAAAAAATCCCCATTAATTGGATGTAATTCAATAAAGGAAGATTTGAATGGATGGACTCATGGTCCATGATAATAAGGTGACACCATCATAGACATCCAGTATAGTGATTCGTGAATAAGCGTGATGTTGAAGCACTTCAATGACCCTTTCTTGGATTCATGTGATGCAATCTATGAAAAATAGAAAATTATTGAATTGGAAAGGATTATAAATCCTCCGCCCAAACAAGAAATATGTACCACTTCCTACCGATACTAAGAACACTATTGACTACGACGGAGAAGATGAATCTCTAGACCAGAAGTTTTCCCTTTTTCATATGGTTCATGAATGGATTTCTCATAGTAGTAGATCTCTTGATTGAAAAGTTTCATGTTAGGTAGGATATCAACAAGCACTAGAGGAATCATGTGCCATGTTTAAATCACTAGGCACGATCACTTATAGATCACGCAGTGGACATCAGGCACGACGTGTGAGGAATATTCCAGACATCAAGTAGATCACATGAGACTTAAAAAACTGTAACTGAACAAATAAAAATCCCTCAAAATATAGAGGTTAACACAATGAAGAAATTTGGAAGTCATAAATGATGAAAATGATTTTTCCCTCATGCGCTTCATTTGGCCCACTTAGAAGTCATGAAAGAACCGAGACATGTCACCTATATCTCGTAATTATCTTTCAGTATACTATCTGTGTCATGTGAAGTCCTCTATACATATCAAATTAAGTCATGTGGTGCCCTGTGTGCATTCTAACCAAGCCTCATGAAACCCGCTGAGTTCAATTTTCGATTCTTGTGATGTCCTTTGGACATGTTTATTGACTCTTATAATGGAACCTTCTCACGTCAAATGAGTCTCACAATAGCACCCGATCATGTTTATGGGCTCTTGAGATGCCCCTAAGAAAGCCAAATAGGTCTCGTGATTCCCCTAAAACATGTAATCCAATACATGAAACACCATTTGATACATATCACATTGATTCTGGTGAATACATCCACATGTTATAGTCATATCTTGTGTTGACACCTGGGAAATTTAGTTGCATCATGCAGCGCCCTCTAAACATATAAGAAAGGTCATGTAATGGTTCTCAAGACTAACCATCCAAATTTTGTGATATCATCTAGACAATTCATCCTTGATCATTTGAAAACCCTTATACATGTCATCCAAATTATATAATGTTCCCCAAACAATACAGATGGATCATATTACTATCTTTGGTCATTTTCGGAAGATATTTTGAAACATTTCAAACAAGCAATCAAGACATGTTGAGTGGATAATCAATTCATTTTATCCAGGAATGTTGTCCAGATTTTCAAGGTATCCTAGTAATTGATAAATATTTTCATCCTCATTGTGTAAGACCCGATCATAAGGGAAACATTATTGTTTATGCCCCAACTAGCGTCATAATATGACATTCCCTGACCACATAGAAATGGTAGTGTTTAATCCCTAACCTATAGCAAAATAAAATATTTATCGATTGTATGTGGAACACTAGTGTGTATGCCCCAACCAACGACATATTATGATATTCCTCGACACTATAATCATAAAAAAGATATTCCCCATTCATAATGGAAATTTCATTGTTTAATCCATAACTAGAGGCATAATATAATATTCCCTGACCACATGGAAACTTCAGTTTATTATCCACAACCAGTGTCATAATTTGATATGCCCCAACCATAAGGAAATGATATGGTGTAAGTCTCAATCATATGAACTACAAGAACACTGATTTCCTCCATAATCAAGATATATAGGATTCCATCCTAATGCCTGAGAACTATATCAAACATTCAAAGGGATGTTCTAATACATAATTATTTCATCTATAACCAGTTAGACTGATAATTTTTCATGCCTTGTTTTTTTATAACATGTATAGATTAGGTGGTATTAGGGGACTACAATGATCATATAATTTTCATCATATGCCTCTACGAATGCAAGGGAAATGTCAGTGTGTAAGCCACGACCACTATAGGTAATGTCTAGTTTCTAAACCCTAATCATCTAAACATTGAGAACTATAATTCCTACAATAAACAAGAAATGTAGGATTCCTACGTATGGTCCGAAAAAAAAATTATATGTAATCCTGTATCTAATAATTCAAACTCTTTTACCCAATCATTCCTAGGGGATCATCATTCTATCTCAACCCTGAGCAGGATGAGAAATCAATTAAACTATGATATGTCTGATTCTTTCATTAACCAAAATATGTAGGATTTCACTTTGAGGCTCGAGATCCATGTTAAATATTCCAATTGCAGTCCCATCACAAAAGTATGACATTCCTATTAAATGATATTGATAATTTACAACACATTGTTTCTCACATTGAGAATAGCCCATGAAGGCTTAGGGAGCCATGATGAACACCTCATTGGAATCATGAATCTCTTCCAGCAAGAGAAATTCCAGTATGTAATCCCCAATGTGTGGCATGATATAAACACCCATACACATATAGGAATCCACCTTGGGGTGAGTCCCAATGACGTGATCAAACCATGATAACTTTGATTCCTACCATAATCAGGATATATATGACAACTTTATGAGACTCGAGCTCAACCATCCATTTCATAAGTTCCCATACATATATACTTTCCACATGATGTTAAACATCTTGGGATTAATGAAATTAATTGGTTTTGAATCCTAAAATAACTAGGACATGTAGGATTCCTCATAATGGCTCAATCCCATCTTTGGAATATCATCTTCCTACCTATAACGTAGAAAATTCTGAAGTAATTGGTTATACGAATTCATTACATAAGTAGCTACACATTACTCAAAAAATGGATGAATAACCTCATATAAATAAATAGTAATTCACCAATAATATCCCCTTTATTTTGTTTATTAATGAGATCCACTTTCCTTTTTCGATCAATGAGATATCCTTTATTATTTATATAAGGATAATAAACCAATAATCAGGTTTTTATTGTAACTGGTCATGTATCATGATTATGAAGAGATTCACAAGCACATATTAAATCTATAATAGAGTCTCATATTAGGAAAAAATTCCCCTCTAAATGATTAGATGATCCCAACCTCCCATCCTCTTAGCCAGTTCAAGTCCCAAAACATCGTTGTGCTAGAAACCCCAATTAGACACCTTCCTTTGGAATCTAGTTATCTACCCCGTTAGAGACCAGGGAACCACTGGTAGATTTTGTTAAAAATGATAGTGAACATATATTGATGATAGTTCATCAAATCAGACCCCCACAATTCACAGTTAGATCACACTAAACCTGCCTCGGTGATGGATTCCCCGATCATCTCTTCCCCGTTAAAAACCCCCCATCATTTTAGATCCACCCCCACCCCCTCCATGATTGGGTTTTTTTATTTAGAGGAATGCATGGGGGGTTTGATTCAGATATATCCATCACACTCTCTTTATTCAATCATCCCTATATAGCGGAAATTTCTTGGTGATTCAATAGTGATTTAAGATGTGTTATTCCGACTTTATCGTTTATTTTGTTTGAATTTTCTATATTTTTGATTAGGGGTGATTGGGGTAGGGTTTTATTGATGATATCATGATTTCATGGGGAAATAAATTCAATTCAATAGAAAAAAATTTCCATACTAGCTTGATAAGATCTCAGATTGAAGAATTCATGAGGTTTAGTGCAATGTTTTTGATGAAGTGATGCCCGATGAGTTTTTATTGATTTATGAATCTTTGTATTAATTTTATTAATTAAATATAAATTATTATAATTAGTTATTTTGATCATATGATGTCAGATAAGATCTCGGATGGGGTTCTGTGATTGGATGAGGCATGGAAAGGCTTTCCTAAGGGTGTGTAAATCTTGGTTTAAATGGTAACTCATTTATAGTGTTAGGAAGTATCATTAATAAATAACCAGATTTTGTTTTCATGATCAAGAATTCAAAAAATTATTTCAAGAGTTTTAGTTGAATACATTGGGATCAAGAGTTCCCAGTAGAAAGAGAGAGGGCGTCATTAGGACTTCATAAGTTAAAAATTAGTTCCACTTGGTACTTAGTTGATTGGGCATCGCCAGGTGACTATATCACCAATGGTTGATGGAGTTGGATGAGTTAACGAGAGAACTTTCATAGGTATCATGATGTGAGATCGGTTAGGGGTAGCCTCTAATGGTTTCCTATGAGATATTTGGAAGTGCATGAGTGGATTAAGCCTAGTGTGTTTAGTGAGATTGTCATCCATCTCATGCTTGGTAAGGATCACTTTTTAATGGTGGATTGAGATATTGTGAGTATTTTGAGAGGGATATTTCCTCTAAGACTAAAGAATGTGTGACAGAGAGGGTTCTCCACTATGATGTGGGATTGAGAGCTCTTTCAAATGTGGAATGAGATTGAACAAAGATGAGGGTTATGATGTTATTTATGGAATGAGGATTGGAAATTCCACATGTGGTTAGGGTCAGATAGAGCTTATAGGAAATACGAAAATTTTATAGTGTATGGTATGGAGTGTCTATAATAAAAATATATCAGGATGGTTCTGAAGGACTATAGTAAATGTCTTAGTGGGTGATATAAGAATTTTAAGAGGACTAAATTTTTTTATATGTGTGGAAGAGAAGGTCAAGAAGTATATCCTAAGGGGATAGATGGAAGAAGATGTATGTTAAGTTATTGGATTTTTTTTCAAGTAAGTATCACTCTAGAGATGATCTAGTGATATTTTTAGATGGAATTAATTCAATTATTTTTTTCCATTCGTTTTCTTTTGATAGGTGATAGATCTTGGTTTTGAAAATGACAGGTCATAAGGATTGTCCTCAACATGATTGATAATGAATTGGTAGAAACCTACCTTGAATTATAAGGCAATGATTTTATTGTGATGTGATATAGGACCCTACCTAGAGTAATTAGGTATTGGTCAAGATAATTCCTCGTATTGAGTGAGGATGTGCTGGAATACCCCTAACATGAGTGAGAAGGTATAGGTTTTGATGTGAAGTTTGTGATTAACTTGAGTGATAAGGTATGTCTTGAGACCTACTTTGAGCATACCTTGAGTGAGAATGTGTTATAATTGATAGTCATGATTGGTAAGGTTAGTCTAGTTTCTATGTGACTCAAAACCCTAACTTGAGTGATATTGTAGTGTCTAGGATATGGAAATTTGCTTCACCTGAAGAGAGAAGGTGTAGAAAGGAATCACTTGAGTGATAAGGCAAGTCTTTGAATTGGAAATGGGACCCAAAATTGAGTGATAAGGTAAAATATATAATTTGATGAATGGGATCCTTTTATTGATAAGGTTTGGTCCAGGACTTGATCGAGACGCCATCCACTCTCTTTTAATTAGTGGTAAAGGTTTCCTTGAAATTACTTATAGTAAG
The DNA here is from genome assembly GCA_963277665.1 of Viscum album. Taxonomy (NCBI): domain Eukaryota; kingdom Viridiplantae; phylum Streptophyta; class Magnoliopsida; order Santalales; family Viscaceae; genus Viscum; species Viscum album. Next base: position 1,296,162,023 of record OY728136.1, read on the forward strand.
CCTTTTGGTATGGGATAGGTTTTTGGTATGAGTATTAGGGAAAAACATTATGGGGCCCACCTGGATGATGATTATTGAAGTTTGACTACACCATACTTGCCTCCAATAGGACTGCGGCTAGCAACAATTGCTGAGAAAGCATAACACACACATGTGATTCCATATCATATGGTACCTATACGCACACACACATCTCCACACCCATAAAGTAATAAAATTTAAATCAAATTTAATACCATATGTATGCTAACATCTAAATAACATAATTAGTTGATAATGAATATGTCACGACCCTACCTCGGGGCCCATGCCGTGACTACCCCATGCCCGCCTCCCATAGGCCAGGGGCTGGCGACTATCACCAAAGGCGTGAATCCCATAAATAGGGAAGGTATTGCATTTATAAAAGAAAAAAAAACACCACAGAGTACGCAAACTGAAGTAAATACTAAGTAAACTGAATACACAAGCAAGTGTTGAAAAGTAAATGGGCCAGTATACAAACCCAACTGTAAGTGCAGTACAACTGGAAAGAAAGTAAAACAACTTAAAAGTAAAGAAGCAACCACGAAGTCGTCCTCCGGAACTCCCAGCTGAAGGGTGAGTACAGACAGTCTTGTCGCTTCCTCGAGTCTGGCCGTCCTCCCCGTGTACCTCCCGCCTGATAGACCACCTCCGGGTACCGTCCCACTCCTCAAGCCTCCACCGCGATCAGCGTTGTCCGTCGTCTGCAACCTACACAACGTAGTGCGGGCGTAGCCCATGAAGGGGTGAGTATACAACACTCAGTAGGGACCCCGAGACTCCCGAAGGTCACCCAGAATCCACAAAGGTTAAACTACAAAGGAAAGATACGAATACAGGTATCAACCAACACTACTTAGGTATATTCCCATACATATACCTAAGTCATCAATTCCGGTTCTACTCCAACTCACGAGCTCAAGTACAATCCAGTCCACATATGAAATTACAAATCAATCCACATAGGAAAGTGTGTCCCAATCCACACAGGAAATCAAGTAAATAATATTGAAGATAAAGATTGAAAGTCAAGACTTAGCTCTCACAGGTATACTATTTACGAAGAGGGGTGGAGATGATTGATGTAGCCTCTGAATCATCTCCTCTGCCGAACCCACGTTGGATCCAAGTATAGATGTCATCGCTACCGGACCCACGTAGGATCCAAGTATAGTAACCAACGCTACCTAACCCACGTAGGATCCATGTACAGTCATCCTTGCTGCCGAACCCACGTAGGATCTAGGTACAATCATCCTTGCTGCCAAACCCACCTAGGATCCAAGTACAGTCGTCATCGTCGTCGCAGTCGCTGCCAACTCTAGGGTTCCCGCACACAGCATGCTCGATTCCGGGATGGTCCGCTCCACGAGCCAAGGGGGTCGATACATCAAGTGACACAAAGTCCGGAGTTGATGTATCCCAAAGTTCCATCTCATCAATATGAACTCAACGCGATAGACGACGCGTCAATCGGACGAACGGTCTGAGAGTTATTGGCATTTTCGTCCCAGGGGCCCGGTTGGTTTTTATGCTAAAAATAACCAGACCGTACTCTAGCTACGTCCAAACCTCAAGAGGAGTAATCCAAAAGAACAATCTCACTAAGAAGAATCCAACAAAGTCGAAGTCACGTCAATCGGACATTTGGAGCTCGAGTTATAAGTGTTTCTGATCTGAGGGTCAGGTTGGTTTCGTGTTCGAACCAACCTGGCCATACACAATGTTCACCGAAACCTTGAGTGTAATATACCGAAACAACAAAAGTTGTTGAACGTTGATCCTCTCAGGAAACTGCGTTGAGGGGTGAAGCTCTGTATACGTTGATAGAGAACATCTGAGGAGGAAGCGGCGTCTCCCTTCCTTTGTCACGGAGAGAAGATTGTATGGTGATGTCGATGGCGAGTTTCCACATCGGTACCTCCTCCTTGGTCATGGAGGAAGAAGATAACAGAAGAAACTGAGTCTCTGAGATGATGTTCCCCCTCAGAGAAAAAGTGTTCTTTGTTGAAGTGGGGATGTTCTTCACCGAAGAAGATGAAGTTCTTCCAAGGGACAAGATCTATCCCTCACCCAATATCCTCACACAACTAGCCAACCTAATAAAATAAGGCCTCCCCATTATTTTATTATGTTTTCCATTCCTTTTTAAAAACTAAAAAATTCAAAAAATGAACCATTTAATTAAATGAGCTTGAGTTGTCAAATTAAATGGGGTGTTATGTTGGAATGATTAATGAGGGAGAGAGATAGAAGAGTTACTCACATTTAAGGGGAGTTATGGAGTAAAGGAATGTGAAAAGGTTAATCACATTTAAGGGGAGTTAAAGGAATTTGAAGGGGTGGGGTTTGTGTGGGACCCACCTCACAAATATCCTAACAAGAGGAGTTAGGATTTAGTGGGCCCCACCCCAACTCTCACACATAGGATTAAACCACTTAGAGGTAGAAAATAAAATTGTAACAAAATTTTATTTTCTTCACATTTAATCCTAAAATTTTTAACCACTCCTCCTGAGAAAACGCACCTCCAGTAAAGGTCTTATTAAGAAATTAACGGCCCTGCGGTTTCATCGGTGCCCTCAGATTTTGATTCTGAGCACCGGTTTAAAAGATATAAAAACCCACTCGTTCGTTCACTAAACGTACCAAGCTAAACTTCGGAAATTGATTCTGGGCACACCGGGCCTGAGAATCATGTGCTATCAGAAACTGCGTACTCATAAAATCCCAAAGCAATTAAGAAAAAAATTTCCATGAAATTTACAGGTCTTTACATTACTCCCACCTCAGGGCTTTACGTCCCCGTAAAGATACATCAAAAACTAGGGAAACAAATGAGGGTACTGTGCACGCATCTGAGCCTCCTTCTCCCATGTTCTCTCTTGGAGGTTCACATGCTGCCACTTGATGTACACTAGAGGAATCGACCATCCATGTAGGACCACTCCTGTCGATCCTCGATCTCCAACGGGACCTCCGTAAAAGTCGCCCCGTCATTGATGTCCATCTCCCCATGGTCGATGATATGCATCGGTTCATATACATATCTCCTCAGCTAAGATACATGGAAGACGTCATGCACTCAGTGCAACTGAGGTGGAAGAGTCAAGCGATATGCCACCTTGCCTATCTTGCTGAGAACTTGGAATGGTCCGATGAAGCACGGAGATAACTTGCCGCCCCAGCAAAACCTCCGAAGTCCACATCAAGGTGAGACCCGTAAGAAAACGTGGTCCCCATCCTCAAACTCTAGTGGTCTCCAACTCCTGTCATCATATGACTTATGTCAGCTCTAAGCTATCCTCATCCACTCCTAGATGACATGTACCTTCTCTGTCATGTCCTGGATCATCGCTGGTCCTATGAGTGATGACTCCCCAGAGTCAGTCCAGCACATAGGTGATCTATATGGTCGACCTTACAATTCCTCGTATGGTGCCATCCCGATGGTGGAGTGGTAGCTGTTGTTGTACGCAAACTCCACCAAGGGTAGGTGATCCTCTCAAATGTGACCGAAGACGAGGACACATGCACGAGGCATGTCTTCAAGAGTCTGAATGGTCCTCTCCATCTGACCATCCGTCTGGGGGTGAAAGGCGGTGCTCAGGCGTAGCTGCGTCCCAAACGCCTCCTGCAACCCCTTCCAAAGCTGGGAAGTAAAGCGAGAATCTCGATCAGAGACGATAGACGACAGCGCACCATGTAGTCGTACGATCTCCTGAATGTAGAGGCGTCCCAAGCTCTCAACTGAGCCCTACTCTCTGATAGGTAGAAAGTGGGCCGACATGGTGAGTCAGTCTACAATCAACCAAATGGAGTCGTGTCCTCTGGAAGTATGTGGAAGCCTAGTCACGAAATCCATGGATATCCCATACCATTTCCACTCTGGGACCTCTAGGGGCTGTACCAAGCCTGCTGGTAGCTGGTGCTCTGCCTTCACCTACTGGCAGGTGAGGTATTGTGAAACAAACTCTTCCACATCCTTCTTCAAACCTGGAAACCAGTGCTTTAGTCTGAGATCCTGGTACATCTTCGATACTCCTAGATGTACCGATAGTGGGGAAGTGTGAAACACTCTCAGCACCTCCTCCTGTAATGCAGCTGGTACCATGGTACGTCCTCTAAAAAGGATGACGTGCTCTCCACCTACCGAGAATCCATTAGGTGCCACTCCTGAGGATATCTATGAACATCACGTCTCACAGTCAACATCCCCTTGTTGTGACTCTCTGACCCACTGAATAAGTGGAGGAGTGACTGTGAGCGATTGTAGAAAGGATACCTCATCTCTATCCATGAAGGATATCTGTAAAATGGATAACTGCACCATCTCCTCTCCATGTAGCTGGATTCCCGACCTCCTACTAAGAGCATAAGCTACTATGTTCCCCTTCCCAGGAGTATATAATATCTCAATGTCATAGTCCTGGAGAAACTCAATCCATCACGGCTATCTTAGGTTCAGGTCCTTCTGCGAGAAGATGTACCTGAGACTCTGGTGGTCAGAGTAGACTATAAAGCGCTCACCCATCAGATAGTGCCGCCACTTCATTAGGGCGAAGACCAATACTGCCAACTACAGGTCATGGGTAGCGTAGTTCTTCTCGTGCTGCCTCAACTATCGTGAACCATAAGCGATCATTGCTCGATCCTGCATCAGGACACACTCGAGTTCGGTTCCTGATGCATCGTAGTAAACTACGTACCCTATGCCCTCCTTTGGTATCCTCATGATGGGTGCACTAGTCAATATCTGTCTCAGCTCCTGGAATCTCTACTGACATCTATCTGACCACGCGAAGGGTTTCCCCTTCTTTGAAAAAGCTGAAAGCAGTGCTACAACTCTGGAGAAGTCTGGCACAAATCTCCGATAGTACCCATCCAGACCTAGGAAACTCCGCACCTCCGACATGATCCTGAATGGCTCCCAAGCTAGCACTGCCTCGATCTTCGCAGGATCCACCGCAACTCCCGCCTCAGAGACATCATGTCCCAAGAAGTGGACCACTCAAATCCAGAATTGAAACTTCGAGAGCTTACCATAAATCTTGTGCTCTCGGAGTGTGTCCAGTACAACTCGCAAGTGGTTGGAGTGCTCCTCCTTAGTAGTCGAGTAAATTAATATTTCGTCGATGAAGACTACGACAAATTGATCGAGGTAAGGCTGTAAGATCCTGTTCATGAGATTCATGAACACTGATGGAGCATTGGTTATACCAAAAGGCATAACCAAGAACTCGTAGTGGCCATACTGACACATGAAGTCCGTCTTCTACACATCCGCATCTCTAACTCTGATTTGATGATAGCCTGACCTAAGATCTATCTTCGAGAACCATCGTGCTCCCTTGAGCTTATCAAAGAGGTCGTCAATCCTCAAAAGAAGATATATGTTCTTCACGGTCACCCGGTTCAAGCGATGGTAATCGAAAAATAGTTGCAAGCTCCCGTACGCCTTCTTGGCGAACAATAGCGGGGAAGCCCAGGGTGAAGCACTGGGTCAGATGAATCCCTTGCCCTGCAAGTCCTCCAGCTGTACCCGTAGCTCTCGAAGCTCAGCAGGAGCCATCCGATATGCTGGAGTAGATATTGGGACTATCTAAGGGTACATGTCAATATAGAAGTCTACCTCTCTACGAGGAGGTAGTCCTGGAACATCATCAGGAAAAACGTCCGCATACTGATCCACCACAAATGGAAAACTCAGACTCCTCACATCAACTGATCCCATGATAAGACTAGCCAACTGATGAGTAATCGGTTGTACTCTCCTCTGAGTGAGTCCATCCTGCACTGCAAAGGCTCCCTTATCACCGGTGAAGGTGAACATGCTCCCATCGATGCAGACACACCGCACCTTGTGCCTAATACAGTCAATCTGAGCATGGACTATAGATAACAAATCCATGCCCAAGATAACGTCGTAAGGCCTCGGTGCCACTACAAGAAGATCCCAGCCAAAGCTCTCGCCTCCTAGAGTAAGTTCACATTGCCGGCACCAGTGCGTAATCGTTGAGTCTTCTCCCGTAGGAGTCCTTAGCCGTAAGGATCGAGCCAACGGCTCCGTCGGAATCTCCGAGCTCCGAACAAGGGCAGCAGAAATGAAATAATGACTCACTAGTGTGTCTATAAGAACTGTATCAAGGGTGGAGTAGACACAGATAGTATCTAGAATCATCTCAGGTGCGCCGTGGTCGTAGGCCTCCACTGCCTGAATCTAAGCCTGCCTCTGTCCTCTAGCTCCCTGTGGTCGGGGGTGGACCTCCTGGTGGTGGTGGTGGTAGAGCCTCAAAGCATCTCCCACCACCTGCTGCTCGGCAACCTCCTCTGCCTCGTCCACCTGGTCCCTGCAGACCGCCATAGTCAAACCTATGCCTCTCCATGGGTGGTCCCTCAACCGTCTGCTGCTCCTCTGCATGGCGAGTCGGGCAGTCACGAGCCATGTGCCCCTTCCCGCCTCATGTATAGCATTGTCTGCCTCTCGAATGACTAGCTCTACTACGTGTGCCCCTCACCTACGAACAAGTACCCTGAGGTCGTCCACCTGATGTTCTGGTCTGCTTGGACCCCTGTGACATTTGTCAACTGCCAGCTGCAGAATACTCCGCTACGTGCCGCCCTGTGGTAGGTCTTATTACTAGTGTAGGCTCAGCAAAGAATCTCTCTATAAAGAGGGCTCACTATAGTACTCTTTCCTGCATCAGAATGATGAGGGAGATCATCGAAGCCCTGATCTCATGCCTTATTACCTACTCGAAGGTCCAGGATTGGAAGAATGGGTCTCATACCATGTCAGTGGAGTAGTGCAAGAGATCGATAAATCTCACTGAGGACTGTGCTACTGTCATGCTGCCCTGTCGCAGCTGTAGTAGCTTCTGAATGCGCACAACACAGAGGTTGGATGTAACGAACTCTGAGTAGAAGAGACTCTCGAAGTCCGTCCAAATAAGAGATTCCTTGTCGTGCACCTGGAGCATCAGGCTCCACCATCTACCTACTACAACGTGCAAGAGACTCACTGCAAGGATCACCATAAGATCCGCTGGTGTCCCTACTAATCTGAAGACTCGAACAACAGCCTCCAGCCAATCCTCAGCAGCCTGAGGGTCCATCTCCCTGCGGAACCTGGGTGGTCTTTGACACTGAAACTCATGAAGTGCACTAAGGCAGCGTTCACTCTCAATTGATGGGGCTGGTGTCATCAGTGGCTCGGGGGGTAAAAGTACCGCCGGTGCCTCCGCTGTAATGGGGCCCTACACCGAGGCCTCATCACTCGGTGGGATTCCGTCTCGTACAAAGCTCAGAACACTAGCTGGATGCCATCGTGGGGCCATCTTGAAAAGAAACAGGTGTGTAATGGTCAATACAGTATACCTCGTGAGCTGACACAAGTAATCACAAACAAAACTTTGAAACACACATGCAATCAATGTTTTCGTGCATTGAGTTGGAAATCAGAAGTCAGGGTCCTGGTGTACGGATATGTCGGCCGCCGCACCAACACTAGACTCCCTGGACTGATAACTATACTCAATACCCTTAACATTACTGCTTCACATAGAAGAAAGATCAGAGTCCTGAGTTCTGTGGTAGAACCAAACTCCTCAGATACCAATTTGTGACGACCCATCCTCAGGGCCCATGCCGTGATTACCCCAAACCCACCTCCAATAGTCTAGGGGCTGGAAACTAGCACCAAAAGCGTAAATCCCATAAATAAGGATGGAATTGCCTTTATAAAAGAAAACAAACACCACAGAGTACGCAAACTGAAGTAAATACTAAGTAAACTGAATACACAAGCAAGTGTTGAAAAGTAAATGGGCTAGTATACAAACCCAACTATAAGTGCAGTACAACTGGAAAGAAAGTACAACAACTGAAAAGTAAAGAAGCATCCATGAAGTTGTCCTCCAGAACTCCCACCTGAAGGGTGAGTATAGACAGTCTTGTTGGCTCCTCGAGTCCGGCCATCCTCTCCGTGTACGTACCGCTTGATAGACCACCTACGGGTACCATCCTGCTCCTCAAGCATCCACCACAATCAGCACTGTCCATCGTCTGCAACCAACACAACATAGTGCAGTCGTAGCCTGTGCAAGGGTGAGTATAAGACACTCATTAGGGGCTTCGAGACTCACCAAGGTCTCCCAACATCCACAAAGGATAAACCAAAATGGAAAGATACGAATACATGTATCAATTAACACTACCTAGGTATATTCCAATACATATACCTAAGTCATCAATTTCAGTTATACTCCGACTCACGAGCTCAAGTACATCCCAGTCCACACAGGAAAGTATAACTCAATCCACACAGGAAAGTACGTCCCAATCCACACTGGAAAGCAAGTCAATCATATCAAAGATAAATATTGAAAGTCAAGACTCAGCTCTCACATGTATACTATTTACGAACAGAGGTAGATATTATTGATGTAGCCTCTGAATCATCTCCCCTTCGAACCCACGTAGAATCCAAGTACAGATGTCATCGTTGCCGGACCCATGTAGGATCCAAGTACAGTAACCAACGCTGTCGAACCCACGTAGGATCCAAGTACAGTCGTCCTCACTGCTGAACCCACGTATGATCCCAATACAGTCATCCTCGCTACCGAACCCACGTAGGATCTAAGTACAGTCATCTTCATCGTTGCAGTCGCAACCATCTCTAGGCTTCCCGCACACAGCATGCTCGATTCTGGGAGGGTCCGCTCCACGATCCAAGGGAGTAGATACATAAATTAACATGAATTCTGGAGTTGATGTATCCCAATGTTCCATCTCGTCAATATGAACTCAACACGGCAGATGGTGCGTCAATCAGACGCCCAGTCTGAGAGTTATTGGCTTTTTCGTCATAGGGGCCCTGTTGGTTTTTAAGCTAAAACCAACCCAAATATACTCCAGCTACATCAAAACCTCAGTCGGAGTAATCCAAAAGAACCGTCTCACTAAGAGGAATCAAAAAAAAAAAAAATCGACGACACATCAATCAGACCTCTGGAGCTTGAGTTAGAAGCATTTCCGCTCCGAGGTCCCTGTTGGTTTCGTGTTCAAACAAACCTGGCCATACCTAAAGTTCACTGAAACCTTGAGTGTAGTATACCGAATTGACCGTGTCGATCCATGAATCACTACGCAATTGACGGTGCGTGAATCAGAGGTCTTTTGCCCAAGTTATGGGCATTTGAACGGATCTGTCTGAAAATAGGGGGTTCGGGCCCGGTCCGACTCGGACCGATACCCCCTGGGTCGGCCCGAACCAGGTCGACCCCACCCGGGTTTGGGTTCGGCTCATTTGGGTGTGGTCTGGCCTGGCTGGCACAGCCCGACCCAGCCGGAGCTGCCCAGCTCGGCGCTGGTGTCCCGGCCCGGCGTGGGCGGTCCGGCCTGGTGCGGGCGGTCCGGCCCTACGCGGGCTGTCCGGGCTAGCACAGGCGGCTCGGCGTTGGCCGAGCGGGGCGGCTCGGCATAGGCCAATCGGGGCACAAAGGGGGGTGCCACCCATTGTGCTGGCCCGGGGTTTCAACCCCCGACTTTTCTGGAATGGCCGGCCATTAAGGCCGACATTGTGCAATCTGCGGGACCTGAGGGGTCCCACCTCCATGTGGTACCAGCGGCCGGCTCGGCTGACCGCCCCTTTGAGAAGCCACCGTGGCCCGCTCTGGGCCACGGCTTCCTTTGGTCTCACCGACAAGGCGTGATGGCGCCGCGCACCTCCACCACGGCCCGCTCCAGCCACAATCCCTTTTCATTCCCGCGTGGTGCAACGGCGCCGCGCTGCCTTCGCCGCAAGTTCAACAAGGATCAAAAAATTAAAGGGGAGGAGGATCGGCCGTGTTTGTGCAGTCCGATATCCACCCGTGATGTCGATAAAAAGCGGAAAATTTATTTAACGAATAACGTTAAATTAATCATGAACGAAAAAAATAACCCCTACCTCGACAACATTTTTTGAACGTTGATCCTCGCAGGAAATGGCGTCGCATGGTGAAGCTCCGTATACTTCGATGGAGAACGTCTGAGGAGGAAGCGACGTCTCCCTTTGTTGTGGAGAGTAGATTGTATGGCGATGTCGATGGTGAGTTTCCACGTCGGTGCCTCCTCCTTGTTCGTGGAAGAAGAAGATGACGGAAGAAACCGAGTCACTGAGTCGATGTTCTCCCTCGGAGAAAAAGAGTTCTTCGTTGAAGTGGGGACGTTCTTCACCGAAGAAGATGATGTTCTTCCAAGGGACAAGAGCTATCCCTCACCCAATATCCTCACACAACTATCCAACCTAATAAAATAAGGCCTCCCCCTTATTTTATTATGTTTGACATGCATTTTTAAAAACTCAAATATTCAAAAACTAAACCATTTAATTAAATGAGATTGATTTGTCAAATAAAATGGGGTGTTAAGTTGGAAAGATTAATGAGAGAGAGAGAGAGAGAGAAGAGTTACTCACATTTAAGTGGAGTTATGGAGTCAATGAATGTGAAAAGGTTACTCACATTTAATGGGAGTTAAAGGAATTTGAAGGGGTGGGGTTCGTGTTTGCCCCACCTCACAAATATCCTAACTAGAGGAGCTAGGATTTAGTGGGCCCCACCCCAACTCCCACACATAGGATTAAACAACTTAGAAGTAGAAAATAAAATTGTACCAAAATTTTATTTTCTTCACATTTAATCCTAAAATTTTTAACCACTCCTCCCAAGAAAACACACCTCCAGTAAAGGTCTTCTTAAGTCATTACAAGCGATGTGGTTTAATCAGTGCCCTCAGATTTTGATTCTAAGCACCGATTCAAAAGATAGAAAAACCTGCTCGTTCGTTCACTGAACGTACCCGAGTTAAACTTCGGAAATTTATTCTGGGCACACCGGGCCTCAGAATCAGGTGCCATCAAGAACTACGTACTCATAAAATCACAACGAAATTAATAAAAAAAATTCCTTGAAATTTACTGGTCTTTAAAGAATAATATTAGGATAATGTTACAAATTTAATCCCACCAAAAACTATAAATAATTCCAACATACTTGAATGATGGGACAAAATCCAATTGTGACTCCTTTAATAAACCAAAATATATCTAGAACAAATAAAAGTATTACATGTAACAGCCCAAGATTTTATAAAAAAATATATTCTTTTTAATTTTATTAATGTCTTGTGTTGTACGCTACACCAAAAGGAGCTTGCACAACACACATCCTTGACTTGCCTTGCATTACACGCAATCACGACCTTCCTTGATAGCGTGTGTAGTACGCAATAACGAGTTTCACTAAACAACGATATGCTATTAAAATATTATTAAAACTAGCCGTTATGAATAGTAATAACCACTTTTTAAAATTCTGTAAATCTTATATTTCAAAATGAACTTCATTTTTGGATTCGGAGTATCGAATTTAGCCTAAGGTGAAATTTTGGTACTTTTCGGATAACTTTCATATTCTGATGAATAGTGAAAATTATTAATTATAATTAAAAAACAACTTTTTTTAATCGAAATAATTAATAGTGATAAATTATTAATTTGAGTGGTTTTAAAGTATATTTAGAATATATTTTTACAATTTAATTCAATGCTGGTCATTGGTTGTAATTTCACATTTAAACCAGACATAATCAAGTATCAATCTTTTGATAGAAATTGTTTCTTAAAAACACGCTATTTGTCTTAACATCGGGATTTAATTATAAAATTAATTAATTCAACTTCTATGTTATGAATTTGGTAAAATAGACTTCATTTTTGAATTCGGAATATGAAATATAGCTTAGGATGAAATTTTGGCATTTTTCTGAAAACCTTCATTTTTTGATGAATAGTGAAACTACTAAGTGGTAGTTAAAAAAAACTGAATTTTTCATAAAACTTAATTTTACCGCTTCTGTGAATGGAATTTCAAAAATCCGACAGACACGGTTGATATCAGTAAGTAAAATGTGGTTCAATGAGATAAAAATAATTTTTTGGTGAATAGTAACTTTTTACTATTTTTACCGCGGTTAATAGTAAATAGGGTAACTAAGGGTAAATATGATATCAATATTACCCTAACACATGTCCCAATTCTATTGGACAAATGTAATTCGACCAAAAACAAACTTAGGAATAAAATATGACCATTTAGGCCCACTTGGATTAGATTAGGACATTTATTATTAATTTATTTAAAGAAGGGTTAAAATAGTTAAAATCAAAGTTTAATAAGTAAATCATTTTTAATATAGGGTTATACATAAGATAAATTCGACTATAAATATTCATTAGAAAGCTAAAAAGATTTCCTACATAATGGTATTTTATTTGTAATTTTTAGACATCAAATAATTTAATTAATTTATGACACAAAGATGATGCAGTAATTATCTTATTTATGAAATATTGACATAATTGATGTTATAAACACCAAAATAAATGTAATTTGAGAATTTTTATGAATTCCACTAATTTTCTAGGTTACTATGATATATTAATGTTGATTTAATCAACTTGGTTCGAACATTTAATTCTGTTATGACTTTCACAAAAATCATATATCAAATAGTGTCAAAATTGACACAAAATAGTTTTTTAAATCAAATATTATATTATTAATTGTTATTGTATTCCTAAAAATCTAAGGTTCGGCCAAATGACTTAGATAAAGATATATATATTAATAATAAACAATTTGGGGTTCGTTTGGCATTTTATAGTAAGTTTATTAACCATATAGTGAAAGAAAACAAAAAGACATGGTAAAAGTTAAATTATTTAACTTAGAGTTAAATCTAATTGATAAGGTTAAAATAATATCCTAAACTTGTCTAAATTCTATTGGTTGATAGGATTTAGACCCATCCCCACTTTACCTTCGAAATAAGACCCTTTGGAACCATTATAAACCGATTTTGACTTTAATATAAAATAATATTTTGAGATATTCCTAAGGTGCCCCTCTCCTCCCCTATAAAAGGACACCTCCTCCCCCTCCTCCTCACACCAAATTGAGCACTCAAGCTCGGCCAACCCCTGACATTTTCTCCTCTCCACTTCCCTAGAATAATCCTAGAGTTCCTGGTCTTCTTCAAAGACCAATATTAGTTCCCTAAGTGGAGGATTCAAAGAAGCGTTCCAAAGAAGAGGTAATATCCGTTACCGATCTTTTCAATTTCTTTCTTCTTCAACTTCTTCTTCATTAGTTGTTTCATGATAAAGTAATAACATCAGTATTACATACATACTGATATGTTATTATAAATATGAAACAACCCTAATTCACCTTCTATCCATCCTACGGAAAAATGAAATCACCGCGCGTGCGTACGTACGGAATACCGTCTCCACGCCGTGGTGTAATCTATTTTCCCCCACCACCTTACATGGATGGGTATAATGGTGTAAAGAATAACTATACATAGTTATTACAACATCATATTGATTCTGATATATTGTATAATCCACTCCAATTCAATTCAATATTTATAGAAATGATATCATCGCTCGTGCGTACGTACGGACTACCGTCTCCACGACGCGATGAGATTCATTCTCCATGTTAACCATTTAAGAATGATTATAATGTATATATAAGAAATAATAATGGAATATATGACATTATAAAGCTACTGGATTTATGTATATATATACATATGTATGTCATCTACTTACTTTCATTTCAAGACAATAAGGAAAGGAAAACAGCGTTCATGCGTACGTACGGACTACCGTCTCCATGAACGGTGTTTTTCATTTTATTTATCTACCTATTATATATATATATATACTGAATATATATGATATATAAATCATATTTTATATTCTGGAAGTAATTAAATCATGATATAAGTAATAATGATGTCAAGAACAACAAGTCAAAACACCTACGATAAATGAAACAATTTTACCCAAAACGCTTCTTTAACATGGAATTTACAAAAGAACGGGTAATATAATGTCATAAGTGAACCATATATGATATCATAACAATGAATATGATTCTTTAATAAGTCAATAACATGATTTAAATCATTATACAGGAGGTTCGGACACTTACAAAGCAAGTCGGACCTAAGGTAAGGGAAATATCACAATCTCATTTTTATCCGAGATTGTTTATTCGTAAGTATTTACTGGGGTGTATTTTATCATCCACATCCATGTTTCATAAATATTTAATATTATTTACATCTACCTACAATTTTTTAAATCCATTTTTACCCTTCGGTGAGTTTTTAGTAATATGTATGAAAGGAATCTTTTGTCATTTTTCGTACGAGGTACTTTTTGACTTTTCCGACAAAAGTACGAAGAATGTTTTTTTTAACATATACGGCATGAATGGATTTTTAAAAAATTATTTCCAAGAAGCTTCCTTTACAAGTTTTCAAGTTTATTTTTAATCAACTTCTTTTATTTTAAAGTTGTATGACATGTTATGAAAGGAAAAATGTTTTTGAAGAAGAAAGGATATTTTCCTCAAGAATGGAGTTCAAGTGTTTTATCAAAATTTATTTTCCATCTAAGATAATAAAGGGTTCTGTTTTTATCCCTATTATTAAATTGATTTGATCATGTTGTGATGGAATTATTTTTATGAATTCCTTTATCTTATATGAATTGATTTATGATGTCATGATGTTTCAAGAATCCCATTTTTGTTACATGTGTTATGCGATGATGTATGTTTTATGATTATGTGGAACACATAAGAAAGGATTCATTATAAGATGGGTGGGACCTATATCTCCCTCCAATGCATTGGGTAAAGATTTTATATCTCATGAGATAGACATGGCTGGAATGGTAGGTTATACCGGTTCAGTGAAACAGGACTGAAACGAGGATTACTCGATTCAGAAAGGGACTTTGTCCACTAAGATAGTCTTGGCAATGAGTCTTGACTAACAAGAAATGATTTTCTATGATTATGTGTGTATGCCACAAAGTTCCATGTTTTATGTTATGATTATTGTGATTACATTTCACTGCCATGATTTATCCCATGTTATGAAATTATGCTCTCTTTTGCAGGTTATGATTTCCAAAATGTTATGTTCTTATGAATATGATGTGATTGATATTTCTTTTGTTTACCCTTACTGAGCATTTGAGCTCACCCTTTTATGTTTTCTTTTCCCCAGGATATAAAGAAAGGTTTTAGGTAAAAAAAAAGGAAGATCTTTATGGGAGATGTTGAAGATCTTTCACCACGATTAGAAGATTATAGTCCGAGTTTCCAAAGACACTAAACTATTACGGTCCTTGTGTGTGTGTTTTTGTAATGTACTAAGTATTCCGCAAAAGTAATGTAAAGTCCATGTACGTCAGGCTTCGGGTCTCTACAGTTGGTATCAGAGGAAAGGTTTAGTCAACCTTTGGAAACTAGGATGCGAAAACGTTAGTGAGATCCCTAGAGATATTTCTAAGGTATGTCTAGGTATGTCTCTAAGGTTAAGTATACGTATAGGTTATAGTCCTAGAATTGCGCTAACGATCTTCGAATTTAACCTAAGATGTTAGATATTGAGGGTACTAACCCTTTATTATTTTGTTTTCCCTAGCATGATTTTTGCCTCTCACACAATTCTTTTGGGGTTTTAGACGATGGCTGGAACCCGAAGGAACCGTGTTAATGCGGAATGTGATGGGCAATGCAATGATTGTACCCCTGAGCAACCAAACGATATAGGAGTTGGAATGCAAAATCTTGTAGCCATGCTCACACAACTTTCTCAAGCTATGAATCATGCAGGACTTCCAAACGAGCAAAGGAAGGAGCAACATTCTGTTGAATCCTTCATGAGGCAGCGTCCACCTTCTTTCAGTGGGTCTACTGATCCATTAGTTGCTGAACAATGGATTAGTACTACTGAAAAGATATTTTCAGTTCTTCAATGTTCTGAACATGATAAAGTCATCCTAGCAGTGTATCGTTTGGAAGGAGATGCTGATAAATGGTGGAATCTTATTAAGAATACAAGGCAAAGGGATGAAATTGAGTCTATGGAATGGGACGAGTTCAAGAACTTATTTTTCAATAAGTACTTCCCTCGTATTCTTCGAACAAAGATGGAGAAAGAGTTTCTTGAACTGAAGCAAAGGGACGATGAATCTGTTGGTACCTATGAAGCAAATTTTACAAGACTTGCAAGGTATGCTTCTGGAATTATCATCCAACCTGAAAGTAAAGTTGATCGATTTTTCAGTGGCTTAAAACCAAGTCTTCGAAGGGCATTAGCTATAAGAGACTTCAGTAGCTATGAAGAAATTGTGCGTTGTGCTATCAAGGTAGAAATGGAAGTTGGTGTTACATATCCATCTCATGGTTTTGACAAGAAACGAAAGATGGAGTTCAAGGAGAAATCTCAGAATAATGGTGAAAAGAAGATGAATGTTTCCTTATGCACAAAGTGTGGAAAGAAGCATGGTGGAGATTGTCTAAAAGGGACTAAAAAATGTTTTAAGTGTGGAAAAGAAGGTCATCGAGCAGCTGAGTGTCGAAGTAATGGAAAAAGGGTTTCTAATGTTGTGAATAAAGCAAACAATGCAGAGAACGCACCGCCAACACTTCAATGCTTCAAGTGCAAGGAAATGGGGCATTATGCTAATAATTGCCCTAATCCAAGGGTTAGTGATGATCAACATGAGCAACCACTGAAGGCAAAGGACAAAGGGAAATCACATGCGATCACTATTGGCAATGTTGAATATGACAACGATGTGGTGGAATGATTAAGTGTTTATGTAATGGGATTCCAAAATAATGTTGTATCATTGAGTATTGCAATATTTATTGATGTGGTATTCAAAGTGATTAAGATATTTTTTGGAAATAAGATGATATGCGCATAATGAAGATGAGAAAATGAAATGTTTAATAGTATTCATGAGCTCATGATTGATATAAGGACTAAGTGATATCATGGTTTGAGTATATAGAATTTTGAGGATTTTGGTATGTGGAAAGTGTTAACTTTTAACTGCACTCATGTTTTCACTAAGGTATTCAAGAGAATACACGATTAAGGACTTTGAATGTTTGGAATGTGACCAACAAGACATATCTTATGATATGTGGGGATCAACGACAGTATTAAATCTCTGGTAATCGTTGTCACTATATTATGAGAATGAACTGCAGTATTATGAGCCTAATGATTGGAATGAATTATGTTGGACATAAGTTAGTATTGTTTAAGGATAGAAGTTTTTTTTCGATATTATTGATGGGATGTTATAGTAATATAGTTTTATAAAAAGGACAACCTGCAGAATGGGCGACAGCCCATCGCTTCGGACAAGGCTGTGGGAATTGAACCCACAACCGAAGTGCGACTGGCCTTTATCGCCTACCACTGACCTACAGGAAGTCCCTGTTTAGTAGAAACTAGTTTTATTATATTAAGCAGTATGATATATGAAGTATAAGTCCATTTAGGAACTATATATGATTAATCTTACTATAGAATGACTTATGTATATTTAATAACTTTTGATTACCTTTTGTTTGAGACAGATGGAATGACCCGTCATTCTATCACATGATCTGCTAACACTTCACGAATAACAAATTCAACTTCATTTATTTAAGAGATGAAGTGGAAATTGTTCAAGACACGAACAACAGTGATATTGTATCAAAATAAAGTAAGTATTTATTCTAATTCAAATTTTCAACTTTAGGGAAATGATCTTGAAAACCAAAAATGTTGTCCTAGTGATCTTATACCTGATGAATCAGATGGTACCTTAGATCGTCACAAATTTATGGATTTGTGATTACTGGCTTTTCCATAGCCATGTTCTCTACCACTCTCCATCATAACATGATGGTTAGATTTCTCTTCCATATCCATATTTTCACCTATGCGGAAACCCAGTGATTAGTTTATTTGGGTAATCGTTACATTTCATACTTTAGTTTTTAAAGCCAAGTTTTGGTATTCCCTTTTACAATGTGGGTTTCTATTAAAGAAACTTTCAAATAGTAAACCATTTATAACCCCGACGAATTTCGAGGGCGAAATTCATTTTAAGGGGGGTAGAATGTAACAGCCCAAGATTTTATAAAAAAATATATTCTTTTTAATTTTATTAATGTCTTGTGTTGTACGCTACACCAAAAGGAGCTTGCACAACACACATCCTTGACTTGCCTTGCATTACACGCAATCGCGACCTTCCTTGATAGCGTGTGTAGTACGCAATAACGAGTTTCACTAAACAACGATATGCTATTAAAATATTATTAAAACTAGCCGTTATGAATAGTAATAACCACTTTTTAAAATTCTGTAAATCTTATATTTCAAAATGAACTTCATTTTTGGATTCGGAGTATCGAATTTAGCCTAAGGTGAAATTTTGGTACTTTTCGGATAACTTTCATATTCTGATGAATAGTGAAAATTATTAATTATAATTAAAAAACAACTTTTTTTTAATCGAAATAATTAATAGTGATAAATTATTAATTTGAGTGGTTTTAAAGTATATTTAGAATATATTTTTACAATTTAATTCAATGCTGGTCATTGGTTGTAATTTCACATTTAAACCAGACATAATCAAGTATCAATCTTTTGATAGAAATTGTTTCTTAAAAACACGCTATTTGTCTTAACAGCGGGATTTAATTATAAAATTAATTAATTCAACTTCTATGTTATGAATTTGGTAAAATAGACTTCATTTTTGAATTCGGAATATGAAATATAGCTTAGGATGAAATTTTGGCATTTTTCTGAAAACCTTCATTTTTTGATGAATAGTGAAACTACTAAGTGGTAGTTAAAAAAAACTGAATTTTTCATAAAACTTAATTTTACCGCTTCTGTGAATGGAATTTCAAAAATCCGACAGGCACGGTTGATATCAGTAAGTAAAATGTGGTTCAATGAGATAAAAATAATTTTTTGGTGAATAGTAACTTTTTACTATTTTTACCGCGGTTAATAGTAAATAGGGTAACTAAGGGTAAATATGATATCAATATTACCCTAACACATGTCCCAATTCTATTGGACAAGTGTAATTCGACCAAAAACAAACTTAGGAATAAAATATGACCATTTAGGCCCACTTGGATTAGATTAGGACATTTATTATTAATTTATTTAAAGAAGGGTTAAAATAGTTAAAATCAAAGTTTAATAAGTAAATCATTTTTAATATAGGGTTATACATAAGATAAATTCGACTATAAATATTCATTAGAAAGATAAAAAGATTTCCTACATAATGGTATTTTATTTGTAATTTTTAGACATCAAATAATTTAATTAATTTATGACACAAAGATGATGCAGTAATTATCTTATTTATGAAATATTGACATAATTGATGTTATAAACACCAAATTAAATGTAATTTGAGAATTTTTATGAATTCCACTAATTTTCTAGGTTACTATGATATATTAATGTTGATTTAATCAACTTGGTTCGAACATTTAATTCTGTTATGACTTTCACAAAAATCATATATCAAATAGTGTCAAAATTGACACAAAATAGTTTTTTAAATCAAATATTATATTATTAATTGTTATTGTATTCCTAAAAATCTAAGGTTCGGCCAAATGACTTAGATAAGGATATATATATTAATAATAAACAATTTGGGGTTCGTTTGGCATGTTATAGTAAGTTTATTAACCATATAGTGAAAGAAAACAAAAAGACATGGTAAAAGTTAAATTATTTAACTTAGAGTTAAATCTAATTGATAAGGTTAAAATAATATCCTAAACTTGTCTAAATTCTATTGGTTGATAGGATTTCGACCCATCCCCACTCTACCTTCGAAATAAGACCCTTTGGAACCATTATAAACCGATTTTGACTTTAATATAAAATAATATTTTGAGATATTCCTAAGGTGCCCCTCTCCTCCCCTATAAAAGGACACCTCCTCCCCCTCCTCCTCACACCAAATTGAGCACTCAAGCTCGGCCAAACCCTGACATTTTCTCCTCTCCACTTCCCTAGAATAATCCTAGAGTTCCTGGTCTTCTTCAAAGACCAATATTAGTTCCCTAAGTGGAGGATTCAAAGAAGCGTTCCAAAGAAGAGGTAATATCCATTACCGATCTTTTCAATTTCTTTCTTCTTCAACTTCTTCTTCATTAGTTGTTTCATGATAAAGTAATAACATCAGTATTACATACATACTGATATGTTATTATAAATATGAAACAACCCTAATTCACCTTCTATCCATCCTACGGAAAAATGAAATCACCGCGCGTGCGTACGTACGGAATACCGTCTCCACGCCGTGGTGTAATCTATTTTCCCCCAACACCTTACATGGATGGGTATAATGGTGTAAAGAATAACTATACATAGTTATTACAACATCATATTGATTCTGATATATTGTATAATCCACTCCAATTCAATTCAATATTTGTAGAAATGATATCATCGCTCGTGCGTACGTACGGACTACCGTCTCCACGACGCGATGAGATTCATTCTCCATGTTAACCATTTAAGAATGATTATAATGTATATATAAGAAATAATAATGGAATATATGACATTATAAAGCTACTGGATTTATGTATATATATACATATGTATGTCATCTACTTACTTCCATTTCAAGACAATAAGGAAAGGAAAACAACGTTCATGCGTACGTACGGACTACCGTCTCCATGAACGGTGTTTTTCATTTTATTTATCTACCTATTATATATATATATATACTGAATATATATGATATATAAATCATATTTTATATTCTGGAAGTAAGTAAATCATGATATAAGTAATAATGATGTCAAGAACAACAAGTCAAAACACCTACGATAAATGAAACGATTTTACCCAAAACGCTTCTTTAACATGGAATTTACAAAAGAACGGGTAATATAATGTCATAAGTGAACCATATATGATATCATAACAATGAATATGATTCTGTAATAAGTCAATAACATGATTTAAATCATTATACAGGATGTTCGGACACTTACAAAGCAAGTCGGACCTAAGGTAAGGGAAATATCACAATCTCATTTTTATCCGAGATTGTTTATTCGTAAGTATTTACTGGGGTGTATTTTATCATCCACATCCATGTTTCATAAATATTTAATATTATTTACATCTACCTACAATTTTTTAAATCCATTTTTACCCTTCGGTGAGTTTTTAGTAATATGTATGAAAGGAATCTTTTGTCGTTTTTCGTACGAGGTACTTTTTGACTTTTCCGACAAAAGTACGAAGAATGTTTTTTTTAACATATACGGCATGAATGGATTTTTAAAAAATTATTTCCAAGAAGCTTCCTTTACAAGTTTTCAAGTTTATTTTTAATCAACTTCTTTTATTTTAAAGTTGTATGACATTTTATGAAAGGAAAAATGTTTTTGAATAAGAAAGGATATTTTCCTCAAGAATGGAGTTCAAGTGTTTTATCAAAATTTATTTTCCATCTAAGATAATAAAGGGTTCTGTTTTTATCCCTATTATTAAATTGATTTGATCATGTTGTGATGGAATTATTTTTATGAATTCCTTTATCTTATATGAATTGATTTATGATGTCATGATGTTTCAAGAATCCCATTTTTGTTACATGTGTTATGCGATGATGTATGTTTTATGATTATGTGGCACACATAAGAAAGGATTCATTATAAGATGGGTGGGACCTATATCTCCCTCCAATGCATTGGGTAAAGATTTTATATCTCATGAGATAGACATGGCTGGAATGGTAGGTTATACCGGTTCAGTGAAACAGGACTGAAACGAGGATTACTCGATTCAGAAAGGGACTTTGTCCACTAAGATAGTCTTGGCAATGAGTCTTGACTAACAAGAAATGATTTTCTATGATTATGTGTGTATGCCACAAAGTTCCATGTTTTATTTTATGATTATTGTGATTACATTTCACTGCCATGATTTATCCCATGTTATGAAATTATGCTCTCTTTTGCAGGTTATGATTTCCAAAATGTTATGTTCTTATGAATATGATGTGATTGATATTTCTTTTGTTTACCCTTACTGAGCATTTGAGCTCACCCTTTTATGTTTTCTTTTCCCCAGGATATAAAGAAAGGTTTTAGGTAAAAAAAAGGAAGATCTTTATGGGAGATGTTGAAGATCTTTCACCACGATTAGAAGATTATAGTCCGAGTTTCCAAAGACACTAAACTATTACGGTCCTTGTGTGTGTGTTTTTGTAATGTACTAAGTATTCCGCAAAAGTAATGTAAAGTCCATGTACGTCAGGCTTCGGGTCTCTACATTACATACTCTTATTCCACCAATAACCTCATCAAAAAAAATTTCAAATAAAAAATACATGACACATGAAGGAAGATCCCAGGCATGGGTGAGTATAAAAAAACCAAGTAGGACACCCTAAAATCACTAAGCATAAAGAATCAAGAGTTGTTAACTCATAAAATGATATGTCGATAAAAACATGAAACATACTATAAAACTTCCAAATATACTCATGGAGGATCTTATGTATCAAGTTAAGGCACAACCATATTGTCAGACTACGATTCTGCTTGAGTGTTTGTAACCACACTCACTTAATAGAACTTACATTGTAAGTCTGATAACTCTAATGGAATGAACATGAGATTTCATGATCCTCAGGCCTCTCTATAAGGAAGTACATAATGTGATTATAAAGATATTGATACACATATTTGGATCACACCAAGGATCATGAGGTATACCAACAAACGAATATGGATTACCCCGTTAGGTAGGGGATCGATTTCATTGTATAGTTGGTCACACCGATTTTAATAACCCCACCTAATGTAAATGATGATATAGGATTCCATACCGATCTCTTGGAAGTATTTCTATATCTCTATCTAAAACTAATCCATTATAGAGGATCAAAATCCTATAATAATGTCATAATTCCATACTATACCCTCACCAGGATGGGTTAAGTGAACACACCCTTAAGGAAACTTGTCCACAATGGGGGAAAAATATCTCCAATAATATTTGAAGATGTAAATATTATGTAATTAGGAAACATATAATGTATGAATAATATCATAGCGTTCCATGTACACCCCCATGTTCCTCTTCCCATGACCGTGTCTATGTATTTGTCCCCATGTACTGAGGTTTTATTATGTACCAAGCCTTATCTGAGTATAAGGAGAAGAATTTGTACTCTACCATTGTTCAAGTACCTGGTAATGTATGTAGCCATTTATCGTCCATGATACATAACAATAATCTACTTAGAGATCAAATACAGTGTGACATGTTTCACATAGCGTGTGGTACTTTTCTTCTCCATGGAAACCCTACTGCCACAGCCAAGGCCCCACACAATGTGTATCTTCCTATTAAATGTTGTCTATAATTAGATTTTATATAAACTGTGTATCTCCTTCAAATGTTGGCTCCCACAACCCAGACCATTGATCCCATCATGAATCAAGATGATAAACGTATATCAAGTCTACTAGAGCATTTTCATCACCTCTCACTAGATTAAGTTCGTCTGACTTATCAGGAAAATCCATCATCACCCATGTAATTGTCTTTCACCAAATTTAGGAACTTATAATCTTCATCCAAATCCTTATACATCATCACCGCTATCGTAGCGCAATCCCACAATCACCATGAACATGGATCTATGGTATCAACATGTTGTTATAAGAAACATGTGCACAATAATTAACTACAATGTATTTGTCAATCCATCTGTCAAAATGAATGCTGAAGATTAAAAAATAAATGATTAATGGGGGAAAATTCCTAAAACACAAACATGTGGTGAAGAAAATGGAAAATTTCAATGTTATCCTTGATTCGTTTCCATTAGAATTAAAAATTAAGAGATATAAATAATATAGTAAGAAAAATCCCCAAATTCCAAGAAACAAATCCTATACTTGAAATATTATCGATCTATGAATCAATCAAATAACTGATTTATTCATGTTGATCATAGGATATGAAAATTGGGATAAATCCATATAAATAAATTTCTTACCTTGATTTATTATCGAAGAATGATGAAGAAGGATCTTGTGTCAGAGTCATTAGTGATATCCACAAACTACGATGTCATTGGTGATCCATGCAATAATGGATCGATCCTACGATTTCATGTCATCTACCAAAGACTTTCCAAGATCTCCTCACTAGGTATTTAATGTTACATTTCTAACAATAAGAATCATCTACAACATGGTAAATATATAATATTCTTTGTTTATTTAATCAAAATAATTAAATAAATAAATTTATTTTATTTTATTTTATTATTTTTACCCATGATGAAATTTTTGAAAACTCATGAATCCGATAATGTTTATGACACAAATAGGGTAAACCATTGTTTTAGACTCAATGGATAAATTATATTTTCTATCTGAGAAACCATTTTATAATAATTATAATTTTTAGAAAATTTATGCACGAATGATTTTAATATATTTAATATTAATCAAATATTAATTCTATACTCCCCAAGAAACATAATCTCATGTCATATAAATGACAATCTATGAAATAATACTATATATATTTCAAAAATTTACATGAAAAAATCCGATATATTACATTCTACCCACCTTAGATCATTTTAACTTCAAAAGCATAGAATAATTTAAAAAAGATGTGGGTATTAAGCTCGGATCTGAGTATGTTACTCTCATGTGATCTCATGATGATTCGTATGCTTCCATCATACACGCACGGAATAATTTCTCACCCATAGAGGGTCTTCTCCTACCAATACTCGATCTCTAATGGGTTCTCTATAAAGGTATCTCCTTCCTCAATGTCTATCTCACACCAGTTGATAATTTGTGATGATTCATGAACATATATCATCAGATATGACATGTATAATATGCCATGTAACCACTCTAATTATGGTGGTAGATCCAATTGGTCTTCCACCTCTCTAAATCATTACATAATCATGAAAGGGACAATAAATCTCATAGATACCATCCCTCCCCAACTGAATTTTTGTAATCTATATTGAAGAAAAACATTCATGAACACATGGTATCCCTCCCCAAACTCCAAAGGCCTATTTCATTGGCTTGCCTAAGACATTTAAAAACATTTTATAGTCATCATCAACTCTGTGTTAATCTTCACATTCCTTTTCATATATTGGACAAACTCTAGGCCAATGAGTTCTGACTCACCTGGATGATTCCATCAAATTGTTGACCTACAGGGTCACCCATACAAGGCCATGAATGGTTCCATGATGATGGGGTAATGGTAGTTGTTATTGTACTCAAACTCCACAAAGTTATATTATACTCCCAACTATGTTCAAAATCCATCACGCAACCCCATATAATGTCCTCAAAAACATAAATATTCTTCTCAGTATTGACATTATTCTAGGGTTGAAACATTTTTATCAAATGAATCTAAGTCATAAAGGCCTCCGAGAATACTCTCAATAATTTGGATGTGAAACGAACATAAAATTTTAGAAAAAACACTGATGGAACACTATGGAGTCATACTATTTCCTACACATAATGGTTCCCCAATCTCTCTTTAGAACTCTACTCTCGAATATCTAGGAAGTGGTCCAACTTTGTGATTTAGTCTATGATCACCCATATTTCATCATTTCTTCTAGAAATATATAGTATCTCCATCACGAAGTACATAAATATTCCATCAAACATCTACTCTCACACCTAAAGGGATTGATCTAAACCAATAGGAACCATGTTCTCATCCGTAATCAACTAATATGTGATGCATCAAGAGACAATATCTGATATAACCTTCCTTATTTCTAGCCACTAGAACTAATGTCAGATGTCATTGTAAATATTTTCTACACTTTAATAAACCTCCAATGTGGTTGTACGAAACTACCTCATAACCTCCTCCCACAGTTTCACATGTTCCATCATCTATCCTTTGAAAATTACAATATGATTAGTACCATTAAAAATCCATTAGGATCACATCTAGTGGATATATGACTGTGTGATGTCTCACTGCCAATATCTCTATAATTATATTCCCTAACACTCTATAAAATATGTGGGGTAAAAACCATTTACATAAGATATGAATCACCATTCTTTTCCACTATGGAAAACATCAACTAGGCTAACTACTCAGACATCATAGCCAATATCTAAGAAAAATATCTTCTGCTGTGAGAATCAGCCTTCACGTTCCCCTTCCCAAGAGTATAAAATATATCAAAGTCATATTCCTAAAATAACTATATCCATTTCCAATATCTCATCTTGAGATATTTATAAAATATTATATACATTAGAATCTTGTGGTTCATGTAAATAATAAATTTCTCACCAATAAGCTAGTGTTTCAATATCTTTAGTGTGATGACTACCAATTCCAAATCAAAAACTTGTGTCATGTATTTCTTCTCATGTGGTATCCACTTCCAAAATCTATGGAAAATAACCTCATATATTTTCATAATCACATAAAAAATATGGGGCCCTAAAGGATCACAAAACACTACATACTCAATATTCCCCTCTATAAATATCAATATGGGGTTTCTCATCAACCTCTACCACAACTCCTAAAAAGCCTCTAAAATTTTTTCCATATGAAATCATGCCCCTTACAAGTAAAATACATCAAACATGTTGATGTTTTTTATAATTTGGGCACAAATCTCTAGTAGTATAATTTCGTCCCCTGAAATATACACACTTCTATCATAGTCTTATGTAGATTCCAAACTAACACTACCTAGACCTCTTTCACATCCAGTACTACACCATAAATGGAGATAACATGTGCCAAAAATTAAAAATCCTAAATCCAAAACAAACACACAATGATATTAAAATTTTTATATTTCTCTCATATTGTATTTGCAACAGTCCTCATGTGTCTCTCAGGATTCTCCTCAGATGCTAAGTAAACTACTGTATCATCAATGAAGAGCACCACAAAACAGTCTAAGAAAGGCTATGATTTCCAGTTGACAAGTCCTATGAACACTATTGGGGTGTTTATCACACCAAAGTGCATAAACATGTACATATAGTGACAATATAGATATCTTAAGGTCATATTTGATATATCCTCTTTTCATACCCATAATTAGTGATATCCTGATCTGTGGTAAATATTCGAGAACCATCATGCCCCTCTCAATTTATCAAAGAGGATGTAGATTCTCAGTAGTGGATACTTATTATTCATTGTTACCTAGTTTGGGAACATATAATACATTCAATAACTTAATCATTAGTAATTTTTTTTGGAAAACAATAATGTGGTTACCCAGGGGGATACATTGGGTCACATGAAACCTTTCCATTAAAAATCTTCTAAATCCACCCTCAACTAATGAAACTTTATCGAATCCATATAATATTATGGAGTGGATATTGGGGTCATATCTAGGTGTAATTCAATGAATGATATATCTCCCAGTTGGGAGGTAATCATATCAAATCCTCAAGAATTATTTCCTCATACTCATCTACCATAATAGGAAAATAATAACCCATAATATATAATCCTCTAAGATCCATTCTATTAAACTTGTATGTATTCCGTTCCACCATCCTACATATAATTCCATCTTACTTCAACTCTGTCTAATTCATTCTTAATTAAAAAACCCCATACCATTAACATAAAAACACTACATCCTCTACCTAAAATATCCAATATGTTCAAGAATGATGTATATAGAATCCATGCCTATGATGATGTTATAAAGAATCATCGCTACCAACGACATATCCCTTGATAAAAATTATCCTCAAATAATTAGATCTCATTCTCAATAAATGTTTTTGATTTAGGAGTCATCACCGGTAGGAGTCTCCAATCGCAAGGGTCAAGCCAAGGGATTAAACAGAACCTCTAGGTCTCGAACTAAGGATGTTGAATGAATATTATTGTGTTTATAAAAATGTTAAATAAAGTATAAAAACATATAGACAATACCTATAATCATCTATAGAGAATATAAATCATAGGATTCGATGACATACAACTTCCCTTTCCCCCGTACGTCAGCTTCCTAAGCGTGGCAGGGACGACCTATGTGTTGTGGTGTAAAAATGTCAAAATGTATTCCACCTCCAACTACTATATCTTAACCTATACTACATTATTCATTTTACAGAACTCCATTATTCTACCACTTCCTTTACATTGGAACCCCACCTATTATATCACAATGTTTCATGCAGTGGGTCATACAATCCCACATGAGATGTCTTGGGCCGCCATAAGAGTAGCACCGACTCTCCCTTGGATGAATGGACCCATCGTGAGAACCCTAAACCTCATAATCTTTTTCTTGAGATATCCTCTTGAAACATATCACATTTATGTATCCCTTAGTCTATCATTGAATACCTTCTACAAATGTTTCATCCCTTTTTCCCCCTATTGGAACCTCCTTCTAGCGTCTGTGTTGGGCATGTATTGCCTTAACAACACTATATAAATATTATTTTTTTTGATGATCACAAATACTATTTTTTGTTTTACTAATGATTTTATTTTGATTGTACTTCAGGAAATTTATATTCTTTAAAATTATTATATTGAAATTATATTTAATTATTTATTTGAGTGAAATATTCATTAATGTGTACAAAATTTTACTAAGCATGTTCTGGAAAAAATGTACATCGTTTTTCATTTACTACAAATACTCTTAATTAAATACATTGAAGAATGTAACATATGAAAAAACCTTACATTTATGTTGAAGGATTAGTTCATAAGGTTAATCAAACATATGTTTGATGAAATGTATTGTTAAGGAACATTACGTTTGGATAAGAACCTTAAGTTTACCAGAAAGAAATTGTATGGTTAAATAACCCTATGTAAGAATGAAACATTACAAACGTATGGATCATCAACCTTACTTTTGTAATCAACCATACGTTTTCAACCTTATATTTGGGAAAAGTAAATGTTGAATAATAAATTTTAGGTTTAGTTATCTATTATGATTTAGATAAATGTGTGGATCATCAACCCTACATTATGAATTACAACCCTATATTTTTTATTTTATTGTTTTGTGAAGGAACCATACGTTTGACTTTTCAACATCAAAAATTTGAATTTACATATTTATCAAATATTTTTGCAACCGTCTTTACAGAATTTCAGGGTGATATAAAGCTAAATTTTTATAGATTCAATGATCATTTTAAATGAATAAAAGGGACATTTATAGTAGATATTTTTACTTATATTCTAAAGGGAATTTACAACTACTCTAATTTCTTTTTTTTTCTGAATTTAAATTCACTCAACATACCAGGAATTTTTACGGATCTGAAACCGTTCTGTATATTTATCAATACATATCTCTCGGATCTAAGAATTCCTCTTTGATATCTATGAAAATATTATTCATTGAATTATTCCTGTAAAAATTGTTTACAGTGGTAGAACGTTCAAGCATTTGAGAAACAAGGACCACTTTTTGAAGACACACTTATTTATTTCTGAATGTCTGATGCTCTGTTTTCTTGGGCATTCTTAAAATTGATGATCACTATTGCAACCAGATCTCTTTACATATATTTCAATGTTTATTTTATTCTAATTTCAAAGATCTATCTTCTGTCAATTACGTGATGTTGCAATTGTGAGGTGTATCTATTTCTCATCAAACTACATCCTTTCTATCCAGGGTTTTGGATACTCGTATTCAGTCATGGTGGAGTGTTAGATTCGCACACTAAACTTTGTTTTTATTCGTTCCCAATAAAAGAACAAGAAGGATCTTTTTTACATTCCTTTGTGTGTAAAGGTGAAAACTGTCTGCACTCTATTGTGGATCAGTCATATGGAATGAGGAGCTTACTAGTGAAATTCACCATGCCCGCTGAAGGGGATATTTGTGGATTGGACTAGGGAACATCGTTCCCTGAACAACTATAAGTTGTGAAGCATTGTTCTATGTTCATATTTGATGCATATACTCTCATATAGAAATGTTTCCATCTCTAACTATAGTTTTTCTGAATAGATAGAATTTTGAAATTTATAAAAGAACACAATTCACCCCCTCTTTTGTTATAACTATTGTATTTCCAACCTAAAATTTGGTATCAGAGGTCGGTCTTTTCAACAAATATTTAACAAGATAAATGCATAAGATCTATTATAGTGATGGAAATTGAGAATCTCATGGAAGGAATTTTAATTGTATGTGATCCATATTTCAATGGTAGGAATTATGGATACTGGAAGTCTTGAATGATAATGTAGATAAAAAATCATGGATTTAGAGTATACTCATTGATTTTTACTCCTTACATAATTCTTGAAAAACATGAAACACGGTCTACTGATATAGTGGTTGAGTATTATATAAATTTGAAAGTGATTAATGATATTATATGCAGTGTTGGACTAGAGGAATTCAACCATGTATTGCAATTCCCAACAACCTATGAAATGTGAAAAACAATTGCAGTATCCTTTGAAGGTACTGAAAATGATAGAAAAATGAGATATGATACAATATAATTAATGTTTGATACTTTCATATTGTATGGTGGAGAGAGAATCACACAAATGAATGGAAGACTAACAGAAATTTTAAAAAATATAAATCTTTATGTGAGCCTTTCATGATCCAGACCAACCATTGAAGGTTTTAAGAGTTTTACTTGAGAAGTGGAATGGAATTTCTACTGCAATCTTCCAATCATGTCCTATCAAGAATCTAACAATGAGATAATTTATTGTAACTTTAATGATTTATGAGGCCAAATTTCTATATGATGATGAAGATCACAATGTCCATTTAAAAAAGGATAACACTAATCTGAAAGTTACATCCCAAAAATCTGAAAAGAAAAATCAAACAAGAGGGATGAAGTTAAAACTCATAAAATTTAGAATTTGATCTGGCTTAATTAGCTAGAGAATTTAGTGATTTCTATAGGAAGAATATAGGATATAGAAAACTGTTCAAAAAGGATGAGAATGATTCCTGGGATGTTATATTCTAAGAATGAAAAAAATTAGGTCATATAAGACATGATTGTCTTTAATTGAAAGGTGGGACAAGAAAGTCAGAAAATAAATATCCGAAGAATGATGATTATGAGAAAAAGGATAGATGATCTATGAAGGTTACTTTGAGTGTTTTTGAATAATCCTATTACTCATCAATCTGCGATTCATAGAAGGAAGAATCGAATCCGAAAGCTAATATGTGTTATATGGCTGAAGAAGAGATAGTAACATTCCATTGAAGAGGAAAAGATATATGGAATATAGACAATGTCTTTTCAAGACATATGAGTGTAAATTAATCAAATTTCTGCACACTGACTAAAATAGAAGGAGTCCTAGTCACCTCCGATGACAATACCAAAGGAAAAATTATTTGACTTAGAACATTTGGAGATTTATATACTATCTTAATTAATAAAGTAATCTATGTACAAGGAATGAAGCATAATATGATATGTATCTCTCAACTTTGGGATGATGGATACTGTGTTGATTTTTATAATAAATCTTATTCTCTTTTTTAAGATAATTTTCTTAAATTTAGAGTACCCCAAACTGATAATGTCTACACTATTGATTTATATTCCTTGGGCAAATGGAAGTTGAATTGTTTAACTACTAAGATACATGAGTCATGGATTTGGAACAGAAGATGTAGATGTTATAATATTTTTTCTTTACATAAGTTCCCTAAGAAACAATTAGTTTCATATTTACATAGTCTCAAATTCGATAGTGATTGATTCTGTGATGCAAGTCAGATTATATTGCAACACAAATCTTTCATCAAATCTGTTAATAAACATGCTACTTCAAATCCCCTAGAAATTAATCATATGTATTTTTTTGGACCATATAAAATAGAATGTTTGGTTGGTAAATTTTTTTTATATGTTTTAGTTTAGGATTATTCAAGATTTAGTTGGGTATATTTTCTAAAACTCAAAAAATAAATCTTTTTTTGTTATTGAAAGCTTTTAAAAAAGTGTTGAAAATGAAAAAGGTTTTAAGATAATTTCATTTAGAACTGATCATGGTGGAGATTTTGAGAATCAAGAATTTAATTATTGTTTCTCAAATATGGGTAATAAAAACACCTTATCAACACCAAGAACACCTCAAAAAAATGGAATTACTGAAAAAAGTTATAGAACTATTAAAGAAATGGCTAGAACTATGCTAAATGAATAAAGACTCCCAACCTTTTTTTAGGCCGAAGTTGTAATCACTACATGATATATTATAAATAGAGTTTTCATTCAACCTATTTTCAAAAAGTCTCTTTATAAACATTCGAATAATATAAAGACAAAGATAAAGTACATTAATGTTTTTGGATGCAACATATATATCATGAACACCTAGTATAATCTTGAGAAGTTTGATCTAAAAGATAATGAAGGAATATTCCTAGGATATTCAGAATCTTTTAATGATTATAAAATATTTAATTAAAATTCAAGTATTGTTGAAGAATCAGTTCATGTGAAATTTGATTAATCTAACCCTTTAATAAATAGAAAGACCAAACAAATGAATATGATAATTCTTCTAATTGAATGAGACTTGGTAACTTGAAAAATAATTTTTAAAATATATATAAAATTTATCCAGTTTTGAAGAACATGATATTGATGAACCTAAAAATTATATACCTAGACAGTATAGAAAACTAATGAATCATCCATTAAATATTGTTATAAAAGAAATTAACATAGAAATGAAAACAAGAAGTGTAGGAAACCTAGTGCAATTTTCTGCTTTTCTATCCAAGATAGAGCCTACTTCATTTCTAGAGGCCTTAAAAGATTAAGGTTTCATGATAGCAATGCAAGAAGATCTAAATCAGTTTAATAGAAACAAATCATCGAAATTCATGGAAATACCATCGAATTATCCAGTTATAGGAACTAAATGGGTCTTTAGGAATAAACAAGATGATCAAGGTATTATAACTAGAAAAAAAGGTAGAGTAGTATCCAAAAGGTATAATTAATATGAACGTATACATTATGATGAAAACATTTCTCCAGTAGCTATAATAGAAACAATTAGAATTAATTTGGCCTATGCATCACATATGAATTTTAAATTATATTAGAAGGGTGTCAAATACACCTTTTTAAATGGATATTTAATGGAGGAAGTTTATGTTGAGTAACCTAATGGTTTTTTAAATTCCCAAAAACCATAAATTGTTTTTAAACATACTAAAGCTCTTAGTGTCCTTAATCCAGC
Organism: Viscum album; assembly: GCA_963277665.1. Lineage (NCBI taxonomy): Eukaryota > Viridiplantae > Streptophyta > Magnoliopsida > Santalales > Viscaceae > Viscum > Viscum album. The sequence continues at coordinate 1,296,195,290 of OY728136.1, forward strand.
ACCTAGATCTCGGTATGAAAGATTATGTTCATTTGTTTTAAAAAATTCTTTTACTGCTGGTTTAGAATTCCCAACTCTATTTAAGAAAATGGTTTGTTATATTTCATAATTAGTTGAAATCTATTTTGTTGATTTTATCATTGGATCAACAAATAAAAAATAGTGTAATGATTTTTCCAAACATATAAAAAAAGAATTTAAAATGAGCATAATGGAAGAATTAAATTCCTTTTTATGACTAAATATTTATCAAAATGATTATGGAAATGTATTAAATCAAAGTAAATACATTACTAATTTGTTGAAAATGTTTGGTTTTGAAAACAATAATACATATTCAACTCCTTTTTGTACTAATATTAAACATGATTTGGATTATGTAGGAAAACCAGTGGATAACAAGATATATAGATCTATGATTGGATTTTTACAATATATTACTACAAGAATACCTCATATTATGTTTTTATTACGTATTTGGGATATATATCAATCAATTACAAAATAATCTCATCTTACTACCTTAAAATGAATTTTTAGATTTTTAAAAAAGAATTGTAGTTTTGTCTCTTCGTTATCAAGAAACTTATGATTTTAAGTTTTTATCATATTTGGATATAGATATTGGAGTTCGTTGATTATATAGAAAAAGAACTTTAAGGACCATTCACTATTTAGGAAAAACATTAGTGTTATGGTCAAGTAAGAAGAAACACTCAATTTCACTATCAACAGTCATAGAAGAGTATGTATCTATAGGTATTTTTTGTGCACAAGTTTTGTCAATGAAGAACACCCTAATATACTTTGTACTTAATTTTAAGAACACACATATTTTATGTGATAATAAAATTGCAATAAACATTTCAAAAATTCAAATAAGTCATTCTAGAACTAAGCATATTGACATTATACATAATTTTATAAGAGATCATGTCCAAATAAATACATCTTTAGAACTTTTAAAAACTAAATATCAATTAGATGATATTTTTACTACACCACTCCGCACTGCTTGTTTTGGTTTTATTAAGGGGGAGTTAGGTTTATTTAATTTTTAATTATTATTACTATTATTATAATATTTTATTTTTATTTATTTTAGGACTAATTTAATTATGTAAAATTAATTTACTTATATTTTTTTAATCTTAAAACATATCAGTTAATATATTATATCTTATGTTTATTTACGATGTGTATTTATTAAAAAAATCTCTAATTACTCTGCGACACAAGAAACGAGGAAATGTGTCGTCTGTGAGAAACCCTTTGTCTTCCACACTCTTTGTTTACCCCAAAATTGTTTCTCCTAAACCTAAGTCTTAATTCATCCTTCCAAACACTTGAAACTAAAAAGATCAGATTTTAAAATATTTAGAAATGAAGAAAACCATGCGAGTCAAAGAAGGAGAATAATGCGAGACAAAATGAAATAGTGGTGGGATGAAAAATTATTCAGGGAATAGTGGTTGATCTTGATTATTTATATCAGATGAACATACTCTTGAAAAAAGCAATGGGTTTTCAAGGACTCGAGTCAGATTTCAATGACATCAACTCATAATTTCGTTATGTGGTAAAAAAAACTATTTTTATAAGAGTGTGTAGTTTATTTTCAAATATTCAGAGGATATGATTTTTTCTAGTATCAAAGATAGGAATTTCTCTATTTCATCTACTAAAGATACAAAAAATTTGAACTTCCCACATGGAGGAGTATTCCATTTAGATCATAAATCAATTGGTGATAAGGAACATTCTTCTTTATAAGAAAATATAATTAATGATACAATTTCAGTGGAGAGTCATGCTAGAGGGTTTGATATTGTCCCTTGCGTGAATGAAAAGGTGCCAGAAAGCCTTCCAGTGGAAACAGTTCGGGAAAAGAATATCCAATCATAAAATGTTCTGTCAAATATTGTCAAAGAAGAAGTTACTGAACATGGATCTATTCAAAAGGGGAATATTTTACAGGAATTAGTAATAGAAATTAAACTATTGATTGTAGATCATACTTTGGGATAGTCCTATAATATTTATGGTGCTCATTTTGATGTTTTAGATAATCAATTTTTCCATTTGAAGAATCAGTAATGAAACCAGTAGCAGATCCTCTGCCTGCTAATGATGAAAATAAGGATATTAATGTTGATGATGGGACATCTGATTCATTATATCATCATGTTGAACTAATTGTGATTATATTCAATAAGTATCAGGAAGAGAATTCCACTATACTAAAGGAGCATGACATTGAAAAGAAAATGATTCAGGAACATAATGAGAACAATGTTTCCAGAAGGAATTTTGATGCCTTCAAGAGAGACATGTTAAATGAGATTGGGAATATCATATCTAAAGCTGCTTCAAAGACAGATTTTGAAGATTTAAAGTGGTATCTGAGAAGTAGTTTGAGTCAGTAAATGGTCCAGTGAATTAGGTCAGTATATCTACTTCTATATCTAATACAAGTCTAGATTTTGTTAGAAGATTTCAGAAAATTTCATTTGTCATGGTAGACATGAATAATCGAATTCAACACCTTCAATGCAATAGTTCACTGATATCGTTTTTATTAGAAAATCCAAAATATCTTATTGATCAGTTAACTCAAGAAAATTCAAGCATTAGATTGATTTTGAGTCATTTTTTATCGAAGTTGGAGCTATTCATGATGCAATAGAAAAGTCTTCAATAGTCTTTGAAGTTTAACATAGTATCGAATCTGCATTTTATTAATAACACTAGGATGTTGATAAATCATCTGGGTAAAAGTCTGATGAAGAATCTAAGATTGCAGATGGATGAGCTGAAGGAGATGTTTGGAGCCATTCAAAATTCAAACTCTCCAATCCATAGACCTTTTCTCCAACCACAAACCATGACAATGAAAACATTCATTTCTTAGTCACAATATTTATTTTATTATAGTATTTCTTGATCCATGATTTTTTTTTATATTTATATGATACTTTTTATTATTTTTTATGATTTTATATATTTTTTCTGTTAGCTAAAATACAATTATCTTTATTAATTATAGTTAATTATAAAAATCACATAACATTTTGATTGATATTAAATGTGTTTTAATTTATTTCGATAATTTATTTTTGATATCACATAAAGGGTGATTGTTGTGCATATATTGTCTCAACAATATAGTTTAAATTTATTGGTCTGTGATCATCAAAAAGGGGGAGATTGTTGGGAACATATTGTGTCAATAGTGAAATATAAATATTATTGATTTTGATGCTCACAAATACCCCTGTTTGTTTTACTAATGATTTTATTTTGATTGTATTTCAGGAAATTTATATTCATTAAAATTATTATCTTGAAATTATATTAAACTATTTATTTATGAGAAATATTCTTTAATTTTTTTGGAATTCTATTAAGTGTATTCTAGAAACATTTTTCACTATTTTCATTTACTGGAAATAATATTCATTAAATACGTTGAAGAAAGTAACGTGTGAGACATAACTTACATTTATATTGAAGTATCCATGCATATGGGTAATCAAACTTATGTTTGAAGAATCATATTATTAAGGAACAATACGTTTGGATAAGAACCCAATGTTTTTTAGAAAGAAAAATTATGGTCAAAGAACTCTATGTATGTATGAATCTTTACAAACGTATGGATCATCATCCTTACTTTGGTAATCAACCTTACGTTTCCAACTTTATGTTTGGAAAATGAGAACATAAGAATAATAAATGTTATGATTAGTGATCTATACATGCATAGATAAATATAAAGATCATCAACCTTACATTATGATGTTGAACCCTACGTTTGTTATTTTTTCATTTTGTGAAGGAACCTTACATTTGACATTTAGAGTCAGAAATTTGAATTTACCTCTTTATGAGAAATTTTTGCAAAAGTATTTGCTGAATGTATGGGAAATTTAAATCTTGAATTCAACTAATTAAATGATCATTTAAAATTATTTAAAGATCTACTTATACTGGAAATTTTTACACCTATACTTAAGGGAAGTTACAACTACTCAGATTTGTATTATTTGAATTTGAATTCTCTCAATTTATCAAGCATCCTTTATGGATATGAAACTGTGCTAAAGATTAATCATTATATAACTTTTAGATATGAGAATACCACTCAGATATCTGTGAAGATATTACTGGTTTTATTCTTCATCTGAATTTTTTTTGCAGTGCTACAACATTCAATAATTTCTGAAACGATGACTACTTTTTGAAGATATACATGTTTTATTTTGAATGTGTAATGCTATGTTTTTGTTGATGTTATTAATATAAAATATCTATTGTTCAACCCGATCTCTTAAAATATATTTCAAATTTTATTGTCTTCTGATATCTAAGATCCATATTATTTCAACTGCATGTTGATACAGATGCGAGTTATATCTAATTCTCATAAAACTTAATCTTATCTATCTTCAGTTTCGGTTTCTCATATTCAGTTGTGGTGGAGTCTCAACATCTTTCACAAAATTTTGGTTTTATTGGTTCCTTATAAAATATTCAAAAGGATATATTTTTAATCCTTTTTTTGTAAGGGTAACTACTTCTTACACTCAATTGTGGATCGGTCTTACGATAAGAGGATGTTACTAGTGAAATTCACCAACTCATTGAGAGGGTGATTGGCAGAGTGGACTAGGGGATCATTGTTCCCTGAACCCCTATAAATTGTTGTGTTATTTTTCTTTGTTAATATCCGCTATATATACTCTCATATAGAAACATCACCAGCTCTATCTACTATTTTTTGGAATCGATAGAATTGGGAAATTTTTTAAAGAACACAAGTCACCCCCCTCTAGTGTTATCACTATAGTGTTTCCAAACTCATTCCCTGGTCGGCATAAAATCTCTATATCACCAAGGAATTCTCTAACACCCAAGTATAATTAGTAATTAATATAGGTATCAAAATTTCCATGATTTCCCTATATATGCCTTACTCAATGTTATGTTCTAGAAATAATGGATCCCAACCCATATCCATTTAGTATCATGAGAGGTAAGTAAATGTTGATAAATAATCATCCACAATCATATTTTCCTTCAATAGCAATAAATATCCTGGTTGTGGGATGCTCGCATCATAGTTCGAGAGTAATACTCCCTAAAGAGACTCTAAAACTGTATGTATGAAATAGTCGCCTCATAATATGATAGAAACACAAGGATCCACTAATACAATACAAATATGTGGAGAAGGCTCACTGATAGGACTGCCATCTAGTATGAAGGTGTCCTGATGAAATGAAATAATCGTGTAACCAATCCAATCAAATCATTAATAAAATGTGGTTGTAGATCATATATAAACCTATGTATTAATATTTGTTGAAACTAATTAATTTTTCACTTCCTATTCACCACATATTCAAGTACCATAGGTACAATCTTCTACTCGACAGGTGGAGGTATGACATGAAAATTAACTAGAGGCACTACCTCCTAAACATGGATCTGTATCATTGCCCTATCAATGTGGGTATCATCTTCATGATCTTAATTCAAAATCCTAGCTATAAATAATCATAGAGGCATCATGAAATCAAAAATATTCACCACAACAGATGAGTGTATATAGGGAGATGACTCAAGAGGGATAGAGAAACACAACCCATTCCTAAATGATGCATGTACCATTGTTTTTCCATGAAACCAATGTCTAAATGTACCGAGTATAATGAAATGTGATCAAAGTCAACGTTTATAGATTCATCGATTTCTATAATAATATTGGAATCCCTATCCTAATATCCAAACATTCTAGACTAAACGTTATTTCCAAAAAACCCCCAATTAATCTAACTTGTAGAAAAACTCCAAAACTCTAGTGCTAAGATATAACATTCATCTGATACCACTCTATCATGAACCAAATCAGAGGGTTCCTCATGTTCGATGATAAGCCGAGTGTGACTACCCAAAACCAACCTCAAATGATATTGGGGCTAGAAAATAACATTGAGTAGGGATAACACTCACATGGGAGGCCTTAAAATATGGTTCCTTTAGCCACACACACATATCCTATTCCATAAAATATTGAAATATAAAATAAAATTGACACAAAATCCATGAAAATAATTAACTACCACAATCTATTTATGATGAATAATACATGAAAGAAAAAGGGGCCAAATACAATACCCCCAATAATAATAAACTAGTTCAAACTTCTAAAAAGAAAGTAAAATAGTCAAATGTGACTCCAAGAAAGAACCATGGTATTTCTAGCCTAAATCTAAGATATATATTCTCTAGTTCCACTGATAAACCTATAAAGTGGTTGGTATTCTACATTAGTTATGAAATGTCTATGCAGATCCCATACAGTAGTTAGTATAAAAGTATCAAATAGGAAACCCTGAAATCACTAAGTATAAAGAATAAAGAGTTGTTAGGTCATCATAGGATGTTTAGTTAAAACATTATAAATTAAACAAAATATCCACATATACATATATTATATTCTATGTCTCATGATAAGGTCACAACCACATTTCCTGCCTAAAATTCTGATTGAGAGTTCATAACCACAATCACCCAAGAAAACTCACTCCCTATGTCTGATTACACTGATGGCATCAACCCAATATGTCGTTCCCATTAGGACTCTACATAAGGGAGACCACAATTTATTTATGAAGACATTGATACACATATGTATATCACACCCAATTATATGTGTGTATACCAATAATCCAATCTAGATTAACCCACTAGGTAGGGGATTGAAGACCATGTAAAGTTGGACATGCTAATCTCGAGAACCCCACATAAGGAAGAAGGTGATATAGGATCTCAACATAGACTCTAGTAATGATTCCTACAACTTTATTTAAAAATAATCCCGTATAGTTGATCACAATCCAATGATCATGGCATAATTTTATACTAATTTATCATAAGGATAGATCAAGTGATTGAATCCTTAAGGAATCAAGTCCACATAGTGGGGGAAAATGTCTATAAGTCACATTTGAATAAGTACATTGTCTACAATTATGTTAAAAAACTTGTAATGCTAATCCTATAACTTCTTATGTCTACACCCATGTTACTCTTCCCACTCCCGTGTATATATGGTTGTGTCTGTGTGGTTAGGTCATGTCATGTACATGGTTTTGTCCATGTATCTGGCAATTCTCGTATACTCTACCCATGTTTTGGTACCAAAACCTATATATGATTTTTCATCCTATAGGGTACATGTTGAGCCACCAATTATAGGTTTTACGGTGTGTGAAACATTTCACATAACATGTGATATTTTTCTTCTCTATTGAATCCCTATTTCTATAGTTAGGGCCCCACGTGATGTGTATATGAGGATTATATGTTTTATAGTGCATGATTTTCAGAAAACATGGATCTGCTTAATGATTCTATTCCCACAAACATAGCCTCTAATCTTTCCATAAATCATGATGGTAAACATGGATTGGGTATGGATGAGCCTGTTCATCACTGCTCATTAGAATCTGACCATTCAATTTGATCAGGAAATGCCACCATTGCTTGTGTTGTCATCGTGTACGACATCGGAAAATGAGGGACCTTTAACCAAGTCACTATCCTTAATAACAACCATCACAACTCGATACCACTATAACTTTGAACATGTATCTATGGTATCAATCCATTGTTATAAGAAATAGATGCACAATGATTGATTACACGGTATTTATCGAACCACCATTCAAAACGAATGTTGGTGATAAACAAATGAAGAATAGGGGAAGATATGCACAAAACTAAATCAGGAGGAATTTACTGGATCCAATGTTTAGGATAGACTCAATTAGTTTCCATTGTAATTACAAATGAATATGTATAAATTAAATAGTAAGGGAAATCCCCAAATTTCTAGAAAAATAATCCCATTCCTAAAATATAATCGATCATTGAATCAATCTGTCAGTTTATTTTTCTGCGTTCATTATAGTATAAGAAAACATTGATAAATACCAATAAAATATTTACTACCTTGAGTTCTGATTAGTTTCTAATGAGTAATTATCGTGTATCATATTCATTAGTAGGATCCATGAAATCTGACATCATTGATGATCCTTGTGATAACAGTTTGATCAACTAATTTGATGTCATCCACCAATTCCCCTCAAAGCTATCCTCTATATAAATATAAGGTTATATGAATAACCCTGAGACTCACCCATAATAGGTTATTTATATATGTGTACCATTTCATTTTGTTAAAAAATTAAATAAATTAATTAAATAAATTTATTTTATTATTTTATCCTATGATGTATTTTTAGAAAATTCTTGTCACTGAAAAATATTATGTCACACCTAATGTAAAACCCATATTCTAGATTAAATAGAGATATAATATTTCTAATATGAGACAATATTTAATATTTATTCAAATTTTTCATATAAAATACATGTGTGTGATATTAATATATTTAATATTTTTTAAATATAAATTCTGAGATAATCAGGCCTTGGAATCTTCCACAATATCAGTACCTAGATCCAAAAATATTACTAGATATATATCATATATTTAAATGAAAATAACCGAGATATTAAAATGATCTTATCTAGTGAATGGATTCAGATATGGGGATGAAGAATGTATGAATGGGAGTTGGTTTATCCAGGTTAGTACATGATGAACTAGTGTGCAAGGATTCATGGTGGATTAGTTATTGCACAACATTTTATTTGATTATCTGCACAAGTTTATTTTTATTGTTTATTTACCTATTGTATACATGTATATGATTACATGATTTAAGGGAACTTGATGAGAACCTTCACAGATGAATCTCTCATACCCTACATGGGTAGATGGTCTATATAAATTGATTATGTATTCTTTTATTTTATACCATAAGTGGTTTTGTTAATAATGTTTGGGTAGATTGACAAGGTATTGGAAATTGGGATTTGGTGAGGCTTGGGGATTCTAGTAGAGAAACATTTAAAACATTTTATTTTTTTATTTTTTATTTTTTGATAATCTAGGTGGGTGGTTTTTTGGGATGTACAGTAGTATGCTTATGAATTCATATTATTAAAACATTTTTTTATTTGATTCAAGATTATCTAATGAATGTTTTAGATATTTTTGGTGAAAAACGCTATGTTTTTAATCTTATTCATTGGAATAGTATCCCAAACATATAATTTAGGAATTTTACACTAGTTTATGACCACTAACATATGAATAGCCATCTATTATTTCACATGTCACCTTTACTAGGGAATTATAATGTTTCCTCCAACCAAGGAGTCAAAATGTTCAATGATTGCATATTTTTTCTCTTTCTTAATATTTAGGGTATGGTGGGGAAGGGATGGGGATGTGTCACGAATTTTGATAGACCTTGGACCGGTGATTCTTTAACACCATTCAAGTGTAATATACACAGTACCCAGGGTATGAGATTATTGTAATATTTTTCTTGCAAATATGGTTGATATATTTATTAAATATGATGTGTTCTTGGATTTTTTATTGTTTTGGCTCTTGTACTATTGGTGAGAGGGTTGTTTAAATTCATTATATTTTTGATGTTGGATTCAAATTACATACATGTTCCTATGTGGGATTGTTTTACAAAAGTTGTATCTATTTAAATTCTTAAAAAAACTTATATAGCGTTTTCCCATATAATTTTTTTGTGATATTATACTCGACTAGACCAAAATTTTCATTCATGAAAAGTATTTCTAATCGTTGTTTAGGAGGATCCTATTGCGATATGTTATCCAGTGATGGATAAGTATAACCCTTATAAAAGGGATGCATAGTTAACCTTGTTGGGTTAGTGAGAAATTGGTTGTTTTGGTAATATACCCCTTGGGTTTAATTTTTATGAGGTCTGGTTACATTAAGTCTCATCAACAACCTATATGGTATTTTCTATTATTGCCACTTGATGGAATTATACATAATCAAATTGTGGGTTTATGAGGATAACCCTAAGAAGGTTGAGGTGAGGCATGTGTAATACCTTGTGGTTGGTATTGAGATTGGGTTTTGGGGAACAATTGGTATCATATTGAGCCTCTCTGATTTTTTGTGTTCTTTCAAGAAGTATAGTGGAAGCATGGATTTTCTCTTCATAGTTTTAGAACAACACTTGGGTGGATGGTTATCCAATGTTTATCCTTGGAATGAGTGATATTACACAAGTAGTTGGACGATATTAACTAAATTAGATCATGGTCATTAGGTTAATTATGTGAGCCTATTTTTTCTGTGATTTGAATTATTATGGCATTAGTCGGGTTGTGAAATAAAGTGATATGGGGGTAAAAGCTCATTGGGGTCAAATGGAATCGAGTTATATAGAGTTATACAGCTTGTGAAAGGGTTATAAGTGGGCCACTCTACCTTGATAAGATAAAAGAGACAATTTTTGTGAATTTTTAGGAAAATACTCTATTTGTGAGGGGGTGATAGTTATTCATGATGTATATTTGGTTTGTGATCTGTGAGGGTCTTTGTGTAGGATGAGGACTGGTGGGTTAGAAAAAACATTTTGAGAAAAAAATATCAGGTTGTAAGGACTCTATGAGATTTCCATTTTTGATAATATAGTGACATCATGGTTGGATTGGAGTTTCATGGTAGGGTTTATTGAACAAGTCAATGACATGAGTGGGAAAGGATGCATGTATATGAGGAGAGGTTGAAGGGAATCCATATCATGGGGATTTGACTATTTGTTTTCAGAGGCTGTCAACCTTATTTTATATTAATTTTAATGATATATCGGATTAAATTTATGGTAATATAGGAATGGGTGATGATTTTTGGTTTCTGTTCATGCTTGTGTATTCGTGGGATGTAATGTATTGGCCCAGATCACTATGAATTGTAACCATAACGGTGGAACCAAGTGACCTCAGGTGAATATCCCCACTTTACATATTCTTTTAAGTATCAATGCGGGTCTATGGTATGACTTTAGGGTGACTATACACCCAAGTAATAGTCTATAGAAATATATAAATAGCTTAATAACATCGAAATAATCACATCAATGTAAATAAGAGCAGTAATTATATAAATTAAAAAACCATGAATGCATAATCTATACAGAACCAAGGGTCAAGCTGGTATACTAGATAAATCGCCCATTTAAAAGATGAAATGTATAATGAAATTAATGAAATAAAATTCACATGAGGCTCTCCTCCTGATTCCATGATTCAACACCAATATCAAAATCTCACTCAAACTACTCTAACTCAAACCCATAATATTGAGCCACAACCCAACCCGTACCTACAACCAAGTGAGAAGTATGCTTGAGTGACCATGTTCAATTGTGGCCTAAGAAAGGAGTGAGTAAAAACTCAATAGGTAACTACCAATGTGGTCCAATATATAATGTAAATGTTTTTATATGTGTATGTCACATGATTATCTAAAATCAAGAATGAAACTGGATAAATTAATAAAAAGAATAACTAAAACATTGTTTTTGTTTGGGTTAATGACCTTAATAGAACATACCATCTTCGGCCTATGATTGAGTGGAATTTACAATAATATATCACCTTATTGGGATACATGTACTACCCTGGGATCCCATGTATATACCTCCACCAATGTGATTACACTAGATCCTAGGATGTACTTTGGGAATCCACATATAATACTGGACAAAAGAAAAAGAATCATGTCATTAAGTACTCAATATCTAAATTCTTGGCATCTATGGAATATCTACAAACATAATAATAATGAATGGTTTCAAGAAAATTCTCTTGAAACCCAAGAAAGCATTGTACAGATTCATCTCCATGCCACCATGTCAACTAGTCAGATCCTAGGCATCCTGGGCATCCCACATTGGTACAAGTATAGTCAAAAGGATCAAATAGTGATGTCCTAGGGATGAACTAGGAATTTTATAATAATAATTATAATTATAATCCACAAATACTGGACATTTATATCCTACTCATGATAGGAATAACTCAGGGTTGTAGTATCCATGGAGTCTCATACTGTCATGAGGTCAAATCCTGGTGTCTCAGGCATTAATCAGACGGATCCATGGCATGATCCTTGAAATCACATGAGGAATCCACATCAATTTCATCATCATATAACATGGGGCTCAAAATCTAGTCCCTAGGAATCACATCTGGGCATCCACAACACCACCATTATCACATCAAATTATACTTACAAGCTTGATCATAGGAAGAACATCAGAGCTTCTATAATTGAATTGTGAAATAATTAATAAATCATAATTTAATGTCAAGGGTGGATCAAATTATATAACAAAACACCACTATATGATACCATTCAGGATAACATTTAGACTGTGGGTTTTAAGGTAGAACTTGTTCTCATCTCTGCACAATCTCAAATACACTCATTCATGTTTCGTCAATCATTATGGAACCAAATAAGATCCATTAGTTCCATACACATCCAAGGAGAACTACTTGTGGTACATTAGGTCATAAAAAAATTGGAGGTACCTAACATGGGGTCCTCATTCCGAGTTTCATTTTTGGGTCAACACCCTTCCCAATAGGGTACCATGTCCCTTTGCAGTTCAAAAGATAGAATATAACCATGAAACTCAAGCTCATGACACATAAAATATTGTTTAAATATATGGATCATGATCCACCTTAATTTCCATGTTCATTTTGTTTGGTCTTCTCACTCATCTAATTCATCCAACCCATGGTCTAACCACGTATGAAAACATCTCTTATGTGGAAGGACCACTCCCCTGCAATATAAGACAAAAATTATAATGGATCTATGGTTTCTATAAAGACATTTCATGTTTATTTACTATTTAAAAATATCAAATCACCACTTCTGTCTTAGATAAAGGACCACATTTCCAATATAAATATTCTCTAAGGCCTACATAGGTTTTCCATCTATGTAAAACTACCCTAGTACAAGGAGGTGGATAAGGGATCCTACCCTAGGTCCACTAAGTCATACATAATATGATAACTTCACTTAGAGGAAATATTGTTTTCTAAGATACATATTTAGTCCCAAACATGGCTATCAATGGACAAGGCATTAATCTAGATAACTGAGCTTGAAGGGTCCTGAGAAATTTATTTACTCATTTTGGGAGTTCAATTTAAATTTTAAATTTCAATCTAAATTAATAAATATGTTTAATTAAAAAAATGGGAATGAGATTAAATGGTAATACTTCATGTCCCCATATATATAAATAAGATATAGAAATAATATAGGTAATGTTTTGGCGCCACCTAGTTAAATACCTAAACATCACATACATGATTATTACATATTATTAAATGAATATTAATTACATATCATAATTATCCATGCTATAATTTTTTATGGATAGTTCTTTTATAAACATGGTTACTTAATAAACTAGTCATAAGTGTGAATAATCATATCAACCTATTTTATTCATAACTAGAACATTTCTTACGCATAATATATATAATACCTTTATTTATAATATGGGGAAAGGAAATGTAAGAATGGATGGGCACAAAATCTCTGTAACATTAAAGCAGAATGATATGTTTACATATCAAAAGAATAAGGGTATGGGAACATGAGAAGAATTTTTGAAAAAATGTATCCTATAGATTATAGGTCAAAATAAAGAGTCATGTCATAAATTATGGTAGTTAATAAGACTTAAATCACAAGGAATCAAAGATTTTGATCTATGATATCATAATATTGGAATAAGGCATATATTTTTGGAAAACACATAAGCGTAGAAATATTTGTGTTGTGGATACCCAAAAATACATTCATAACATGTTCGGTCTGGGCTAACCACACATGTACTTACTTCAGTCTTAGGACAATATCTTATGAACCCTCTTTTTTAGGCAAGGGATAACCTCCTATGTACCCTCTAAGCTCATAGAACATTAATATTTACCCAATACATTGGTGGGATATATAGGTATCATTCATCACATAAACCATAAATTTTTTCAACAATATCATAAAACATTATTCATATCAAAAACCATAAAAATTAATGTGTTTTGGGGATATTTTATTATATTATTGTAACATAAGCCATGGAAAAAGGAATAGGTTTTATAAACATCTTTTAATAATAAACAGAAACCATTAAAATAAATTATATGAATCGTATCCTTGGATGATATCCCCTAGAAATCATATGTTACATAAAAGGATGTCATATTATATAGAAAATGATTTTGAAAGATCTAATGGAACATTTCTTGAGGAAAATAAATTTTCAATTTGAAATCATTTATTTAAAATCAAAAAAATTCCAAAATATTAAAGAAAAAATTTCCTTTAAAACAAAACATGAAACATATAAAATAATATTGAAATTATTGAGAATTCATTATAGGAGGAAACACTGTTCATGTTGTGTATGCTAAAATGATGATTCCTTTGAAATTCTAGCTAAAAGAAAAATGGTCCTTGTTTTCTAAAAATGACATAAAGATTTATTTTAAAATTATTTTTAAAAAAAGGAAAATATTGACTTTTAAAAATAGTCTATGAACAATAAATCATTTTTTAAAATATTTCTAGAAAACATGGATATGGAATAATTTTTTTTGACCAAATAGGGAAAAACCTTGTTTTCCTTAAAAAACTTGTTTTGGAAAATTAAGAGTATAAAGATATTAAAATGAATGGAAAACCTTTATTCTATAGAAATATAAATAGGAGAAGAAAATTATTGAGTTTATTGAGGTATATATGCTAATAATTCTTCATTATAATCATAAACATAAAAGAATCCTAATAAACAATGAGATTGTATCATAAAACTCCTACTACTTTGGTCACATTGAATTATTTGCCTAATGAATTAATAAAATTAAATGAAATATAATATAAAATGAGAATAAATAAATTAAACATATTGCATGTAAATGGTGTTTTATACACACATCATAAAATAACATAGTTTCAATACCTAACATATGTCCCAAAGAAGATAACTTGAGAGAAAAAAACCTTACCACATTAGTAAGTTCGAAAACATAAACCACATGAAAGAGACATCCTCAAATGGATATGTAAATCACCATAATTTTCAGATAAATTTCCTAAATTAAATTAACCGGAATTATATACACCATGTAAAATAAACATGTGGTGAATATGGTATTTGTCTCAAGAAATATAAAAGTGTGACAGAAATCTATTACCTCAAGTATCGAAATTCTTTATAAGTGTTTAAACCACTTGTATAATAAATATCAGCCAATTATATATATATATATATCAGTTTATAAATAAATTAATTAAGACCAATCATTACTCATTTATTAATAATTTATTGCTAAAATCATGTTTCTAGTAATAACTTCTATGTTCCTCGTGATTGTTTCAATTTTTTATTTCTGACCCTTCAACTTTGATCATGGTTTTATAATATACATAATTGTAACCACTTTAAAAATATCATATATATTCAGTGTATATTTAATTAGATAAATACATATAAGATTTAGATAGAAAATGAAATATACAATTCATGGAGATGGTAGGTCATACGTATGCATGACCGTTGTTTCTATTTTCTTGACAAATAAAAAAAATAAAGGTAAATTATATATGATTATTATAGAATCAATTTTAAGTAATATATATCAAATATATAAATTAAATTTACCCTAATTACCTTCCACTATTATAATTAGTGAAAAGGGAATTGCCTCACTTTGCGAGACTGTAGTCTATCGTACATACAAACAACGTTATTGTATCCCCTGTTGAAGGGAATGTAAGAAGGTATATATGATATCCTATTTCAAAAGGTAAAATTATGTTATAAATAAAATATATTAATTTATTTGATCCTTAATATCATTAAAGTAAAATATAAATGAAAATAATAAAATCTATTTTTCATGTGGTAGTCTGTCAAACACACAAGATATGTTATTATTTTCCAATGGGTTAGAAGTTAACAAGGCTGATATGATGTTATGATTCCATAAATATAATAAAATCATTTTTTCCTCATATAAAAATTAAAAACATCCTTATATAAATACATTTGATGTGGTGATGGAACAAAATAACACCAGGTCATGATTTTATAGTCCTCCATACATGCGAATGATGAATTCATTTCTTATTTGATGGAAGATGAGTTTTATTTTGGTTATGTCATTGACATAATAAAATATTAGTATTTGGGAGAAATCGGTGTTATTATATCATCATAATATAATAATATTTTAATGGGTTTGAAGAATAAATAAATTACTATTTCTTGATTAAACATTATACCTCTTCTTCAGACAACCTCCATAGGTATGCAGTAAAAGGCTGCTTAGGATGACTTTCTGATCAAACTAATGGCTCAAGGACAAGGGGAGGGACGTAAGTATGTTATTTGGGAAGGTCTTGGTTAAGAAATATTTCATTGAAGGTGCGAATTAGAGAGGATATGGGGTGGTATTTTTTATGTGATGTGAGTGGAGAACTTGGTCAAGTTTCTATATCATTTTACACCTTATATTTTTAGTTTAACTGCTCAGTAAACCCATTTTACTCATAACTGAGGTAATTAATTTTTTTAAATTTTACTATTCATTATTTTAGAAAATTATGCTTCAATTATTATATAATATAAATTATTCTGATTACAAGTATGAAATAAATTTTTCAAAATTCCATTCATTTAAGTGACAATATTTAATTTAATTCATCTCATAGATTCAACAAAAAGACATTTTTCTAAAGATTAAAGTTTTAGAAGATTAAAATATTTTATATAAAAATTAAATATGAAATTGATTCCAATGACCTAAATTGTACATATATATATAGTTAAACTGTTTTTTTATTTTAAAACCATGTTAAAATATTACTTAGCTTGTAAATTCTTTTAATTAAAAAGAAACTTTTTAATAAAAACTAGTATTTTTCACTATTCACCAAAAAATTAATCTTTCCATATAATATTAAAAAATATAACCCAGGATAAATCTAATATGATTATTTAAAAATTTATTTTAATTTTGTAAAATAATTTTTCTAAAATTAGATCAAATATATTTTAAAATAATTTTTCAAAATTCAACGAAAGTACATTTTTGAGAGAAATACAATTTTGAGGTATAAAATTTGATTTATTATTATCTATTGTATAGTAAACACATAAGATGAATGTTACAATTTTGATGAAGTATGTAATATATATATATATATATACATATCATTAAAATGATAAACCTAAAGTGACATCTTTAATATTTTATGGTAGAACACGTTTGTTTACAAAAACACAGTTTTTTAGAAAAATATTTTCTTTATTTTTAAATGGGCCTTATTATAATTTCTAATTAATTATTATGTAAATTATTAATTTTAAATAAATTTTTAAACCATATATTGTTATAATTTTTTTAATATTATTCTTACAAACTATTCCAATGGATGATGATAGCTATCATATAAAATAATAATATATTAATAGTAAGACATGTTTTGTTAAAACTCGGTGTTCTGTATAGTACAAGACATAAAATAATATAAAATTATATTAAAATTTTAATATATTTCATAAAATATAAGGGTGTTACATTACACTGCCATTAAATAAATTTCATCTATAAAATATTATCTTTTTCTCAGTAAATAAGTTTTTGACATTAATGAATCCCATTGCAGTGAACCCACATCATAAAAATGGTCAATAAAACTTATTTTTGAAAAGAGATAAATAGATTTTAGAAGGACACAAAAATATAAACATACATGGATTCCGTATAAGACAAAATTGTTTGGAAGTGAAAATAATGACATATAAGAGAAAAACAACACCCAAGTACCGATGGAGAGTGATAGAGAACATGATTAGGGGAAAATTAATGACTATAAAGACACAAGTATGTGATAAGTTAAAAGAACATTCATTTATAAAAAATGGTGGTAAAATTTATAAAATTTTATTTCAAGATCCTTTTCATAATGTGGAATAGTTTTCAATATAATATTACTTACATGATTTCATTCCATTTCATAAGAACAATCTCATGATTTTGATTTTCTTTCGATCAATTTCCACTATATCTCATAATATATGAAATGGGGATGCTTTGTTTCATATCTGATGTACTAGTGGATTATAAGATCAATAAAAAATGACAATTCATTCCTTCTATCTCTATTTATTATCAAAAATATAATTTTTAGAATAGGTTATCCAATAGCTTATAAAGTTCAACTTAATACTTTCTATGAATAGTTATACATTAAGCTCTTCAATGTCTGACCAAAACTGAAATCCAAAAATTAATAAATAAGGTCACTGAATTAAAAAAATAAAAGTATGAATAATCCCTTAAAAACATGAAGTATCTCTTAATGTCACATGAATAATATGTGAAAAAATTGATCATATATTCTTAATGAAAACATAAATATTTTCAATGAATTAACACTTTCCACATTACTTAAATAAAACCAGGGATTATTGAACATTTTCTATAGATACATAAATGTTTTAAATTCATAAATGATAATATAAACCAATTTTTTTTTTAAAAATAGTTCCAAGGTGATAAATACTATCCATTTTACATTATCCATATTAGCCATCCCTTTATCCAAACTAAACACCATTATCTTTACATTAGGAACATAATAATTGTTATCTTCCCTTAAACATGTTTCTTCCATAAAATATCACCATTACAATAAATAAATTTTCTAGTTAATCAATACTATTGAACATATTATAGAAAATACTTAATGAAAAAATTCTATAAAACAATCCTTATATCCTTCCCAATACATATAATATAATTATTTAATTCATATACACAAACACTGTAATCAGTCCACTTCATTCATAAATCATTAACTCTGAATAATCATCTTATTGATTAATACATCTTTCCTAAAATATGAAATATGAATCACCATACATTTAATTGTTATTCTTACATTTAATATAAAAAAACTATTATTATATCACACACATTTCATTTATCATTCGTGTTAACTTCATCATTAAGTAGTACAACCATAACTCATACCTCCTTCCTAATTCCCTTCATGAGTTTCCTAATAAAATATAAATTTAAATAATTCCCATACTTTCAACAATTAAAACATTTATCCGTTGATAATTATTTATGTATTAAAATATTCCCATCCATTGTGTTTAATAAACATTTAATTTTATCCAAAAAAATTATACACTATTCCATTATTCTCTACATATTAGAAATCTTTTCATTCCATTGAGACATTCCCTTGAGTTCTTATTCCCATGTTCTTGACATGTAGAAAACTGAATCATCTTTCCTCTATGACCTCACCCCCCCAAACTCATGACATAATCTGTCATTCGCATCTTTGTTGAGTTTTATAGTTGGTTAATGTGAACATTTTTAATCATATATTTTGATAATAGATTTTGAATAATCATAATATCCTTAATTATAGTAATTATCACATTTGGAATCTCATAAATAACTTTTTCCCCATTCATTTTTAACCTGATTTCTTTGGCCTCCCACCAATGACTAAAACCAAAACAATATTGTGAGAAACAATATTCATTACATAAAACAAAATAATTATGGAAAATCATTTATAGTATGATGAAATCATGAAAGCATTTTTTCTATTTATGACACCTTGCGATTAAATTAGGATATTCAAGGTCATTACTAATTGTTTCATGATGGTTCGTAATGATTTTTTGAATTTACAATTCATATCTTCCGAGATTGTCTAACCAAATGTACACTAAGGATCATTTTCATACACAAGGTAACACTCGATTTAATACTAATGCTCCTTATTCAAAGTTATTACCCTGAATTACATCTATTCCAAAAACATGACCACTTTTTACATCCAGATAGGGATGTAATTCTAGAAAACCACTCACTATATATTTCACCAATATTCCAAGATATTTTTATACACATAAAATTATCTTTTGACATATACTTAGAAATATCCCTAGGGATCTCCCTAAATATTACTTATCCTAGTTTCCAAAGTTATCTAAACCATTATATGATACCAGCTATAAGGACCATAACTTATTATATATAAATATTACATATTAATAGTTGAATATTCATTACATATCATAATGATTCATATTATAATCGATTAGTGCTTGTTCCTTTGGAAACATGGATACACATAAAATTGAGTCATATGTGAGATACATTGTCTCTCATTAATCTCTTCATAAATATCACCCTTCTAAGGAATATCATACATAATATCGTTCTTCATACCCTGGCGAACAAAAATATAAGAAATGTTGATCATAGATGGCTAGTAAGGGTAAACGTGGTATATATGTAAACATATCATGACAATAAGGGTACAAGTGCATGTGAAAAACATTTTAAAACCATTCAATTCATATCAAAGATCAAATAAAAGATTCATGGAATAAATAATGTAATTTAATAATACATGAATCAATATAGAATCATAGAAAATGTGATTTGAGATCATAACATTAGTATAATACATAGATTTCGGGAAAATGCATAATAATATAAAACTATATGTCAGGGATACCCAATAATAAATCCATAACATATTAGGGTTGGGATAACAACCCATGTAATTGCTATGTACTTGGGACAACCTCCCATGTACCATTTCTTTGAGGCTTGGGATAACATCTCATGTACCCTCTACTCTCAGAGAACGTAAATCATGAACCAATAAATTGGTGGTAGATTAGGGTACCACCTATAACATAAACAATAAATGTGTGTCCCATAAGATCATAAAATTTCATCATATCAAAACCCATGACAAGAAATTGGGTTTATAGACATTTCATCATATAAACATAATGTAACCTTTGGAAAAGAGAATGAGTTTCATAAAGATCATATAATCCTAAAAATAATCCATTTAGATAATGAGTAATAGTGGTATCCTTGGATCATATCCATAATAAATAATAAGATACATAAAAGGATGTCCTCTTAAATGGAAAATAATTTTCAAATATCACTTGGAACATTTATTGAGGAAAATAAAATTTCCCTTTGAAATCATTTATTTAAAATCTAAAATTTTCCCAAAAATTAATGAAAACTTTTTCTTTAAAAAAAATAAAAAAAAGAAAATTATTAGAGAAATTATTTAGCGGTTATGAAAAAGGGATATATTATTCATGTCATTTATATTAAAACAATGATTCCCTTTGAATTTATCATAAAATATGACTGATCCTTGTATTTTGAAAATGATATGAATATTAATTTTAAAACATTTGAAAAAAAAGATAAAATTAACATTAAATTATCATATTTAATCCTTAAAACCTTTTTAAAACATTTCTATAAAACATTGATATAGGAGAAAAAACGATTTCAACTAGGGAGATAAATAAAGTGAGTTTTTTATAAAATAATTTGAAATATTGAGTGTATGAAGATAGTAAAATGAAGGGGAGCATTTAATCTCAATAAATTAACATAGGATAATAATATTAATAATTTTTTTGAGAAATAAATTATAATATTTTATCATCAGAAGAACAAATATAATCAGTTGTGGTAAATGGTGAGATTGTTTCATAAAATCATTACCACTTTGGAAACATTGAATTGTAATCCCCTTGAAATAATAACATTAATTGGAATGTATAATTTCATGATAATAATTAAATTAATTGTATTACAATTCAAAAGGGATGTATATACACCTAATAAAAAAAGATAGGCATATAACATAACATATATCCTAAAGAAGACATATTTTGACCAAAACCCCTTATCTCATTGGTAACATTGAAGATGTAAAACCCATGTAATAGAAATCCAAAAATATATAAATGTAAATAAAAATAATTTTCAAGAAAATAAACATAATATTCATTCAATGTAATTATATACACCACACAAAAAGAAACATCTCGTGAATATGGAATTTTTCTAATATTAAATAAAAGTGAGATTGAAATCGTTTACCTAATGTCTCGACTTCCTTCATACATGTTCATACCAAATATATAATAAATATATTTTATTATAAATATATTTAATAAGAATAACTATATATTTAAAATCATATATGATATACTTATGACCATTTATTACACATTTATTAATAATTCGTTATTAAAACCATGTTTTGGGTAATAACGTCTTTTTTTCATGTATGTTTTAAATTTTTATTTATGATCCTCATACTTTGATCATGGATCTATAATATAAATTTTTCTATGATTATAAAAAAATAATATATATTCAGTATATATGTATTTAAAGTAATCCTAAAAAGTTAGGGATATAAAATGAAATATGTTTTTCCTGGAGACGGTATGTCGTACATACGCCTGAACACTATTTTCATTCCAGAGAAATGAAATTAAATAAAGGTAAATTATATATTAAAACTATATAATCATTTTTACATCATATATATTACATAAATTCATTAAATTTACCTTAATTATATTCTTTTAAAACTATTAGTGAAAAGAGAATCACATCGCTTCATGAGGCGTTAATTTGCCATACACATGAACATTGTTATTCTATCCCACGATGAATGGAAATTAATAATGTATATGTGATGTTTTAATTAAAAAAGTATAATAATGTTAAAAATATAACATATATTAATTTAATATATCCTTATTACCATCCAAAAAACAGAAATGAAAAACACATCACATTGGTTCATGAGGCGGTAGTCCACTGTAATCACGATCCACCTAATAGTTTTCCAATGATTTGGAAGGTAATAATTTTGATGAGATATTATAATTGAATAAGTTTAATAATTTGGTAAATATATATTATAAAAACTATATCCATTATTATATCCATCCATGATATTTGCTAATTGAAAATTAATAACATCGGTTTGCAAGGTGGTAGTCCACCGCACACACAAATAATGATTTTGTATCACAATTGATGGAAGTGGAAATGGATTTAAGTTATTTAATTAACATAATAACATTTAAGTATATTATAGATAATAGTTTTATTATATAATCATAATTTAAGAATATTTTAATGGGTTTTAATAAGAAATAAAATAATGATGCTCGAGTAAGCACGATGCCTCTTCTTCGGACAACCTCCTTAGGAATGCACCCAAAGTCTTCATAGGATGTATTTTTTATTAAAATAAGGGATATAGGTAGTATGGATGAAAAAATAAATATATTTTTAGGTATTTTCTGAGATAAATGGATCTTATGGTATGAAGAGTATAAGAGATTTGGTTTCCTTTTATAAGTGAGGTGAGTGGCACACTTGTAATTTTTAAAAAAGAAAAAGGTGTACCCACATTTCTCAAACGACACAAATAAAAAATAGAACATTATCAAACCTTATAGTATATAAGGTATTAATATTACCATAAAATTGTATTTATAAATGTTTCAAGATCAGTTTACCCCATTTCATTTTATTTTAACCCCAATAAAACCCATTTTAACCATAATTGAGGTAATTAATTATTATTACTTTTACTAGTCATTATGGGTAAAAATATGTTTACCATATTATATTATATATATTATTATTATTATAAACATGGAATCCATTTTTGAAAATTTCATTCATAGAGCTACGAAATTTAATTTAATATTAATATCGCAGATGCAACGAAAAGCACTTTTCCAAAGAGAAATTTTTCAAAAGCATAAAAGGTTTTTATATAAAAATTCTAAATGGAATTGATTAAAATTAATTATATTAGATTGATAAATATATAATTAAAATAATTTTACTTTTTAAACAATTTAAAAAAAAATATATCTTACAAATGGTTTGAATAAGAAGGCATTTTTTAAATAAAAACCTGTATTTATCAATGTCAATTGAATAAAAATTAGATAATTATAAAAAATTCACCTAAACATAATTATGAAAATATAATTTCATAAACGAATTCAGTTTTTTCAAATATATTTTCTAAAATTGGAAAAAACAAATTTTAAAATAATTTGGAAAATTGTGATTTTTTTTAGAAAATTACATTTTTAAGTATAAAATAGGATTTATTATTATCTCTTATCTAGAAAAAATATGAATTTTATAAATTTTATTTAAAATACGATATATAAATTCCATTAAAATAACTAACCAAGATATTTTATTTTATTCAGATTAAATGCGTTTACGCATAAAAAATTAATTATTCCAAAAATGATTATCATAATTTTCCAATGGTTATTTTTTCATTTCCAATTAATTGAAAAAAAATTAATTCATTTTATATAGATTCATAAGCCACATATTCTTAGGATTTATTTAATATTTTTCATAACTTCTATTCCAATTTCTAGGTTATAACTATCACATTATATAAAAATACTTTAATAGTGTGTCATGTTTCATAAATACATAGTGTTTTATATAGTGCAAGATATCAATGAAATTAAAATTATTTGAAAAAAATAAATTTCATAAAATAATAGGATGTTACAAACTACCTTAATAATGCATCCCATTTATTTTAATTCCACTCCAGGACTACAGATGTTAAGCCTTGACCATGGATTGTCATGATCAACCGACCATTACACATTCCCCCAGGCCTTTATCTCACACCAAGTAACCCATAACAATTAATTTCTGCATTTATCATTAATAATTCAAATTGACATAAACTATTTATAATTCTACATAACTCACGGGATACACCCATTACACCTAAATCAAATCCAATAGCCCACTAGAGGCTCGTAGTGGACTCAAGAGAACATTCTGGACAGAATCACTATTAATTGACAACAACACAATAATTAATTTAATTTAAAAGTAATAAAAACCATAAATAAAATGATTATATAACATAACATATTCAAATCAATGATTTTTTTCATAAATGACATTCTGGTATGCCCTCAACACAATATTTATGAAGGCCCATCAACCTCATCCAATTTCACTAAGCTCTAGTGGAATCATAAAAAAACCTAGTATAGAAAAAAATAAAATTGAGATAATGGTATGGTATCATGAAACCTTGGATAAGGGGACATAATACCATTGATTAATCATAAAACCACACAAAAAAATAATCCCCCCTGAATGAAAATTGAGGAGAGAGAAAAGGTGGAGGGGATCTCGGTTGAACAACCACCCCTAAAACCCCATTCCCACTTAAAATTAGGATGGATTTCAAGTGTTGTTTTTCCACCAATTAAAAAAATTATAGGATCCCCACTGATTAGAGATTAACTTTTAAAAAAAATTTAGTTAATCCTTTTAAATACCCCTAATTTAATCAAATTACTTGGTACATTTATTATTTTGGTGATCTTTATGAATTATAAACTGAATTGATAAATGGATTCATAGGAGTATTTTATTTATTAATTTAATCTTGTAATTTAATTGAGAATATATATAAATTTAAATTTAAATTTATCAATAAAAATATGGATTTTAATAGTGAAAAAACAATTGATAATTTATAAATGAATTTAAAAGTTTTGGAAGTTTCAACAGTAGTTGTTAAAATGTATTGAGTTATGCTTTTAATTGTAATTTGAAATTAGTTAAAAAAACATCTCTAAAAGTGTATTTATTTTTTGGAATTTCTTGTTGGATATTCAAGTCTCAAAGTGACCACATAAAGGAATAATAATAAATTAAGAGACCATACAAGTTCAAGTTATCATGTGTGAGTATTCATGTGACCACACACGAAAAACCGTGGACTTTTCTATCCTATCATGTTGCAGCTCATGGTATATCCCCAAGTGACCATGTTAACCTCATTTTCTATTTCACATAAGTGAATATGGATAATTAATTTCACCCTTTCTCCATGGTCATATATGCGACTGGGGAAATCAACAATACCCAGCCACACTACATTCCTCCATGGTCACTTCATTATGCTCTTTAAAATTGTAAATTATCGTGAACCTCCCTCAGGGTAACTTCTTCAAACCTACCATAAGAACCAACTACTTCTATTCCCAATAGAAGAAGATGAAGTAGAGGGTAATTTATGAGATTATAATCTAACCAGATTTTAGTTTGATGATGTTATTTTCCATCCATGTTGTGAGAAGGAATACTAAGCACTATCGATTTAATATATCTTATTAAATCCAGCATGGCGCATGCCCGTTTAGATAAAGATGTTCGATGACTTATAAAAAACCTTCATGTTATAGCATCACTTAAATAAGTTGATTGTAAAATAGAAAATTTCCATCACTGTGTCACATTTTCTAGAGAATAAAGCCAGGGTCCCTACATGTTGAAAAATTGATTCTCTCTTTTGAATTTTGAACCATGGAGCCACAGATCACCCCACCAAACAGAGATATATGAGATCAAACCTATCTAAAATAAACTCATTACTCATTCACTCCCATATACCATTTACTGAATTAGAAGAGGGTATAAACTACATGTTTGATGAATTTATATGATTATATTAAACCATACTTGGAACATTCAAATCTTTACTCAAGTTACATTTTGAAGACTAGTCTCATCTGAGACATGAAAACTGAGAAGCATGATCTAGTAGAACCATTTAAAGAATAATCAGTCTTGAACCAAGGGACAATACTAAAGTCCAGTTCAAGAAAATATATTTTCTCACATGAGGTCACCAAATAATTGTGATTTCTAGTGTAATGTGAATTAGGGATGATATTTTACTCTAAATATTCTTAATGACTAACATGCTTGGTCATCAGAGAATTTCTAAACGAAAAATACATGCTAAAATAAATTTATCTCACCCATCTAGTGTGACATGTTACACTCATCCAAGTGAATACCTAACTCACTACTCAATTCACTAAAAAAATAGAATAAGAAATAATTTTATTCCTCAATACATAAAAATATTTTTCCTCTTCCCTAATTTAATATAATTTAGAATTTTCCATTATTAGTTTCCTTTCTACATGTTAATTAAATTCAAAATCATTTTTCTTCATGTGTGTACTATTCTATTCTTCAGAAATTCATTGTTACATTTAGACACCAATTTCCTTATTTTGATCATGATATATTAAAATCAATAAATATATAGTATAGTCCTAAGGTAATGAATTCCTTAGGGAGGTCCATATTTCCCAAATAACTTTTACTGATTGTGAAATTTATTATTCAATAGTGATGGTGGAATAAATTTGATTTGAGGTTTTTTTATAGATAATTCAATTTATCTAATGATATTTATGTCTCGTTCTAAGATTAAATAATAATTTTTCTCTCCCATTTCTGGATTCTCTTTATAGAAAATTTAATGTTTGAATATGAATACATGATGAAAAAACAACGATGTTCACCAGAGTATAATGATTTTTCTAAGATTATGGCGTGATCAGCATTTGAAACCATGGAGGAGGTGAAATTATTTTTACATAATATATTTTATAATGTATATGGGATTTTAAAATTCATAGTTGTGGATGGTGATTTATGAATGATCTTGATTTCATAAAAAAAATATTTGATGAAAATATAATTAGATAGTGATGATTATTAGTGGTCTAACCATGGATTAATTCTTTTCCTACAAACACCTATTTTGGATCCCTTTATACATTATTTAAATTTTTGACATCATAAAAACCTCATAAAAACCCCTAATCTACTATTACAATGATTAAAATAGAAAACACAAAAAAATACGGATAATTAATAAGATAGTGAAACTCCCAATCCATACTTATTGAGGGATAACCCTATACATCTATTGAGAAGTATTAGGAGGTTTCAAAAATTCTATTTTTCTACATCCATTGAATTTTATAACATTAACCACATATTGTCCAATGAGGCTCATTGACTAGCTAGTGGGACACTAGCCATATTTTGAGCCTAGGGGGGTAGTATGGCTACTACCTAGGTCATCGGTTGGCTAGTGGTTCCGTGTTATAGCACTGTCCACCCCGGCCTACCTCTGATGCATCATGAACCATATAAGTTTCCTATTTATCCCACTTTTATGTCTAAAAAACATGTTTTAGGAGGTTTAAAAACTAAAATTACCACTTCAAATATCAATTTAAAATACAATCCCTCTTTGGGATGAAAATTGAAATTACCTTTAGAATTTTCACAAACATAAGAGTAGAGGGTATTATAGTCTCCCCACTATAACACTAATCATCACCATTAACACATTATTACCATACACTTATAAACTACAACCTCCTTCAATTATAAATTAACTACTAAAATGTTTTGTTCCGTCCTCAAATGTTAAATATTTTTCAAATTCAGAACCTTAAATTCAATTCCCTTAAGACAATTAAATCAAGACAACAATTTTAATTCACCACTAAAACACATGGACGATGCTTATATAAACCTATCATCCTCAACAAATGAAGGTGTATTCAATAAATTGTTCATAAAGTGTATGTTTCTCCCCACCATGGATATTAATCCATTTTGGAAATCACTCTAACATGGTTATTTCCACCATTAGAATCACTTTTTAAAACATGATTCTAGTGTTACACCATCATGCCCAACATGGATCCCAACACATTTCACCTCAACACACATGTGATTCCAGTCAACCACTAATACCATCTCTCACATCCCATTCCAAGAAAAAACAATCATGCATCCACAATTTAATAATAACATGAACATGTTGTATCTTCCACAAAATCCATCATCCAACTCCACAAACACACTCATCATGTTCAAAATGAAGCACCAAATATGGATTCTGACTCATTACATCCAATTACATGCCAAGCTATCGTTTGAACCTCCTCAAACTGACCTATCATAATAATTATTGGATTTAGCCATTGATATGCATAAAAATTAACCAATCATGATGTCTTTATCCCAGGAGTCATCCCATGATCATCTAAATATAATCACTAAATTCTATACCCAACTTATGATGAAACTCCATGTTCAAATCCTTAAACAGAAAAATAAATTTTCATGATATACCGTACCATGAGAACCAATATATCTTTGATTTAATCATAATCAAATCATATTACCTTATCCCAAGCCTAAGGATGACTTATATCCCATCTAATATCATATCTAAATTTACACATATAATTCACCAAGGAATCCAGATTTATTTGGGTATATTTTCTCACTAGCATCAAGATGACATAATAATCATCCAATGACTAACTTCACACATCCAAAAACCTTCAACATAAGGGTTTTATCACCCATTATGGATATCACATTTTCCACCATGATAAAAAATTATTATCACACTACTAAACCAATTTCATAATCATTGTTTCCCACACTCTATCTATCACCAAACATAATGACTATTGTGTACAAGATCACCCATTACTAGGTGCTAATAATAACAAACAATTAATCACCAAAAATTCATCTGAAATAAGGGTTTATCCCCCCAATAACCTTTAGAGTACATTACAAGAAGCACCAAATTGGTATATGTTAAATGAAAAACCTACGTGGCATACATTACACACATCACTAATGTTTCTATAAAACATCATTTTTATGTTATAATTATTTAATGAGAAAATTATTACCTTTCCTTGAAACATAGTAATATAAACAGTAATAACTACATTTCAAATAATTTTTTTATAAAATTTAAAATTATTAATAATGAAAGATATGATTTTTTTAAAGTCAATATATGTTTTAAAATACTGTTTTCTCAAATGAACTACTTTTAATGTGTATTTGAACAAAAAAATTAGAAACATTTAGAAATTTAATATGATAAAATAATCTTCATTTTTTAATTTATAATATTTAAATTATCCAAGGGTTATTGTTTGGAATTTTTCAGAGAAACATCATTTTTTGATGAATACTGAAAAATACCAGATTTTAATTCAAAACTATTTTTTCACCTAATTAAATTTTAAGGTTAAATTATATTTAAATTCGTTTACATATTTAATTTGATTATATTTTTATAAATTAATCTAATTTAGGTTATTTGAACTGATTTCAAATTTAGACTGAACATTCAAATTTAGAAAACTTTAGATCATTTTTTACATTATAAACCTACATTATTGTAATGCCCCGACCCTAGAATCCTAGAGTCAGTGCAATATTTTAATAAATTGTCATGATTAAAATAAATCCAGTCCCTAAGGACTGATCTGTTAAGTAGTCCTGGAAACAAGATATATACATAAGTTAAACAATACAACTTGAAAAGAAAAACAATAGTAATTTATTCTATTAGAAAAATCCAAGATTCCAAAAATTATTCATACAAGTCAATCATAACTAAATTCTTCATATCCTAGGAAAATTAAAAATAAAAAAGGGTGAGCTCAAATGCTCAGTAATAGTAAGCAAAAAAACATAAGATAACATAAACTTTAGGGATGATGAATAATTGAAAACACATTCCTTTAAAAATATTAAACACGAACACATTATGGAAGGAATATGAGCTGAGTAAATAATTCCATAATAAAACATAGTCATGGGTATTCTACTAGTCGAATAACCACAAGAAATATGAATAGATAATCTCATAATGATGTAATGATGTAATGCATAATGCCAGACATCATAACCACATAATCAAGGCCTTGTGCCAATACTACAAATAATATTTTTTCATTGCCATATGCCAAGACACTAGTTTGTCTCATGAGACTCACCAATGCATCGAGGAGCTATAGTGGGATCCACTCGTCACTTACTAAGACCAATTCATTACTCATATGAAAAGGTTGAAACATAACATAATCATTTGTATTAAAACTAGCATACAAAATGTCAATATTTTAACCACAAACCATGAATGATATAAAAATAACACATTCACAGGAAAACATAACTCATTAAATACAATATGGAAGATTTTATTATAATATATTAACCATAATTGATAATAATTAAGGATATTTTCATAGACTAAAATACTCATCCAAAATATTTGAGAAAATATTCTCCTTTTTCTTGAAAACATTTAAAAGTCACACTATTTATAAAGATTCCATTTAAAATAGAATTTTTCTAATCAAAGTTTTCCATACCACATTGAAAAGTTTAAAAGTAATTTTAATTTTAAAACATTCATATCCATATAAGTAAATCCTTAAAACTATTTTTAAAACATGGACATAAATGTGAAATATTTGGAAGAGTAAATCTTTAAAAAATTTAAAATGATATTTTAGTTAGAGTTCCTAACCAAAAGAGAGACACTTGAATACAAATAATTGAGGTAATAAAAAATTTATAATATCATGAGAATAAATGGATTCATGATATGCTATGTGAAACTACATTATATACACCATATAAAAGTGAATTGGCTTATAACAACAAAGATGTATCAATGAAATGTAAATTGAGATGAAATCCCTTATAAAAATCATATACTTAGGTTAAGGATATATCAATGACATAATTATGTGTGAAAAATATAAATACACTCAATATAATTGGATATTATATGTAAATCAGTCAGAGTGCATTCACACATATTCTTTTAAAAACAACACCAATGACATGGATGTTTAACTCAATGAATGGAAATTGATTTATGATTACTGTTATCAAGTTCATATCCATGACATGAGAAATTATCAATGGGGTGATTATGTGTGTGAAAATTTTATCCACACAAATGGGAGTGTAAATTAATACTTAAATTATAAACAGTGATTCCACACATAATCTTGGAGTAAAATAATCAATGAAGAATGTGTAAGGCCCAATGAGTGGAAATTAAAATTTGAAATTCCCTTACATATTTGGTAACTTAAGAAACATACACCCCATGAAAGAAGGATCATAAAATGAATATTTAAATACCAAAAGATTAAATTGTATTATGCCATGAATACAATTAGGGGTAGTACATACACCACACCAAAGGAAATAGTGTCTACTATAGAATGAATATCATGGGAATAAAAAGTGAGATGAAAAATCATTACCATGCTGTAATCAATCGAGTCATACGAACAGAAGCTAATAACAACCAAATTAATCACATAATACCATGAATATAAATATAATCATGATAATTTATATCAAATGGTAGTATACAATACAACAAGTGCAACAAATAAGTAGAGAACAATGGAAACTCACGAAATTAAGAGTGAGATAAGAAATCCCTTACCTCAAGTCCGACATGTCTTGTATGTTTCTCATTCTTCCTGAATAATAAACATAAGATAATTTATAATTTATTAAGAATTTTTTTAAAGTTTAATATTTCTTTTATATCACTTATTACCTTTTTATAACTATTAGTTAATTATTTGAATTCATATTGGATATTTTATCGATGTTTGGAACTTGTGTCAAAAATAAACATGTTATAATTACAATTTTTCCATTTTGTCAGAAGTAAATTATTTATAGAATTATAGGCATGATTTAGATATCATATATATATATATATTATATCCAGTATATATTTGTATGTATAACAGTACATTACATTTTGAGATATGAAATGAAATTCACCGTTCATAGAGACGGTAAGTCGTACGTGCACATGAATGCTACTTTCAATTATATTTTATATTTTAATGGTATTAAAACATAATAATAAATATGAATATTATAATTCCACTATAATATAATATGTAATATAATTAATTCCATCCTTTATACATCCCACCCAAGGCATTAATGAGTCATATCACTTTGACGGGTCGGTAGTCCGCACTTTCTCAAATAAAATTATTGTGTTTTACCTATAATGGAAATCAGAAAGTAATGTTATAAATGGAAGATATAGAAACATAAAGAACACATAAGCATTATATATATCATATATAAATATAGTGCCAACTTAATGGCTACCATGGAAGGCGGTAGAAGATAATTGGATAGTCATCGTTTCGTGAGGCGTTAGTTTTCCATCCACAGAAACAGTATGTTCTTTACCCATTTGATGGAGGTGTTTGTATATGTAGTTATAATACATCTAATAAAGAAATAATAGTATATTTAGGATACTTTTTTTATTATAAAATAAATGAGTAAAAAGAGTATAGGGGTTGGATAAGTAAAATAAAAGAAACGAAGTTATGAGAAACCATTACCTTTAATTTGGATAACTCCCTTTGGTCTGAAGAAAACAGTCTTCTTTAAGAGACTTCTACCTAAGGTAACACTTCTAGGTGGAATATATGGATCTTAGGATATTATTTGGGAAGGGTTTGGAAGATCCAAGGGGCTTTAGAGGTGTGAGGAATGAGTTATAAGTGGTGTCCTTTTATAAGGGAGAGGAGCTTCTCTTTAGGAAAGTCTGAAATGTTACATATCTATAAACTTATCTTCGGGTTCAAAAGGTCCAAAACTAATTAAAGTAAAAGATAAGATGACTTGTGTTTAAAATAAAATCATCCAAAAATAATTGGGCAGTTTTTGGATGATGTTTTAATATTAACAATCTTATTTTTTTAAATCATTTATTAATGAGTTAAATAATGCTTCATTATTGTGTCATAAATAATTTAATTTATTTGATATCTACAAATTATAAAAAAAATCACAATGTAGAAAATCTTTTTAGATTTACAATGATTATTTATAGTCGAAATGATTAATTATATAACACCATGTAAAAAATGATATACTAAAAGATATTTTTTAATGTCAATTTTGTCATTACATTATGTTAATTAAAATAAAGTGCCACTATCATTCTTAAGTGGCCCATGGGGACTCAAAATCGACCCAAGGATCTCCATGGTCTGCCATGACTCATCCTATTAGGTTAGAAAAAGTGTTAAGGAAATTTTTTATTATTATAATATTCTTTTTACATTGAATTACCCTATTTACCTTTAACTGCAGAAAATAAAAGTCAAAAGATACTATTCACAAAATATTATTTTCATCTTATTGAACCACATTTTACTTACTAATAAAAATCATGTATGTCGGATTTTCGAAATTCAATTTACAGACACAGTAAAATTTCATTTAAATGAAAAAGTCTATTTTTTAAACTACTAATAATTTGTAACACGCCAAGCATCCATAGTACGCTTCTCTTTGAATAATACAGTAGCATGTGTCGTACGCAACTTCGAGTTCTAACACAACACAAACAATAAAACTAGCTTTTATGAATAGTAACACCCACTTTTTGAAATTTTATAAATTTTATCTTTCAAAATAGAATTCCTTCTTGGATTCAAAATATCTAAATTAGCTTAGGGTAAATTTTTGGTATTTTTCTGAAAACATTCCATTTTATATGAATAGTGAAAAACACTGAGTTATAGTTTAAAACCGAATTTTTATTTAAATAATTATTTATTTTATTTAAATTTATTTTAGGTAAAAATAGATACATAATACATATATAAGTTCAATTTAATTCATTGGAGTCAGTTAATAATAAATTTAGATATATAAAAATTTAATTAAACTTTTCACCATCTTTTACCTGCCTCCTTGGAGAATTTGCAAATTAACATAAAATTTAATTTTAACACTTCTGTGTGTGGAATTTCAATAATCCGAGAGACAGTTGATATCAGTAAGTAAAATGAGGTTCAATAAGTTGAAAATATTTTTTGGTGAATAGTAACTTTTTTACTTTTATTTACCACGGTTAAAAGTAAATAGGGTAATTAAGGGTAAACATGATATTATTATTTCCCTAACACATGTCCTAATTCTATTGCTCGATAAAGAAACTGGGAATCAGTCTGGTTTGAAAATGATTCAATGAATATTGTACAAGCTGTTTGGATGGGACAGATTCATCTTGCTTGGAAGCTTGGAACCTAATGGATCAAATGCTTGAGCAATCTTGCTTCTATGAACATTATCATCACACACAAATATAGTGAAGCAAATCATCTCACTGACCATATTTCAAACAGAGGAGCTACTGGTGGGAGTTGCGTTCAATACACCAGAATTCCCAATGAGATGATGAATACTATTCAATGTGATAAATCTAAACATTCTTCCTTCTGACTTCTATAAACATCTCTTCTTAATTAATCTGAAGCCGCAATGCTTGTTTTTTTTAAAAAAATTAATTCAAAGAAGAGTTAAAAGAGTTAAAATAAAAGTTTAATAAATAAAAAAAATTTAATATAGGGTTACACATAAGATAAATTATACTATAAATATTAATTATAAAGCTAAAAATATTTCCTACAAAATGGTATTTTATTTTTTATTTTTAGACATTAAATAAGAAAATTTATTTATGACACAATGATGATGTAGTAATTTCCTAATTAATGAAATATTAAAATAATTGATATTATAAATATCCAAATAAATGTGATTTGTGACTTTTTATGAATTACACTAACTTTATAGGTTAATATGACATGTTATGGTTAGTTATATGAATGTTTTTGGAAGTAATAATGATGTTATGAAATTTGAAAATACAAAATACCAAATAGTGTCAAAATTGACATAAAAGTGTTTTTAAAACAAATATTATATTATTAATTGATATGATATTCTAACAAATCTGAGGATCAGCCAAAAGACTTATATAATTATAGATGTATCATTAATTAACCACTTGGGGTTCTCATATAAGTATAGAGTAGGTTTATTAACCATATAAAATTAAACTACAAAGAGACATTGTAAATGCCAAACTATTTTATAAAGAGTTGAATGTAAAAGATAATGTAAATGTAGTGACCCAAACCTATCTAAAACCTATTGGTTAAGTGTTTTTCGAACCATCCCCACATTATCCATTAAATAATCCATTTTTGAGCCATTATAAACCGAAAATGATTTTATTATAAAATAATTTATCTTGTTTTTCATATAGTGCCCCTCACCCCTCTAATAAAAGGGCACTCCCCCTTCTCTATAATTCACACCCTCAAAGAAATTTGGATCGGCCAAAACCTACCCAAATACCCTATAAAATATACTCCTTTCATCCTAGAGGCCTTCCTTTAGTCCGAAAGGCAACCTAAGGACCCCTTTGGATCAAATCAAAAGGAAGAACCTGAAGAAGAGGTAAATATTTCATCACCTTTTTCAAGTTCCTTTCTTCTTCCACTTACTATTTCATTGTTGCTTCCATTATAAAATAATAACTCCAGTATCTTCTATATACTGTGATGTTATTATAAATATGGTACAACCATATTCATTATTCTATCTATCCTTTGAATGAAATGTCACCATACATGCGTACGTACGGCTTACCGTCTCCACGTCATTGTTTAATTGTTATTCAATACATTATTATTTTGATGGGTATAATAATGTGGTGTAATTTATTTAAATAATAAATATAACATGATTATTATTCTGTATATATTATATACCATCCAATTATATATTATTTTAATATCAAAAGACTGATATTGTCGCTCGTGCGTACGTACGGATTACTGTCTCCACAAACGCGATGAGATTCATTCCCTATCGTATCCATTCAAGAATAATTTTCATTTTATGATTATTAATAATGTTTAAAGACATAATATCATTCTGTATATGAATAATATACATCCCATACCTAGAAAATATTACTCACATTACAAATAATATAAAGGAAAATTAATCTGTTAACACCCGAAACGAGGATAATACTAAGATATTATTAAGAAAGCAATGTTAAAAGATCATATATGATATTATATTAATGTATATGATTCTTGTATAATTTAATAACAATTATTTTACCATTATACAAAAGGTTAACCTACCCTCAACCAAGGAAAAGTACATGGTAAGGGTTAATTTTACAATCTCTTTATTATCCGAGGTTGTTTTTACGTTAGTATCTACTGGGACATCTTTTTCATCCACATTCATGCTTCTTAAAAACGTATTTCAAAACAATTTTACTATTTACTAGACAATGGGTTAATGTCATTTATACCATTATTTTACCTTATATGTTCTGAAAGGAATCTTTACGCCATTTTCCAATCAATGTACATTATGACCTTTTTCGAAAAAATTAAGGTAAGAATGTTTTTTTAACTTATATGGCCAGTGCACCGATTTTCCACTGTTATAATATCGTAGAAGCTTCCCTTACAATATTATAAGAATATTTTCAAATAAAAATATTTTCTTCTATAATTACGTTACTTTTAATTGATTTGAAAATAGAAACGAATATTTCTCTAAAAAGGTTTTGATTTAATCTATGCCAACATCCTATGATGGATTTTATGTTTGTTTGAAGTTGATTTTTTATGATACAAAACATCTACATTGTATTGAAATTTTGTGATATGATTGACTATGGATGTGTTATTTCATACCATTAATGGTTTATGGATAATGTATTGACATTTCGTATGCCAGTTTTATTACTAATGTTTATGTTATGTTTAAATGTTTTCATATGAGGAATGAATTGGACTTAGTAAGTGATGGGAGGAGCCCTCTATAGCTCCTAGATTCATCAGTAGGTCACATGAGACAAACTAGTTTCTTGGACCAAGGCCTAGACAAAATCTTATTTGTAGTCTTGGCACAAGGCCTTGACTACGTGGTTATGAAAGTCTGGCATTATGCATGCCATCATTATGAAAGTGGATATTGATATTGCATGTGATTATTTGACTAGTAGAATATCCATGTGAGTAAGTAAATGGAATTATTTTCTTTTATATTTTCCATATTATGATGAATTTTATTTTTAAAAGGATTTTGTTTTAGTTTTATACATTTACTTAATTGTTTATGGTTATTTATGAATGTTTCTGCTATATTGTTATCCTTACTGAGCATTTGAGCTCACATCTTTCTATGTTTTACTTTTCCCAGGATGAAAAAAAGTATATTATGACTGACCTGCAAGGATAGTCTATTGGATCTCATTTCCATGGAAACAATGTTGTTGTATTTTTCCATTTTATGATATAATGTAAAACTTATGAATGTATCTAGTACTTCCAAGGATACTAAACTAATCAGTATTTCAAGACATGATCTTTTGTGATCATGACAATGTTATATAATAATGAAACAACTCTGGGTAACTAGGTTCGGGGAATTATAGTTAGTATCAGAGTAATATTAGTACAAACCTTGAGATCTAGATTTAGATAAACTCTGATTAGAGAAGAACGCCCTAAGATAGACTTTGAGGATTAATATAGAATAAATTCCTAGAATTTTGGTAATGTATAGGTTTTGTGAGTTTTCAAAACAATACATCCCTGTATGGATATGAGCAGGTAGAGGTGGCTCTAGCACAGATGTACCTAGGGGTAAAACCCAAAAACACCGCTTTGAGCTACAATCAAATGGGAATTGGTGCATGAAAACGGGCCTTGCTGCACTCTTGGTTATGACACTCCCAAGTGATATTCTTAGGATAATTCTCATTTTATGTACAAACCATTATGAAGGGTTTATGAGTATATACATCCTCAATGAAAACATTTTTTTATGATTATGGATTATATCCATAAACTTTTCAATTTATGTTATGTTTTTTACAAGATTGGATTTATGTATTTCGATTCATAATCTAATCTACTTTATTCCATTGTTTAAAAATGGAACCTAGTGGAAGGAATGGAAACCATATCAATGCACGCACTACATAGAGGGATTTCTCTCCTGATCAAGATAATTAAAGTGGAGCTGATGATACAACTGGTGTTGATCATCTTATCACCATACAGGGACAACTCAATTATGTTGTGAATAATAACCTTTCCCATAAGGAGCACCCTAATCCACAACGTGGAGGATCAATGTTAGTTTTCTTCATGAGGCAACAACCACCAACATTAAATGGGATTACAAATCCATTAGTGGATGAGCAATGGATAAATTCCAAAGAAAAAATATTACATGCCTTAGAGAGTAGTGAAAGGGAAAATATTGTCATGGAATTTTACCACCTCACTGGAGATTCTTATCAATGGTGGTCATTTATTCAAAACACAAATGAAGATGATGAATTATCAAATATGGAATAGAGGGAGTTTAAGGAGCTTCTATTAGAAAAATACTTTCCTTTTGACCATCGAGAATATATAGAAAGGCAATTTCTGAGTCTAAGGAAAAAGGAGGATGAGAATGTCGCGAAGTGTGAATCTAACATTACAAGGATAGCGAGGCATGATACAGATTGTATATGTAACCCAATAAGTAAGATTGATCAATTATTTTATGGGTTAAAACCATTTCTCTCTCGAGCATTAGTCTCATAATTCTTCTCGTCGTACGAAGATATTGTCTCACGTGCTATCAAGACAGAAAAAGAATTCTCTAAGTCTTATGACTTTAAAGAAAAGAAAGAGAAGAAGAGATCTGTTGAACACTCTGAAAATGGAAATAAGGGGAGGAAGGGAAAAGATGAATATCTATCCTGCAGTAAATGTGGGGAGAAACACTCAGGTACTTTCCTAGAAGAAATGAGAGTCTGTTACAATTATTGTGAAATAGGCCACAAAGATTCTTATTGCAAGGGGAAGAAAGAGGCTGTCGATGTTGAATTCTAAAATTGGAGAGAAAGGGGAAATTATGCAAATGAACTTTTTTACATCTGGGGAACTTACCTCAGAATAGGCCAAGGGATCATGTCCAAACTTATGCTACCACTACTGCTGATGTTGAAGCTCTGAAAGACGTAGTGGCAGATAATTTAATGGTTTCCTCAAGTTTAGCCAATGATTTATTTTATTTTGGATCATCTCATTGTTTCAAATCTTCCTAGTTTTCTACGAAAATTAGATATTTCTAATTTGATTTAATAAGGGAGTTATCAGTCAAAACTTTTATGGGAAGCATCATTGCAACAATGTTTTTTGAATCAGTCCGCATTACAGCATATAAATGTTCTTTATCTGCTGATCTCATCATCATACCCATGATTCAATTTGATATAATCCCCAATATAGATTAGATTTGTGACCATGATGCAAAAAGTTATTGTAAGAAGAAGGATGTTACTATTTTTGATGATGATGATAAAGAATGCATTATCTTTAGAGCAGAATCGTCACCACCTAATTCTTATCTAGATCCACCCCTAGTAGCACAACTAAATTCAATTATTGGTGGGGAAGAAGATGAAAAAACTATCGGTGTGGAAAGTAATGTTCAAATAGAGGATGTACCTATTGTGAAGGAATATATTGATGTGTTTCTAGAATATTTACCTGCAAATCCTCCCAAATAAGAAATTGAGTTTTCCATTGATTTAAATCATGGATCAAGGACCATAACGATGACCTCGTTTAGAATGGACATAGAGAAATTAGTGGAACTAAAGAAACAACTAGAGGAATTGAGTATTAAGGGATTTATTCACCCTAGTGTTTCTCCATGGGGAGCCCCTATCCTTTTTGTTAAGAAGAAATATGGATCTATGAGGTTGTGCATTGACTACATGTAGAAGAATTCTATATCAATAAAGAACAAGTAGCCCCTACCTCAAATTGATGATTTATTTTAACAACTGCATGGAGCTCAACACTTTTCAAAGATTGACCTTCGATCTGGATACCATCAGTTGTGCGTGAAGAAGGAATACATTCAGAATAAATAATTTCAAACCAGGTTCGGGCTTTACGAGTTTACAATAATGCCTTTTAGATTGAATAATGCACCCTCTGTCTTCATGGATCTAATGAATAAGAGTTTTCATGGAATGTCTCGATGGTTTTCTAGTGGTATTTATTGATGATATCTTGGTATAATCCAAAATCTATGAAGATCATTAAAATCACTTGCGCATTATATTTAAGACTCTTAGAAGTCATGAATTATATGGGATGTTTATCAAGAGTGAATTTCGGCTTTAAGAGATTTATTTTCTTGGACATATTGTCTCTAATGATGGAATATCCATTGATCCTTTAAAGACCACAACAATCCATGAGTGGCAAGAACCGACCAGTATAACTGAGGTACACAGTTTTATTGGTTTAGCAGGTTATTATCAATGTTTCGTCTAGAATTTTTCCTGGTTGGCTAACCCATTAACAAACCTCACACAAAAAGGGGTTAAATTTGTTTGGACAAAATAATGTGAAGAATGTTTTGAAAAACTAAAGAGAAGATTAGTCAATGCTCTTATCTTGACTCTCCATCGGGGAATGATTGTTTTGTTTTTTATAGTTACACGTCAAAGAAAGGACTTGGTTATGTCCTCATGCAGAATGATAGGTTAATTGCCTATGCATCTCGAATGCTAAAAATTCATGAGAAAAACTATCATACTCATGATCTTGAGTTAGCGGTTATAATCTTTGCTTTAAAGATATGGATACATTATCTCTATGGTGAAAAATGTGATATTTATACTGATTATAAGTGTTTGAAGAATATTTTCTCACAGAAAGAAATCAACTTGAGGCAAAAGAGATTGGCTTGAACTACTCAGGGATTATGATTGCATGATATACTACCACTCAGGGAAGGAAAATAAGGTGTCTGATGCTTTGAGAAAAAAATATCATGGTGTTTTGAACAAGATGAGAGTTGAAAAGAATCCTATATATATGGATCTAGTAAATATGGATATAGGAATAACCTAGGATGGTGAAACATCATTGCTTTTTCAAATGGTGGTCAAACCATCTTTACTAGAAAGGATAAAGAGTTCTCAGACCGGTGATGAAGAGTTTCAAAAGAATATTAAAGCAGTGAATGATGAGAGATTGATTGAATTTGTGTATGAAGATGGAATTTTGAAATTTGGGAAGAAAATTTGTGTTCCTGATATACCTGATATAAAAAGGGAATT
This sequence comes from Viscum album, assembly GCA_963277665.1. NCBI lineage: Eukaryota > Viridiplantae > Streptophyta > Magnoliopsida > Santalales > Viscaceae > Viscum > Viscum album. The sequence continues at coordinate 1,296,236,934 of OY728136.1, forward strand.
GTTCGATGATGATCATAGTTACAATTTCTCTATACACCCTGGTAGCACTAAGATGTATAGAGATTTGAGGGAAAATTTTTGGTGGGAAAACATGAAGTGGGAGATTACTGATTTTGTGTCAAGATGTATTGTTTTTCGATAAGTAAAAGCTGGAAGGGAATAGCCTGGAGGAGTCATGAAACCTCTTCCTATACCTGAGTGGAAATGAGATAATATTACGATGAACTTTGTCATGGGACTACCAAAGACTCCTAGATGGAACGATGCAATATGGGTCATTTTTATCGTCTTACCAAGTCATCAAATTTTATTACTATAAGAGAAGATTTAACACTTTAAAATTAAGAAATACTATATATTAATGAAGTTTCAAGACATCATGTAGTACCGCTATCGATTGTTTCTGATCGTGATCCCCATTTTACATCAATCTTTGGGAAAAGTATTCAGAAAGCCCTAGATACTAAACTTCGTTTGAGCACTGCCTACATCCCCCAAACTGATGGACAATCAGAACAAACTATTCAAACCTTAGAAGACATTTTGTGATCATTCTCACTTGACTTTCAATGTTTGTGGGATCAATATTTACCTCTGGTAGAAATTTCTTATAACAATATCTTCGATTCAAGTATTCAAATGGCACTATATGAAGAGTTATACAGAAGGAGATGTCTCAAACCAACCTATTGGGATGATGTTGGTGAAAGAAAACTTGATGGCCAGAAACTGGTGGAGAAAACAATGGAAACGGTGATGGTAATCCAAAACCACATCAAAGCATCTCAAAGTAGGCATAAGAGCAATGATGGTAACCAAAGGAATTATTTGTAATTTCAGGTAGGAGATCATGTTTTATTAAACGTATCTCCATGTAAGGGTGTTATAAATTTTGGTAAGAAGGGTAAATTGAGTCCCAGGTACATCAGACCTTTTGAAATTTTAGAACGAATTGGGGCTATAGCTTACTATTTGGCAATGCCGCCAAATCTCTCCAAATTCAAGATGTATTCCACATATCACTATTTAGAAAATACATGCCTGACCAAATGAATGTACTCACATATGAGGAATTAGAACTGGAACCTGATCTGTCTTATTGGGAAGAGCCTGTCAAGATTCTTGATACAAGAGAACAAGTGGTGAGAAACCGGACGACTCATCTGGTAAAAGTTCTATGGAGAAACCATAAGATGGAAGAGGCAACATGGGAACCCAAGGAACTTATAATGAAGAACCAGCTGAGTATTTTTATGCTGTAATATTCTAGAAATTTTGAGGAAGAAATTATTTGGAGGGGAGAATGTAACACCCCAAGATTCCATGGTACACTTCTCTTTGAATAATATAATAGCGTGTGTTGTACGCAACTTCGAGTTCAAACACACCACAACCAATGAAAATAGAAATTATGAATAGTAATACCCAATTTTTGAAATTTTATAAATTTTATCATTCAAAATGGGCTTCATTTTTCGATTCAGAATATCAAAATTAGCTGAGGGTGATTTTTTGGTATTTTTCTGAAAACATTCAATTTTTGATGAATAGTGAAAAACACTGAGTTATAGTTTGAAACCAAATTTTTATTTAGATATTTATATATTTCATTTAAATTTATTTTAGTTCAAAATAGATACGTAATACCTATATAAGTTCAATTTAATTCGTTGGAGTCAGTTTTTAATAATTTTAGATATATAAAAATTCTATTAAACTTTTCACCGTCTTTTACCCACCTACGAGGAGAATTTGCAAATTCACATAAAACATAATTTTACCACTTATGTGAGTGGAATTTCAAAAATTTGTGACACATGGTTGATATCAGTAAGTAAAATGTGGTTCGATAAGATGAAAATAATTTTTGGTGAATAGTAGCTTTTTACATTTATTTTCCAAGGTTAAAAGTAAATATGGTAATTAAGGGTAAGAATGATATTATTATTACCCTAAAACATGCTCTAATTCTACTGGATAAATTTAATTCGACCAAAATTAACCTTAGGAATAAAATATGATCCTTTAGGTCCAATTGTATTAGATTAGGACACTTATTATTGTTTAATTCAAATAAGAGTTATAAGAGTTAAAATCAAAGATTAATAACTAAATTTTTTTTAGTATAAGGATAAACATAAAAAAAATCGACTATAAATATTCAATATAAAGCTAAAAATATTTCCTACATAATGTTATTTTATTGTTAATTTTCAGTAATTAAATAATATAATTTATTTACGACAAAATGATGTTGCAATAATTTCATAATTAATGAAATATTAACAAAATTGATATTATAAATATCCTAATAAATGTAATTTGAGACTTTTTATGAATTAAAATAATTTTATAGGTTAATATGACATTTTAGGGGAGTTTATATGATTTGTATTTGAAATAATAGTGCTGTTATGAATTTAGAAAAAACCAAAAACCAAATATTATCAAAATAGACATAAAAGGGGTTTTAAAACAAATATTATATTATTAATTGCTATTATATTCCTAAAAATCTAAGGTACAATGAGAAGACTTATATAATGATAGGTGTATCATTAATGAACCACTTGGGGTTCTCTTGGAAGTATATAGTAAGTTTATTAACCATATAATATTAAAATACAAAGAGACATGAAAAATGTCAAACTATTTAATTAAGAGTTGAATCTAAAATATAATGTTAATATGGTGACCCAAACTTGTATAAAACCAATTGGTTGATTATTTTTCGAGTCATCTCTACCATTTTCTTTATATAATCCATTTTAGTGCAATTATAAACTGAAAATTATTTTATTGTAAAATAATATTTCTAGCATTTCCTATGGTGCCCCTCACCCCTCTTATAAAAGGTAACTCCCCCTTCTCTCTAATTCACACCATCAAATCCATTTTTCTCAGCCAAAACCTACCCAAATACCCTCTAAAATATCCTACCTTAATCCTAGAGACCTTACTTTGTTCATAAAGCCAACCTATGGAGCCCTTTTGATCAAATCAAAAGGATGAACCCGTAGAAGAGGTAATATTTCATCACCTCTTTGAGGTTCCTTTCTTCTTCCACTTCCTCTTTCATTGTTGTTTACATTCTAAAATAATAACTCCAAAATCTTCTATATTCTGTGATGTTATTATAATTATGGTACAACCATATTCATTATTCTATCTATCATTTGAATGACATGTCACCATACGTGCGTACGTACGACTTACCGTCTTCACATCGTGGTGTAATTGTTATTCAATGAATTATTATTTGGATGGGTATAATTATGATGTGTAATTGTTGTAAATAATAAATATAACATGATAATTATTATGTATATATGATATAACCTCCAATTGTATATTATCTTAATATCAAAAGAATGATATTGTCTCTCGTGCGTATGTACGGATTACTGTCTCCACGAACGCGAAGAGATTCATTCCCCATCATATCTATTCAAGAATAATTTTCTTTTGATGATTAAAAATAATTTTTGAGGACATAATATAATTCTGGATATGAATAAGATACATCCCATCCATAACTAATATGACTCACATATCAAATAATATAATGGAAAACGAATCCGTTAACACCCAAAACGACAATAATACTAAGATATTATTAACAAATTAATGTTCAAAGATCATATATGATATCATATTAATGTATATGATTATTTTATAATTTAATAAAATAATTTAACCATTATACAGTAGGTTAACTTACCCTCAACCAAGTAAAAGTACTATGTATGAGTTAATTCTACAATCTCTTTATTGTCCAAGGTTTTTTACGTAAATATCTTCTGAGACCTCTTTATCATCCACATCCATGCCTCTTAAAAATGTATTTCAAAACAATTTTACTATTTACTTAAAAATTGGTTAAATTCATTTATTCCATTATTTGACCTTATATTTTCTGAAAGGAATCTATCTGTCATTTTACAAACAATGTGCTTTATTTCCTTTTAGACAAAATGAAGGTAAGATTGTTTTGTTAACTTATACAGTGGGTGCAGATATTTTCTGCCGTTATAACATTATTGAAGCTTCCCCTACAATATTATAAGAATATTTTAAAATATAAATGTTTTCTTCTATAATTACGTGACTTTTAAATTATTTCAAAATAGAAAGAGATATTTCCCTAAAAAGGGGTTTTTTTCATCTATTTCAACACCCTTTGATGGATTTTAATTTTGTTTGATGTTGATTTATTATGATACAAAACATCCAAATTGTATTGAAGGTTTTGTGATATGTTTGAATATGGATGTGTAATTTCATACCATTCATGGTTTATGGATAAAGTATTGAAATTTCGTATCCCAATTTTAATACGAATGATTATGTTATGTTTAAAACTTTTCATATGAGGAATGCATTGGATTTAGTAAGTGACGAATCGAGCCCGCAATAGCTCCTTGATGCATCAGTGGGTCTCATGAGGCAAACTAGTATCTTATCATAAGGCTTTGACAAAATCTTATTTGTAGTCTTGGCACAAGGCCTTGAATATGTGGTTATGAAAGTCTAACATTATTCATTCCATCATTATGAAAGTGCCTATTGATATTGCATGTGATTATTCAAGTAGTAAAATATCCTTGTGAGTAAGGAAATGGAATTATTTTAATTTATATTTTCCATATTATGATGATGTTTATGTTGAAAAGGATTTTGTTTTAGTTTTATACATTTCCCTAAATGTTTAATCATATTTATGAAAGTTATCGCTATATTGTTATTCTTATTGAGAATTTGAGCGCACCCCTTTCTATGTTTTACATTTCCCAGGACGCAAAGAAGTATATTATGACAGACCTGCAGGTATAGTCTATGGGATCTCATTGTTTTCGAAGGAAACATTGTTGTTGTAGTTTTCCATTTTATGATGTAATGTAAACCTTATGAATGTATCTAGTACTTCCAAGGATACTAAACTAATCGGTCTTTTGAGACCTGATCTTTTTTGATAATTCCAATGTTTTGTAGCAATGCACCAACTATGGGTAACTACAATCGAGGCGTTACATAAGTGGTTTTACTATTCATCAATAATTTAAGTATTTCAGAAAAATACCAGAAATTCAGCCTAAAAAATATTTTATATTCTGAATTCAAAAATGATTTCTATTTTACCAAATTAAAAACATAGAATTTTCATTAATTAATTTAAAATTAATTCTCGTTTTCAAAACAAATAGAGTGTTTTTAAGAAACAATAACTATCAAAAGATTGACACTTGTTTTTTGTATAATTTCAAAGTAAAATTAATTCCAATGACCAACATTGGATTTAATGGTAAAAATATAATATAATTATACTTAAAAACCATTCAAATGTATAATTTAACACTATAAATTATTTTGATTAAAGAAGTTGTTTTCAATTCAAATTTAAGATTTTTAATTATTCACCCAAAGATGAAAGTTATGAGAAAAACACCAAAACTTTATCAAAACTAATTTATATGTCTCAATTCTAAATAAAAAGTTGATATTGTCAAATCAAATATATAAAAGTGTGAAATATTGGATTTAAAAATGGTTCACCATTAAAAGGTGGTAAAAATTCATTTTTTGAAAAATACTTCTTTTATATGGAAAAAATGAATTTGTTCTTATATTATGTTTGAAAAACAAATAATACGGATGTTAAAAATATATGTAATATATAAAACTCAAAATTCAGTTAATACTATTAATAACTGTGTTTGAACAACCAGTTTGATAAGTCTTCGTGCGCGTGAACTCGGTATTGTCTCAGATGCAATCTATTAAATTACATTAAAGAGATAACATACTATGAAACCTTGGGGTGTTACATTCTCCCCTCCATCAATAAATTGTGTCCTCACAATTTAAGCTCGAGATTTAAAATTTTGGTTTTAACATTTCAAAATATTTTAGTTCAAATGCCACATCGAAAATGGATTAATGGGTACTCTATTTTAAAATAAATAATGGTAAGTATAAAGGTTACCGAAAATAACACATACTAGGGTTCCATATAGGAAAACATGGATATGTAAGAGAAAAATAATCAGCACGTTATGATTAAGAGTGATTGAGAAGTTTATTCATAGAAATTAAACGATATGAAATCCATAAACATGTGATGGGTTGAAAGGTATTTGATTACCCAGTAAGAAAAATAAACGAACAAAATTTTTGTTTTAAGTTACTTTTCATAATGATGATGAATTTATTTAAGATATTGACTTATAGTATAAGGATATATACTTACTTTACAAGTATAGTTTCATCCATTAATAACTTTCTACCACAAACACATCTTTTCTACAAATGATGAGTATTCAAGATGACTTGGTTACACCTGAAGCGCTAGAATCAACTTATAGAGAATCAACTGATACACAACAGATGAACTATAAATTTAACTTCTAATTAAACATTAACCGATACTAAAATGGTTAGTACATGATCATTTGATCCCCAAAAAGGATAATCCTTTATAGAATGAAATACTACTCTTAATCTCAAAAATTTGAATAAAAAATAACCAAAATTCAAAAAATAACCTTCAAAGAAAAATTGTCCTTAAAATCCTTCAATGTAATCCTAACTAAGATTGAATCCCAAAACTCAGAAGAATTTGATTATGCAGTCTTCCATGTTAAATTGTATCTCCAAAAAACATTGATGACTCTTAATGTCACATACTTAAAATTAATTAACCTAATCAAATATTCTCTATGATATGTGAATCATTTCTATAAATAACCCAAATTTCTATAAGTCCACAATAAAAACATTGAAAAATATCCACCATTACTCCTCAAATGAAATCAATAGTATTCTATTTTCCTTCTGCATATAGTGTTCCCAACAGAGCAAACGTCTTCCAAAATAACATTTATCACTTAATCACCAAATTTGTTTCCTATACAAAGGATTACCAGTTGATAATACATAAGGTCCCAAATCAACATAATAAAATCAATTAATGAATTAGTCACACTAACCAGAGACTTCACGTCGTCCAGTGGTAGGTGATAAATCCCAATCACACTCTGGTTATGGTTTCGATTCACATAACTTTGTCTGACGCGATGGGTTGTCACACGGTCCGCATGTTGTCCTTTTTTATAAAATGTTTTTTATAACACTAACAAAATGAGATAAACTCCTCAAAATTACCATAGCATAATTTAACATCAAATGTTATCTCTTACCTGGCATTTTCATCCCAAAATTTAATAACTTGTAAATGCCTCAAACTCAATGATCATATAGAACCAAATGGTTATTTATAACTATATCCACAAGAGAAAAGATAATTCTTCCTCAAAAATCATTTTCACATGAAAAACTACAGGGTTACATATAGAAGAAAAAATTATTCCAAAGTTATCCCATAAAAAAAGAGCACTAATACTTTTAAACATTTCACCATCCATTTATTTCCATATAGCTTTTTCCAGGACCAAGAGGATATTCTATAGAATAGTTCATTCACTCTGGTAATGGTAAAGTCCCATACATTTAATAAAAATTATTGTAAATGGATTCTTGGGAACATTTCTATTTTCTTCCAAGGCAGTATTCATTTTTCCTTAGCAATTCTTTACTTTATGTCCTTCATTACCAAACATAAATTATTTCTTTGTTCCATTGAGAAAATTTCCTAGGTTACTCCTTCCACATTTCTTGCATGATCGAAATTGAGGTTTAATTTCTATATGGTCTCCACTGCTGGAGCTGTTATCCTTCACCACCTTTATCATCTTTGTTGAGTCTGGGAGTTGGTTAATTTATATTTTGTTGGTGAAATTTTTGGAAAACTGATTCAACATTAATATGATGTCTTTTACACCTATAAACATTCAATTTTTTTCTCACTCCCCCCATCATTAACACGTTGTACAACATGCTCAATGTTACTATGACTTCATTTGAATCTAATTATTGACTAAAACCCAAAATCATTATATGAGAAAAAATAAACAATAAATAATTTAGAGAATATAATGATACCATATTTTTAATTTAAAACACCTTAGGATTATCAAAGGTCACTTATTCTCATCTTATATTAAAATCCTTCAAATCGGTTTGTAAAGAAAATGTAAATTAACCTAAGCATATCCCCCAGGAGTGTTGTAACGAAGAGTGCAGCAAGGACTATTTTCGTGTACCAGGATACCCTGAGTAAATCTCGAAACTCATTTTCGGAGTTTTCACTCTTAGGTACATCTGTGCTAGAGTGGCCTCTACCTGCTCATATCCAGACATGGATGTATTTCTTGGAAAATAAACAAAATTTATATATTACCAAAATTCTAGAAATTTAATGTATACTAATCCACAAAGTCTATATTAGGGAAATGTTCTCTAATCAGAGTTTATCTACATCTAGTTTCTGTGGTTTGTACTAAGACTCCCTCTGATACCAACTATAACACCCTAACCCCAAAATCCATGAGACGGTGCATTATTTTAATAATTTGGCTTGATTACCTGGAATCAAGTCCCGAAGGACCGATCAGTTTAGTTGTCCTGAAAACAACATACATACATAAGTTCAACATTATTACTTTAAAATAAAAACAATACTAATTTATTCCATTAGAAACATCCAAGCATTCAATATTATTCCTGAAAGTCGCTCATAAATAACGTATTCATATCTTGGGAAATTGAATCATAAAAAAAGGGTGAGCACAAATGATCAATAAGAGTAATAAATACATCAGAATATAGCATAAAGATTAGACATGGTGAATAATTTAAAACACATACCTTTACAAATATTAAACATGAACACTTTATGGAAGGAATATGAGATGAGTAAATAATGTCATAATAAAACATAGTCATGGGTATTATACTAGTCGAATATCTACAAGAAATATCAATAAATAATCTCATAATTATGGAATGCTTAATTTCGGACATCATAGCCACATAGTCAAGGCCTCATGCGAATACTACAAATAGTATTTGGTCAAGGCCTTGTGCCAAGACACTAGTTTGTATCATGAGACCTACCGATGTATCAAGGAGCAATAGCGGGCTCCACCTGTCACCTACTAAGTCCAATGCGTTCCTCCTATGAAAATGTTGAAACAATACATAAACATTCGTATTAAAACTTGCATACAAAATGTCAATATTTTAACCACAACCCCCGAATGTTATGAAAATAGCACATCTACAGTAAAAAAACACATTCAATAAAATATATGAGATTGTATTATAATAGATCAACCTCATTTGAGAATACTGAAGGATATTTTCAAAGATTAAAATAATCATCAAAACTATTTGAGATAAATATCCCCCCTTTTCTTGAAAACATTTAAAAGTCTCACTATTTATCAAGAAGCTCTTTAAAATATATTTTTGAATCAAAGTGTCCCATACCACTTTGTATCTTTTAAAAGTAATTTTAATTTTAAAACATTCATTTCCATAAAAATAAATCATTAAAACCATTTTTAAAAAATTTACATTAATGAGAAAGATTTAGAAGAGTAAAATTTTAAAACATTTAAAATGATATTTTATTTAGAGTTCCTAACAAAAAGAGAGACACTTGAATACAAATAATTGAATTAATAAAAACATTATAATATCATGAGAATAATGGGATTCATGATATACTATGTCAATGTACATTATATACACCATATAAAAGTGAATTGGCATATAACAACAAAGAAGTCTCAATGGAATGTAAATTGAGATGAAATCCCTTATAAAGACTATATCCTTAGGTTATGGATAAATCAATGACATAATTATGTGTGAAAACTATAAATACACTCAATATGATTCAATATTAAGTATAAATCAATCAATGTATATTCCCACATATTCTTGTAAAAACAACACCAATTACTTGGGTGTTTAACTCAATGAATGAAAATTGAGTTATGATTTCTCTTATAAAGACCATAATAATGACTTGATAAATTATCAATGGGGTGATAATGTGTATTGAAAGTATATCATCACAATGGGGAGTGAAAATTACTACATAAATAATAAATAGTTATTCCACACATATTCATGGAGTAAAATAATCAATGAAGTATGAATAAAGCCCAATGAGTGGAAATTGAAATTTGAAATTCCCTTACCGATTTGGTAACATACAAAACATGCACCCCATGATAGAATGTTCAAAAAATGAAGATGTAAATACCCATAAATTAAAGTATATTACACCAAGAATATAATCAAGGGTATTACATACACTACACAAAAGGAAATAGTGGCTAATATAGAATGAATCGCATGAGAATAAAAAGTTAGATGAAAAATCATTACTACGTTGTAATCAATCGAGTCATATTAACAAAAGTTAATAACCACAAAATGAATCACATAGTACCCTGAATATAAATATAATAATGATAATATATATCAACTGGAAGTACACAATACACCACATTCAATAAATAAGTGGAGAACAATAGAAATATCACGAAATTAAGAGTGAGATAAGAAACCCCTTACCTCAATTCCGACTTGTCTTGTATGTTCCTTGTTCTTCTTGAATAATAAACTTAATTTGATTTATAATTGATTAAGAAAATTTTTCTTGTTTATTATTCATTTTATATCAATAATTACATTTCTATAACAATTAGGTAATTATTTGAGTTCATATTGGATATTTTATCGATGTTCGGAATTTGAGTCAAAAATGAACTTGTTATAAATACAATTTTTCAAAGTGGTCAAAAGTCCATTATCTCCAGAATGATATACATGATTTAGATATAAAATATATATTATATATCCAATATATATATGTATTTATATCCGTACATAACATTTGGAGATAATAAATGAAATGCACCGTTCATAGAGACGGTAAGTCGTACGTGCGCATGAACACTACATTCATTTCTATTTTGTATTTTAATAGAATTAAAACATAGTTATACATAGAATTATTATAATTGAAGTATAATATGACATATAATATCATTAACTTCATCCGTTAGACACCCCCAATAAGGCATTAACACATCATATCACTTCGAGGGGGCGGTAGTCCACACTTCTTCAAATAAAATTATCGTTTTTACCAATAATCGAAACCATAAGGGAATTATATAAATTGAAAATACAGAAGCATAAATAAAACATTAACATAATATATATTATATATATAAATAGTTCCATATTAAAGGCCACCTTGAGATGTAGTAGGAGAAAATTGAACAATCATTGTTTCATAAAGTGTTAGTTTTCCATCCATAGAAACAATATGTTCTTTACCCATTAGATAGAGGTGTGTGTAATTTTAGTTATAATACTTATCAAAACAACATCCTAGTATATTGAAAATATTGGTGTTTTTATAAAATAAAGGAATAAAAATATTTTAGGGGTTGGAGAAGTAAAATAAAAGAAAATAAGTTAAGAGAATCCATTACCATTATTTTGAGTTACTCCCCTCGATTTGAACCAATCAGATATCTTGATGCAAATTATGCCAAAGGAAAGGGTTATAAGTGTAAGATAGGAACCTTTAAAGCTTATTTGGTCAGGTTTTGGATGATCCATATGGCTTGATAGGTGTGAGGAATGGGTTAGAAGTGGTGTCCTTTTATAAGGGACAGGAGGGGCTCTTTAGGAATGTTTGCAAATGTTATTTTATTATAAACTTATCTTCGGTTTCAAAATGTCCAAAACTCATTAAAGCTGAAGATAAGATGACTCAAATTATAAATAAAATAATAAAATAATAATTGGATAGGTTTTAGATATTTTTTTAATATTAATAATCTTATTTATTTTAATCATATATTAATGTGGTAAAAACTGCATCATTATTATGTCATAAATCATTTAATTTAGTTCATGTATAAAAATTATAAAAAAATACTATAATTTAGGGACTCTTTTTTCATTCCAATTATTATTTGTAGTCTAAATGATGACTTATATAACCCCATGTAAAAATTGATATATTAAAAAGTTATTTTTTAATGTCATTTTTCGATTTACATTATGTTTATTAAGATAATGTGTCATTTTCATCCTTAAGTAACTCCATGGGGTCCCAAAATCGACCAAAGGATGCCCATGGTTGGCCATGACTCATCTAATTAGTTTAGGACATGTGTTAAGGTAATTTTTTGTTATTATAATATTTTTTTTACCATCAATTACCCTATTTACCTTTAACCGTGGTAAATAAAAGTCAAAAGTTACTATTCGTAAAAAATTATTTTCATCTAATTGAACCACATTTTACTTACTAATAAAAACCCTGTATGTTGAATTCTTAAAATTCCATTCATAGAATTGGTAAAATTTCATTGAAATGAAAATGTCATTTTTTTAACTACTACTATGTGGTTTTACTATTAAAAAAATTGAATTATTTTAGAAAAATACCAAAAATTCAGCCGAAGAAATTTTTGATATTTTGAATTCAAAAATTATGTTTATTTTACCATATTAAAAACATTGAATTTTCAATAATTAATTTAAAATTAATTCCTGCTATCAAAATAAATAGCATGTTTTTTAAGAAACAATAACTATCAACAGATTGACACTTGTTTATGTATAATTTAAAATTAAAATTAATTTAAATGAACAAAATTAGATTAAAATGTGAAAATTTAATCTAATTATACTTCAAAACCATTCAAATGTATAATCGAACATGATAAATTATTTTGATTAAAAAAGTGGTTTTCAATTAAAATTTCGTACTTTTCACTATTCACCCAAATATGAAAGTTAAGAGAAAAACACCAAAAATTAATTGAAAGTAAATTTTTATGTCCCAATTCTAAATAAAAAGTTTATTTTATAATATTGAATACATAAAAGTATCAAATATTGAATTAAAAATGGGTTCTCCATTAAAAGGTAGTAAAATTTCATTTTTTGAAAAATACATCCTTTATCTGGAAAAAATGAATTTATTCTTATATTATGTCTAACAAACAAATATTTTTTATGATAAAATTATATGGAATATATAAAATTTAAAATTCATTTAATACTATTCATAACTACTTTTGTACATCTTGTTTGGTAAGTCGTCGTGTACTCGAACTCGGTGTTGTGTGAGGTGCAAGCTATTCAATTACTGTAAATAGATAATGTAATATGAAAACGTGGGTTGTTATATTCTCCCCTCCTTTAGTAAATTGTGTCCTCGCAATTTATTTCTAGGATTGAATATTTGGGTTTTAACATTTCCAAATATCTTAGTTGAAATCCCACATCGAAAATGGATTAATGAGGCCTCTATTTTAAAATAATCAAAGTTAAGTATAAAGGTTACTAAAAATAACACATACTAGGGTTCCATGAAATAAAAAATGTATATGGAAGAGAAAACTAATCATCATGTTCTGATTGAGAGTGATCAAGGATATTATTTGGAGAAAGTTAACGATATGAAAGCCATAAACTTGTGATCGGTTGAAAGGTCTTTGATTACCCAATAGGAAAAGTAACTGAACAACGTTTTTGGTTTAAGTTCCTTTTAATAATGTTGATGAATTTATATATGATATTGACTTAGAGTATAAGGAGATATATTTACTTTACAATTAGAGTTTCATCCATAAATAAATTTCTGCCACAGGTTCATCTTTTCTCAAAATGATTAGTATTCAAGATGACTTGGTTACACCTGAAGCACTATAATCATCTTATAAGGAATCACATAATCCACAAAGGATGAACTATATATTTCCCTTGTCATTAAAAATTAACCAATACCAAAATGGTTGTTACATGATCATATGATCCCGAAAAATAAAAATCCTTTATAGAAATAAATACTACTCTTAATCTCAAAAATTTAAACAAACAATACCCAAAGTTCAACAAATACCCTTCAATGAAAAATTTTCTTTATAATCCTTCAGTATAATCCTATCTATGATTTAAATCCAAAACATAAAAGAACTTGGTTATGTAGTCTTCCATGTTAAATTGTATCTCTAAATAACATCAACTACTCTTGAACTCACATACTTAAAATTAATTAACCTAATCATATATTCTCTATGATATGTTAATCAATTCCACAAATAACCTAAATCGCTATAAATACAAAGTAAAAACATTGAAAAATATCCACCATTACTACTCAAATTATATCCCTAGTATTCTATTTTCCTTCGATAAATAGTGTTCCCAACAGAGAGAACATCTTCCAAAATAACATTTATCACATAATCACCAAATGGCTTTCCTATACTAAGGATATCCATTTTGAAGTACATAAGGTACCAAATCAACTTAATAAAATAATTTAAAGAATTAGTCACACAAAACAGGGACTTCATGTGGTCCAGTGGTAGGCGATAAATCACAATCACACTCTGGCTGTGGGTTCAATTCCCACAACATTGTCCGACATGACAGGTTGTCACACAATTTTCATGTTGTCCTTTTTCAAAAACTATATTTTATAACATTACCAAAATGAAATAAATTCCTCAAAATTACCATAATATAATTTAACCACAAATTTTATCTCATACATCACATTTTCATCCAAAAATTTAATAACATGTAATTTCCTCAAACTTAATGATCATATAAAACCAAATTGTTATTTATAACTATATCCACAAGAGAAAAGATCATTCTTACACAAATATTATTTACACATGAAAAGCTACAGGGTTAAAAATACAAGAGAAATGTCTTTCAAAGTAATCCCATCAACCAAGATCACAAATACTTTTAAACATTTCATCATCTATTTATTTCCACACAGCTTCTTCCTTGAACAAGAGGATATACTATAGAATAGGGAATTCACTCTTGTAATGGCCAGGTCCACTACATTTAAGGAAAATGACAATAACTGGATTCTTGGGACCATTTTTATTTTCTTACATAGTACTCTTCATTTTTCCTCAGCAATTCTTTACATTATTTCCTTCTTTCCCACACGTAAAGCATTTATTTGTTCCATTGAGATACTTTCTTGGGTTTCTCCTTCCACTTTTCCTGCGTGATGTAAATTGAGGTTTATTTTTTCCATGGTCACCACTGCTATAGATCTTATCATTCATTGCCTTTCTCTTCTTTGTTGATTCTGGGAGTAGGTTAATATATATCTTGTTGATCATATTTTTGGAAAACTGATTCAGCATGAACATGAAATATTTTACTCCTATAAACATTTCATTTTTTCCTATTTCCACCATCGTTCCCACCTTGTACATCATGCTCAATGTTACTGTGAATTCCGTAGAATCATTCCATTGACTAAAACCATAAATAATTGTGTGACTAACAGTAGTCATAAAATCATTTAGATAATATCATGACACCTTATTTTCAATTTAAAACACCTTAGTATTAACCAAGGTCATTTATTATCATCTTGTATTAAAATGTTTCAAATAGATTTGTAAATAAAATGTAAATTATACTATGTATATACCTTGGGTATGTCATAAGCAAGTGTTCAACAAGGTTCGTTGTCATCTACCAGGATACCCTGGGTTACGCCCAAAACTCCTTTTCAGAGTTTTCACTCCTAGGAACATCTTTGCCAGAGCCGCCTCTACCTACTCGTATCCAGACAGAGATGTATTGCTTGTAAAATACACAAAATATATACATTACCAAGATTCTAGGAAGTTATTCTATACTAATACTAAATTTATATCTTAGGGTAATTTTCTCTTATTATAGTTTATCTAAATATAGTTTCCAAGGTTTGTACTAAACCTCTATCTAATACCAACTATAATTCCCTGACCCCAGAATCTAGGAGCCGGTGCATTATGTTAATACATTGGCATGATTACAAAGAATCAAGTCCTGAAGCACCGATCAGTTTAGTAGTCCTGGAAATAAGATACATACATAAGTTCCACATTATATATTGAAAAGAAAAACAACACTAATTTATTCCATTAGATACATCCAAGCTTCCAAGATTATTTTTGCAAGTCACTCATAACTAACTTCTTCATATCCTTGGAAAATGACACATGAAAAAGGGTGAGATCAAATGCTCAGTAAGAGTAATAAATACTATAGAATATAACATAATCATTAGAGAAGGTGAATAATTGAAAACACATGCCTTTACAAATAGTAAACATGAACACTTTATGGCAGGAATATGAGCTGAGTAAAAAATTCCATAATAAAACATTTTCATGGGTATTCTAGTAGTTGAATAACCACATTAAATATCAATATCTTATCTAATAATGATGGACTGCATAATGTTGGACATCATAACCTAATATTCAAGGCCTCGTTCTAAGACTAAAAATAAGATTTTGTCAAGTCATTATGCCAAGACACTTGCTTTTCTCAAGATAACTTCTGATGCAACGTGGAGCTATAGAAAGATCCACCCGTCACTTACTAATACGAATTCATTCCTCATAAGAAAAAGTTGAAACATAACATAAACATTTTTATTAAAACAAGCATACAAAATGTCAATATTTTAACCACAAACCATGAATGATATAATAATATAACATCAACAGTCAATAATAACTCATTCAATACAATATGGATGATTGTATTATCATATATTAACCTCAATTGAGAATAATAAAGGATATTGTCTTAGATGAAAATAATCATCAAATCTATTTTATAGGAACATCACCCTTTTTCATGAAAACATTTAAATGTATCACTATTTATCAAGAATCTATTTCGAATATATTTTAAAATCAGAGTGTCCCATACCACTGAAATTTTTTAAAGTAATATTAATTTTAAAACATTCATGTCCATGTAAATAAATCCTTAAAACCATTTTTAAAACATGGACATTAATGATAATGATTTAGAAGAGTAAATCATTAAAACATTTAAAATGATATTTTAGTTAGAGTTCCTAACCAAAATAGACACATGAATAAAAATAATATGGGTAATCAAAACTTTATAATATAATGAGAATAAAGGGATTGATGATATATTATTTCAAAGTACATTATACACAGTGAATTGGCATATAACAAGAAAGAAGTCTCAATGGAATGTAAATTGAGATGAAATCCCATGTAAAGACCATATCCTTAGGTTAAGAATAAATCAAAGTCATACTTATGTGTGATAAATATAAATACACTCAGTATTATTGGATATTTAGTGTAAATAAAACAGAGGAAATTCACTCATATTCTTGTAAAAACAACACCAATGACAATGATGTTAAACTCCATGAATGGTAATTGAGTTAATATTACACTAATAAAGTTCATATCAATGACATGAGAAATTATCAATGGGGGTGATTATGTGTATCCAAAGTATATCCACAAAAGGGGATTGAAAATTAATACATAAATAATAAATAGGTATTCCACACATAATCTTGGAGTAAAATAATCAATGAAGTATGTGTAAAGCCCAATGAGTGGAAATTGAAATTTAAAATTCCATTACCGATTTGGTAACTTATAGAACATACACACTATGAAAGAATGATCATAAAATGAAGATTTATATACCCATAAATAAAGGTATATTACACCAAGAATAAAATTAGGGGAAGTACATACACCATACAAAAGTAAATAGTGGCTAATATATCTTGAATATCATGGGAATAAAAAGTGAGATGAAAAACCCTTACTAAGTTGTAATCAATCGAGTCATATGAAAAAAAGTTAATAACCACAAAATGAATCACAGAATACCATGAATATAAATATAATCATGAAAATATATATCAAATGTCAGTACACAATACACCACATGCAATAAATAAGTGGTGAACAATGGAAATCTCACAAAATTAAGAGTGAGATAAGAAACCCCTTACCTCATGTCCGACTTGTCTTGTATGTTCCTTGTAATTCTTGAAAAATAAACTTAAGTTAATTTATACTTGATTAAGAAAATTTTTCAAGCTTATTATTCCTTTCATATCACTTATTACCTTTCTCTAACAATTATTTAATTATTTGAGTTTATATTGGATATTTAATTAATATTCAGAACATGAGTAAAAAATGAACTAGTAATAATTTCAATTTTTCCATGTGGTCAAAATACCATTATCTACAGAATAATATTCATGATTTAGATATCATATATTTATTATATATCTAGTATATATATGTATTTATAATAGTATATAACATTTGGAGATAAGAAATGAAATTCACCATTCATGGAGACATTAAGTCGTACGTACGCATGAACGCTACTTTAATTTATATTTTTTATATTAACGGAATTAAAACATAATGATAAATTGGTATATTATAATTCATGTATAATATCATATATGATATAATTAAATCCATCCTTTATACTTCCCACATAAGGAATTAACGCGTCATATCACTTTAGGGGGCGGTAGTCCACACTTCCCCAAAAGAAATTATCACGTTTTACCCACAATGGAAACCATAAAAGAATGATATAAATGGAAAATACAAAAGAATGAAGAAAAAATAAACATAATATAAATAATATATAAATATAGTTCCATATTAATTTCCACCATGTGAGATAGTAGGAGATAATTGAACAATCATTGTTTCATGAGTCATTAGTTTTCCATCCATAGAAATAGTATGTTCTTTACCAATTAGATGGATGTGTGTGTATGAGTAATTAGAATAATTCTCATAAAAACATTATAGTATATTTAGGATACTGGTGTTGTTATAAATGAAAGTAATAAAAAAAATTTATGGGTTGGAGAAGTAAAATAAAAGAAAGTAAGTTAAGAGAAACCATTACCTTTAATTTGGGTAACTCCCTTTGGTTTGAACCAAACAGACTTCTTGAAGTGACTTCTGACTATTGTAAGGATTCTAGGTGGATTATAGGGATCTTGAAAACTTATTTGGTCCGGGGTTGGATAAGCCAAGAGGCTTGGGAGGTGTGAGGAATAGGTTAGAATTGGTGTCCTTTTATAAGGGAGAGGAGGGGCTCTTTTGGAATGTTTTAAAATTTATTTTATTATAAACTTATCTTTAGTTTCAAAAGGTCCAAAACTCATTAAAATCGAATATATGATTATTTATTTTTGAAATAAAATCATCCAATAAAAATTGGATAGGTTTAGGATACTTTTTTAATATTAAAAATCTTATTTATTTATATCATTTATTAATGAGGTAAATACTGCATCATTATTGTGACATAAATAATTTAATTTAATTTATTTCTAAAAATTATAAAAGAATTCCATAATGTAGGAAATATGTTTATCTATACAATGAATATTTATAGTCGAAAATATGACTTATATAACCCCATTTAAAAATTGATATACTAAAAGATATTTATTAATGTCATTTTTGTGGTTACATTATGTTAATTAAAATAAAGTGACATTACCATTCATAAGTGGCTCTATGGGGTCTGAAAATCAATCCAAGGATTTCCATGGTTGGCCATGTATCATAAAATAAGGTTAGGACAAGTGTTAAGGTAATTTATTATTATTATAATATTCTTTCTTACCTTGAATTACACTATTAACCTTTAATTGCAGTAATTAAAAGTCAAAAGTTACTATTCACCAAAAATTATTTTCATCTTATTGAACAATATTTTAATTACTAATAACAACCATGTATGTTGTATTTTCAAAATTCAATTCACAGAAGTGGTAAAATTTCATTTAAATGAAATTTTTTGTTTTTTTAACTACTACTATGTGGTTTTACTATTCATAAAAAAAGAAGTATTTCCAAAATATAAAAAAAATCAGCCTAAGGTATATTTGATATTCTAAATTAAAAAATGATGTCTAATTTACCAATTAAAAAAATATAAGTTTCATTAATCAATTTAAAATTAATTCATGTTGTCAAAACAAATAGCGTGTTTTTAAGAAAGAATAATTATCAAATGATTGACACTTGTTTGTGTATAATTTGAATGTAAAATTAATTCCAAGGAAAAAAATTGGATTAAATGGTAAAAATTTAATCTAATTATACTTCCAAACCATTCTAATAAATAATTGAATAGTATAAATTATTTTGATTAAAAAAGATGTTTTCAATTAAAATATAGTATTTCTCACTATTCACCCAAATATGAATGTTATCAGAAAAACACCAAAAAATTATTAAAACTAATTTTTATGACCTGATTCTAAATAAGAAGTTTATTTTGTCAAAATTAATATATACAAGTGTTAAATATTGTATTTAAAAAGGGTTCACCATTAAAATTTAGAAAAATTTCATTTTTTGAAAAATACTTCCTTTATCTGAAAAAATGAATTTGTTCTTATGTTATGTCTAAGAGAGACATAATATGGATATTAAAATTATATGGAATATATAAAATTCAACATTCTGTTAATACTATTCATAAATTCTTATGAACAACTAGTTTGGTAAGTCTTCGTGCGTTCGAACTCGGTGTTGTGTGAGGTGCAAGCTATTGAATTACATTAAAGAGATAATGTACTAGGAAACCTTGGGGTGTTACAATTATCGTCCCAACTATGGGATTAATTTTAAATTAATTTCTCTTATTTTTTTATTATAATTTGGAAAATAGGATTAAATATTTATAATCACAACAATTTATAATTTAAAACAATTTCAACTTAGTTTTTTTACCAAAAATATTAGAGAAAGTGAATAAAATTAATTACATCGATTAAGATTATATTAAGCTAAATAAGGGACTAAACCATAACCATAAGGCCCACAAATACCTATTAAATTTTGAAACATCCATTTTATGTAAATATTTAAAACCTATAAACCCTTGGATATACTTTCGATCATTATTGGATCCACATTGAACTTGCTAAACATATGTGGAATTCTATCTTCAAATATTTACAAGGGTGCCACTCCCATTCCCTATTAAGGCCACCACCTCTCCCACCTCCTCACATTTATAAAAAATTTTAATTTCAGAAACTATCTACCCAATAAACTTCCAATAAATTATCCATTACCCCTATAATCCTTCCCTTGTCCATAATTCAATCCATGTAAGTCTTTTGTCACAAACTAAATGTAGTTACCCGATTAAGAGGTTGTGCCTTCTCTCATGTCCTTTCATTTATTTTCTTTCTCAACTAACTAAAATATTCATATTAATTTATTTTTGAACAAAAATATTATATTATATATACTATGATTTTTTTTCTTAAAAGTATTCATCCTACACTTAGACACACCTCCATCTACTATATAACAAACATAATGTTTATGCATATGGGGAACTACTACCTCACTAAATGATTTTGTTTAATTTTATTTACTTCTTATCATTGAGGAAATTATGATAGACACACTATTTATGTATGTTATATATTATATATAATATTTATTTAATATTATTTATTTCTTTTACTACACATATATTTTTACTTTCTATGTGGTGTTAATATGATAATTACGTTTGAGGAACTGTTGATAAAGACCCCCTAAAAGAAATTTGATTCTTTCATACACTACTTGGATTGTATTAAGACTAGTTTTAGTTAATATTAAATAAATATATGATTACATAAATATACTATAATTATATATATATATATATATTTCTTTTACTTTCTTTATTTCAATGAGATAATTAAATGGAAATATCGTTCATGCATACGTAGGACATGTTGTCTCCATGAACGGTGCAATCCATTTCATACAAGTAAATTTTATATATTATTATAATACATACATATATTATATAAATGATATTTATATCATCCTTAAATTTTTTAAAATCATGATATAAGGTATAAATTAAAAATATATAACAAATTAAGACACATACAAGGAATAAATCGAATATTACCCGAAGTGAAGCCTTAACACAGGAATATTAACAAGAGGGTAATATGAGGTCATAATAAAAATTATACTGTATTTATTATAAAAATATGGTTATATAAAATATTTATAATAAATTTATATTTATTAAACTTGTGGTTTGAGTGAGTACGACGAGTGTCAAGACACAAGGTTAGGTGTTTTCATCCCACTTTTTATTTTTGTGAGATACATTCCATGTTCATCACTATTTAATTTTGTGTGGTGTAAGTATTAACCATTATTATATTGTATACATTTTATAATTATATTTATGGGTATTCACATATACATTTTATGATATTTCATTCATGGGGTTTATGTTTCAAATGTTACTGAATCGGTAAAATAGTTCGTCCTCAATTTTCCTTCATTGAGACAGATGTAATTTCTATTCTTGCATGGAGAGTATGATTCCATGTTACCAAGATAAAAGATTTTGTTTGGAAAATATCATCACTTTTCAGGATTTTTTATTTTTGTGCATCCATTTATGAAATAATATGATCTATATCTCAAGAACACTCATGATTTTTATCATCCTATAATTATTCATGATATATACATTTTCTAATACAATTTTTTCACACTTTTGTACTTAAGATAAAGCTTTTATGTAAAATAAGACCATGTCTATCTCTGCTCTGAAATATATAATATTCAAAACCCATGTTTAAAAAAGTCCAAAATATTTCAAAATATGTTTTAAGGCCCATTTTCAAGGATAAATGATTTTAGAAAAGATTGTATGGTTTTCAAATCATCTTTTATAAGTTTTAAAGGTTCTTTTAAAAGAAAACGGTTTTAAAAAGCTTTTTTGAAATAGTATTTCAAAGAATAAAGGATATTTCTCTCAAGAAGGTTTTAGAATATATTTCAAAATTATTTCACATATAATATAACATCCCTTTGTGTGACTCGTTCCTTTTTGGGGAAATCATTCAATGTGTCCATCTATATTATTTCAAATAAGGGATTATTTTTTGATGGTATGATTTGTATGAAAATCATTTTTATTTAAATCAATATATGCTTTAGAATCCCACTTCTATTCATGGGAAATGTTTATATTGATATTATTTTGAAACATCTCTCTTTAAACATGTTATGATATGATTACATATTTATAATACCAATTTCATTTCATCGGTTAAGATATTGTTAATTTTGATCTTCGGCTTCCTGTATGTAAAAGTTGATAATGATATGGTTGGAAACTATATGTCCCTACAATTAATTGGGTAATGATTTATATCTCATGATATAGAAATATCTAGAATGAGAAATGAACTCGGTTCAATATTGAAAGGCTATAATGGGAAGTAAACTCAGTTCAGTAGTACGAGGATGGAAGGAGGGGTTAACTCTGTTAAGTAATACTAGGATGGTATGAGATGTGAACCTGGTTCAGTAAATGGATTTTTTCCACTAATTTGGTCTCAGAAAAAATGCCTTCACTACTATATAAAACATTTTATATTCTTTTCTGCCTACCCAAATTCCATTTTTTATTCCTCTGTTTTTCATTCATGGATTATGGTCATTATTTCATTATGTTTATTAAATTATGAACATTCATGATTTATGCCTTGATTCTTTTATATGATCTCTGATATATAGGGTATGATATTATTTTTTCATGATCATGTTCTCATGCCCTTATTATCTTGATTATTCTCACATATATCCCTTTTTACCCTTACTGAGCATTTGGGATCATCCCTTTTTATTTTCCTTCCCTAGGTTATGATGATATGTTTTGTGTTTGATGTGTCCAAGAATTGTGGTAGTAAAGAAGAACATAATGGGAGATAATTTCTCTATGTTATGTATCATTTTTTATGTTTACATGTTTCCAAAGGCAGAAGTCTAGTATGATCATTTGGAGCCTGTTTGTATAATGGTTTAAGTATTCCAAAAATATTATGAAATTTTAATGTTTGAAAAGTGAGGTTTGATATAATTCCGATTTTTAAGATGATTTAATTTGATCTAGATCCTTATTAAATACATTATTTAGAATTCAGCTTCATTATTTTCATCAGTACATCAATTAGCATCAGGCATGGGTTGAAATTGATTTGATTTGCAAGCGAGTCAGATATGAGTGTGTTTGTGCTTTGGGTGAGAGCATGAAGGCCGGTGTAAGTGGTTTGTTATCCAACCATGTAACTAAATTGAGAGTCTTGTTGAAACATTAATGTTGATGTTTGAATAATTATGCAAAACCTATGGATGTTAATGTATTTTTATAGGGTGATGTGAAAATGTGTAAGTGTGTGAGGCCAAGATATTTCAAGAGAGATCACCCATAAGGGAACTGACTGATTATTTTTCATAGAATTCAGTTTCATGAGGTGGAAACCATATTTAAAATTTCAATGAGATACTTAAAGTGTTCTTTTATTAGTAAATACCTATAATAGAGACATCTTTAACTCAAATCATCTTCTTTATAGGTGATTCTTACAGTAGGGAAAACCATAAGCCTTATGATGCACTGATTTTTAGTGCTTCAGTGACTCGAGATAGATGATTTTATTTGATTACCACAATTTTTTATCACTAGTGATGAGTATACAGATCAATTTTTATTGGATAATTAATCTGTGTGTTTTGAGTAATTTAGTAGAAACACTTTCTATGTTTAAGAATAGAGTGAAGTGGGAAGTTACTGAATTTTTGGTTGAGGTGGGATGGTAATTATTGTCATTTAACTACTATGGATTCCTAAGTATTATAAGATGGGGGTACTTTATAATAGACTGGAAATTTCACGTGTCATTGTTTTTTGGGAAATTTGAAATTTTGATCCCTGAGTAGGGGAGTTTTTAAATTATGACCCAAAATGGAACTATATAGGATCAAGTATCACTTAAACATGTTTTCGAATCTAAATCATTATTCATGATATGTATTAGGTGCTTGGGTGAATTTCATATTGAGCTTTGGGAGACCCATTAGTGTTTTTTGTTGCATGAGACATATCATGTCATGGTGGGTTAGGGTAACACCATGATGAGTGTTAAGTGGAAAATAGTCACATTGTGACTAAATAATTCTTAGTGTACATAGTTATTGTGTGGTATTATAGTTTTATCAATCTTTATAAAAACCCTATACATGCACTCCTAAATTTGGTGTACAAAATTAATATTCACATTTCTAGATTTGATACATATAAACATGAACAAATTATAATTATCCAAAATATACAACATTATTGAAAAATATTGTATCACTTATACTTAAGGAACTTTTAGGTTTATAGAATTATAGAATTCTGAAAAACTCAAACATTTTAACTTGGATAAATAAAAAAATTGAATATAATGATCTAAATCATCTCCCAATATGTTCTCCGCATCTAGTAACCTTATTAGGAATAACATACATAAAACCCTTACTCAAAACCTAGTGAAAAGGAGACATAATAAGGAGAGATAAAATGATCAATACTGGTAAACAAAATAATTTACAACTGAATTTAATCAGTGAGCATATGAGGATTATAAGGGTATGATGTCACAATAAAAGTGAATGATCATTACAAAAAGTACTTATACCCAAAAAAACTTGGATAACTAAACAAGTGGCATGAAATAAATCTCTAATAAAGGAAAGAGTTTTAGGAATCAATTATCATGAGTCATGTGACGCCAGTATTTATCAATTTAATAGAAATAGTGAAAAAGTACAACGTATAAAAAAATGTGTTGGTGTAATCAAACATTTTCATTATAAAACCCTTACAATAACCCTTAAAACTGTGATAACCATACATAGTTAATACCCTTAATCTCTTAATATAACATGTCAATTAGTTAAATCTATCATCTCATAGGATTTACTTATATTATATAAAATCCACCATCATTACACAATTCATTTTACAACTATTTAGAGAACAATCATTCATATAAGAAGTATTAGTATCACATATTTTTATAAGCTATATCAGGATCACCGATTCATATAAGATGTACTAGGATAATCTATTCATATAAGCTATTTAAGGCTCACCATTGGTAAAAATCGTATCAGGAACACCCATTTTTATAAGTTGTATAAGGATCACCCATTTGTATAAGCTCGGTGTTGTGTTTCATGTACACTATTGAACATAATTTTCTTCTTCTATAATATTGAGGGGTTACACTCTCCACCACCCAATAAATTGTGTCCTAAAAATTTATTATTAATCTCAACAATCAAGGGTTTAACATTTGAAAATACATTTTTTGAGACCCCATATAATAAAATTTATTTTTTAAATATTCTTTTGAAAAGTGGATAAGGGGAATAAGAAGGTCATCTAGAAAACAAATACTTGGTTTCCAAAAACATTCCTTGGAAGTGAAAATATGGGCATATAAGAAAAAAATAATGTCCAAATAATAATAGAGAGCAACAAAGCACATTGATCATAAGAAATTGAATGACCATGAGAAATTTAGTGACCACAAAACTATAAATAATTGAGGTGTAAAAAGATTATGGATTAATAAAAAATGATGGTAATAGGATAATTTTTTTGGTTCAAGATCCATTTCCTTGATTTGAGGGATTTATTTACCATCTAGACTAAGAACATAAGTAAATATACGAACTTAGAAAGGTTAATTTCATCATTTAATAAATTTCCACCATAATCCCATATTTTTCACCAAACGATGAGTATTCAATGTGAATTGTTCTTCCCTAGATCATTAAAATAATCTTATAATGTAAAGAGGCCCTGTAATTTCATATATAAATACAACATCATTAGATATTAATATTCAATACATTTCAAAAATATTTTCTCGATGCTCATAATGGTTTGGTGTAATTTATTACTAGATACACAATCATTCTATTTCATGAATGATATTCTGTATCTTCATAAGATCTTTCCACATAGTACCCTTTATATACATACCATACCTAAACCATTATTCATAACCTAGGGAATAGAAACATAAGAATTGGTGAACACAGATGCTTAGTAAGGGTAAATATGGAAGATATCAATCGATCAACATATGAAATCATAAGATAATCAATATGGTGTGAGATCCCAAATATAAATTACAAAGTGCATAAGAATCTATCATGGATCATAAACACGAGTCATGGCATAAAAATTCATCATTTAAAAATATATGAATTATATGAGTGAGAAATCGTCATCAATCGTTAACCATAAGTTCATGTCGTAAAAGTGTGGCACTATCATAAGTATAAAACCATTTGATATGTCAAGGTCAACTACTGAGATCCTAAAATCATAGTGGGTCAGGCATCCTTAACTATTTACTACATTGTAATAGATAATAAATAACCACCTATATCCTATATTTTATCTATAAAATTGACTTGTATCTCATAGTGAATCAATAACATCAACTTCTTTCCCATATTTATCTCTTAACATATAAAATATTACACAATTAATTTGAGTGATATATAATATCAGTACCACTAATCATATAATAAAATATAAACATAATGTGTACCAAAATATCATTAGACATTCACTATATCATCATATCAAAACCCATGAAATGAAAATGAGATTCACAAAAATCTCATAAATCCATCATAGAATAACACAAGGAAGAAAAACAGGTTTTCTAAAAATCTCATTATCATAATAGAAACCATCTGGAGAAATAATAAGGATGTTACCATTGGATCATATTCCTAGTAAGACATAATTAGCATCAAATGATGTTATTGTAAATGATTGTTATTTTAAAGAAATAACTGTAATATTTCCTAGTAAAAATATTGTAATGTCCCGGTTCCAAAATCCACCCACAAGAGCCCCGTACCCGGTTGGTCACATGGCCTCAAGAACATTTCCCCAAACGCCAGAGGCTACTAACTAGCCATGAGGGCCTAGGTTGTGATAGTGGAGAAACTATACCCTTATTGGCATATTACACAACGGAAGAAGATAATAGCCACAACGGAAACAGTAATAATTCATACAAAATAGATCAACGGAAAACTAAAAGAAATAAAAGGCTGGAACATATATAGAATGATGCATGATACATATGTCCAGGAAAACAGCCAAACAAATCACAATGATAGATTACATATATTACTAAACCAAAGTACAAAAGAACAAATAAATACCTCCTCAACATCACAAGCCTAAGTATAGTCCCATGCTCCCCAGCTCCAAATCAAGTCATGCACCTAAAGTAGATGGGTGCTTCCTCTTATCTATACATGCAACAATATAATCTGTTTGGGCCCAAAATTATGGCCTAAACAAGTTGTGAGACTAAATCCAAAGAGGCAACCACCCAAAGATTTGTGCCTAATAGTCAGTTAGTAAATATGGCAGGTAATAAGAAAAGGTGCAGTAAATAAGAAGGTGTTCAGCAATAAACAATTCCACATATCAAATAAGCAGCTAATCAAGAACAATAACCCTTTGGGAAATACACGCCACCTATCCCCTCTGGTTTTGTTATAAGAATATATAATGACTCTTTGAGGAAGCCCTCACAGTCAATTCCCCTTATAGTCAATGTGATTCAAGACTCTCTGAGAAAGATCACACGGTCAATTCCACTTATAGTCTAAGGTAGTCAAGGACTCTTTGAGGAAACTCACATAGTCAATTCCCCTTATAGACCCAAGTGGTCAAAGTCTCTCGGAGGAATCTCACTTGGTCAATTCCCCTAATAGTCTAAAGTGGTTCAAAGACTCTCCGAGGAAGCTCACTCTGTCAATTCCCCTTATAGCCTAATGTGCAAAAATACTCTCTATGGAAGCTCACTTGGTCTATTCCCCCTATAGTCTACTACACGAGGATCTCAAGGCCCTATGTAAGTCGACGCTCATATAAATACAATATGGCCAAAGTAAACCTCAAGAAAAACATGGCAAATCGGTTTACAACATATCAAGCATGTCAGAAAACAAACACTCCACCCTACAACACTAGGCATGGGATACCATGCAAGGCAGCCAAAAAGGTTAAGCAGGACCAAATAGTCGTGAACAGAACATGCATGGGAAAACACATTCAAAACATATCAATCAACCCTATTCATTTCGAAATAACATCTACCCAAGCATACAAGAATTGAAGGCAATTAACATGGGTGAAACGATAAACGCACAATATCCCGATTAAGGGTATTAGCCAAAATTGAACATAGAACTCAAATACATTCAACAAAAAGGTACAAAATAGCTACATCGGTGTTGTGAGATCGATATAATCTATATTTGCCCCTTTTATCGACTTAGAATGCGGTAGATCTACAGAAATGTCTGAAACATTCAACCCATGATATCTCACGAGAGAGGATAAATCAAGAGATGGTGCTCTAGGAGAAGATAGAACTCACTGATGCGATTCCAATGCAATCGATGGTGTTTGATTTTGAGGATGGATGCTCGCTCGGGGGTTCTTCAATGATCTGTGGTCGTACAATGCTCCTGGATGAGACAAATGAAGAAGGGGGTGTTTCTGTCGATTAGATGTGACCCCGGTGTGTTTAATGAAAAAAAGAAAATACACGGCGTGTACTTTTGAATTACACAGTGTGTACTTACCTTTTCCTTACTCCACTTTAAGTGGCCTCCATGTCACCCCAACATGGCCGTGTGCATGGCCTCTAAACGACCATCACATGACTACCTGTGGTAACTGAGTACATGGTGTGTTCTCATAAAGTACACAACGTGTACTTCAAAAATTTCCAGAAATTCATCTTTTTCCCAAAAATGAATATAAAAGAAAAAAACACCTAAAAAGAAAACCCGGGTTCTTACAAATTTCCCCCCTTAAAAAAAATTATTCCTTGAATTTCTCTATCGCGGTGGTGAAAAAGAAACCCGAAACAGCTTTGGCCACTGTGCTCGTACATCGGCCTCCTTCTCCCATGATGACATAGCACCTGTTCCGGAGGAACAGATCGACCACATAGAACCTTCATACTGTGATCGATAATCCGGATAGGATGCTACATGAGAGATGTATCCACTTCCAACTCATCCTCCTCGGGTTGGAAAACATGAGACGGATCTCAAAAGTAACGTCGAAGCTGATAAACTTGGAAGACGTTGTGCATATCCCAGTACCTCTAAGGTAACTACAACTGATAGGAAACCAGACCAACTCTATCCAACACCTCAAATAGCCTGATGTACCTCGGCGAAAGCTTACTATGTCTCATAATCCTCTTGTGTCCCAACCTCAGTGTGACATGAAGGAAAACCAGATCCCCAACCTCGAACTCTAGAGGTTGTCTCCGCTGATCAACATAAGACTTATGTCGAGACTATATAGTAGCCACCCTCTTTAGAATCAACTCTATCTGCTTCCTGGCCTCCTGAACAAGATGAGTTCCAAGAAAATCTACATCTCCTGCCACCATCCAAGATAAGATTGAACAACATGGGCTACTGTATAAAGCCTCATAAGGTGACATCTGAATAGTTTATTTAAAACTATTATTGTAGGAAAACTCCACAAGAGGTATGTGCTTCTCCCAAAAACCTCCAAAATCCAAGATTCATGCTCAGAGAATGTCCTCAAGCACCTGAATTTTACGTTCAGACTGGCCATCTATCACCTGGTGGTAAGATGTACTCAAATGTACCTATGTTCCCAACGCCTTCTGAAGGCCCTAGCAGACCTAAGAAGTAAAACATACATCCATTTCTGAAACAATGGAGTGTGGAACTCTATGTCGACATAAAATCTCATGAATGTACAGCCATCCTATCACATCAACACTGAAGGTCTCCTTGATCGGCATGAAGTGGGAAAATTTTGTGAGTCTGTCAATGACAACCCAAACTGCACCGTTCCCTCGAGGCGACCTCAGCAAACTAGTCACCAAATCCATCGCGACATCATTCCACTTCAACTCAGGAATGGGTAACTGCTGCAAAATCCCTACTGGTTGCTGATGCTCTGCCTTCACCTACTGACTAGTGGAACACCTCATGACAAAACCAGCAACATCTCTCTTCATGTATGGGCACCAATAATGACATTGTATATCCCGATACATCTTGGTGATGCCAGAATGAACTTCCCAAAATGATTAATGAAAGTCCCACATCAGCTCCTCATGTATGTCAATTGGCACCAATAAGCGCCCCTGGAAATGCAATATCTCATCCTCACCTATTGTCCATCCAAGAATAGGGTCCTCTCCTGACACATTTTCCTGCATGACTAGGACTTTAGAATCTGGTAGTTTCATCATTCGTACTCGATCATAAAGGGTAGAGGTAATAGCTACAGAAGAAAGGAAATTATGCCCCTGTCTATCGTGCACCTCCAAATGCATCTCAGAAAATGGAGCCATAAGATTCCACTCACCGTTGGACTCATGAACTTCTTGTATTTGTGTCCTCCTACTCTACACATCCGCCACTACATTGCCTTTCCCAAGCGTATAGGAAAGCTCAAAATCAGAGGACTGAAGATACTCAACCCACCTTCTCTCTCTCAAATTCAGATCACGCTGAGTGATGATATACTTGAGACTCTTATGGTCAGCGAAAACCACAAAATTATCTCCCAACAGATAATGTCTCCAACAACATAAGGCATGAAAAAATACTGCCAACTTGAGATCTTATGTTGTGTAATTCCTATCATGTGTCCTCAATTTCCAAGACCCATACACAATGACTCTTTATCCCTGCATAAGAATAGATCTCAGATCGATACCTAGTGCATCACAGTAAATAGTATAGCTCTTTCCTAGATCTATCAATACTAGAATTGGTGTTGAAGTGAGTCTCCCTTTCAGCTCCGGAAAGGCTGACTCACCAGAATATGACCACAAGACCATTGTACAATTCTTAGTCAGACCCATCAGTGGTGATGATATGTGTGAAAAGTCATGTATGAATCATCTGTATTATCCAGCCAGTTCTAGGAATCTTCATACCTCAAAGACTCTCTTCGGCAGCTACCAGGAAACTATTTCTCTAACTTTCTCTAGGTCTAGTGATACATCTGTCTCTAAGATAACATGGCCCAAGAAGTGAATCTAATCCATCCAAAAGTGGTATTTTGAGATCTTAGAATAAAACTGATGCTCTCTCATTTTACTCCTAACGATATCAAGATGTGTAGCATGGACGTGTCGAGTATGATAGTACACCAAGATATCATCCACGAAGAGCACCACAAAAGAATATATGTATGTAAGGAACACTCGGTTCATCAATGCCTTGAAAAAAGCAGGCACGTTTGTGATACCGAATGACATAACAATATACTCATATAGACTATACCTACTCTAAAAGGCCGTGAGAGTTATATCTAATGATCTAATGTGAAAATTTTGATAACTAGACCTCAAGTCAATCTTCAAGAACACATGATATCCTAGAAACTGATCATAGAGAGCATTAATCCTGGGAAAGAGATATCGGTTCTTGACTGTCAACTGGTTCAGCTTCTGATAATCCGCACAAATCCTGAGGATACCGACTGCCTTCTTTTCTAACAGGACAGGTGAACCCCAAGGATAATTACTGGGTCAGATCAAACCCTTGGCCTGTAACTCCTCCAACTGCTTCTTGAGCTCCAGCAACTCTGGTGTAGCCATCCTATAAAGAGGAATGTACACCAGTTCCACTCTTGGCACTGGAACAATATAAAATTCTACCTCATGCTCTGGAAGAAAACCTAAAAATTCTTCTAGAAAGACATCCCTAAAACGATACACCATTAGAGGAAATTATGTATGTGAAGTCCCCTAGTCATTAAGATATAGACTGGTAATATGGGTTATAAACCCTCCCATCCCATGATTCTTTAGTCCCTCTTTGCTCCCCGGGAGATCCCATTCACCCTTTTGAAGAAACAATATGCCCTCTGGTGATGTGAAACTCACCCTGCGGTGATAACAATCAATGAATTCCTAGAAGGTAACTAACCAATCCATACTAAGAATGAAATCAGAGCATGTCATCTCTAGAACATAGAAGTCCCATATAATGTGAAACCCACCTACCTCTAGAGGTCACTCCTTGCACTGATGCAAACTCACCGTTATAGTCCTCAACGGAGTGTCTAGTGTCAAGATATCAGCAGAACAAAAGATGCAGAGCCCAAGGCTCTCCACAACAACAATAGATATAAAGCAATGGAAATCCCCTGTATCGAGAAGAGTAGAAGCTAAAACTGAGGATACTAAGATTGTACCTCGAATTGTAGAGAGTCTGGGATCCTACTCCGGCTGGGTCTGGGCCACTACAAAAGTATGGCCTAAACCATGGCCCTGTGACCATGCTGGACTACTCTTAGCTCATCCACCCTATTGTAGATGAAATCTTGGATACCGACAGCCATGGCCAGGACCTCCACCTTGTCTTGAACGGCCAGAAGAACATAATTTCCTTGACTGGTGAGAAACCGATGGTGATGTTCTTGAACAAAGAGTCATAGAAGAACCCTTGTAACCAACAACTGGTGAGTAAGTCTGATAGAAATGATGAAGGTGACCCATCATGCCACAAGATTGGTACTTCACTGGGTCTCTCAGGCAACGTGGTCTTGTATTACCACTCTTCCTACACTGTTAGCACACCACTTGGCTACCAGAAGATGTATCCCATCTACTCTGATCTCCATGAGAAGTCTCCTAACGGTGCTTCCTGCTATCAGTAGGAGGAATACTATCTTTGAATAATGGACTGCCCAAGCTCACACCTCTAAAATCCATCAAATTACACTCTATAATCAGTGCCTGGTTGACGATAGAGGATATCGAAGTCAACCTATAGATGTTAACTTAAGATATGACATCCTGCCAGAGACCATCCTCAATATTCCATGAAAGGAACAACTCATCTCCCCCTAGAAAGGGTGTAAAGCACTGTAGCTCAGTAAAGAAAGAGGAATACTCCATAACAAAAATAGTACCCTACTCCGAACTCATGAATACTCAGGCTTGATCGGAACTCAAGGTCTTAGGATAGAAGTAATTGTAGAAGATGCGCTGAAACTCATCCCAATCCATATTCTGCTGGCATCCTACCTAGGAGAACACATCCCACAATCTCTTGGTGGAGTCTCTAAGCTCGTATGTAGCAAGCTTCACCCTCCTATATGGAGATATCTCCATATTATTGAAGATCTTTGGCATTGCTTTTAGCCATGACTCTACAGCCTGGGGTCCTCCATCCCCTGAGAAAGTGGGAGGATGCTATTATTGAAAGACCCGCATCAATTCTACCACTGACGAGGCATGAGGCAACACTCATTGAAAAGTCTCAATCATCCTCATGAAACCCTCTCTGAACTGTGAATCAACACTTAAGTCAGTTACAAAAGATGGTGCGAAGACTGTCACAACTGGAGGATCTGTAGGATGTCCCTGATCAGCCATGTCTGGTGTCTGATCACCGCCTGGAAACTAGAGTACAACCAGAGGACATCTCGGTGGCATGACTCTGCAAGGTCAAGCCCACACCTTAGAACAAGATTATCAAGGACCAAAAGTTATAAGCAAAAGAAGGAATAGGAGAAAGAAAACCTTCATGTTTTACAAAACACGGATACTGGGCGTGTATGTCCACTAACACAGTGTGTAATTGAATCCTTTTTCCCTACCCGAGTTCCCTTACACAGCTAAACCACACAGTTTCTCCCAGAACAAGACTACACGACATGTTTTTTCCAGACACAATGTGTACTAGATAAACATCACCAACCCGTGTTGTTAGCTACATGGCCGGTTACATGGTTCACACTACATGGCATGTTCCATACGGACATGGCATTCAATTAGAGGATTTCACTGACCTGTGTTGTTAACTACCCAGCTGGAATCTAGGATCACACTACACGGCATGTGAAAGACTGAGGTAGCGTGTAAATCCTAATATTTTATCGCTCTATTTCATTAGTCACACAGGTGAACACATGTCATAGAAACACGACGTGTACATCTGGTACACGACGTGTTCCCATAAGAATTTACCTATCTTGTGTCTCTTCCTACATAGCCTAAGACATGGTTAGAGACTACACTCTGTTTATATGCGGTAGACGGAAAGTACCTAATAAAAATAATTTCTTCCTGAATAGAAGAACACATGGCGTGTAGTCAAAACTACATGGCATGTATTCTCAGTTTTTCCGGACAGTAAGCATCAAAAACTACTCCAGTGCCCAGAAAAACACTGAAACGGTCCCTTAAGTCCCAAATTCTGATCCATGAGGGCCCATACGCCCCACCAATCAAGGCTTAACCACTAAAACATGTTATAAAAAAGGATTAAAGTGCAATTATCCACCAAATTCTGGTCCATGAGGGCCCATAACACCTAAAGAACCAACATTTGGCATTCATTCAAGAAAAATCATACACAATAAATTATCTATCAAAAAGTAGGTATTATATCACGACATCTATCACAACAGCATGCATATCTAGCACAAAATCTATCACAATAACATGAAATTGCTAATGCACCCTAAATGGCATGACACGAATGGATGAAATGTGATTTATAATAAGTTCCTATTTGATGCATGAGATGGTATAACCTCATCTCATTGGGTTGCGAAAGAAATAGAACCTCAATGATATAAACAATAACATCAAAAAATGTGGGAGTCACCCATCGGTCAAAATAAAATCAACCGTAAAATTGCAAAACCATAAAAAATGCATTAAACGAGGTAGATTGAATTTTACCTGTACACATTTTAGCTACTCCTGGGCACAACTTATTACCAAGTACCTATTACATCATATCCCTAGATAAAGGCTCCAAACAGTAAGTAAAGAGAAAATAATTTCGTTGATACCACTTTGTAACATACCGGTTCTAGAATCCACCTAGATGCGCCTCATACCCGGTTGGTCACATGGACTCAAGCGCATTTCCCCAAACGCTAGAGGCTATAAACTAGTAGCGAGGGCCTTGGTTGTGATAGTGGGGAAACTATATCCTCATTGGAATAGCACACAGTGGTAAGAGATAATAGAAATAGAAGAAATAGTAATTATCCATACAAAATTGAACCGTGGAAAACTAAAGAAATAAACAGCTGGATCATATATTCAATGATTCATGATACATATGTCTAGGAAAATAGCCAAACAAATCACAATGATGGAATATAAACAGTACTAAACCAATGTAAAAAATAATAGATAATCAGATCCTCAGCATCGCAAGCCTAATCTTGGTCCCATTCTATCTAGATCTACAACATGTCATGTACCTGAAGTAGAAGGGAGCTTTCCCTTATCTATACGTGTAGAAGTATAATCTGTTTGGGCCCAAAAGCATGGCCAAAACAGGGTGTGAGACTAAATCCCAATAGGAAACCACCCAAAAATATGTTCCTAATAGTCAGTGAGTAAATATGGAAGGTAATAAGCAAAGGTGCAGTAAACAAGATGGTTCTCAGAAATAAAAAATTCCACATATCAAATAAGCAACTAATCAAGCACGGTAACCCTTTGGGAAGTACACGCAACCTATCCCCTCTAGTTCTGTTTTAAGAATATATATAGACTCTATGAGGAAGATCTCGTAGTCATTTCCTTTTATAGTCAATGTGATTCAAGACTCTCTGAGGAAGCTCACATGGTCAATTCCCCTTATAGTCTATGGTAGTCAAGGACTGTCTTAGGAAACTCACACGGTCAATTCCCCTTATAGCCTCAAGTGGTAAAAGTCTCTCTAAGGAATCTCTATAATTCAATTCCCCATACAGTCTAAAATGGTTTAAATACTCTCTATGGATGGTCACTTGGTCAATTCCCCATATAGCCTAAAGTGCTCAAAGACACTCTGAGGATGCTCACTTGGTCAATTACCCATATAGTCTACTACACCAGGTTCTCATGGACCTATGTAAGTCAATGATCATAGTAATGCAATACGGCCAAATTAATCCTCAAGAACTACTTGGCTAATCATTCTACAACATATCAAGCATTTCATAAAACAAAAACTCCACCCTATAGCACTTGGCATGGGAAAACAGTAAAGGCGACAAAAAAGGCTAAGAAGGACCAAACGGTCGTAAACAGAACATGCCTGGGAAAACACATCCAAAACATTTAAATCAACCCTATTCATATCCAAATAACCTCTACGCAATCATTCATGCAGGGCAGTAAATTAATTGGGTGAAACGGTAAACACATAATACCCAGATTAAGGTTATTGGGAAAAATTGCCCATATAACTTGAAGACTTCCAACGTAAAGGAACAAACCACCTACATCTTTTTTGGGAGATCCATATACTTTGGTGTCTGCCCTTGGATCAACTTAGAATGTGGTAGATCTATAACATTTTTTAAAACATTTAACCTATGATATCTCAAGAGAGAGGAGAAATCAGAATATTGTGCTCTAGGAGAAGAGATAACTCACCAATGCGATTCCAACATAACTGATAATGTTCGATTCGTAGGACAGATGCTCGCTCGGGGGTTCGTCGAAGATCCATGGTCGTACAAAACTCTTGGATGAGATGAATGAAGAAGGGGGGTGTTTCTGTCAATTAGAGACGACCTCAGTACATTTAAAGAAAAACAACAAAATACAAGGCGTGTACTTTTAAAGTACAAAGCCTGTACTTTCAGTTTACTTACTCCACATTAAGTGGCCTTTGGGTCACCCCCACATGGTTATGCTCATGGCTACTACACGGACAACACACGGCTACCTGTGGTAACCGAGTACACGGCATGTACTAAAAAATTACACGGCATTTACTTCGAAAACACCCAAAAATTATGCTTTTTCTCAAAAATGGCCAAAAAAGTAAAACATACCAGAAAAGAATATATGAGTTCTTAAAAATACCCTTTTCATTTTGAAATCACTTATTTAAAATATAAAAATTTCCAAATAAATAGGGAAAAAATTATCTTTGAATAGAACCTTGGAAATTTTTAAATTAATATTCAAATAATTGTGTTTTCGTGGTGGCAGTAAATTAAATTAATATAGTATAAGTTGAAATTAAATATTCATTTAACACTTTTGTAAAATGTAAAAAAGTACCCCATTTGTAAACAAACAAAAAAAATTGTTTAAATACATTTTGAAAAAAGTTAAATCATTGGTAAATATTAAATTATGAAATAATATCATAATATTAAAAAAGTAATAAATTTTTTATAAAAAATATTTATATAAAAGAAAAATTATGTTTGAATGAAGATATAAATAAATTATTTTTTCCATTAAAAACACTTTTTTATATGTTGAGTAATTATAGTGAGGAAAATGAATTCTGAACACATGTTGCTTATAAGTAATAATAAGATAATAAAAATTAAAGGTATTTAAAATATATTCATTATTTAATTTCCTTGAAGTAAATTCATGCACAAACAATCTTGATTAAAATGTGATTGATACATAAATCCTGCATCTCAGGTCCTATCATTCCTATTTCATGTTATAAAATGCTATATAATAAATATATATTGATTATACATGTATTTTAAAAACATATTAACATCAATCATTCCAAATATTATTTATTTAGTACATCTTATCCCCCTTTATTATTATTTTTGATAAAATCACAGTTTTGGGTAATTGCTGCTTCATTTTTCAAGAATGTTTTAGTTCGACCATCACGCTACTCATACATTGATAATAGTTAGATCACATTAAAATTTTATCTTTGATATTAATATCATATATATATTCATTATATATATATATATATATTCATTCATTAAATTTTCATATATGAAAATAAATTAAAACGTTCATAGGGATGGTAAGTTTCACATATGGATTAATGTTGTTTTCACATTTCAATGGATAGTAAAAAATAAATAAAAATAATAATTCAACTTTATAGATTAACTATTAAATTATATAAATCATATATATTCACAAAATCAATCCATATTACCATCCATGTAATATAGAAATTAAAATTGATTCATATCGCTTCGTGGAGGTTCTTGTCCACACGTACATATAAGAAACCTTATCATTTTCCAATGGTTGGGATGGTAATAAGATAGATGTGATATTATAATTAATTAAGAACAGATATTTCATAGTTATAATATATAAACATTAAACCCATATTAATAACCATCCATGAAAAATGATGATGGAAAATGAATTATATTACTACGTGGGGTAATCCGTACACACGTATGAGCGATACATTCACATCCAATTTTATGGAAAAGTGATTGAATATGGGTGTTTTCAGGATAAAAAATTGTACAGATTATCCCTTGACCTAGGTGGAAGGGTGATGGTCACTGCCTCTACCCCTCCCCTGTTAGAGGGGTGGGACCACCCTTCCACATCAGAGAAGCTTCCCCCCTTTCATTCTATTCTTGAACCTTGATTATTCTGTCCATTCCCTGAAAGAAATGTGGGGTCAAGACCCTTGAATTCACTGATGCTTCGACACTTCTTGATCAGAACAGGGTTGCTCGATTTACTTTACAACACCCATCGGTTGACACCTTTGATATATTTATTCTTGGATCATGGGGACTTCAAGATCGGGAGATATTGGAATACATGACAAATGACATATCATGATTCACTTATAATATTTAGAAGATCTGTTCAGGGTGTGGTATGAAACTCCTTGATCTTGCAATGGACATCACTTCATCTTTTAAAACGATCTTATGATATTCATATGAATCATGATGCCCTGACAACGGATATGTGGGAAATATTTCCCAAAATCGCTCTTCCTTTTTAGAGTCCTTCTATAATCTAAATGCTTGGAAACATGTTTGGACGTTATATATGATCTGACCCTAGAACCAGTTACCTTTTTCATTCAATTTCCCATGGATTTTTGTGGAAGTAGAAATTTCAAGACCTCCAGTTGAATGGGTGCGTATTTCGGTATGAGAATAATTTCAATGGAAGAAGCCTATAGTGTTTGAATCCTAGAAGAAATTATATTATTTGTTTTCTTGTCTTGGTAATTTGTCTCAGTAATGCCGGTGAGGACGAATTGGTTTACAAGGAAGTGGTGTGATTAGAGGGCACTTTGCTACATCCCATTCATAGATGGATAACAGAGAGGCCCCCAATACTGCCCATTTAGATGATTATTTCAGACACAAGGAGAGGGAGATTCACTTGGATTCTACTATGGTCATTCAGACAGATTCATCAAGCTCTTCCATGGAAGCAGTGAGGAATGTAAAAGTCTCTCGATGTGAAGGAAAGTTGAATGGTATTGTGAGCCCAGTATGTGCAGTGAAGAAAAAGAAGAACATGTTGTAACATCTTGAGCTGAGTGTAATGGATATTTTTAATAGATTGATACCTGATATGGAAGTTCCCCTAAGAATTATTGTAGGGGTTTCATTAGCTGTAACAATGGTGGATATGCATGAAGACATTGATCAAGCTCATGTGGGTTCAGTTGGAGCTGATGCATCAAATGCCAAGGGAGTCCCAAATTCATTCACCAATTCCATAGTTGTGCATGTAGGAAATAGTATCAACCCTAAATGAAGGAATAATCTAATAAGAATGGATAGCTTTAAGGGTGGTCTAGAGTGGGAGGAGAGAAGGAAGGATACATATAAGTCAAATAACAAACAGGGTCCCATAAAAAATTTGGAATGTCTCGATTTGGACAACCACTTTGATAGGTTGAGTGATGATGGAGGGGTTGAATGTAACAACCATTCTCCCAGAATAGTATAGTCTAATAGAGAACAACCCTCAGATGAAATAGGAGGGTATAAAAATGGCATGTACAACCCAATGAGGTAGAAGGGGATTAAATAAAATAAGGACCTGGGGAGTTACATTGTCACCAAGAAGTATAAATAAAAGGGATGCAAAGACTAATCATATCTCTCTATTCTGATGTCGACACGGTCAGGGAAAAAAGGTGGTAAATACATAGAGGATGATCTTCAGCCGATTGAAGGATGGGAGGTTACACAGGATAAGGGAACCTCAGATGGAAGAAAGGAAGATTAACAAGTTGGTGACACTGAGTCCCCAAAACAACATGCTAATGGGACCTTGGGTGTTTTAGATTCACCTCGCGAAATTTATTAAGAGGAGAATGAGGGACAAATTTCATTGATACCATGACATCTAGAAGATATGCGGTTGGTGAAGGAGGGTGAACACCCTTCTACACAGTAGTGGGTGGATAGGACTCCCAAATGTCCTCAGCCATAGGAAGACGTGGTTGTGGACCTTAACATCGAACTGCTCATGCACTCTGGTGAAGAAATGGTGGAGTATGTACTACTGATTAATCTGAAGATGGAATATTTTGATCAAATGATGGAAAGAATGATCAAGTTGGACATTATTCGAGAGCAATATGAGTGGATTGAAAAGGAAGACTGCATATTTATTATAATTTTTAACATGGGGGAGATTAGCAAAAATAAATACTTGCAATCTTGGGATTATCTTGTATACCATTATGAAGACATTTTAAAGGATGGTCTATAAATACATGTAAATTTTATTCCCCGAAAATTGTGTATAGAGATTAATTTCAACTGGCTTACACATTTCTTTTAAAAGTATGTAGTTTCTTTTGTTTCTTCATCTGGATAGTTGTGAGGGTTCTCACTTTTCCCTTACAAGTGTTTTAAAATCAAGAAATGTTACGTTGTATGATGGTTTCATAATCATAATAAAATTTAATTATATTTAATATATTGAAATTATTTTTTAATGAAGAATATAACAGATTTAGAGGAGGTAAAATGGTAATTTAAAAGGAAGTGACCAGTTTAAGAGATTACCTCTTCTTTGAAACAACTCATTTATATCTCATCTTAAGAAACCTAGAGTTGGTATTTTCAGAATATCATCTCTTATATAATTTGTATATTGGTGTAGAGTAGAATTTTTTTTAGTTTTGGTAGAACTAAAAGGCACAAAGTTGTGTGAAGAGTTGAAATAAGGGGTTTAATTTTCTAATTGAGGGGAGGGGCACTCTTGGGGTTTCTTTAAAATATTAAAATACAATAAATTCATTATATAGAAAAATAATTCAAAATGTATAGTTATTTAAAAATTAGTTATAATGGGGTTAAAATATAATCAATAAAAAATGATTTATAGTTTTAAGTGGTCCTTTAAAACATTTCTTTTGGTTTAACACCTTATTTGACCTATATTAACCTTATCCACATTAACATATTTTTTCACTCTTAAATGGTTATAATTTTTAGTATATGGTGATAATTTTATAATAAATGGCCATAGGATGGATTTTTTACCCTATATTATCAAATTTATTCTCATTAATTATTAGTACAACTATTTAAATAATTTAATAAGAAGATATTTTGATAAAATATCATTCATGTTAATTTTGACACTATTCATTAAATTTGACATAAAATACATAAATCATTTTCTTTAATTTTAATGTAATCACTAAAAAAAATTATTAATATGTCATAATATTCTATAAAATTCACGTAACATTATAAATCATTAAATTTTTATAACATTTAATATTTTTAAAATTATTTTTTTATTTTTTTATTAATTGGTGAAATATCATGTAAATGTTTCATAATAATTTAAGGTAATTATATAATGACTGAAAATTAGATATAAATTCCCATTGTAAAAATAATTTAATTATTCTCCAAATATAAATTTTTTGTTCATAACATTCCTTTGTACCTATATAGAAACATAATAGATATTTAAACATAAGAGAATGACATTTTGTATATTTCTTTTCATTAAATATTATATAGGTAATTTTTATGGAACATTGTCCATTAAACAATTATATTTATAGAATAACGTGATAAGGGTATAAATACCCTCACTAAATAACAATTAAGATGAATAATTATGACCTCAAAATTTATTTTTAACCAATTTTAAAATAATTTACCCTTTACTAATGTGATATATTTTACCACAGTTAATATTCAATATGCTTAAAAATGAGAGAGACTTATTTTATAAATTTGGATATTTTGAGTATAAATATGGAATCAATTTTTTAGAAATTAATTTATACAATTGGAATAAATTAATATTAAAATTATAATGAAAATGCTATGAAAATAAAATTTTCAGAGAAAATACATTTCTAACAATAAAACTTGATTTATTCTTATCCAAATTATAGAAAAAACAATATTAGATGAATTTAGAAACATTTTATTAAATATATGATATATTAATTTCATTAAAATAATTAAACAATATTTATTAGATTAAATTATTAATATAAAAACACAATTTTCACCTAAAAATAGATTTAAAAAAAAACATTTCTATTATTTTTAGATTATAATTTTTTATTTTAATTAATAATTAATTGATAAGCAAATAATTAATTATATACCTATTTAAACCATAAATTTTTTATAATTTAGTTAGTCTATTCATACCTTCCAATCCAATGTCTAATAAAATAACCATAACACTAAGTAATAATATTTTAATAGTAAGTCACAATTTTTTTAAACTCGGTGTAGCATGTAACACAATATATCAATGAAGTAAAATCTATTTATAGAGAAATATTACATAAAATATTAGGGCGTTACATTCGACCCCCATTAAAATGAATTTAACAGTTAAAATTTATGTACTCTGATATAAACATATGTGAATACTTCTTCCTCATCACATCCTAAGGTTCCCATGTATCTTCATCAAAATATTGGTTACTCCACAAATCTTTGACCAGGTAAGTTGTCTTATTTCATAGAAATTTCTCTTTATGATCCAAAATCTCTATTTATAGTTATTTATAAGATAAATATTTTTCTATTTGTATGAAATATAATTTCAATACATGTGACTGATAAATAATTGACTTTCTAGGGAGAGATACATGGACCACGTCATGAAATTGAAAGAGATTCGGTGGATGTACCAAATGACAGGCTACCATATCAATACGAAAATAATTTTTTAGGGTAAAAATATATCTAATTCTCAAATTTACCTTATTTGAACAACACATAAACTTATTCCATGAAGATATTTTTAATAATAACTTTTAACCAACATTTGACTCCTTATCTCACCAATGATTTCCAATATTATATTTTTGTCAACATTGTGGTACCATAATATACTATTGAATGGATATAAACCTATCCTTCATGTTTTTAACTAAATCAAGCCAGAATATCTTTCATTATCTAATTCCAACCAAATGTTTTGTGTTCTACACTTCTTTCTATATATAGATTTATATGGATCCATATTAGGGATTGAGTGAAAGATATTTCGATATGAAAATTATATCAACAGAAGTTATTGATCCCATCAACCATTTAAATAAATAGAGAAATAAATAAACCTTTTTTCAAGAGTATTAATGGTACTATAATATTCAGTATTTATCTATGGATGATATTCAATATTGAAACACAAATCTCTATCCAAATCCTTCTAAAGACTTTTCCAAAACATTGAAGTAAACCTAAAATACTAATCATATATAATATAATGTGGTACTCTATGAAATATCACAACATAATAAATAACATATAAATATTATCAAGGGATAAATATTATCTAATAGAAATTATGTGTGCTGAATTTGAAAGGAAATCAATTATATACCAAATATCATTGGGCCCTTTTGATTTTTTGGGGAATCTGAAGACACAGTCCAAGGTGGGTTCTTACCCTTTCTATTATGGAATAGGTAATGATTGTAACATATTGTTATATTCTTTTAACTCATTATTAACTTGATAACAAAGAAAAACTCAGATACATAATCAAACATATCTCTCTTCATTTTGTCTCACCATAAATAATAATTATGGTTTCTATAAATATTTAATGATGAATAAAGAATAATGTACTATGATCTTTATCCAATTGATCCTTCTTCATGTTTGGTATGGGTGAAACACATACAATGTTCTTGAACATTATCATTCCCTCATAATCAAGGTTGAGCATGTGAAAATTTCTAATATTCTTCTATAGTTCCATATCTTCCTTATGTTCCCCTTTATTCATAATTTGGATAAATTATTAAACACTTATTTGAAAAATAATTAATTTCTCCTATAACATCAATATTTCAATACGAATCCTTTGAAAATCCATAAATATTAGATATTTTGTGATCCTAATCATATATATTCTAGCATGATACTTTTTTTTCAGAGTACCTACCACCTTGTTCTCATTCCCAATGTGTTAATGTATTTAATAGTCACAATAT
Organism: Viscum album; assembly: GCA_963277665.1. NCBI lineage: Eukaryota > Viridiplantae > Streptophyta > Magnoliopsida > Santalales > Viscaceae > Viscum > Viscum album. Next base: position 1,296,281,852 of record OY728136.1, read on the forward strand.
TTAATCAACTCCAACAATATTATAAAGTTAATATAAAAATATTTATATGTTAATATATATTTTTAACTTTTATGATATCTAAATATGTAATACTTTTCACCATATAGATAATTCTTCCATATATTCGACCCAAAAATTAACGTTTCCAGCTCTAAATCATAGATCATGTAATTTTACTCATGTTTTTCTATTAGAATCATCAATAATCTATCATCATAAAATTATGTATTAGAAAGATCATAGTAACTTATTTTATACATCCCTATTAATCAAAAAACCCTTCTCTGCTAGTGTGAGAATAGGTCCACTGATCAAACTTGTCTTTAGTTCTTTTAAATTTTCCTCACATTTATATTTCTAAAGAAACTTGGCTCCATTTGGAGTAAAATTTGTAAGTGGATTACAAATCTTATAGAAATTATAAAAAAAATCCAATAATATCAATCCAAACCAAGGAAAATATGGATCTTAGTTACCACAGTTGGTCTAGTACATTTTTAATAACTTCCCTCTTTGAAGGATACACATATTTACCATTATATGAGGTCATATAAAAAATGAATTAAACACTCTAAATCAAAAATTCCCTCTTTGTGAATTTTTTATAGAAATTATCCTTTCTCGTGGACTATAGAAAATTTCTAAAATGATCTTCAGGATATTACATACTCTTTTAATATAAAATAATATCATTTATATTGACTAACAAAACTAATATAATTAATCTCTAACGAATATATTCAATAAATTTATGTATATAGTAGGTGAATTTTTAAGAAAAAAAGGAATTACTCTAAATTCATATTGTCCATATGGTGTACAAAATGAAATCATGGGCATATCTTCTTCCTTGAACCATAATAGATGATATCTAGAATGAGGGTTGATCTTAGAAAAGAATTGAGATATACAATATTTATAAAAATAATCATCAATACCTGGTAGAAGATACTTTTTCTTAATAGCGATCTTTTTAAGTTCTCTATAATCAATGTACAGTTTCATTAATCCATATTTGTTCTTAATAAAATGAACAATTTCACCACATAGTGATGTGTGTGGAAGAATGAATCCATTATCAAGATTCTCTTGTAGTTTCTTCATCAAAACCTATAACTCAATTAGGACCATTATATATAAAGTCTTTCTAATAGATGTATCATCATGTATGAGTTCTACTGAAAACTCAACTTTTTGATTTGGATGATGTGTGATAAATTGTTTTTTGAATATATAACCAAACTCCTGAACAATAGGTATATCATTTTATTGTATTTCTCCACAACAATTTGCGATAAATCCCCTTTATGGGAAGGAATTAAGACATAAAAGAAAGAAGTAATTTCCATTGTACATTTATATTCATCCACACGTAGATAAATGAGCATGGGTTCATTTGGAATATGAAATGTGACTTCCCTTCATTATAAATTAATATGGGATACATATAAATAATTCAAATATATACTTAGAATCACATCAAATTCAACTAAAAGGATAATTATTATATTTTTAGGAATAAGTTTCACACAAACATAAACTAGGGAAAAATATAAACATAATATATGACAATCATACCATTAATGGTTTTCAATTATATCTCAATTTATAATAATTTAGTTTCTAATTTTATAACCTTTGAAAATTCCATATATATGAATTAGTTGGTTCATCTAGAATAAACTAAGAAATTATCTATTTTAGAGTGGATAATAAGTGTATCTTTCACCCCATCATTCCCGTAACCAACTTTTTTAGTTGTGATTTCATGATATTTATCTTTTACTTTTGGATTAATAAATTTTTATGGTAATCATAAAAAACATTAGATTCATGCACTAGTTGGAATTATGAACATATTCAGTTCATTTGAATCATTGGAGTGTAGGTGGTACATTAGTTAGAATCTTATTATACTCTATTACATTAACCAGAATATCCATACCCTTTCAGAATTCATGGGATATATAACCAACCATTACACTTTTAAAAAACCTCCCAAATCTATTTAATAAATTCCATTGATGTTTATTCCCATATTTCTGGCAGGTAATGGTTGTAATTTCATTCCACCATGTGATTTATTTTAGTTTTCTTCAAACACCAAATTCATTTCTATATATAAATTATGGGAATAGTGTAATTATCCATGTTCTATTCCCACCTTTAGTGTACATCAAATGATTTATTCATATCTATTATATAGTTTTATAGTAAACACCTTTTGGAGAATTATTTTTAATCCATCAAATAATCAATAAATTTTACATTGATGGATAATGATTAAACCAAATGCATTCTTTGGAAGTTTTGTAAAATTTTCTTAATGGTACCAATAGATTCATTATCCTTCTTATTCAGATAAAGGAATTGATTCTCCATCAGTGTATATAGAATATTAGTGAAGTAAATATTGTAAAATATCCTCCTAAACGCATCCCATTCGACTGTATCAATTTATTCCACTTGTATCATTTTCTTAATAAGATTCCACCATTGATCTGATTCTCCTTCCAAAAGATAAATGTGTCGAATTTTTTTTGATAATATAATAACTAAAGAATAAAATATATTTTCACAATGGTGTCGATCAATTTCTCAGAAACTAGTGAATTTATATTGACTTAAGCATAACATATAAAGATATTACATCATTTTTTATAAATATTCATCATATTACCAAAGTAGATTCTTAAGGATTGTAATAATTTGTTGTCTTTAGAAAAATTGAACAAAATCTTCAAACATGGTGAAATATGTTAAATTATTATAGTAATGATCTTTCCCTCTTGTTATTATTCTTAAAACACTCCTTCCTAACCTAGGGAATAGAAACATAACAAAGGGGTGAGACAGAATGATCAGTAAGGGTGAATAAGGGAAATGAGTAAGAATAACTTGAACATTAGGGAAAGGGAATGTGATAATAATGTGTTAATATCATACCATTCATATCTAATATCATAATCACGAGACATGGAATATATATTGGCACTTCGTAATATATGAATCATTTGGAAAGAAAGATCATAATCCATAGAAGGGTAAAAAATGAATAAGACATGGAATTTTATCTTACACATCAATATATAACATCATGATCATATATATAGGAAACATTTCAAACATTAAGTTAAGGGTATGAAATTAGGACCCCTCAAAATCTTATGGACATTCAACCCAATCCACACATAATGATGTGAACATGAAATCAGGTTCCCACTTAACATTGTGGACATGTAATCAGGTTCAAGAATAAACTTATGGACATTAAACCAGATCCATGAATAACATTGTAAAAATGTAATTAAGTTCACACAGAAAATTATTAAAACATATTAAGGTTCACTCATAATATTGTCAACATGTAATCAGGTTTATTCATAAAATTATAGACATGAAACCAGGTCCAGGAAATAGGTTTTGTACATGTATTACGGTTTATGCATAACATTGATACTCATTATACATCCATCATTAACCAATTAATTGTCTGTATATATAGGTTCCACCCATCTCATGATAACATCATTCATAAATATTCAACAAAATTAAACATTTATCATATCATGACCCATAAAAAAGAGATATGTTTTATAAACATCAAATCAAAACCCATGAAATGAAATGGGTATCATTAATATTTCATCACATCATAACAGTTGAAAAGAGATGGGTTTTATAATGATTTCTTAAAAGAATAACCAATGAAAATAAGTGTGTTTCAAAATCATATAACGCATGGAAATAAAATGAGTGTCATATGAATCATTCCATCAAAACATAATCCATCAAGAAAGAATATGAATGAAACCATTTGATCATTTATTGGAAAGGCTTAAGTAATATCAATGAATGTTCTCATATATGGAAAATAACATGGGAAGATGTTTTGAATAAAAATCATCTGGAAAATAGCCTTTATTCTCTGAAAATTATTTTTAAAACATAAAACCATTGGAAACCCATTTTCTTTTAAATTTCACTTAAAACATAGAAAAAATTCTTGAAATTATTTTTAAACAATTTTACCTTGTAAACATATAAAACAATCATGAGAACATTTTTAAATCCTTTTATCAATTAAAAATTAAAAAAATAATCATGAATTAATTTTGAAACCCATTTATTTTAAAACACTTAAAAAACTTTTAAAGAAATCTTAAAAATGTTTTGAAAACCATTTTCCTTATTGATTTGTAAAAGAATAATGAAAACGTTTTAAAACACGTTTCATTGATTTTTTTTGAAAAAATATGAAGATTTATTGAAAACTATTTAGAAATTATTTTATAATGAAAAATTATGAATAATAGTTGACAAAATTTTTATAAGACTTGGACTTGAATGAAAATATATTTCTAACAGAAGAATGGGTAAAGTTGAGCTTTCATAAAAACACTTTCATTACTTTATTATGTACCAAAGAGTGGAAAATTCTACCAATAAATTATTATATTATTTATAATGAGAGGATTTTATCTATAATGAGTTTTCTTGAGAGATGTATCATAAGATTTAATCAATGTATGAATAGTGATAAGAAATATCTAAAATTTATGAGATTGTTTCAAAAAAATCTTACCACTTGGTAACATTGAACCACAATCCCCATTTAAGAAAATGAAATTAAATGAAGATTTAAATATCCTAAAAGTAACGACATTAATTATAAAAAATTTCAAAGGTAGTGTATACAACTCATAGAAAAATATAGGTTCATTATATGACATGCATCTCAAATAAGGTAAGTTTAGACAAAATGTCCTTACCGATTTGAAAACTTTTGAAAGATAAACCCCTTAAATAAAGATCAATAAATTGATATTTAAATACCTATATAAATAATTATAAGATATATATAATTCATTAATGGGTAGTACATAGAACAAAAAAATAATTGAGTGGTGAATAAGGCATGTATCTCACGAAAATAAAAGTGAGATGAAATTCCCTTAACTTATCCTCCATTTTGTTGTCTGGTATCTATCCTCATACATAATGTATTAAAATAAGTTACTAAATTATAACATGACTATAATAATTTTTATAATATTATATATATTATTCTTATACTATCTTATAACTTTTTTTGTTAATAATCATTCATTATTTCACTATTTGATGTGTTAATTGCCTAATTTTCTCAAGTATGTTTTGACTAGTTATTTTTTTCTTTTATTACATGTATAATGAATTTATAATTTAATCTATTTAAAATAGTAATAAATTATTTATATATATTCAGTACATATGTATTGATAAAAATCTATAATGTTTGAAGATAATAAATGAAATGCACCATTCATAGAGATGCTCTGTCGTACGTACACATGAATGCTATTTTCATTTCCTTGTGGTATTAAACAAATTAAAAGTAAATAATATATGAATATTATAATTATAGTATCATATATATGTAATATATGTTACATTGGTTTATTATTACCATACTTATTTCATTCCTGGTGTGGAATGAATGAGTCACATCGCTTTGAGGGGGTGGTAGTCCAAACATCCTCAAATTAAACTATCGTATGTACACATGATGGGAATTATACTGGTATGTTCTAAATAAAAATTATAGAAAAATAATGGAATTATAAAAATCATATATTTCATATAAAAACATATTTTCCATCATAATGTTCACTATGATATGTGGCAAAGTAAAAATTAATAATCATCGTTTTGTGAGTCTATAGTTCATCATACACAGAAACATAATGTTTGTTACCCATTAGATGGAGGTCTTTGTATGTGATGTTAGAAACAATAAAATATAAAATCCAAGTATATTTAGTATAATTTTTCAATTATGTAATCATGTAATAAGAAGATAATTGGTAGTATATAAGTAAATTAAAGAAATGAGATCATTGGAAACTGTTACAGTAAAATCGGGTAACTACTTTTGGCATATAAAAAATGGATTATTTGGAAGTATTTATGCTCAAAGGTAGTATTAAAGGTTGAGGGGAGGGATTTTGGGAAGAAAGTTGGGAAGATATTGTCCAAACCCAAGTGGTTTTAGAGGTGTAGGGAATTGGGAGAAGTGGTGGCCTTTTATAGTGGAGGAGGAGTGAAACTCTTGTATTATTTTGACAAAGGAATTTTATACAAGTTTATTATATCTATTGATTTAATGTATTGGTTATAACTTATTGTTTTAAATAATAATGTGTTTATAATATATCATTGTCTTGTAATATTTAGTTTCAAGTGTAGTGTAAGCTATCAAATAAAGTCTCTCTTATGTGTAATAGAATCTAAATATGTTTGGTTTGCATTAAAAACTTTAGGATATATTATATTTATTCAATATAGTAAATATATTTTCATCTATTGGGTTATTATATTATATTCTACACTTGTTATTTCATGTAACAGAAACCAAGTCATTGTTTCATGTAATGCAAGCCAAGTTGGTGTCATGTAGTGCATGCTAAGTTGGTGTCATGTGAAAGGAATGTTTGGCTTATTGAAGTATAATACCTCTATGAAAATTAATTTATTCAAAAAAAAAAATAGTTCATAAAAAATAAGGGTGTCACATTCTATCCCCCTTTAATTTAATTTTACCCTCAAAATTCATCTCGTTTATCAATGACTTTATATTTTAAAGTATCTTTCACAGAATACCACATTATAAAAATGAATACTAAATAATAATTTTAAAAATAGAAGTTGAAAACATAATGGTTAACCAAAGTAACATATAAATTTGTTTCCACATAGGAAAACATAGTTTTGAAGTGAAAACAAGGATACATAATAGAAATCTAACTATCATGTTCGGATGTACAGTGATTGAGAACGTGGTCAGGAGAAAGATAATAATCAAAAATCCATAAATCCATGATTATCTAAGGGACCATTTGACTCCTCGTAAAAGAAGATACTAGGATAACCATTTCAGTTTCAAAATCTATTCCATATGGTTGAAAAATTTTCATGGGAACTTATAATTAATTGGTTTCATTAAATTTCATAATGAAAATATCTCCCCTCACTAATATCTTGACCAACTTCCACTAAACCAAAATCTCTAAAAAGAAGGTGAATTTTTCATTCATGAAGCACTATAAGATAATGATATCCATAATAATTCATTCCATCTCTCTTTAGTTACCATCAAAAAAAAATTATAGATAGTTATCCAATATACATAAATCCCCATGTTGTGAGATAACAATTTAATCTCAGAAACTTCATCAGATGTTTAACTTAAACATCACAAAATTGGTAAACTGTATAACCCATATGAATGATGAAAATCTAGAACCTTAGAAATAGTGAAACTGAAACAATTTAACATTTATCCCCATGTATCACAAAGTATCTATTTGTTGTTACATTCCAAAAAATGTGAATATCATCTCCATATATTATTCTAAAACATGTCAATTACCATAAATCCTTATTGAAAACAAGAATTCTTCATTATTCCATAGGTTACTAGATATATTCATTAAATCTGTGAAGTTGTAAACATCATCCATTATAACAGAAAAAACTTTTTCAATAGATCCTTTATCACTTCTAATGTAATAAATGCTATCTAATTCACTTTATCCAAATCAATCATCTCTTTATCCATGTGGAATACAGTTTTCTCATCATCTTGATCACATTAAGGGTTATATTCCATTAATTCAAATTACACTTTTCTAAGTCTTCATCACCACTAAAAATAATCTATTCAATACTTAATGAAAGATTATATTGAAAATAGATTTATATTTCATTATTCTCATAACATAATCATTGAATTACAAAACAAAAGTGATTCATCCATCCATCTTTATTCATAAATCACTAATTAGGGTTCATTAACTTATTCTTTAATACATCATTATGGTAATATGTGAATCATGTCTGAAGGTTACTTAACCTCAATATAATCATTCTTCTTGTGATTAATGTAAACAATATTGGAAGAACATTACATCAGTTTCACATTTATATTTCGGTCTTATGATCTTTACATGTATAATTAATACTTATATAACCTTACTTATTGTATTTATGAGATTTACACTTGGGAATTAAATTTTCACAATTCCTATAATTTTAATATCTAAAACAATATTTGTTGACCATGTTCCTTCTAGTTCTCTCTATTGACTAAAACTATAAAGTGTAGTGTGAGAAACATTTTTCATATTGGGATACCATATAGTCATGGAAAATTATTTATTGGGTTCCCAAATCATGGATCCTATATCCCTAATCTATGACAGATTAGGGTTGTCCATTCATATTCATAGAAAAATTCTATTTAAATATTCATTGTGGTTCAGGGAGAGTTTGTGAATTCCCAATTCATATCCCCTAGTAGTGTCAACCCAGGTGTGTAGGAAGGCCCATTGTCAGGTACCATATTATCTCAAGTCAGACCCAGGAAGTCTTGTCAGTGTTGTTACCCCTAAGTAGATCTATATTGGATTCACATCCACATATAGTATCCAGATAGGTATATATTTGTATGAAACCATTCACTATATCCCTTACCAAAATTCCAGCACATTTCCATAATCGTTGACTCATCAGTATTCTTGTCCATATCAAAATACCTAAACATGTCCTTAAAAACATACCTAGGAATCTCACTAAATTTTTCTCATATTAGTTTCCAATGGTTGACTAAAACATTACTTTGATACAAAATATATCTACCCAGGCTTAACATACTTAGATATTGCATCATTTTTTGTTAATATTCACTATATTACATAAGTACGTGGTCGAGGAACATAATAGTTTAGTGTCCATTGAAACATGGATAAAAATCATAGAAATTACTGAAATATTTTCTATGTATCTAGAAAATATCTTCCCCTCTAGTAATTATACATAAAAAATTAATTCCTAACATGGGGAAAGAAATCATAAGAAAAGGGTGAGATCGAATGCTCAGTATGGGTAAATATGGTTAATGCCTAAGCATTACATGAACATAGGTGTATAAGAAAGTGAGGATTATAATTGAATATAGTAACCTACATTTCATGTATCATAAAAATAATAAATAATTTAAATATTAGAATTCCATAAGACATGAATCATAAGGAAATGAAGATAATAATACATGGAAGTGTACCATATGAATAAGACATGGAATCGTGGACTACACATCAATTTATAACATCGTGAACATATATAAGTAGAAAATAGTTCACACATTATGTTTAGGAAATGAAATCAGGACCACTCATAGTCTTATGGTCATGAAACCATGTCCATACATTATGTTGTGAACATGTAATCAGGTCCACACATAACATTGTGAACATGTAATTAGGTAAATGAATAAACTTATGGACTTGAAAACATGTCAATTAATAACCTTTTTAACATATAATAATGTTCCCACATAATATTATGAACACATAATAATGTTCATTAATAATATTGTGAACATATAATCAGGTTCATGAATAAACTGATGGACATGCAACCAGGTCCATTCATAACATTGTGAACATGTGATAAGGTTCACGCCTAACATTTATACGCATGAGTCACCCATCATTACCCAATTAATTTGAGTGAGATATAGGTCCCACCCATATCATGATAAAATCATTCATAAGTAAGATACAAAATAAAACATTCATTATATCATGACCTATAAAAAGATACATGTTTTATAAACATCATTTCAAAAACCATGAAATGAAATGTGTATAGTTTACATGCTATCACATAATAACCTATAAAAAGAGATACTTATTATAATCATTTAATCAACCCATAACCTATAAAAATAATTAGGTTTTAAAAGAATATAACCTATAGAAAATAAACAGGTTTCATAAGAATCATTCCATCAAAATAAAACCATTGAGGAATGAATATGAATTGAACTATTTGATCATTTACTATACGTGATTAAATAACATAAACTCACGTCATCCTAAATGGAAAATAAATTTGGAAGATATTTTTTTAAATAAAAATCTTGAGAAAAAAATCCTTTCTTCATTTAAAGGTCTCTCTTACATAAAACCTTTAAAAACCCACTTTCTTTGATGTTTCGTTGAAAATGTAAAAATAGTGTTTGCAATAATTTTGAAAACATTTCCACTGAAAATTTTAAAATAATTGTGAAAACATTAAAAATAAATCTTTGAAAATATATTAATTAAATTAAAAACAATTTTTTTCAAAAACACATTGAAAACTTATAAAGAAAGCTTTAAAAGTATTTGAAAACCATTTTCCTTTAAAACATCTAAAAGAAGAATGAAAACATTTTGAAAACAATATATTTGGAAATACTTCTAAAAATTATAAATAATTCTTCAACCCATTCGACATTTTTTATTGAAAATACTTTTAAAAATTATGAATAATACTTGATAATAGTTTTAGAAAACATAGTTTTTATAGAACATAGATTTTTTACTGTAGAGAGGGTAATGTTGGGATTTCATTAAAACACTCTCTTAACTATATTATGTACCAAATATTGTTAATGGTAACAATACATGAATATATCACCAATAAACAATGTATAATCACATTATTTATTTTTATTGAGGGATGGATCATAATATTTCATCAAAGGAAGCATAATTATAAATAATCTCAAAAAGTTAAGAGATTGCTTTAATAAACTCTTACCATATGGTAACTTCAAACCATAGTCCCAATTTATGAATATGAAATTACATGAAGCATTAAATATAATTAAAATAAGATTATTAGTGATCTAACATTTCAAATTCAGTATGTACACCTCATGGAAAAATATAGATGCATGACATGGCATGCGTCTCAATGAAGGAAAATTGAGAAAGAATTACATTACAGATTCTGTAACTTCCGAAACATGAACCCCATGAAATAAAGATCAATAAATGGATATGTAAATACTAATAGAATTTAGTATAAGATAAGTATAATTAATTAATGATATGTATATAAACCAAAAAAAATATGTGACTATTGAATAAGGCATGTATCTCATGGCAATAAAAGGGAGATGAAATTCCCTTGCCTTAACCTTTATATTATTTTATGATAATTATCCTCATGTATAGTGGTTTAAAATATGTTACTAACTTATAAAATAACCATAATTAATTGTATAATATTATATACCATCATTTTGTAACGTCTTATTACCAGTCTGTTAACAATCATTCATTATTTTCACTATTTCATGTGTTAATTGCCTAGTTTTCTCAATTATGTTTTGACTTATTATTTTCTTATCCTATTAAATCGATAATTATTTAATAATAGGAATAATTCAAACCATTCATTAATTATCATATATATTCAGTACATTGTTATTTATAATAATCTATAATGTTTGGGGGTAAGAAATGATATTCACTATTCATGGAGATGTAGGTTGTACGTATGCACGAACGCTAATTTCATTTAATTATTGTATCAAATGAATTAAAAGAAAATGATATATTAATATTATAAATAAAATATAATATCTATGTTATATATGTTTCATATGTTTATTAAGACCATCATTTTTAATATTCCATGTATAGAATGGATGAGTCACATCACTCTAAGGCGGAGATAGTACACACCTCCTCAAATCAAATTATCGTATTTACACAAGATGAAAATTATAAAGGTATGATATAAATAAAAATTAAAGAATCATAAATACATTATTAATATCATATATTTATATATAAAATATAAATATATTTTCCATCTTATTCCCACCATGATAGGTTGTCATTTAAAAAATAAAGAATCATTTTTCATGACGCAGTAGTTCACCATACACAGAAAGAATATGCTCATTACCCATTAGATAGAGGTGAGAGTAAGTGTTGGTAAAAAACATTACATGAATAAATTATAGTATATTTTGGATAATTATTTTTATTTAATCATGGATTAATAATATTATAGGGAGTGTAGAAGAAAATGTAAGAAAAGACATTGTGGGAAAATGTTAACATAAAATTAGGTAACTACATTTGGATTATACCGAAGGGATTCCATGGAAGGATTTATGAAAAAAATGGATTCTTCAATGTATATGGTAGGGATTTTGGGAATGTATTTGGGTAGATATAATATGAACCTAATCTTTTTGAATGTTATAAATAAGTGGTAGAATGCGTGTCTTTTTATAGGGGAGGAGTGGTACTCTTGCAATATTTTGACAAAGGAATTCCATACACACTTTTCACATTACAAGTGGCTCCATTAATATAATAATTTCAATAAAAGAGAGTATATGGTATATAAATTGCAATAAAATATCTCTTTTACAACTGTATAAGTCATTTTGGGCCATAGGGTTAAGGTTTATTTCATTATTATGCTATATTTAACCTTAATCATTGTAATTAATTTTAATCACTTTGAGTAATATTTTTGGTAAAAAACAAAATTTCTATTATTAGACATTATAAATAATGATTATTCCAAATATTTAATCATTTTTTTAAAACTACAATCACATTATTGGTGGAAATTAATTTAAAATCCATCCCACATATGGGAAGAAAATGAGGGTTTTGAAAGTATAAATATTTGAATGTATACTATGTTTTCATAGTTAATTAAAAATTGAAATTGACTAAAATGAAATAAATTAGATTAATTGATATTAATATGATCTAATTATACTTTAAAGACAATATAAAACATTATTTATCTTTTTAAATAAATTGGATGAAAAATCAGTTTGGACCTAAAATTCATTATTTTTCATTATTCATTTAAAAAATGAATCTTTACTGAAAAATACTAAAAAATGACCCTAAGATAATTTTTATGTTTTTATTCTATATATGAAGTTTATTTTGAAATATAAAATTTATAAAGGGTAAAATTTTGGATTTAAAATTGGTTATCCATTCAAATGTTTTAAATTATCTTTTATAAAATATTGGTGTTTATGTGTAAAATTGGTATTATTCTTATCTTATTCATATCATACCTTATTGGATGAATATAAAAAATATTTAATTGAATATGTAAAATATATATTTTATTAAATAAACTCAATAACTTTGATTGATTTATTTTATCATGACAAAATTTTTTTGGAAGCATGAAAATAATAATAATATTTCTTTTTATATTCATATGGTTATTATTTTAATTTATAATTAATATGTAACCAATGAATTCCTTTTATATTTATATAAAACATAAATTTTCATAATTCAGTTATTAATATTTAGAACTACTGATTTAATCGATATGTTATATCTTGTTATATTAAATAATAATGTTTTAATAATATATCACTCTCTTCTAGTATTTAGTTTTATGTGAAGTGTAAGCTGTCAAAGAATATATCTATTGCATGTAACGCAAGCTAAATAAGTTAATTTAGCATTAAAATCCATAAAATATGTTATATTTTTTAAATATTTTAAATATATTGTAAAGTATTAGGTTATTATATTCCCTTTTATAGTTGGGGTTGCATGAATGGATGTCAAGTTGGTATTGCGAGTGACACAAGTCAAGTTGGTGTCATGTAGAATATGAAAAGTTTGTGTCATATGAATGGAATGTTTTATTTAGTGTAATAAAATACATAAAGGAAAATTAATTTATTCAAAATAAATATTTCACAAAAACTCAGGGTATTGCAGAATTATAACAACCACTAAAAGAAGGTGGATGGTGTCTCATGAAAGACTCAATTGGACGTTATATACTTATTTACTATTTTGGAATCTCATCATGATTTATAGCCTAAGAAATAATTCCAAGAATAGAAATAAAATTATGAATTCCACCCCCCATGGTATTTTGTTTCTCTAGTGGACACTGATTACATTGCCCATCACATTCATTATTAGGATGATGCCTTTTTATTTAAGTTATTGACTAATATGAAAAAAAGTGTAATAATTATTATATAATAATTATAGTTAAATAATATAAAATAATAATGATATATTTCATAGGATTTTTAAAACATGACACATACTTCTCAATCTTTGATACCTTACATTTAACCTAGAATATCCATTATCATTACCGAAAAATATAGAATGTTATCACTTAGACTAAATGCCAGAGTTTTTTACCATTTTTTTTAATTGAGATCCCAAAATATTGACTAAAAATATCATTCTATTCTAAAATAAATAAACCCTATATTTTCATACAGATCTTTTTCACCATTGGAGATGAATATTCAATACATTTCATAAATGTACACTTTAGGATTGTAAAAGTTTAGTGTCATTCGAGACTAGTTACAAAATCATTTTATTTCATTAAATTTCACAAATATATCCACAAGATCATTAACAATAGTACCTTTCAAATAAGACCCCTAATTAAACCTTTATTTATTACTTGGGGAAAAGAAACATAAGAATGTATGATCCCAAATGCCAAGTATGGGTGATATCAATAGATGATTATATGAATGAATAAGATAATCATAGGAGTATGAGATCATGAACATAACGTAAAAGGTATATACCTAATGTATCATAGAACATAAACATGATTCTTTTCATAAAACATCATCATTTAAAAAAGACATGAATCACTAGAGTGATAAATCTTCATGAATCATGAATAATAAGTTCATATAAGAAAACTATAGTCACATCATATGTATAGAATCATTTTATATATCTAGGATAATTAATGACACCATAAAATCATATTGGATCAAAAATCCATAACTATTTTCCATATCATAACAGATCAGGAATCCCCACTTATATCTTATAGAGGATCAACCGCATCAGTTTATTTCCTATAGTGGATCAAGAAAATTGACTTGTTTCCCATTGTAATATTAGGAAATATAAAATTAAACCAAATTAATTGGAGAGCTATATAATTCTGAACCCAACTATCAAAAAATAAAAAATCATTCATTTTTTCAATAAGATCATTAAACATTAATCATATCATCATATCATATGACATGTATTGAAAATGGGTTTCATAAAAAATTAATCAATCAATCATAGCACAACCCATAGAAGAAAAATGAGTTTCCTAAACATTTAATCATCATAAATATAAACAATTCAATGAAATAATATGGATTATATCATTGGATAATATCCATATTAAAATATAATTGACCAAAAATCATGTTATCATAGATGATAATTCCATTAAAAATCACTAGGATATTTCTTGATAAAAATACCAATTTCATTTTCAATTGACCTATTGAAAATATAAAACAGCACTAAAATCAATGAAAAATTATATTTGAAAATAAATTTTGATAATTTTAATGTTATCATAAAATCATAGAGTAATCATGATGATGGAAAATTTCTATTATGAAATATATGTTAAAATAAAACCATCCTTTTACACTTTTGTAAAAAGTCTAAAAACTAAATTATTCATGAAATGACAAGAAGATTCCTTTTAAAGAAATTTAAAACTAAATAATGGGTAAATATGAAATATAAAAAGCCATAGGATAATACAAAAAACATTTTTGATATAATTTTTTTGAAAATATGGATATGTAAGAAAAAAATATTTCGACCAAAGTGAGAAATAATGTCGATTTTTCTCTTAAAATGTTATTTCGATCTATTGAGTACTTAAAGTGAATAAAATTAAGGAAAAAAATGTATTATTTATAATTAATAAAATTATAATAATAATAAATTGTATTTATTAGATAAATATCATATAATTTTCTTTATAGATATTTACGCATAAATAATCCTGATTAAAATATGATTGAAACATAAATCCCAAACCTATTGTATCGCCTTTCCACATTCATGATTAAACATAATATATAAAATATATTTTTATTATAAATTTATTCTATAACCATAGTAATATCTGTTATACCATTTATTATATATTAATGAAATACTATCACATTTTTATTATCAATTTTTTATTAAAAGCATTATTCTTTGGAATAACTGCTTCATTTTTCAAGCGAGTTTTGGTCTGGAAGTCTCATTTCTTATACTATGATCATGGTTATGAAATTTATGAAACTTAAATAACTATATAAATATAATATATTTTCTTTATATTTATATTTATATTCATCTATAAAAATTATTGACCAAAAGATTAATTACATCATTTATAGAGATTGTAGGTGATACGTACACCTATATGTTGTTTTGATTTTTCGATCGATGTAATAAAACAAAGGTAAAACATAATAACAATTTATAGAATAATTATTATATAATATATAGGATATATATTCATCAAATACATATTTAATTTCATACATGTAAAGAAGAGATGAAAAATGAATCACGTTGCATCAAGGATGTGGTAGTCCACACGTACGCAAGATTGAAATTGTCATTTTCCAATGGTTTGAAAGGTAAGAAGTTATATGTGATATTATCAGTATATAAAAATAATTGTAAAGTAAATATAATAAATATAATCTTTAAAACCATCATGGTAATCATTAATGAAAAGGGATATGAAAAATGAATTGTATAGCTACTTGTAGATGGTAATTCGTACATATGCTTGAGCGGTACACTCATTATTGATTCGGTAGAAAATATGTTTAATAAAGGTTTTTTTTAATATTCCTAATAACATTTATATATTTTAATAATAATAAAGTTAGTAATTAATGAATAATATAAAAGTCTTAAACTAGGTAAAAGAATAATAAAAAAGGCAGTGATCAGTTAAAGTGATTATATCTTCCTTGAAACGACTCATTTAGATCTCCTCTTCACGACCATAGAGTTAATATTTTTTGAAAAAAAAATCTTATATAATTTTTATAAGGGATTTGAAAATATAATTAGGAAGGTTTTTATATATATAATTATAAAATTGGTTTTATGAAGGGAAATTATGGATTCCCTTTAATAATTGAATGGAGGGTAACCCTTGGAATTTCATAAAAAATTAAAATATAATAAAGAAATTATATAGAAAAACTCTCCCCAAATAATAGGTATTCTAAGATATGTATGAGGGTGTTTAAATTCCATAAAATAATAAAAAATTTACTAGTTTAACTACAGTTTGAAACAATAACTTTTGGTTTAATGTCTTAGTTAACTTATTTTAACATTAACCGTCATAATGTCTTCTAACTGTTAAATGGTTATAATTTTACAAATAACATTATAATAGGAAAATAAATATAAAAGGGATGAAATATTTTACTATATATTATCATCCTGATCATCTTCAAATATAATTATGATTCTTAAATAATTTAATAACATATTATTTTGATAAAATAACACTTATGTAAATTTTGATATTATACATTTAATTTAACATAAAATACATAAGTAAAAAAAGTAGAAATTAGAATATAATAAATTAATAGAAAACTAATTATTACAACTCATATATATAATTCATCTAATACTATAAATCATTAAAATTATATCTTTTTTAAAATTTTTAAAATTATTTATTATATTTTTCTATTAAATGAAGAAATAATTTGGTGGTGTTTCATAAGCATTTAATATAATAATGAATTAGAAAAAATTATAAAAATATCAATATAATTTATTTTTTTTATTCTAAAATTATATATTTATTTTCATTCATAACTTTTTTTTGTCAATGTGGACACGTAATATATATTTAAAAGTAAGAGAGTGAAATTTTTTATTTTTGTTTGCTTTAAATATCATATAGGTAATTTTCATGGACAAATGTACCTTAAATAAATAAATTGATATCCTAAGGTGATAAAGATAGAATTAATTTCCCCCAATGATAATTAAAATAAAAATGGTGATCTTAATATCCATTTTCACTTAGATTTTCTCAATTCACCCTTTAATTATGTGATTAATTTTGTCACAGTTACTATTCATAATGCCTAAAAATAAAAGGAACCTATTTTAAAAATTTGAACAAAAAAATAAAAAATATTGAATCCATTTTTTAAGAATCAATTTCTATAATTGTAACAAATTATTTTTAATATAATAAAATAAACATGATGCAAATATATTTTTAGAAATATATATTTTTAAGCATAAAACTATATTTATTCTCATCTAATGCCTAGAAAAGAAATATTAGATGAAGGTTATAACATTTTATTGAATATAAAATATATAAATTTCATTTAAATTATTCAAAAATATGATTTATTTAATTCAATAAGATAAAAACATATCTCATTCATAAACCGTTTTTTCAGAAAAATATTTCCTTTATTTTTAAAATATTTTTTATGTTATCATTTACAATTAATTTATAACCAATGAGTATATTTTATACATACGTAAAACATATGTTTTTAATAATTTATATGGTGGTATTCATCCTAGTCAATCCATTGGCTATGTGATAATTGTCTCACTAAATAATAAAATTATACTAGTATATCACAATTTATTTAATCTTGGTGTTGCATCTAATGCAGGATATAAAAGAACTAAAATTTATTTATAGAGAACTATTTCATAAAATATCATGGATTTACATAATGGATCACATAATACAAAAAGGATTATAATATATATCTTATATATTAAAATATTATCAAAAACGGGATTGTTTATTACATGGTAATATAGTATACAAATTTTATAAACCGTAATATAAGAAAATAATGCATTAATCACCACAATTCAACAATATCACAAATGGTTCAACATAATTCATTTCATCAACAAATAACCTTATATACAAGATAACATAAATATTAATGACTGTTCTAACCTTAATGTTTGTATCATACCTTTCATCTAATATACAAAAAAATTAAGAACATTGTTTTCCAAATAATCCTTCAAGTTAAACAACATGATACACTAGAGGGTTACATTTACATTTACCCTATAAAATGTCTCCCTAAAATATCATTAGTCACTTTAAAATCCAATAGGTTAAGACATGAAAATGGGTGTTTATTTAATTGAACATGTGAT
The DNA here is from genome assembly GCA_963277665.1 of Viscum album. Taxonomy (NCBI): domain Eukaryota; kingdom Viridiplantae; phylum Streptophyta; class Magnoliopsida; order Santalales; family Viscaceae; genus Viscum; species Viscum album. The sequence goes on from OY728136.1 coordinate 1,296,300,703, forward strand.
TAACTATAAGATAATAATCCCATGGAGGTATCCATAAATGTTAGAATAATCTCAAATGAAAACATCTTAATATATAAATATATCTGAACCCTACTCTGATACCAATTATAAATGACCCAAACCCACACTCCCTTATCTAGTGATAAAGATGTAATCTTTATATTTTTCTCTTTGATACTAATAATTTTTGCGTAATTTTAACAATCAAAATCATAAAAAATAATTTAAAAATATTAGACCACTTACATAAAAAAGTTCCATTTAGGATTAGAGTTTTAAATAATTAGAAAAAATGATTACTTAGAAACATGGATACATAAAAAAGGGTACATAAAAACTATATAATCTCCCACTACATTATTCACAATAAGTACCCTTATTAGGCATAACAAACATTAATCATTTATTCACAACCTAAATAAAATGAATCATAAGAAGGGTGGTCTCAAACCCTCAATAAGTGTAAAAATAATCATTCACAATTGAATATCATGTGTTAGTATAAGATGAGGCTAAGGGTATGATTACACAATCAAATTTTATAATGATATCCTAAAATAACTCATACCCACAAAAACCTAGTTAATTAAACTTGTGACAATGAATAAACCTCTAACAAAGGAAATAAACATTGGAATAAATAATCACATGACATGTGATGTCAATCATGATCAATTAAACATTTAAAACCCATATCAAGAATAAATAAAACATTTTGTTATTCTGGAAAATTATCTTCATAGAACCCTTACATGATTCTTTATTGATGGGATAACCTCACCTATTTAACACCCATAATCTCTTAAGAGTAACCTATTGATAATTTTATGTTGTCTTTTATTATTATTTACCAATATTATATTATCCTTGCATCATTACAAAATGAATTATAGAGCTTTATGAAGTTAATTGATTCATATATGTTGAATCAGGATTACTCATTCATATAGGTTATGTCAGACTCACCTATTGGTATAAGTTGTATCAGGTTTACCTATTCATATAAGATATATCAGGCCCAGCCATTTGTATGAGTTATATCAGGATCACACATTCTTATAAGTTATATCAGTCTCACTCATTCATGTAACATCAGCTTTTTTGTCTCTTATACACCCTCGAACCAAATGTTCCTATTTTAAAATCCTAGGGAGTTACATTCTCCCTCCACTTTAATAAAATGTGTCCTCATAATTTTAAATTGAGAACAATGATCAAGGGGTTAACATTTAAAATACATTTATTGAAAATATACATCCCAAAAAGGCCTATTAAAACATTCTCTCGAAAATATGAAAAGGTAAATAAGAAATTCATCTATAGTAGCACATAAAAGTTTTCTAAATAGAATAACAATAGTGTGGAGTGAAATAAAGTCTTGGAGGAAAAATTAATATCAAAATAATTATGGGGAGTGACAGAGAACCTTGATAATAAGGAAGTGAATGATCGTAGGTATGTTAATTACCATAAAACTGTAATTCAAAGAGGTGTGAAAAGACTATTGATTTATTATAAATTAAGGGAACATGATAAAATTTTCAGTTTAATATCATATTCCTAGAGTTGAGTAATTCCTTTTCCATATAGACTAAAAATAAAGAAATATACATACTAGAAAATTATAATTTCTTCCGTTAATAAATTTACCCCACATTCTCACCATTTTCACCAAATGCAAAGTATTCAAGATGTTTTTTTCTTACCTAAAGATAAAAAATGAGCTTCGAATATATCACATTTTCCACAAAAGGATAACAATATATTTATTCTATAATTAAATATTAACCAAAACTAAAATTGTAATTATAATGGAAGAAAATATAAAAAATGTTAAATCCTTCAAACGAAGAAATATTAAATTAATATCCAAAATACAATAATACCACAAGAGGTTCAACATAGATCATTCCATAAATAAATAACCTTATATCCCAAATTTCTTTAATAAACTCAATATTAATTAATGTTTTAAAGTATGAGGTTATCACATATCATTAAAATTTAATCCCCAAAAATGCAATATCATTTTTCCGAAATAATACATCACATTAAACCACATAATACACCTAAGTGTTACTTGTAATTTAACCCAAAATAAGGACTCAACAAAATATTATTAATTGTGTTAAAATCTCATTACATAAACCATAAAAATGGGTGTCTATGTCATTGAACATATAATCAACCATTAAATTATAAACTTATGTTGTTATCTATAACACTTAAGATAAACTCACCTGAAAACATCTTAATATAAAAAATTATATAATCTATACTCTGACTGAACTATAATATCCTCAAACATGCACTCCCGGATCTAGGGTTAAAAACATGAACATTAAATTTTATGTTTTTTATATTGATAAAAGGGTCCCAATTTTAACAATCCAATATGTACAAAATGATTGAAAAATAATAGATCACTTAACTACTCAATGAAATTTTAGGTTTAAAATTTTAGATAATTATTAAAAACTCTTATTTTAAAACTTGGATACATAACTAACTAGTATATAAAGATCTAAATCCTATTCCCAAAATATATTAACATTTAGTAACCTTATTATCCATAAAATACTTAAAACCTCACTTGATGACCTGAGGAAAAGTAAACATAATAAGGGTGATGTCAAAAGCTGGGTAAGGGTAAATATAAGAATTAACAATTGAATCCCAACAGTGATCATATGGTAAAAATAAGGGTGTGATTATATAAATAAAGTGCGTGATCATAACATTAAATAAGTCATACCCATAAAAATATGGATCGTTAAATACATAGAATGAATTAAATCTATAATAAAGGAATGGATCATTGGAATAAATTATCATAATCTATGTGATGTGAAACTTGATCAATGGAAAAAATGAAAACCCATATTAAGAGTAAAAAAATTTGTTGGTTTCTTGGAACATTATTTTTATAGAACCATTACAAGTACCCTTGCAGATTAGATATCCATACCTGGTTAATTCACATAATCTATAAGGAGTAACCTATTAATTAGTAAATTATGTCATCTCTTAAGACTTATTTATATTTATTTAACTCCTTTATCATTACTCAAATCATTGGAGTGCTATATTGGGGTCACCTATTCATACAAGCTATAACATGATCACCAATTTGTATAAGCTATATTGGTTTCACCTGTTCATATAAGTTGTATCAGTATCACATGTTCATATAAGCTATATCAGGATCATCTGTGTATATATGTTTCATCATTCTCACTCATTCATATAATCTGTATTGGGCTCACTCATTCATATTACATTGATGTGTGTGTCCGGTACACTATTGAACATAATGTTATTCATTTAATATCATATAATGTTACATACTACTCCCCCATTTAATTAATTTAATCCTCACTATTTGAACTTCATCTCGATAATTAAAGGATTAACATTTTATAATACCTTTATTGAAAAATAAAATAATAAAAATGGATATTAAAATATATTTTTGAAAATTTTAAAATGGATATAATAAGGTCATATGGAATAACTCCATCTTGGATTCCAAATATGAGAACAATTATAGGAAGTTAAAATATAGACATGGAAGAAAAAACATAATGTCTAAATAATGATAAAGATAGATAGTAAAAATTGATCACAAGATTTTGAATCATCATGATGATGTCAATGTCCAAATATAAATATATAAATTAAGTGTGAAAAGACAATAGAATCATTAAAAATGTTGTTAATAGGTTAAAATTTTTGGATCAAGAACCTTTTCTTATATTTAAGTAATTTTTTTAACATCAATCCTACGAACATATGTAAATATACTTTCTGGACAAGAATAATATAATCCTTTAATCAATTTCTACCATGGTCACATATTTTTCATCAAAAAATGTGAAATGGTTAGTATAATGTATGATAATATCCAAAATTTATAAACCATTATATGAAAAAATAATACATTAATCTCTAAAATTCAACAATATCACAAAAGGTTCAACATAGATCATTCCATTAATAAATGAAATTATACCCCTAATAACTTTAATAACCTAAATATTCATTATTGTTTTAACTTTAAAAATTATCTCATAACATTTATATTACATCACCAAATATTTAATATATTTGTTTGAAAAAAAATTCATGTTAAACCACAAGAAACACCTATGTTTTACTTTTACCTTAAATCAATAAAATTTATTCCAAAAATATCATTAATAACTATAAAATACTATACCTTAAAACATAAAAATGGGGGTCTGTGTCATTTTACTTATGATCAATATTAGAATTATAAACTAATTATGGTATCCATAACTCTTAAGATAACTTCACACGAAAATATCTTAATATCTAATGATATCTAAACCTTTATCTAATACCCACTATAATAGAACTGAACATGCACCCTGAGATTTAGTTCTAAATATATAATCAAATATTTATGGATTATATACCAATAAACATGAACTAATTTTATCCATCCAGAAAATCTCAAACTACAGAAAAATATTGGATCACTTACACATCAAATTAACTAATATGTTTATAGTTTTATAGTTTTAGGACATTCTCTTATAAAAAAACATTGATAAAAAATAACTCATAGAAAAATATCTACATATTCTTCCACTAGGATTTTCATATCTATTAAATTTATTATTCATAAAATACCTAAAACCATTAATCAAAACCTAGGAAAATTGAAACATAAGAAGTTTTAGATTAAACACTTGGTAAGAGAAAACATAATCATTAACATTGTAATATCAAAGTTGGGAATAATATGAGCATGAGGGTATGATTACATTATCCAAGTACATGATAATAACAAAGAAAGAGCTTAAAACCATCAAATACTAGATTATTAAACATGATACATTGAATTAATATATAACAATGTAAAGAGTCATAGGAATCAATAATCATGAACATTTGATTCCAATATTGATCATAAGAAACATTAAAACTCATTGCAAGTATAAAGAAAATGTTTTCATATCATGGAACATTATGTTCATAGAATACATAAAAGAACCCTTACAAATAGGATAACCGTAACTCATTAAAATCCATAATATATTAGAATGAATTATTAAAATGATTACTATATCATCTATTATTAGTTACATATATTTATTCAAATACAACATTATTACCCAAGTCATTGGAGAGATACATTGATCTCACCCATTATTATATATTTGATTGGGATCACCCATTTGTATTTGTCATATCCGGAAAACCCATTCATATAAGTTTTGTCATGATAACCCCTTCATATAAGTTGTATTGGGCACTTACATATATATAATCTCATAGTTTTATGTCATGTACACTATCAGACATAATTTTATTATTTTATAATATTTGAGTGTTACAAATTTATTACATTTTGTAATCACACTTTGACAGATGGAATCACATCATGAATAGTCATGATGTATAAAATATTTAAATATGTTATATATTAAATTTATTGTTTATAGAGAGGAACGTGTCCCACTACAACCCTTCAGCCGCATGATGATAACCTGTCATTAGGAGTCATCATAGAAAATACATGATAGAAACATGCTTCCAGGTGGAGGAAGATCCTTGGAAGCATGTCCTGCCTAGGGAAAGATTGTGTCACACTAAGACCCAAATGTTTGATTCAAAAATAGTGATGTGTGAGGGATGTCCCCAATTATCAGGTAAGTTCATTTCATGACTCAAATAAGAGACATGTAGTGACAGACCAAGAATGGGTGTTGGGATCTCATCCTTGATGGTTTTAGTGTGAACCCTAGGGTTTCATCATGACCATGTATAATGGGAGTGGTGACATGACACAAACTCCATGGCCACACTGTGACCCAACTACACACCCATTTCTTTAACATAGATATAAACATTATTATACGGTTGTACCCCCTTAGGTTTTTTTCCAGAGGTACACGTGAGATGGTTGATTAGGCTATCTCCCTCCACTTTTCTTCATCAATTAAATCTCCGTTACAATAGGACAATTTTATGGTGATTTCATCGAATGTAATGTGTGTTCTTCCACAACTCCTTCCATTTTAGGTTTCAATTTTCTAGACCTCTAATTTGGTGTAATTGGGCGTAGCATTTTTTTAATTATTTCTCATTATTATGGTGAAATAATATTGATTTGATGTTTCTTTTAACTAGAATGGATAGAGGGGGTCTTAGAAGGGTTAATTATTTAGGTTCCTTTCATTTTTAGAGGTGTAGAAATTCCCAATGATTATCTCAATGTTTTTTCCTCATTGTAGTAAATTAAATAATTAATTATAAATCTATATTACTAATTATTTTGATGTTTTGGAATTAGATAAGAGCTTTGGTTGTGGCAAAATATTAGACCAGGCATGGACTGGCCCTGTTGAGGGTGATTTGTGCATTACATGATGAGTAGATCCTTTTTAGAAGTAGGTTGTCCATTTAATAATAAAATAGATATTTTTTATGCATGAGTGCATAATCCATCATGATTATATTGGTTAAGGAATAATGGATAGGGATTTATAGTATCTTTGATAAATAGATAGGGTGGTATTGAGCATGCATGAGTAATAATAAGTCCTCCATAGTAATTAGGTGAATGTGGAGCACCTGAAGACCATGTATCCTATGGTAGAAGGTTTCGTTTGAGATTATGGGAGACCTTAGGTAGGTCTCAGGATATGAGATGAGTTGTGTGTAGTGTAGAATTTTTTCCTCAAGTTTATGATGGTTGGAATGAGAATTTATACCATGTATGGTGGGTGAAATGGATGTCCATCTCACACTTAGTAAGAAGAACCCTCATGATGGTGGATTGAGATTTGTTGAGCCCTATGAGTAGGATGTGTCCTTAGGGAATAGAAATGGAATAATAGAGATGGTATTCCTCCAAGTGATGGTCTTTGAAAATCATCTAATAGTGGTTTAAGATGGTGCATATGAGCTATTAGCACATCCTGCAGTATTGTACATAGCATTGTACTGATGAAAAGAAAATAGAACGAGTCTAAAGGACCCCAGTTGATGATCTGGTAGGTGATATGATGATGTTAAGAGGACAGAAAAGTTATTTTAATGTGATCTATATAGTCTAATGAAATTGATTAAGGGGATAGATGTATGGTGATGTATATTAAGTAATGGCACTTTTTCTCGAGTGAATAACACCCTGATGATGAGATAATTAACCTATGGAATGGGTCTTGTTCCCTGATTGTTATTGATTTCATGTTATTATGATAGATGAATGATTTCACCATTCAAAATGATTAATCTTGAGGTTTGGTCTCCCCTACAACAATAATTTGTAAGAAAAACCCTACCTAGAGTTATAATGTATTTATTTAATTGTGATGGGATATCATACCCTACATTAATTGATAATATAATTGTAATTATAAGGCATCAATATGAGTGAGATGGTGCCGGTTGATCCCATAACTTGAGTGAAAAGGTAGCAGTTCTATTGAAAAATATGGTCTTACCTTGAGTGAGAATATATAGCTTGAAATCTTATATGTACATACCTTGAGTGAGAATATTTTGGAATGGAAAATCTTTATTGAGGAACCTACTCAAGTTGTGATATGATTTAGGAACCTACCTTGAGTAATATGGTGTTGGTTAGGATGTAGAAATTGGAATCTCATTTAGTGATAATGTGTTGGTAGGATCTCCATTACTGAGAAGGATATTCCAAGAATTTGATGTAGGGATATACCTTTAGTGATATGGTGGAGGACAAAACATGATATAAAACCTCCCATGAGTACTATGTGTTAGTCTGAAACATTAATGTAGGACCATATCCTTCACCTTCGAGTAGTGGTCATGGACTGAGTGAGATTCCATACCCAATGTCTTTAGATATTGGATGGGTGTCACATAGGATAGAATGAGGTTGCTAGATTCTAAGATGAGGATAAATTAGGTATGATCGATTAACATGGTATCTTATTAATCACATGATTACTCAATTATCATGGATTCATAGTGTCCTGGTTAGCACAATATGTTCCAAGAATCTTGTGTGAGACTTATCAATATTTTTATTTATTTTCCAAATGCATACAACTATTTTACATTGTATATTTAGTGAACATTGAGTAACCAAAATGAGTTGAATCTCTCACTCCCTACTTGGGAAACTTGATATATGTGTAAACCTTTTGTCTTCATTCAAGAAAAAACATTAGATGTGCAAAAAATTTGGTTATGGAATCTCAATGAGGTATTATAGATTAAAATGAGTTTATTATCAGAGATTGATGTAGGAAATTCTTCTATATTAGGTGATTAGATGGGTTTTATATCTATATTCATCAAAATTCATATTGGTATAGTGTTTTTTTATTTGATTCTTCATACTCTATTGATTTTGTAGGATATTTTTGGGTTTTATTTTTGTGTGTTTGACTTTGAATCAATGTAATAGTCTCCCCAATATATAATTTACTCTCTAGTTGCTATTCTAAATCATGTGTCATATAATAAAGCATGTCTATGGTCACTTGGAAACTCATTTATGAAATTAGTGACTGACCTCCATCTAAGGAATCATATAGAGGAAGGGGTTTTCTTATTAACTAAAATATAAACCATCTCCTCAACATCCGATGAAAATTATTAGTCCTCCACAAGAATATAAGATTCAACCTAGATTTATGGAAGAATTATATCATAGAAAGATCTATACATGAAACCATAAATCAAGAAATGAATGTAACAGAATAACATAAGATCATCAAAGGTGACCATCCACTACAACAATACAAGAAAATTATTGAAGAATTTGAATGATACAAAGTGACATAAATTATGAAGGATGGTATTCAACTTATTTTTATAAAAAATGTATAGAACAATAGATTTAAAAGTGGGTTGTTACTTTAACCCATCAAAGGATATTTCCCACATCCAAATCAAGCTCCTATGATCAAAATAGAATGGTAGAACAACTTGAACATGTTGAGAGGGGTGGTAGAGAATGAAAGAGGCTGAAATATATTAACATGGAATTAATATTGGAAAATAAAGTAATTAAGATATTAAAATAATGGTTTAAAGGTTAATTTTTCCCTTTAGTAGTAGAATTTTCTCCGAAAACTATATGGTACCTCATCCCAAGGCATCGTGTAATCGATGGAAAAAAATTGAGCAACCCACAACCTCAGAAACCCCACCATGTACTCAGTTCTTATTTTATTAAATATCATTCCCTTTATCATTAAATCCTTTAGAAACCTCTCAAAACATCCCAAACCTACTGAAACAAAAAATAAATCATAATAGAATTTAAAAACCCATATACAATATGGATAATTACATGGTTTTATAAATCAGGGTCTATATATATATCTGGTACCACAACACCACTCTATTGGTATCCACCTTTGTATATACAAGGTATCCATCAAGGTTATATCCCTCGATAACATCAATATCCACCATGATGTGTACGTAGTTCTCAACCTATTGGTATCCCACCTCCTATTATATGTGATGCTTTAGCTATACCTAGTTCAGTGATAACTACTTTAGGGGATTGATATCATCCTACATATGGTATGTGTTTGACATGAAATCATTAAAATAAATGTAAAATTACCTAATTTTTTTTGATATTACAAGAGTTTGTTTTATTTCTTGAGAATGTAGTTGTATTAATAAATTTAATGGTTGTACCATGATGAATGATTTATGGAACAAACACAAGAAAATAATTGTTCAATACAATGAGTATACGAAAATTATCAGAATAATTAGAAAAGAATGAAAATAAAAATTATAGAAATGCTAAAAAATCATTGTAATATTATTCTTGTTCTTGGATTTCCATGGAGAAAGATAAATTAAAAAATAATAAATAAAACATATATTCGGATATGGGTAAAAAAACATAGAAATATTAGTATTTTTTAAATAATGTTATAAAATATTTTTATCTATGATTCTTTGATATAACATTATTATTGCCAAGTATTCCAATAATGAAATGTTAATAAGAATGGAAGATATGTGGATAGAATAAAAATATTACTTTTACATAGGTTATAAAAGTTAAATAAATATTCATCTTTAGGCTATACATGTCCATTATGATCATTTTGTTTCACATTACAGAGAGATTTTTAAAAGCAAAAATATATTCACTTTTTGGTAAATATTTTCTATAATAAGTAGCCATTTTTTCTATAAATATAATTTTTAAATATATATCTTACATGATGGTTTTTCTAATTGATCATTAATTTTTAAATTTATATGTTTCCATAGGATAAATATAAAATAATCAAAAATAATAAAACTTCCATGAAATATATTAACACCCTTGGGTGAACGTCACTACTATATCTTGAAGTGGCATGGATAATTATTAGATTTTTCACATCATTATAAAATTATGATTTTTATGTGTAAATAATAACTAAATAATATATAAAAAATTATGAAAGAAATAGTGGATAATTAAATGTAAAGGAATATTTTTCTAAATAAGGAAAAATAAAATTCACTCAATAAATCCATTTGTTTAAATTGTTACGAGAATATAAATGTAATTGAAATATATATGGCCAGATAGAATACATTCTACTTAACCACACTTACATCCATTGATAATATATTATGTTCAAATTAAAATGAATTAATTTCATACATTATTTACAAAATATAAATAAGAACTAATTTCCATATTGAATTTACACTTTCATGTTTGATTTTTTCCACTTATTAAATAATTTTGATAAAATATCCAACAAGTAATGATATAAATATATAAATTAAAATATGATATTATTGAATGAACTTTATTCAAAATTTAATTTTTATTAAAAAATTGATCCCAAATAATTCTATCCTTAATTATATTCTATTCAATGTAATTATAAACTCTTGTTTAATGTAGATTTTGCCATCAATGGAGAGAATCTCATTAGATAATAAAGAAAATAAATAAATACATTACATTAACAATTTAATTCATTAATCAAATATATTTTTTAAAAATTTATGATTTTAAATTAAAATTTAAAATCATTATGTTTAGAACCCCAATTATACATCCTTCAATCTAAAATATTTTTAAAAGTCACTAAAAAAATTACAATATTGTAATTAATCTTCTAAAACTGTAATGTGTGTGTATATATCTTATAAAACCATGATGAATCCATATAAACATGATGTGAGGATTATTATATATCCTTTTTCCTAGAACTAAAAATGATTTAAATAATAATAAACATAGGGAAAATACTTCGGTTAATGAAATTCAAGAAGACATTTTTTAAAATGAAAATATAAATGAATTCGTCAATTTAGTTTTACCATTTCCAAGATATATTCATATAACCATATCTTGAGATCTTCTATTCAAAAAACATTCAAACCCTTCTTTACCTTTAACATCTCTAGAAATTCAAATTCATAAGTGTACCAAAGTTATTCAATGAATTATTTAAACAATTAGAATATATATTTAAAAAAAATCATATGTTATAGGTATTTTGATGAAAATATGATTCTTAATAACTATTTTTAATCCTTTAAAGGCATTACTATATAATTATGAAAACATTATGCTTTGTATAAACACATATATTTTCCTTCTAATATATTATATTTATTACCTCATTTTCTTCATATTCCATTGAAATAATTAAAATCCATCATTCCAATACATAATTTTTATCATAGATCACACGCTTTTCAATAAAACATTCATGAACTAACTCGGGTGAACCCTAAATTGGTCACCTAATCTTATATTTGGCAAGACCCAAGAGGATTTCTCAATCCTCTTTGGATGTAAACATGTTTTGGCCATCATTAGAGTTACCAAGGGAACTATTTCCCCTAATATAAAAAAATAAATAGAATAGAAGAAATAATTAGAGTAACACAAATGGATAAATATCCAAACTGAATATCATTTTAGAAAGAAAAAAATAAAAAAAATGTAAACAAAACAAAAAACAATGAAACTTGTCACCCAAAACATCTCTTTGTGACCCAGAGGGTCACTCCTCAATACCAAGAGCAACTATCACCCACATCAGTCAAGACCTAGATGAAAAACTACACCAAATGCTAAAAAAGAGAAACATTATGATCAAATTATTAACATTAACTATATGTGATGGAAAAAATCTATTCACAATGCAATTTCATTAAATAAAATGAACATCAATTTAATGTTTGAAATATAATATATATGAGAAATATTTTCCACACATTTTCCACATTAAAAAAATCATGTTCCATTGCACATTTTATCCCAAATCCAAATTCATTACTTATAAGAAACATTAAATTTTTCATAGAGATAGGTCATCCTTTATTTTAAAATAAAAAAATATAGTGTCAAACATTTTAAATTTTTTTTTCACAAACCTTTGAAAATTCAACACATAACATTCCCAATAAATACAGCATAAATGAGAGCCCCATCAATAATCGCAGTATAAGTGAAATGGAAATAAACACACAAGAGTATAAAAACAACCATTAATCTCAAAAATCTACTATAAAAGACTATGTACCAATATACAAGTGAGATCCTAGGTGCACATGAAATAATATATAACATACTATAAATATTGACTCATCCTAGAAAGAATGCCTCACACAATGAAATCAAATTTAACCCACACAATCGATCAAACCCTAAATGTTCTAATTGATGGGAACTATCCTATATCAAAAAATGACATATAATGTTCCCTTATATGGATCACTAGTCATAGATTAATCATAACTAGTGCAGTCATCATTCTTAGAAAACCTACTTTCTCTGCCAGGTGTTTATGTCAAATATATAAAGGGGGGATCCAACTGATTCCAATAAAGCATCCAACCACATGAACATATATCCTATATTAATAATTAACAAAACATAAACCACCATGAGTCACCCCAAGGAAAATTCTCTTACCTTAAAACTCATTGATCTCAAAGGAGTCCACACCAAAGATCTCCCATTCTGCTCAAACTAAGTGGGTCATTGGGAGTCCATATTGAGGACATCACACCCATTAACATAAATGGATTTCAAGGATTACATGGTGATAACATCCCATAAATTAAATATAAACAAGGTAAGAAGACTATCCAAGGAGAGTATTTATGATAATCATTTTCACCACATTCATAATAGTGCCAAAAGGGGTTCAGGTATCATTTTTCAATGAACCAAAACCACCATTAAAAAAAGTGAAAACACACCATTTTCCATATCAAAATCATTCATACAATTACATTAAATAATTTAATAAAATTATAAACAATTCCAGATTCATAAAAATTCCAAATGGACCACAAGTCATCATTACATACCATTTAATTTTCAAGATCCAAACACACACCACTTTCAAACCCAAAAACAATTCAAAATCCATTTGTTAAATCCAAAATAAAATTAGGATTTCAAAAAATTATTTTCCAATATATCCCACATATTAAATATAAAAAATCAGCCAAAAATTCAAACTATATATTTTATTAAACACTCGGTGTGAATCACATAACATAAAAACAACATATACTTCAAAACAATTATGAAAATAACTTAATTTCACATAAAGTAATTATTAAAAATATAACACAGCACATTTCAACATGTAATTGATGTGATAAGATCATGAATCCAAGGATTATTAAATTTAAAGGATAAGTGCAATGATACTCTTGCCTCAATTCCATGGCACTTCAATAATATACACCCGAAACAACCATGATGATGTTCAAAGATCCATAAAAACAAATAGAAACCCTAACTAAGAAAAATATCCCAAAATAAACTAAGGTAAACATGAACCATATATCCACTTGACCAAGAGACAATAGGAACTCAATAGAAAATGGAAGGAAGAGGAAGAGGGACAAGAGAAGATGAGAATACCTTGTGAAATCTGGCCCCTGACAAGAATAAATCATGCGATCCCAACCATGGGATCAGATTATATCCTTGAAGAACAAGGAATGAGTAAAGTTAGGTTCTGAAAAACTATGGGGTAGAGGAAACATGTGATTTTGGGGTTAATATCCTAAGAGTTTATAATTTATGTTTCAATATTTTTATGATTTGGGAAGCTCACATGGTTAGGCTGCATGGTCTTCTAAACTGTGTGACAACTGTGCACAATTTACTGGAGAAGATGGGAACATCGCAGAAGATTGTCACATGGTTTTCCAAATGGGGTGAAAACTATTTTAAATGCATCTTTCCAACACTATAATCTCACCATACGATTTTTCTTACCATGCACAAGTTGTGATCCATTCCCCAGAAACAAAACTAGATGCTACACAATTCCCTAGGCTAGTTTGTATGGTTTATTCAAAATGTGCACCAACCATGCACCACCTGTTTCCATGACCAAAAACTCCACTTTACACCATAAACACATTGGAAAACAAAGGTATAAAAATGGGAATAACAATTAAACAGAATATCATCTCAAAAATTATAACCTATCACACTCGAAACCCAAAATAAAATTTAGATCTAAGGGATGAAACAAAAGAGAAAATGAAAACAAAATATGTTTTTGAAAATTATCCCCACAAATAACAACTTAAACCCCCAGTAAACCAAAATATTTTCCAGTTCTTAGATCATAGAAAAAAGATTCCCTCAACCATAATATCCAAACTCTCACTCCATGAAAACCTCAAACATCATCAAACAAAACACACACCTATTACACAAAATCATCCAATGATATAAATATATTTCATGATACGTGATATAATGATTGAACCACATTTTAAAAAAAGCCCAATATTCACCCAAATAAAGAAGAGCTCAAAATTTTCATCATCTTTAGAAAGAAATCGTCTCTTATTGGACCAATACTAGAAACCAAAATGATTCATCATCACGAGAGGCCTAAATAAACTCCCCACCATTATATTCAACTAGTGAAAACCAACTCTAGAAGAAAACACAATGAGATACATGATGGGTCTCCCCACTATTATAGATCAATCATATAAAACCAAGCAGTATATAACAACATGGGAAAACTTTCTATTGGTTATCTTAGAACTGTTCGCACAGGATAACAAACCCCAACCACATGGGGGAAAATATAATGAAAGGAAAACCAACACATGAAACTGGATAAAAACAAATACAATCCATGAAGTATAACTAGAAAAGGACAACCAATGCATTTACATGATAACAAAAGACCACCACAACTCCTTATGACCAAAAATAAACTTTTAACCCATAAGGATCACAATGGGGAAATGATGTCTCTACGCCTATTTCAAAAAAAAAACCCTTAAGATGAAGGGGATAATATAGAGATGTGAAAAAATTCCCCATTCCAATATTGATGGAAAAAAACTAATCCATGTTCTTACAAACATGTTATTCCTGACTATGTGCATACTTGACTTGAGGGTCTATTAATGGAGCCCTAATGTTTGAATCATAAAATACCTCCCAGTGAGGAGATAATAAAACACAATAAGAATTATTTCTTTATACTAAATAGATATCTAGAAGATACACCCACATCATATCATTTCACTTAAAATGGAAAATATAAGAAACATGACAGTCAACAAGGACATAATCCACTCAAGACAAAAAAAATCCAAATTTCCTACTCTGACACCTTCAACTGAAAATTAGGACGAATACCACTCTCAAAATGTTGATTATTCCAGGAATCTTCCACATCCAATCCAAAAGATAAAAAACTAGGTCCAACTAATTACAAAATATTTGAAACACTATTCCATAACCTTTCTATAGATAGTACATCTCTATCATCTTTCTCACCATCACTATCTCATAGAAATATTAATGGTTAAACGAAGCCTTAAAGAACTCCCAAGTAATATCTTCCTGAGTATTGGTTAGATAAACTAAATTACACCACTTCTAGGTCATAACATCAAGCATAAAGGTAGAAAACGTTACCATTAATGACTCTTGAAAGTCAACAAGACAAAATATCATTTCTATTTTACACATCCACTCTTCTTATTTGAGAGGATCTTCTTGGCCATAAAATACAGTAGATTTCATCTTTCGAAACACTAGAAGGAAATACTGAGGTTGATAAACTGGATAGTTTTCTAATGATAAACCACCCATGTCCACACCTTAAATATCCAGAAAATATTTATGGGGGAATACACTAGTAAACAAGAAAACCAATATCTCATCCAAGATTAACTCATGAATAAGTGTTCTCAAACTCAAAACACCACATGAACATCATTCCCAAATCCTAGGGAAATAATCCACACAACTATTAGTTTTTAAATAATAAAAATTTTCCTCATAAAAACACATTATTAAGAACACAAACATGTGGGGGTTCACCTTCACCAATGATATCCCTTAGAAACTCACTCACTTGAACATTCTCATACCAATCCAGGAACCCATCAACTCATACCAATCTGATCACTCATCCTCCCATTCCATCAACCATCCACATTACCATACATATCTATGCATGTGATCACATATGAGAGTACCAAATGTCAAAACAAAACCTTTCCATTTTTCTCAAATTAGATCTGTCCACCCATGTTTTCATAATCTCAATTCACAACATGTTTAATCTTTCACAAAACCTTCCAAAAGTTCACTAAAAACCAATTAGAAAAATAAAATTCAACATTTCAATCCATTTATCATGTTCAAAATGAACTCCCATGAACTCCATACAAAAATTCATTTAATCCCTTTTAGAACATTTTTATCATCTCAATAAATCACATTCCATCAAAATCATTTGATTAAAAATCCATTTATTCTCATTCCAAATTAATTCCAAAAACCCTTTATAAAATAGATTTCTATTTTATAAACAAATAATCCGAATAGGCACTAGGTTTTGATTTTAAAAATAAAATATCATTAAACTATTCCCATTTTACCCCGAAGACCATATTTTAAAAATTCATTTTTCTATAGTCGTCCTCAAAATAGATTCTGAAAATCCATTTTGAAATGCATTTTTCAAAATGATTTTGAAAACAATTTTTCATATTATCAAAAACAAACAATTACCACTTAAAATATAGTGTTTACAGTTCCAAAATGGGTGTTTAAAAAACTCATAATCAAGGAATACCCAAAACATCTCATAATGGGGATACAAGTGTTGATTAATGACTTTTCTATATGGTTGGTGCCAATATCAACACACACAACTATCTTAAAGAGTATTCTAGGACCCTGGATCTAGCTCCAAATGTCTTACTGGACCCCGTGACCTCCCTAATACCAATGGAAAGATCAATTTTCATTTCCAAAACACAAAACAGCCTATAAAAACCATAAAATTCATAAGAAACTCAACTTTACATGGAAAATAAAGGGTCAGTCTAGAAGGTGTTGGGTATACACTCCCCCAAACCTGCACCCCAAGCATTGACAGTCTTACTTCATCTACCTTGAAATCCCAAATGAAAAAGGGTTCTCTGAAAGAAAGGTCCTTTAAAGAACCAGCCTTATCTAATACCATTTTGTCATCAAACCAACCATGCTTGACCCTGAAATGGCCACCTATGTCGATCCATTACATGGTTTGAGAGGCATTCCCAATACTCTCGGGATAGTAACAAGTTATGGGCATCGATAGAGTAACCAAGGGAAAGATTTATCCCAATACTAATAAATAAATTAAACCAAAAAATAAATAGAGCGACCTAAATGAACCAATATCCAAAATAAATATCATTTACAAATTAATAATACAACAAACTAGACAATAAATAACCAACTAAACCTTACAACCACAACATCTCTATGTGACCCTAAGGGACATTCTCTCATACCAATATCAAGTATCACTGATAGTGAAAAAGACCAGGAGGAAAACCTATATTGAAGGTAAAAACGATATAGAAACTATATGTGTGAGTATTAAAATACAATAAGAGTACCTAATAAAATATTATTAATGCAGTTCCTTTAAATAAAATCAACATCAATTTCAGGTTTAAAAAACAACATATTAAAGTATGATTTTATACACATTATCCTCTTTAAAAAAACATGAACCATTTCCCTTCTGCATATCAACCCCATATTCATTACCAAGAATAAACAATAACATTTTCAAGTAGAGTGGTGATGATTTATTTTAAAAAAATTAAAAAAGTGTAAAACCCTTACAAAACATTTTTCTAAAAAACATTGAAAATCCAACTCGTCACTTTCCAGAGAAAGACACCACACATTGGAGTACCAGCCATAATCACACAATAAGGGAAGTGGGAATAAACTGACAAGAGTAGCTAAAGAACAATTTAACTCAAACATCCGCTACAAAAAACTAAGTGCCAATAAACATGAGGGAACCTAGAAGATTGTGATATAATCAAGAACAAACTATACATTGTGACTCATCTGAGAAATAATGGTTCATTTGATGACATCAAATTTCTACCACACACTTGATCATACCGTTAATGGTATAACCAATGAGAACAATCTGAAATCAATTATAAACAAATCATATATAATTCCTTGTTATGTTCAACCTATTGGAGAAAAATATAAACTAGTGTTGAAACTATTGTAAGAAAGTTAACTAGTTATGCCATGTTCCGATATAAAGTGTATAAAGGTGGTGAGACAACCAATGAAAAATGAGCATCCAAACAAATGCACATTTATCATATATAAATAATTCACACAATGGTCATCACCCTGAGTCACCCCAGGGATCATCCTCTTTCCTTACAACTCATCGATCTCAAAGGAGTCCACACTGATGATCTTCCATTCCACTCAAAGTAAGCGGGTTAGAAGACATCCACAATGAGGAAATACCACCAACTCATATAAATTTCTCACGAGGACTCCACAAAGAGTAAATACCATCCATTAAATAAAAACAATGAAGTAATATTATCCAAGGAGTGTTTTCATGATGATTATTTTTTCCACTTTCACAAAAGTGCTAAATGAGACCCAAGAAAACTTTTTCAAAGAACCAAACCACAATTACAAAAATGTCGAAACACACTATTTTACATATCAAAATCATTAATAAAATTACATTTAATCATTTCCCCCACATTTTCCAAAAAACCCACTTTTGTTAAAATGTCAAATGGTCTACACATGATCATAACATACCATTCCATTTTCAAGAGCCAAATACACACCACTTTCAAACCCAAAACAAATTTAAAATCCATTTGGTAAATCTAAACCACTAATAGGATGAGAAAATAATTTCCCAAGAAAAAAATTCTTTAAAGATCACAAATAACTCATAAAGGCCAAATATTCAATTTATCAAATACTTGGTGTGAATCACATAAGAAAACAATTCTCTATACATCAAAAAAATTATTAAAACCACTTCAGTTCACATCCAAAAATTATTCCAATGATAAAACATTAAATTTTAGCATATGATTAAGGTGATAAAATTATTAATTCATAAATTCATAAATTTAAAGGACATGTGGAAATAAAAAACTACCTCAAACTCACAACGGTTCAAAAATTAACACATGAAACAACCTCACCAAGGTCCCATTCCTTGTGAAAAATTAAGAGAAACCATAACCAAGAAAAAACACCAACACAAGATAAGGGTGAAATAAAACCTAGATCCATGTAATGAAGAGACAAGAGGAAATCGAGATAAAAAGGAAGGAAGATGAACATAGATAAGAGAAGTGTAGAATACCTTGATAAATCTATCCCCAAACTTGAAGAAAACACTAGATCAACACCATGGGTGAAAAGGAGAGCCTTTGATAATAACGGAGGAGGCCCCTTAGGGTTTCACGAAGCATGGGGGATGAAATGGGTTATTTGGAGTTAAAATCCTAAGGGGGTATAATAGTAATTTCAAATTTTTTAATATTTTGGAAGATCACATCATTAGGCGACACAATCGACCAAACTGTGCACCACTTTTCCACGCTTTACTAGAGAATAAGGTCACCTTTAATGGTATTGTGGAAATGTTTCCCAAACCATGTACCAACCATGAAAAATGCCTCTGTCCAAAACTAGAACCTCACAACACATTTTGCACATGGATTCCCTTACTATGTTCTAGTTGTGTGCCATGCCCCAGACATCGTACCATAAGATGCACATTTTCCTCTAACTGTGCGCCAACCATGTGCCACCTACTTCCAACCCAAAACAGCACATTTTACCACAAAAACATTTGATAACTAATTTATGAACAGGATATTAAGATTTTTAAAAATTCACCATAAAAATAAAAACCTATCACACCTAAAATGTGGGAGAAAAACGAAGATCCAATGGATGAATCAGTACAAAAGATGAAAATAAAAATCAGGGTTTAAGAAAAAAGGAAATTTGAATCCTTCAAAGGAATATTTTTTTATTTCATGTTTCATTCAATACATATTTTTTATAATTTATTATTAAATCATATTAGAAGAATATTTTTTTTAAAAGTAATTACCTTTTTTAAATTTTATTTAGAATTAAAATTTACATAATTATAGTTTTTAATTTTTTATCAAACTTTAATAGACATGAATTACTTTGGAATTCAAAAAAATCTCAACAATGATCAAAAGAGAACACCTTTTATTAAGTAAAACCTTAACTTGATTATAAATGTAAATAAATATTTACAGGTAAAAATTATAAAATCCCAATATAAATATCTTTAAATTCATTATTATCAATATATATTTGTTATGGGTTTGTATAAATACCCATAAATTTAGGGTGATTCCTTAGTTTTATAAATTTTTAAATAATCCTTTAGATGAGATTATTTTATTTTAGAAATTGTGATTGTGATGTTAGGTATATTAGAAAGGTTAAACTTCGGTGGAGATAATGATTCATTATGGCATGGGGAAAGGATTTAATTTGATCTCAAAATAATTTGTCATGTATTTTATGTCTATTTTTCATGTGAGTGTTGTTTAATTATTTTACATTAAAATAATCAAAATTGGGCATTGGAAAAATGTACTGTACAATGATATGCTATAGTATATTGTATCATGACAAGAATGCATATTTTATAAACCATATATGGTTCAAAATTTTTACAAGTGAATATATATGATTAGATACCATGGTTTCTGAATAATATCAAAAAATTTTGGTATTTCCTAATTAGGGTAGTGTTTGAGAAAAAGTAGTGAAAATAAATTATAAATCATGTGAACGTAGTAAACATGATTTTTTTAATTTTTAATTTTAAATATATTTTTCACACTTAACACACCATTATTAGTCTATTTAGGTATGGTAAAATCTCTTATAAAAAATTTAAAATAACATCTTTTCCTCTATAGATAAATTCTATGATACTCAATGGATTCTCAATTCATCTGTGGAATTGATCATTGAGTGTCATGGCTAAGGATTTTTTTATTGAATATCCTTATTGGAGAGATACGTCAAATATTTTTTTTAAATAATTTAATAATATTATGGTATTTAGCACATAACTTCTCCCATGGTTTAATTGATTATTGTGTGAAAATGTGTGGGTAGAGGTTTGGTATTTGATGTATAAGTCCAAAATGGCGAGAAAAGGCATTTATAATATAGATAATAAATTATTATAGATTTTTATGAATGAGGATGACACTGTATGCAAAGAAGAATTTTTTAAGACCACTTGATATTATTCATAATAATTGAGATATAGGGAAAAATAAATCGGAGTGGATTATAAGATTTATAATGGTTTAATGGAATTGTATTGAATTTATATGTGCTAAGAAAATTTTGGTTAAACATGTATTTATTTTTCAGTATATCAAGGTCACACAGTGGGAATGAATAGTTTTATCCATTATTATTTGGGTCACATTCTCTAGGGATATGTGATGAAAATAGGAAATATATTTTTTTCTTTATACTAATTGATTTTATACTTATTTTTTAATAAAAATATATAATTAATGAATGGATATAAATTATAATAACATATTTTTATTCTTAATTTATTTAATTGTGTGGGTTTCCCTTGTTTATGAAACTCATTTTACATGGTTTACGTCCATTGTATATTTCCTTCTTTTGTTATGATTTATTTACCCTATCTAGTTTATTCATTGATGAATGAGAATATTCCACTAACTATATTACACCTTGGACCATTGGTTAACTTATTAAAATCCTATTTATCATTTTTACATACAACATAAATGATACATGTAGGAGTGAAGGCTATAGTGTCTTAGTAAACACGAGAAGAATTTGAAATATTGTTACTTATTTTATTCTATAAAAAATTAACATATCTTCTTTAGTTTTATATTTCCTCACATGAATTCATACTAAATGATAGTATATGTTGATATCTAATGGTGATATCCCATTGAGTTATCATTACCATTCCACATGTTCATACTTAACATGTATGTGATGTCATTATGTCTCATGACACATGTATTTTAAGTAACCTTATAACTAACAACAATGTTCAAAGATAGTCATATGAGTAAGACATAAGTAAGATATGGATATATATTTGATGAACTATTGGGATATATTATATAACCATTCTTTAATTCTACTAATTTAATTTTTTATAAGATAAACCCATTAGAAATATTATTAACATATGATGTATACATGATGAGACTTCAAACAACACCATAATTGTTTGGTATTCTTTTCATTTATTAGTTGAAATTTAGTCATTATTCCTCTTATATAATGATTGGTTTGATATTATTTATTTATTTATTTAATTATTATATATATTTTTTGTTTTATATTTTGATATTATAAAACTTCGTATTAATATATTGGAAACTCTTAGTAATAGTCCCCAATTTCTGGTGATTGATGAAAATTCATGAGACCATGTGGTGTTTTTTCTTGGGTTATAAAATATATTTCAGATTATAACAGTATAAAATGTTACTTGATCCTTATTTTATTTTATTTTGTTATTTTGGGATACTTGTAATGTAATAATGGGATTTTTACTATTAGGGAGTGAATTGGTAGATAAATTTTACAATCATATTTGTAGAAGATGATCATGTTATGAAGTGATATGGGATATGCATTACTCCATATTCATTTGGTTATGTTTTAGTTGATTTTAAAGGGTATTATTATTTGGATCTGATTAATGGTTTCATTTTATTTTATTTATAGTGGTGAGGCCATGTGGGTTTCTGAATCATACATGAAACAATTTTTTATATAACATATGTATGTTTGAATGTTTTCTAAATTTAGTTAAACAAATAATGTAATTATTTTATTAAATTAAAAAAAATAAGTTATTTAATTTTTTATTAAATAATTTATTGTAGTATAAGTAATTACTTGGATCTAAGAATGGAATTAATGAAATTAAATGAAATTTATTTATCTATATTTGTGTGAATCAGTATATATATATATAGTGTATTAACTATATTTTTTTGGCATGATAATTCCCCTATTGTGGGTTCATATTGGGAATTAGATTATCTAATTTATGTTATGTTATTTGGGTTATTGTATAAATCATATACCCAATTGATTAGTATTTAATGAAAAATTAAATGCAATAACTCCATTGGAGACTTATTACTGTAAAAGGGTAGGTCAAACTCATTTTTTATTCCCTAATGAGTCAAATTCATTCCCCTTATATAGATGTATATGAGATATATAGTATAGATATAGAGGTATTGCTCAGGGATATGGTGGAGTGGTTCAAAATATACTTGCCTATGTGGGTGGATCACAGAATACTATTAGTTGGGAATTGTCACGAACCGAATCGATCGCCACCAAAAATGGCACCAAACCTAGCCCGTGACAAGGCCCGAAGGGCGTTCCCGATTCCCAAGGGCTGGAACAAGTGCCCGGGTATCATAAAATGAAAATTGGGAACGATTTACCGGATTTTATAAACATAAAACAACAAAAGAATCCAATGAAACAAATCTGGATTTCTCAAACCAAACAATATTTTACAAAAATTCAGAACTGAATTACATGGCTTAAAACAACTCAAAAGGTCTATACCAAAGGTACAAATCCAAATAAGGACAGCCCAAGAACCCTCATGGCAAGGGGCACCGCCCTCAAGCCACCTCCACAAGACTTCACCACCAGGGACCTGCTAGAAACCCGAACCACTAGAACAAAAAAACTGTACCCAACCTGCGACAAAAAAAACAACCATGTCTACTTACACCCAAGGGTGTAAGTAGGGTTTGAGCCAATTCCCAGTAGGATACCACCACTCAGAGATTCCATGTGATAAACATTTAAAGACGAAAACCATGCAAGTTTTCAAAAACATGAAAAGCTTGTTACAATTTCTAAAAGATGTAACTTTGAATAAAAACAGTTTTCAAGTGGGCTATCATTAAGAATAAACACTTTTAAAAATAATTTCAACACTACTGAATTTTCCAGCCAACTATACCGTATGCCTACGGTAAGTACAAAGTAAATAATGAGCACAAGAAATAGGAAGTAACCCCTAGGCACTAGCTAGCTGTGGGCCCCAGGTACCTCGTATCTCGGTGAGAGTAACCATAACAAATATCCATTCTCGTGCACGAGCCACTAGTAGGGAACATACCCATAAACTAGTGGTCCCCAATCATCATCATCATAGTTTTGTTAGAGTTGTAAGCGTCAATCTTTCTAAGTGAAACTGAGGCCAAACCCCACGGATTCACTAGCATACTAGTACACGTCCACCCACCTAGATACCCAGGTTTTCCCCTTGTGATCAAACAAGTTCAACAAGTCAAGAAATATACATTGAACATGAAAATATCATTTCCACATCACAAATTCACCAAAAATCCTATATGTATACCACACAAGTCACAAAAATCCATTTTTCATTCAAAATGATTTTGAAATCCGAATCACACCAAAATAACCCACAACACGTTTCACATTTCTTCAACACTTCCAAAAAACAATTAAACAATTTTATAAGACAATTATAAGATATTTAAACTCATATAAAAGCCCACAAACATGGAATATAACACCTCTTTCATAATCGAAAATTAAATTTTTCACATCACACTCACACGAAACACTCCACATCACTTTCACATCACTTTCACTCCTCAATATCTCCTTCAAAAAATTTAATAAAATATTTCCAGGATGATAAATATCACATAAAAACATTTTCACAAATGAAATGGACCTTTTAAAAATATACTCCTACCAAAACAGTTTGCTGATATAGTTTCACCTATTACACAACCCAATAAACCATTCAAAACATTCATAAAATAATTATAAAGAGTATACCCAATCTTTGCACATAAAATCCATTTCAAAAACCTCTTTTTAAGCCAAAAGCACACCAAGACCCTAACAAAATAGAATTGGCAGCCCAACCAACATGTGATAATCCACTTTAAAATGTTATATAATCACCTTGAATAATATCACAAAAGATACCCATGAGAACACACAAATCCATAAAATACTTTCAAGGAGTATAACAAGGTTATACAAATAAAACCATTCAAATACACCCCCTTTTTAGGCCCACATGGAACTATATCATTTTCCAACCATAATTGGAATCCCCTTTCAACAACTAATAAACCACTTCTATATTTTACAAAACTACCATAAAAGATGACACATGAAATGCATTTGAAAAATACACACTTCAAGAAAAAATGTAACTTTAAAAACAAATGCTTTACTATTTCTACCAAAAATGGTTTTATCATAATGCACAACACATAAGGAACATGTAAAATTATTTAATCAAGCAAACTAACTCATCATTAAATGGTTATCCATGGAATCACCTATCGAATGTGTCGAAACCCTCAAATATTGGGGCGAAACATCAACCGAATGACCGCCACACCTCAAGGAAGTTAAAAGAAACCTAAAACCTCAATATTTCACCCAAAATAAATTAGTTTAGAACCTATTCATTAACCCTAACTTCTGGAATTTTTTATAATTTAAGAATTAGGGAAGAAACCCTAAGCAATTTGAAAGAGGAAAGAAACAGACTCACCTACTTGAAGTATCCTGAATTAATCACTCCAAAAACAATAGTTTCTGAAATTGAAAACAGCCAAAATTCAGGGATTATTTGAAAAAGAGATAGGAGGTAATTTGGGAACTATAATGGAGGGAAAAGAGTAATAATTGAGAGAGTTAAGAAGGGATGAAGTTACCACTTCAATTCTGGCCGATTTGAGACACCCTATGAAGATCAGCCCTAATTCGCGATATCAAAGAGCTCCAAGGAGGGGGTGAAGGCAATGTGAGCGCTCCTAGGTTTCTTAGGGTCGAGTGGGAGGTGCAATCACCAAAACAACGCAAATAGTGAAGGAGATATAAAAAAGTTAAAAATTATTTTTAATGTAGGAAATGGGCCTTCGGGCAGGCCCAATATCTTAAATAAAAACCCATATCCACCATGATTATGGATCTATAAAGGCTCCAAATTTATATTTTGGTGTTAATAGGTCAGATTAGACCATTTAGGTATTGGAATGAAGGAAAAATATTAAAAAATGAAAAAGTTATAAAGGAAACAAATTTCATTTTTAAATCTGGAATTGGGCTCACGGTTTGGCCCAATTCATGAAAACTCGTCTATTTCTCCATAAAACCTTTGGAAACCATCCAAAAAAAATAATGAAAGGAAAATAAATGAAATTTAACTTCAAAATAAGTCATGTATGTGACCGGAATCATGTGAAAGGACTAGACTTGATGGAAGTGTAGGTTTATAGGGGATAAAAATATAAATAGATACTACCCATACAAGTATAGGAACTCATATATCAGACTATAGAATAGGTTTTGGTCATATATTTTCTATAGAGTAAATATCAATGGATAATAATGAGGCACCTTCTAAAATACAAGTCATAAATTTGGTGAAATATAATTTGAATATGAATCATTTTAATGAAGATATTTTCAGTCCTTCATTTTTTCTAGCATTCTTTGAAAATTAATATTAATCGTGGGGTGTTTTCTTATTTTGATGAATAATAAAACTAAAATTGTAAATATACCTAAGGTAATTATAAAATGATTATCTTGTGTTATAATTAGAATAAATTATGGATATATATAAAATTTTCATCTCACGAACATTGAAGTATTCAACATGGTTATAAGAATATACTGGTTTAATTATTTATATTAATTTTTTTTTACTTTTTGATATTATTATTTTATTTTTCATTGGGTGATAGTGATATATTTATCCTAGAGTGTGATTTTTATATAATCCATATAATTAATTACATTATTAAACCAATAGATATAACTTATTAAATAATTATTATGTTGTTTAAGGAAGTTAAAGACGATGGTTGTCCTATTATTAAGCTACTAATAAATATTTTACTGATATATATTAAAATTATTTCTCAGAGTTTACTTTAGAAAGGGTGGTTGAGTTCATTGTTGAATTGGTTCCATGTGTTGTGTCTATATTAGTTCCATCATCTTGTATAGATTCAATTAAAATTTTGTAATTTAACATCCAAATTGAGGACCTCTAGGTGATGGGTTTCATTAGGTTTAGAATATCATATTGGGGAACTCGAGTTCAATTCTATAAAATCTAAAATGAATTATTTTGGTATGTGAGGGTAAATAAAAAAAATAGGTAATTATTAAAAACAATTATCAAAATTATTTACATGATGCTCTATTTGATCAGTTATTTTTTTGTGAATTAGATGATCTATAAAAATTAATGTATAATCTAATAATCATATAATCTTGATATGTGATGAGAACCTTATGATGATCAATTTTATTAGTTAGTATAACCTATTGTTATATTGAGTTACTCTATTAAGTTATTATACACATAATGAACATGATTTTCTACCCTTATCAATATTAATTTATGGTGGTTATATTTAATTATATTGTTTTCTTCTTTTGATCATATTAAGAGCATGGGAGGTAACACAGTATATTACTTGGAACACAATGACATCATGAAATTCATTTTTATCTCTTGAAGTGTTACTTATATACTAATGAGGTTATGTTTCTAGGTATTTTAATATTAAAAACTAAAATATTTATGGAATATTATTTTTATTATTTTGATTCCTTGGAAAATACTTAAGAATGTGTTCTAGATTTATATTTTTCTTTGTATGGTGGTATAATATCAAATCATCATTTGATGATTTTCATGATAGAACACACCAATGAATACTCTAACCAAAAAAATAAAAAAATACTCATTGGATGATCAATGTTAGACAATATTATAAAATATAAATAACATAAAATAATTAAAACCAATATTTATATTTATTAAGTAATGTAACATGTATGTTGTGTAGCATGACATGTTATGTATATTCCTTGGATGTGTACCAATATAGGGGGATTAGGTTGTGACATGTAGGTATTTCTATCTTATGCTATATGAGAAAAATTATATGATACATGATCATATGTTAGTGATTGTGGTCTATTCTCTTATGTTACTTCCATTATTAATTTTAAATTTGCCCTATCTATCGGGGCTTGACGTGAATATTTTTACAAAATGAAATAAACATATACCGAATGAGGTGTGTGGATTTCCTATGATATTTTCATTTTGAGACTAATTCTATACTGTATAAAGGGAACACTATATATTATGTTTTCAGTCATAAATTATAGATGATGTTTATTTATAAATCTATGGAAAGTGTAAAATTTAACATATATTATTGAAGTACTATTCATATACGATATAGAAGTTGGGGAATGTATTTTTGGTTTCAATAAATATTGTTTCCTCATAAGTACAGTGGGTGGATGATTCTTAGATATTGTATCATAACAACATCATGATTTATAAAATCCATTATAATGGGGTGAACCTAAATATTTTGATGAATGAATTACATTAATTTTTATATGTTAACTATAGAGTGGTATTAATAGAACATGTGTTAGTGTAATTCATGATAATCTTGGTTTTTTTCGATGGTAAGTTCATAGTTGGTTGACCCAGAAATACCATGAATTTTAGGAAATTATTTTTTTAGGGATGAATATAGATATATCGAGATTCATTTTACTATTAATAACATGTCAATAGGTAAATTAGGTTCCCAAAATATCAATGTGTATGTTATAAACACGTCTTATTCTGATATAGAAAATTAGAAGAGGTGGTGATGCACATTATCTCAATTATTTTGACACTACCCAAGGATAACATCACTATTTGTGTAATTATTGATATATTGGTGGCGGTATCTCAATTATTATTTATTTGATAGACACAATTAGTGGTTGAATTTGTTATGTTATATGTATAGGATATAGTTGAATTGAATTCGGTGCCTACAAATATTATATCTAACGAAGATGTAATAATTATAAATTGATTATTTGTGGGACTTCCATAAACATGAGGTACTCAAGTAAGGTTGATTACTACTTAAAACCCATAGATCAACGAATAGTTTTGGAGCACAATAATAAATATTATATTATATATTTAAGTCATGTGTTATAGATTTTGGTGTTTTATGGGAAGATCATTTGAATTATTTGTATTTTCATAAAACATCAATTATTATGGTTCTATTTAGATGGATCCATTTCAAGAGTTATATGGTAGGCCATGTTAGTTACCAAGTTGTTTGATATATCTGGGAGAAGTATCTTTGATCATACATAGTCTAGTTTTGAAGTAGACTAGTGAAGCTCAATTAATTAAGAAATGATATGATATGACTCAAAACATATAATGATCAATGAAGACCAATAAATTTTATCACTAATGTTAAGTGTATGTGGTTGAGTATTTCAATGACTATTTCATTAATTATGAATCCATATATTTAGAATGAAATTAATGTTCGTGACATTATTCATAGGCCTTTTAGATATTATAGAGCATGTGTATAAGGTATCATATGAATTATATCTTCCATATCAATTCACTTGGATAAATGATGCAATACATATATCCTAGGTACAAATGTATGAATAATATACTTCAAATATTATCGGGTATAGTGAGTTGTATTTAGAGTTTAATACATCATTTATGAATGAATACTTCATGTAATATATTATAGTGAAAATAAATTTGATTTGATTTTTTTATGTTTGGGAAAATTGTTTTGGAAATATGGTCAAATATTTGGGTAAAATAGGTTATAATGATTTAAATAAAAACAAATTGGTAATTATTCATGATAGATTGAAAAAAAATTAGGGATGAGAAGCATGTTTTTGGGGAGTTTGTAAGGACCCCAAAATATAAGGTAGGTTTTTTGTATTACAATTTTCTAAATGATTATATTGGAAAAATTTATTCCATTTAGAAATTATGATTATAAAATTAGGTGTTTTTTAGATATTAACATTTGGAAATGAGAATTTTCTAGTATGGCCTAATAAAATGAGTTCTAATTTGGAAAAAATATTATTCATAATTTTTTTATTTTTGGGAGATATTTTTAAGTATTTTATAGTTAAAATTACAGAATTTTTTAATTGGAATATCTTTTTACTATAATGAATCAGTTCATTATTCCATAAAATGGTCAACTTCCATGGTTTGTAAAAATTATTTTTAAAATTTTATTTAGTGAATAGAAAAGTTTAACTAAAATGATTCATAACCATAAAAATAAACCATAATAATTTTCAAAATTTGGGTAAAAGATTAGAAATATGAGTTATCATAGTTTTAAACTATGTTGATAAACAATGATAGCTTCAAAAAAATAAATTTTCATATTATTTTGGAATTTTATTACTTTTTTATTTAAAAGTTCTATGATTAAACAACTAATTATTTTTTAAAATATTTGATATTGTAGTAATTGAACCTTAAGAACTCATATAGTTTAACTAATGATTGTGTTTAAATGTGTGTATGGGGATTGAGAACCAATTTCAATAAATCCAAATAGGTATCCTATATATACAAAATAAATAAATAAATTTGTGTATCATATTATATATGTGTATATTCTTTACCTATAGAATAATAATTTTAATACCAATTGGTGTTTTACTTACTCATTATAACATTGGGATTGAATAAAGTGAGGTGGCTTCATAGATTTGGAGCGAGTTTATGTAATGATATAAAAATTTATATGAGAAAAACTAAATACAGTTATTCTCTGGTTGATTATGTGGATTGAGAAGGTAACACCATGATTATAATTTTTCCAAGAATTTTTATATAATGACTCAATAAGGGGATGAATTGAGTAATTTAATTTCACATAATAATAAGAATTTCCTTTTCTTAAATGATTTAATCTTTTATTTAATTTAATCAAATGTGTGGAAAAAAAATAAAGAAAGTAAACATCATGATATAGATAGTTTTTATAGTGGTTCAAGGCTCTATAACTATAACTATCCTAACCATAGTAGCCTAGATCTGATGACAAATTTATTATATTGGAATAAGATACAACAAAATAATATACCAAAGGACTGAACAATTTACTAGTCTTGGTAAATTAGGCATATATGTGAGTCTTTTATTACAAATGAATATAAAAATTACACCATATTTTTTTTTTCATTTTTTTATAATAAATTTATTCCATCTAGAATATCCTTACATAACATTCTTAGTACAGTTCATGGAATCCTAAGGAAAGGAAAAAAATAAGGGTGATCTCAAATACTTAGAAAGGGTTAATTAAAACAAAAGGAATAATGAATCCATACTCATAATGAGTATGTAAAGGTAAATAACTAAACACATAGGCCATTTGAATAACTGGATTAATATGGAAAGGTAGATAAATGAAAAGACATGCAATTTAAATAACTGAAAAAGGAGTAATCTATATAGCAAGGTAAATAAATGAAACCCATTTCATTTAATCAATAAATTGAGAATCAAATTTATCCATAGATTTTTTCATAGTGAAAATATCATGGATAAAAATAATAATTACATTTGAATTAAAGAAATTCTTAATTATTAGACACCATGTTTCTGTGGTATATAGAACCTTTACTGTAAAGAAATTTCACAAGATAGTTTAAAATATACTATGTAGAAACACATAATATTTGTCCAAATTATTTTTCTCATGAGACTACCAATGCATCAATTGGATTACTTCAAACATTCCCAAACCCATGTCATACCACTCCAAGTCATTCCTCTTCTATTTAATAATCGATATAATTCATTAATAATGCACCTTATCAAATTTTTATATTGAGTAAATAATATTGACGTACAATATTTCCACATATAATCAAATAACTATCATTGTAATCACTATATGTAAAAATTTTATATAGTTTAAGAAATAATCATATATATAATAAATAATGTGGGTATTTATGGGGAATTTAATGTTCAATGATAACTCAAAAGTAAATAACTCAATGGGAATTTAATGTCTATAAAAATTATTCATGGAAGTCAATGTATATTCTATACTTAGTAAAAATAATCATAATCTATCTTGAAGAATAATAAATATGGTATCAATATGATTTATACCCATTGGATTAAGAATAAGGGTTATAATAATGGATGAAATAAAAAGATATTTAAAAACAATCTTGAGGAAAATATTCATTTAATTTTGAAAAATAATGAAATCACTTTTCATTTAAAATCACATTTAATTATTTTTAAACTCACAAAATTGAAAATGATCCTTAAAAAAATTTGTTGGGTAATTCCATATATTTCATAAATAACATTCCTTTTATATTTTAAAATGGATAGAAAAGTACCTTGTTTGTAATGAAATTAGTAGATTCATTTTAAAAAAGTTGTAAAATGATTAAATAGGGAAAAATGTATTTTAATAAGTCATTTTATAAATTTCAATGACAAAAATGATATTATTTTTAGAAAACATGGTTTTTTAAGAAAATGGTTTCCCAACTAAAGAGAGAAATTGAGTCAGATTTTATTAAAACAATTTCTCAATAATTTCATGTAAAAAAAGTAAAAAAATAGTACATGCACTTGAAAATATTATTAATAACCATATGATAATAAAATTAAATATTTTATTAAATATTGATCATTTAATTTCCTTTAATGTAATTTCATGAATAAACAATCTCAATTGGAATTAGATTGTGAAATAAAACCATAAAATGATCACAAAGTTGAGATGAGAATTAATAAATGAGTCAATTATCTATATCAATAAAAAATATAAATAATTTTTTTAAATAAAAAAATATATATTCAAAAGTCATTATACACATAATCATAGAATATTTATGGAAAAGAGGAAGAAATATAACCCAATGAAAAGGAACGTAGTCATAAAAATCCTTTTCTACTTGGTAACATTAAATTAAAATGCTCTTGGATGAAGTAATTCAAATTTAAACTCAAAAAAACCATAAATAATTAATTATCAGTGATATTAAATGCGAAAGCTGCAGTTTATAAACAATATAAAATAATATAGGTGCATAACCAAAAAATATGCCTCAATGAAATGAAATTGAGATGGAATCCAGTGCCTCACACTTCCCTTTTGGTATTAATTTGTTTAACCTCCTATATAGTTGTTTTAAATATGTTATTAACTTATAAAAACCCATATTAACATTTATGATATCATATATGATACTTTTTATGATATATAATTACTTGTTCATTAAAAATATTTCATTATTTTAATCAATTTTGGTAATAACTTGCATTTATAGTACATTTTTTGGTTTTTCCCTTATATAGATTATAATTTAATAATATCAAAAATAAAAAACAAGATGTAAATTTAATATATATTAATTACATATTTTATTATATTTATCTATAAAATCTGGTTTTAGGAAATGAAATACACTTTTAATGGATATGGTAAGCCATATGTACGCATAAACAGCACTTTTATTTTCTTATTATATTTAAAATAAAGAAAAGTCAATAATATACATGTATAATATTGTTTTACTAACATATTTAAGTCAAATATATCATATTTTTTTTAAATGCATCTTCAATACATTCCAGTGAAATCATGAACGAATCACATCACTTCATGAGGTAGTAGTCATCCATACACATGATCAACGTTATCATATTCCAAAAAAAGAAATAATTATGTTATGTGTTATATAATAATTCAAAAATCATATATACATAGTAAATATCATAAATATCATATATAAGTAATATTTTTTCATTATTACCTACCATTAAAGGTGGAAATGTAAACATTAATGACATCGGTCCGCCAAGCGGTTGTCTGTTGTACACATGAACCCTGAATTCATAACCCATTTGATGGAAGAATTTTATATTTTATATTTTAAACAAAACTCATAGAAAAATCTTAGTATATTTAAGATAATTAATTTATTATCTAATAATTATATAAGAATCATATATGTATTTTTAGGAATAAATAAACAAAAAGTATATGTTGATGATTGTTACATCTTCATCAAGTTTCTACTTTTATTTCTCAAAAAATGTATTCCTTAATTGAATTTATAACAAATTTAAACCTTATAATATTATTGTTGGATAGTTTTTAATTTCATTTTTAGGGTTTAAATGATCCAAATGGCTAGGTATGTGTGAATAAGTGAGGGGAATGAGTGCCCTTTTATAGTGGAAAAGTATTGGCATTCTGGTAAATACAAATAAGTAAAAACTATTGGGCAGTTTATTTTACCTCGTGTTCCTCCAATAATAAACCAATTTCTTATAAAATAGGTAATACGGTCCAAATATATCCATAAAATTGGTTTTGGGAAATTCTTTGATTATTTTCACACCTTAACATTTAAGATAAATCACTAAGTGAACTCATTTTTACCTTAATCAATGTGATTTACATTAACTATTTTTTCTAATAATTTTGGAAAAAATTAATTTGAACTTATTATAAATTATAAATTACTATTATTACATATAT
This sequence comes from Viscum album, assembly GCA_963277665.1. Lineage (NCBI taxonomy): Eukaryota > Viridiplantae > Streptophyta > Magnoliopsida > Santalales > Viscaceae > Viscum > Viscum album. The sequence goes on from OY728136.1 coordinate 1,296,335,539, forward strand.
GGAATCCATTTTTCCAAATTCTTCTCATATAAGTGAAAAATTTTAATATAAAATTTATCCCGTTGAAGTGATGACAAAGTGGTTTATTAAATTGAAAATGTTAAATAGTTTGTAATGTTTTTATATTGAAAATTAGAATTAAATTTATTAAAATTTCATAAATTGGTTTAATATATTTGTAATTGAACTAATTTAAACTTAAAATACATTTAAAATATAATTTATCATTATAAATTTTTTTGATGACAAGTAATTTTTTAAATAAATTAATTATTTTTCCGTATTCATCAACAAATAAAAATTCTTAGAAAAATAAAAAACAATTAACCCAAACATAATTTTATCATCAAAAATTAAAAAATGTTATTTATTTTTCAAATAATATTTATAAAAGTTTAAAAATTTAGTTTTAAAACAAGTGAACAATTAAATGGAAGAAAAGTTGCCTTTTAGAAAAATACATATTTTTATGGGTGAAATTTTGTTTGTTCATATATTATGCCTTTAAAATATCTTTGATAAATGTAAAAATATTTTCTTTATCATATTTTATATATATTTTATTAATATTATTCATTAATAGTAATTAACTTAATTTATTAAGATAAATCATTTATGGGAACATAAAAACTTTTCCTTTATATTCAATTACTTTTTATTTTAATTTCTCATTAAATGTAAATAAATAAAATCAACCATATATTTTCATATGTTAGTTAATCATATTCATAATCTTTGATTCACTGAATAAGATACAATTCTCATATTAATCAATAATTATAAATTTTTTGTTCTTGTTTGGTAAAACTCAGTCTTGCGTGTAACACATGATTTCAAAGGAACCTATTGTTTTGTTTAATGTAGGCAAAACACAATGTACCATGTAGTGAAATATAAACATTCTGATGCATATAGCATAATATAAGTTTAGTTTTTCATGTAATATATACTTTTAGTAATATTAAATTTATCTAAATATAAATATATTATATATTCTAGGGATTTTATATTCCGTCATATGGTTTGTGTTGCATGTCATGTACACTATCAAATTAAATGTCCATATTTTATAATTTTATTATTTTAGATTCTAACCACCTTAAATAAATTGTTTTCTTCACCTTTTAAAATTGATATCTATAATTAATGGTATGATATTTTAGTAATCCTTCATTGAAAATCACACATCCAAAAAAGTGTTAATGAAATAAACCCTTAAAAAGAGAAAATATAAAGTACCAAGATCACATGGAATAACATGAAACACATTTCAACATAGGATATAATTAGCGGAATGTAATGATTTGAACATGGAGGAAAAACGTGAATGATTAAAATGTGTGATTTAGGTCATTGATCAAAAGAAGTAAATTACCAATGGAAAGTATAGGGCCTAAAATCTCTAAATATAATAAGTGTGTAGAGGACTATCATATCATTATAAATGATCGTAATAGGGAAAAAAATTATTTCAAGATCATTTTCCAAAAGTTGAGGAATTATTTTACTACCTAAGAGTATAAGGAAATATACCTACTTGATATTTTATAATTTCATAAAAACATTTTCTTCATTTGTTATTCTTTGATCAATTTATAACTTATCCCATTACTATAATAAATTTATACAAAAAAATGAATTCTTTTTATGCATGGAGTAGTAAATTTACTTTTAATGGATCACAATATCCACAAAATACTGAAAAGTTTGTCCAACTATCTCTAAATAATTTACAATACCAATATGGTTTATACCTTCATATCTAAACCTAAAAATTAACAATATTGGTTTATTAAAATATTTATTTATCAAATTGTTTAACTAAAAACAATGAAATTTTAACTACTATATCATGTAGGGTGCTAGTAGGAGTCAAAACCTTATCGTTTTTTGGTTATGGGTTCAAAACCCACTACCTTGTTGGATGTGGTGGGTTTTCACCCTATATATGGGTTTTACTTTTTAAGTTATACACTAATATATTCTCAATAATGGTCCCAAATAGTATGATAGACTACAGTGAAATTAGGTTAATCATTAAATACCGTTTTTTACTATGGTTTTCAATACAACATATATTTTTACAATGTATAATAGTATTATTTGACTATAATGTCATTAATGATCAGATCAACACGAATAGTTATCAATTCCTTTATAATTATGGCTATATAATGTAAAGGAATGTTTTCTCAAATAACATTTCCTCTAAAATAAGTAATTTCCATAAATTTCCCCAAAATATCCCCAATCTTGGATGTCTCTCATTACATATAACCTAAAAAGATTTTTAATTTATTGATCGTGTTTTTAATATTAAAAACATTAACCCATGATGGATATTATATCACATATACTAATTAACACATAATTTCTTAAAAAATTCAACAGAATCCTTAGATGGTTCATGATTCTTGTAACCATTATAATATTGATAAAACAATTTAACTATATATTTCTTGAATCACAATATATAAGTTCTTAATCTATATTATTTACACTAGGTCCTTACATAGTTTAATGGTAACCCTATTGAAGAGGGAATTGACCTAGGTAGTGCCTAGATTTAGCACATTTAAGGAAAAAAACTATAATTAGACTCCAATTAAGAGATTTCTTTCATTATATCATACTCTTCATTTTTTCTCAGATGTTCCATTATTGGTTCCATCCTTTTCCACACATAATAAATTTCCCCATTCTATTGAGTCACTTTCATGGGTGTCTCCTTCCACATTTCATTCATGATAGAAACTGAGACTTCTTTTCCCTATATTCTCCACCCCTAAAGTTATTATCAAAACCATCTTTATCTTATTTGGCTATTCTAGTATTTTCTTACGGTATATATTATAAATCATAGTTTACAATAAATAATTAGGCACAAACATAATATATTTAAAACCTATCATCATCACATTTTTTCTCCTTTTCACCACCTCTTCCTTCATGTTCAATATTAACATGATTCCTTAGGGTTCCATATATTGACTAAAACCAAAAAAATAAAATAAGAAATAGTAATAGCAATGATGAGATCATATAATCATTTATAGGATGTCTCAATCATGACATCACATTTTCAATCTAAAACACCTTAGGTTTAAACTAGGTTATTCATTATCATAAACTATTCAAATCCTTTATAATGTTTTGTAATGAAAATTTGAATTATCCTAAGTATATCCCCTTAGAGTGTCAAACTAAGTAAATAGTAAGGAGTATTTTTTATGTACCAGGTTATACTCGAGTCATGCCTATAACAACCTTTTTGAAGTTACTACTCCTAGAAAAATCTAACTCAAAACCACATACAGTTGTATTATCCAAATAAGGATATATTTCTAGGATACCCCACATAATATCTAACATAAAAAACCTTAGGATGTTATTATATACTTATCTGCAAAGTTTATATTTGGGTTATGTTCCCCAATCTATATTTTCCAAAATCTAGTTTTCAAGGTTTGTAATAAAATATCTATGATACTAATTATTTCAACCTCGACCATAGTATCCCATAGATGAGGCCATACATTATAAAAATTTCATATGATACAATGAAATCACATACTAATGGAGAAAAAAGTGTAGTATTTTTGGTAAACTGGATACACACATGAGTCTTGTATTTCAATTGAATACACAAATTACAAAAAAATATTCATTTCTTTTTTGTGAATAATAATATTTAATCTAGATTTTACTTTCATATCATTATTATTAGAATTCATGGAATAATTGGGAAAGAAAAAAATAGGGTTGAAGTAAAAATCTTAGTAAGGGTTATGAATAGAAGAAGAAGAAATGAATTTATAATCATAATCAATATGGAATCTTAAATAACTGAATATGCATGACATTTAATTAATTGGGTCAATATTGAAACCTAGATAACCGAAAAAACATTCCATTAATATGACTAGATAAGTAATAATTAGTATGAAAATGTAAATAACTATAAACAATTATATTTAATCAATATCTTAAAATGAAATGAATCAATATTTTTTTCATAGTGAGAATCTCATGGATATTAGAAATAACTGAATTCGGATAAATTAAATGTTTAATTACTGGAATCCATGTTTCTGTGGTACATGGAACCTTTTACATCAATACATTTCATAGAACAATTTGAAATTTAATGGGTTTAAACCCATATGAATTGACCAACAGATTATTATCATGAGACCAATGATTCATCAAGGGGCTTACTTTAAACAATCCCCAACCTATGTCATACAAGCCAAAGCATTCCTCATATATCTAATAATGGATTAAATTCATAAACAATGTGCCTTATCGGGTTTTTATACTGAGTAAACAATATAGATCTATAATGATTTACCTAAATAACAAATAACTGTAAATGTAAACATTTTATGTAAAAATGGCATATAGTTTAGCCAATAATCATATCTATGATAAATAATGTGGATATTAGGGGTGAAATTAATGTTCAATGATAAATGGAAAGTAAACAACTCATGGGGGCATTAATTACTATAAAAATGAATCAAGGAAGATAATTTCAATATTATCCCTATTGAAATTAATTATTAGCCATCTAGAGGAAGAATAAAGATGGTATCAATATGATGTATAACTGTTTTAGTAAGAATAATAGTTATTGTTATAGATGAAAAAAATATCTTTAAAAAAATCTCGAGGAAAATATAATTTTCTTTTTGATTTTTATTTTAAAATAAATTTTAAAAACATTTTATTTAAAAAAATTCAATTAAAATTGTATAAGAAGCCTCAAATAATTGTATTTGGGTAATTTTGTACATTCAATAAAGAATTTTTTTTTGTGTTGAATTTTTTTAAAATGTGACTTGTTTAGAAAGAGACAAGAAGATTACATTGAAAACGCATTTTAAGAAGTCAAAATGAATGAAAGTGTATATTAATAAATCATATCCAAAATTTAAAAGAAAAACTTTTTGAAAACACCTTTAGGAAATAAGGTTTTGTAAGAAAACAAATATCATACTACAGAGATAAATTAAGTTAGATTTTATTAAAATATTTTCTCGATAATTTTAAGTAAAAATAGTGTAAAAATGGTACCATCTCTTGAAAAATATAATGAATAACCAATGTATAAGAAAATTAATGTTCTTATTAAAGAATTATCAGAGAATTTCAAATAATTAATTTCAAGAATAAATAATCTCTATTAAAATTAGATTGTGAAATAAACCCATAAAATGATCTTAATATTGATGAGGGAATAAATATTTGAATTTATTATGTGTATCAACTATAAATCCAAATAAAAATTAGAATTACCAAAATATATATTCCACTTCAATTGTACCTATATTCATATAATATTAATGAAAATTAGGAAGTAATAAGACGAAATGAAAAAAATTTAAGTTATGAAATCTATTAACAACTCGGTAACATGGAGTCCCAATCCCTTTAGATGAAATAATTAAAATTGGAACTCAAAATACCTTTAATAATGAAAGAATCATGATATTAAATTTCAAATATGTAGTATATATTGAATATAAAAAATCTATGTGAATAATATTATAATATTCATTGATTAAATAAAATTGAGACAGAAGCTCATACATTGTGCTTCCCTTTTGGTCATACATTCTTTAACATTAATTATAGAAGTTTTAATAATCTTACTAACTTCTAACATAACCATATTAATATTTTTTATATTATATATTATTTTTTAAAATATCATTACCCAATTTTTTAAATTCTCTCAATATTTTCATCGTTTCAGATAATAAGATGATTTTTTACAAAAATATTTTAACTTGTAAATTTATTGTTCCTCTTACTTCGACCATGATTTAAAAAATATATATAAATTAAAACAGTATATATATATATAATATATTATTTACATATTTTTTTATATTAATACATAAAATCTGGTTATAGGAAATGAAATACACCATTCAGGGAGATAGTAGGTCATACGTAAGCGTAAAGGTTACTTCCATTTTTTATCATAATTGAATAATGAAAATTAAATTATATATATTAATAATAATATTATATAATAATATTTATTTCATATATATCATATAGTTTTGTTACACACATCGTTAATACCTTCCCTGTAAAGCATTAAATAATCACATCGCTTTGCATGATGGTAGTCTGCTGTACAGATGAAAGACATTATCGTATTCCCATAAAATAGAAGACTTGAAGTTTTGTGTTATATAATAATTATAGATGCATAAAAAATATAAATAGAATAAATATAATATATAAATATTATTTAACTCATTATTACCATCCATGAATGTTGTTAATGTAAAAAATAATGACAATGGTTCTTGAGGTGGATGTTTGTCGTACACACAAACGATGATTTCTTAATCCATTTGATGAATTGTTTTGAATTTTTAGGTAATAACCTTATCATATAAACATATATGTTTGTTTAAAATAATTATGTTAGTATATGATAAATATATAAGAATAATTTAATGATTTTTTAAAGAAATGATATTAAACCATTTGTGGATGGACGTTACCTCTTATTTGGGAATGTCCTTTTGGTTTGCACAAAAATTAATTATTGGTTTGACTTATTCCGAAATAAATTAATTTATAACAAGGGGAGGAAATTTTATAAGTTAATATTTCTGGTCTTGGATAAACCAAATGGCTTGGGAGGTGTGAATTTTGAAGGGAGTAAGTGCATTTTTATAGTGAAGTGGGAGTGTCTTTTTTATAAATAGAAAAAAGTGAATACAATTAAAAGGTATCCCATACATAATGGTCCTAAAATAATGATTTTGTTTTATAAAATATGGCATATGGTATAAATATGTCTATAAAATGGTTTTTGGAAATGTTTTGGGTCATTTCTACAACATATCATTTAATATTAACCACTAAGTAAACTAATTTTTACCTTAATCGATGTGATAAATATTATCTGTCATCAATAATAAATTTGGTGAAAAATTTAGTTTTTATTTATATAAAATATATATTATTATCATTAAAAATATGAAATAATTTTTTCCAAATTCAGATCATATATTTAGAATAATTTAATTTAAAATTATTCTTCATACATGATGATAAAGTGGGGTTTTAATGTGAAAATGTACCATAGTTTGAAATGTATTATATAAAAGATCTCTATATAATTGATTAGAATAACATAAATTGGATTAAAATATGTATAATTAATCTAAATTAACTTTAAACCTAATTTAAAATATAATTCATCTTATAAATTATTTAGATGAAAATCCAGTTCTCATTTAAACTTAGTATTTTTTGTTATTCATCAAAAAACTAAACTTCTTATAAAGATAAAAAAAATAAACCCTATGAAGTTTTTTAAATTACTATTTAAAAAATTAAAAATATTTTTTCAAATAATATTTATATATTTTTCATAAATTATCTTTTTAACAAGTGCACCATTAAAATTCAGGAAAATTACCTTTGAAAAAATACATATTTTTATGTGTAAGATTGGGTTTTTTCATATATTATGGTGATCAAATCAATTTGATGAATATAAAAATATATTATTGAATATATTATATATTAATTTTATCAATATCATTCAATAATAGTAATTAATTTAATTTATTTAGATAATCCACATTTGGGACTATAAAAACATTTCTATTATATTCAATGGTTTTTATTTTCATTTATAATTAATTGGTAACCAATAAATTCAACCATATATTTTAATAAGTTATTTAATTTTATTCATAACTTCAAATTTAATGGCTAGGATATAATTTTCATATTAAATAATAATAATAGTTAATTTTTTTTGGTAAAACTCGATGTTGTGTGTAACACAAGATTTCAAAAAAACATTGTGTTGTGTGTAACAGAAGCTAAAATAAGTGTTCCATGTAGATAATTTGAAACATTATGTTTCATGTAATGTTAGCTAATTTCATTTTTTTGTTTAAAATACACTATTAGAGGTATTTAATTTATCTAAATATAAATATAACATGATGTATGGGGATTTTATATTCCTATTTACCCTTGGGGTTGCATGTCATGGATTTTATTAAATATAATTTCCTTATTTATTATTTTGGGGGTGTTACAACGAACATCCCTTTAACCCAGTCCACCATCATTGGAAGTGATTTTTTTGATTTATATTCTGATAATTTTCCTAGGGGTCATTATAATGTCTACAAAATGTATTACATAGTATAACGCTTCATGTGATTTTTGTGGGATCTAACTTATAGGAATTATCTATAGACATTGAAACAAACTTATTATAAGAATTTTTCTGTAAAAAAAATTTAAAAAATATTCAAAAACAAAATTTAGTGGATAGTGCACAATTTTAGATTTTTGTTAATGATAAAAGATGAATTTCCTCTAGAGAATGTGTATATCCCTAAATCGTACTTGTGGAAAAAGATATTTAATTTAATTATGTATATTTTTTAAAAAATAAAAATATAAATCTTATTATCTACTTTTCATAGACTCATTATTAAAAAAATCTTATATATACTTTCAAAAAAACTCAAAGCATATAATAACTTGAAATATTCTATCAATATTATTATTCTATTCCATTAATATACAAGAGTTTTTCATTTTTCATTATATTGAGAATAAATATATAATATCATAGAAATAAATCTCATCAATAAAATTTTTATTCTTTTACATAAAAATTTGCATTCATCTATATATTGATAAGATCTAGTGTCCATCCTTACATAAAATTCGTAATTTATTTAATCTTTTTCAAAACTTCTTATATGATTTTTTACATTGACAATAATAAAGGCCCAAAAAAATTTATCTTACAAATCAGAAACAAAACATCTCCTTGATAAATATTGGAATTTAAAATATATAGAATAAAAGCGTAAATGTAACATTTCTAGCATTACTGTAAAAGATAAGAGTCAACAACTTAATTCATTGGATTTTTTTTGTTTTTTATGGGTATTAACCTATTTTATTAGAGTCATTACTTAATAACGGTCAATTATTCATACAAGTCATTACATAATAAAAGTTTGGAATTTATAATATGTATTAATTCATAAGAGCATTTATTTTATTCTGAGAGGTTCTATACTTTTTCCAATATTACTAGTTCTATAATGTGTATGATTAAAATATAATTTCATAAGATACCTTCTTAATATCATAAAAGTACACACCTTACTAAATCTTGTTAGTTTTGTAAATAAAGAGGGTAAAATCTCAATTCACAAGAGTCTTACCTCAGATATAAAAGTTTTATACTTTACCAAAAGTTACATACCTTTGTAACAAACAATTAAATCATAAAATTTATTTCTTATATTTCATAAAAGACATATTCTAGAGTTCATAAGAGGCATGTACTTATCCGCAATCTAAAACTACCAAAACCATAATTGTAATAACTGGAAATTATAATGGTTAAAGCTTAAACGCTTGAGATTTATATCTTTAACAGTCAATATAGAACACTAAAATGAGAAAAAATTTGAATATGAAACTAAATAGATTAGTAATTTTCAAATTATCTTTATTATGAAAAATTCAAACTTCACAGAAAAATGAAACATAAAAATAAAAGGAATAAAAATAGAAAATATGAAAAAATCAATACTTTGTATTTGGTTTTCATTTTTCTAAGGTTTTATTGATTCTAACAAATGTTCATGGTTTGGAAGAGTTTTTACTATATGGTTATCCTAGTGATACGTGTTCATTTATCTTTTTATTAGTCTTATTATATATATATTGGATTTCCATATACTATTGATCAGAACAGTTGATGTCAAACATAGGAGTGATAGAATATGTAAAATTTAAAATAATAGTATATGATTTAGTTACAACTTGTATTAGTAAAAAATTAATTGAATCCATATCTCTTTCATGGTATAATTTTTGTTTTTTAAAATGATTTATTAACCTCTCATATACAATAGGATATATATTCACTAGAGTATGATCAAGTCATTTGTGGTCTAAAAATTCATAAATTTAATTACCATACGTGTCTAATATAGTAAAAAAAATTTCATCCTAATAATAAAAAATATCTAAATTTTCACTCTATATAATATATCCATCGGCTTTTTATTTCTCATACATGTCTTATTTTATTATAGACTTTACCATTAAATTCATTAGAATCCATAAATGGGCCTCATAGATAGTAGTTTCATCATTAAAAATAGGTTCATTTTATCATTCAATGTATATTAAAATATAATTACCATTTATTTAGGCTCTTTGAAAATCAGATTCTATATTTTCATATTCCTCTAAATATGACGTATATTATAAATAAAAAATATCATCAAAACTCTGTCAAGTCATTTTTAGTATGTCAGTTAGAAATTTGAATTTTATTATTTGTTGGTGTTTCCCATTCCTTTATCAAAAATCAAGTGGCCATAGAATCTATAAAAATTTTCAATAAATTATCCTTTAATTTTGATAAAAATTTTTCTACTATAGATAAAAACTCATTCAGTGATCCCTTTCCTTCCATAAAATTTCTATGATCCTCTCTTCTAATCTTTTTGCCTTAAAAACTCATTTATTCTATAATTCAAGAAATTTTTCTTGGTTAACTGATTCACACTAAAAATTAATAATACTATAATTCATAAAAACCAAATAAAATGGTATTTTAGTGATATTAAATAGCCTCTATTTCATTGAATACTATAAGTAAATAACATAACTGAAAAAACTGTAATTTTTTCATCATGTCAGATTTATCTATCAATATTTTCTTATTATTATAGAAGTATAACTTAGAAAATATTTTATATTTCATATCCTCAAAATATGAATTTGAATTGGAATTAGTTTCCCAGTATTTTAATTTCTATTTTTCTTCTTTTAGATCATAATTTATTATAATTATTTATTCCATCATCTTTCCAAATATAAAAAAAACATCAGTAGAATAACTATATTATTTCTTATTAAAACCTAAACTAACCTAATATTTTCTATAACAGTGTTAAGGTAATTATTCACCAAACTCATCTTCAATAGGTGATTGTATATCTTAATCATGAGAAATTTGGTTCTTCTTATCAAATAAAATTTAGTAGTTCTGTCTTTTGAATCATCATTATTTTTAATGAAATCACTAACATAGTTTTACCTTGTCTACTCATGAGACTCTTACAATATCACTTCTTCATTCAAAAACTATTTTACATCATCGACTCTTATTTTAGCGTTAATTTATTCATTTATAGTATTATCTTCATATAATACATGTATCTTTTCAAATAATTCTCTTATAGAATCCACCCAAAATATGAGTAGATATCTATTCTTTCCCAGTATATTGTTCTTATCCACTATTTTTCCATGAATACATATTATTCAAAGATACATTCAAAGAAAAAATAATATTTCTTAGAATTAATTTATCCAATGTGTGGTGATGATAATATTTTACATCATAAAGTTCATTAGAATCTGAATATTTCTTTTCCAAAAAATGGATTCAACAACCTTATATGGGGATAAAAAAACATTTTTTTTCCTTTGATTACCATAATACATAGATCATACTATATATCATAGCTGGAAAAATTTATTATTATTTAATATAAGGTAAAATTGATACCTATCTTGAGAAATAATTTTTTCATATTCTCATTCTCTTTGAGATATTTCTGCTTATGTGGTTTGTATACAAAAAACCAATTTCTTTTCATTTTAGAGTTCATATTTCTGAACAATGAGCTCTATATTTCATGAAACTTCCTAAATAAACATAATCCAATATCTTTGGTTTTACTATTTTTAAAATAGTATATGTTTTTGAATTATAATATTTTAGAACTGATAGAAACATTTAAAAGTTTTTTTAATGAATCAAGTTTTGATCCAAATTAATTTATTAAATCAATAAAAATTATCTTAAAATATTACTAAACATCACTTATGTAATGTGGGAACTGTCATTTTGAAATAAATGGAAAATGGGGAAAAAAGAAATAAAATCATTACACACATTAATGATTAATTATTTAAACTATTTTTTGTAAGATTAAAATATTTAAAAATTCTAATTAATAATAAATTAGGAAGTAGAAAAAAAAACAAATAGTAGAAATATAATTAAATCATTTAAATTCAAATAAACTTATTTTACTCTTTATAAAATAAAATAAATATTTAGAAAGTTTCTCAATGAAAAAAATATATTTTATGTTCAATATCAATAATTTACGAGAAGTGTATCCTTTTGTGTGTGATATTTCAAGAAATGATGTCCAATATCAATGTGTCTGGTCCTCGAATTTCCCAGAATATTTTTTAAAATGTTGAATGTACTAGTGTTTTAACATTTTGTTTTTGCATGTCCAAAATTAAAACGAAAATGTTATAATTTTTCATTCATCCACAACCCTTATTCAAGAAAACTATCATAGAAGATATATTTATCTTTATCATTAGATAAGGAAACAAAGATTTTTTTCTTACTAAAATATGAAACTAATGATTTTCCTAAATAGAGGAATATTCTTTAGGTTCTCTTCCAAAATAATCTAAAACCCATAAATCAGTATCATTGTATTTACTTAACTCAAATCCAATGGATTTTATAATGAGTAAATAAATTATACATAACCATTAAAAAGTTTTAAAATTCATTTGGAGACATTAAAGTTAGAGCATCTAGGATTTTCTAGTAATCTAGCATAAATAAATAAAAAAATCATGATTTCAAGTATAAATGTAGTTAGATATAACAAAATGATAATTAATATTCATTATAAATTATTTTACACATATTTATTAACTTTATCCATATAAATTTTCATATTAGAACAAATGTGTGTTTAATATTATTGATTTTCTAACTTCTAACCCATTTTGGTATATCATTTATAAACATTATTGGATTTAGAACATTCCCAAAGTATTTTTGAAGTATTTTAAAATCATAAAATATAATCTACTCATGCATAATTATCATTTAAAAATATTTCTTCTAGATTTTTAAATTTTCGTTTCAAATTTTTTGGTCAGTTGATCAAATAATTACTTCCACACATATTTTAACTAGAAAATTTTCCAAAGGTCATTCTAAATTAAATATTGTAGGATCATCTAATCTCGTAGAAAAACTATTTGATAAAATATAATAAATAATACTTCCATATAAATATATAGGTTCATGATTATGTCCATATAAATATTTTTATGTTTGAAAATATAATTCTAATATGTGAATTTTAGAAACATAGAGGTTGTTCAACATAAACATCCTATATGAGATAAAAATTTAGAAAATAATATTTAACATATATCATTAAAATTTATAAAAGTATTATTATATTCATAATCTATGAGAATTATAATGGATTATAATATGGATATAGGTGAAATAGTTACCCGAAATCTATACCTTACTCTTGATGGTAACATTTACCCACTAATCTATCCCCATATAAATTACTCCTACATAATATCACTTATTTATAAAAACCCATTTAGTACATATAGGAAGCTAATCAGTGGTTTTATCAACAAGTTATCCCAAAATACTCTTCATGAACAATTTTAACTCTTATTTTATATGTAATAAACAATTCGTGTCATTGAAGGTTTCTTATATGGTTTGAGGTTAATGATTTTATAAAAAAGGAAGAAAAATCAGCAAAGTTATTAACACTCCTTATAGTCCAAAAAAATTTATCTAAAAATATAATAACTGATTCTAAGGGATATTATTTTAATATTCATGGCACTTCAGTTATCACACTCTCAGTTTCTCCCGATTCTATCCTTTTTATGAGTGGTTTTTTCTTCAAAAAGTTATTTATTATCATCATTTTTTGTATTAATCAGAGAATCATGTATTATGTTATTTAAAGTGATATCAAGTTCCTTCATATAAGTTTTTCTATGATAAATGTATAAATTTCATCCAACCTCACATGATTTCATAATTCAATTATTCATGAAATTCAAAAGTATTGTAGTAGCAAGAAAGACTACTTAATCTACATTTAGATAAAATTTAACATGATTATTCATATTTTTTAATATAAAATCCTTGAATTCAAAAACCATAAAGTATCTAACTTTCGGTTTTATATGATTCCATAATTGATAGTGTCTTTTCATTAATATTGGTTTCATTAGAATATTTTTTATGAAATAGAATATTGTATTAACAAATTCATCCCAAAATCATATTATATTCACATTATATGATTTTAAAAACGTCATTCAAACCCAATTTCTCTTTAAAATAAGTACATTCTATTGAGGTATTCCAGGGAAACCAATTTTTGTTTAATACCATGAATTGAACATAATTAATTGAATTCATTACCTTCAAATTCTCCTCCATGTTCACTTCTGAAGGCAACAATTTTGGAATATTTTCAATTCTAAACTAGTTTATAGAAATTCATGAAGACCACATAAGCCTTAATTTTATCCCTATAAATGTAAAAACATATTAATCTTGATAATCTGTAACCAAAAACAAAAACAAAAACAATAGAATTTATGATGATGATTTCTAATATATATGGTTCATACAAATCCATGATGATATTTTCTAAATGAAAATGTAGAAAGTGCATTGATTCAATTATATTAATATTTTTTGATTTTTACAATTTGGTAAGAATCACATAGCCTCTTCTCATCTATAATTAGGTAAGAAAAGAAGATATCAAATTATTCTTAAACAACTTCATCAATGAATAATCATTATCATATCCAAGTATCCTATGAAAAATCATAGATTTAGTTATTTTATCATTAAAATAGTTTGTGTTTCTATATATAAATAATTATGATATAAAGTATATATATATATTTTTTGGTTTCTATATATGTAAGAAACATATCCCTAAAAACAGAACTTGATTTATTTGATAAATAAATCAATGAACTATAATCATGATTTTCAGAGATAATTATCCATTTATTCTCTAATCCTTTGATATAAATTATTTTATTTATGAAGAAAAAATAAATATTTACAAAATATCTAACTTCCATGATTTTAACTTTGAAATTATATATATAGGTGATATCACCTCCATTAATATTTGATAATGAATGAAAAAAATTAGAAACTACCACTCTTATGTCTTGAAAACCCACTATTCATACACTATTTCTTATTACAATATCAGTCTCTCTTCTCTTAAAAAAATTTAAAACAACCAAATCATTTTGTAACCATATACTCTTCGAATTAAGAATTTTTTTAATTAAATACATATCTAAAAAAATATGTTTACATGTAGTAAAAATTACATCCTTATAATTAGATAAATATTTATAAATATTTGTTTTCTTAATTACAAAATAGGAGTAATTATAATGAAAAAATAATTAGTATAATGTCAAATTACTCCAAATTTTAAATACGTAATAAAATACATACATTTACAAGTCAAACCATGCATAAAATAATTTCTATACAACTTTGGTTATTCACTTTCACATTTGATTTAAATATTTCCCTTATTTCCTATATTTTTTATGTATTTAATTAATATAATTCCCTTTATTAATTATGAAATAATAAGATTTTAAATATTCAACTTCAGTTAATTTTTACTTTTTTCTACTATAATGCAAGGACCAAACACCTAGAGATTTTCTAGTTTATAGTTTAATTATAAAATATAATTGGATAGTGAATAATTTTCACTAATATTAAAAACGAGATATTTATTTACAGATTTATTATTTATATTTTATGTTTCATATTTATCATTAATTATAGGGTACTACTCATTAATTTCATCAAATGGTTATTTTTTAGATTCATCATTTGTAGTGATAAAGGATTTTATCTCTTTAGTATGAGACATAGAACACATATTATACTTTTGTTTTAAATTCATTTCATTATAGTTGTAATGAGTATCATCACTAGAGTCCCTTGATATACACCAAGTTTCCTTCATATTTATTTTACCCTTATTATTCCTCACTATTTTTCTTTAAAACATATTTTTATATTAACTATTTTATTTGAGTTTATAAGGATTAGATTTTATATTAACAATATTCTTAAATTCATATCATGTAACATAATTTTAATTTACAAAATTATTCCTTCATTTATTGAAAAATTTAATAAAATATTTTCTCCACTTCTAAAACTTATTGAATCTTCATGAAAGTTGAGTAGTTTTATCTGTTGGATCTTAAAAAGTTGATTCTCCTTTATTATATGAGTAAGAAAGGGCTTCCTTAAACTTTATCTCATTCTATAATATACATAATACTAGATAATAATTATCCTTCTTGGTTAACTTTTTATCATTATATTTTTCCTTCATTTCATCTTTATATAACTTGAGTGTTATAATCCTATTTTTCATTTTCGTCACTTTGACCAGTGTAGATTATATGATTGTAGATGTGATTTTAACCTATCTAGTAGGTATAACTCTATTAATGTTAAAATATTGATTTTATTCAGGTTTATTAGATCCCAAACAAGCAATATTTTTTACTATTTTACTATGTCTTCTAATTATTTGAGTCATTATATATATGTAAACATCTTAAATTTTAAATATTTGATTTATATTATTATATCCTATTTATCTGACATTATATTTACCTCCATAGGAAACTATTACTATATCTCATGTGTCATGAGTGATAGTACATGGAGAAAATATATTAAGTTAATTTACTCTTAATATAAAAATTGAATCATTCATAGACATTGAATTTATAAAATAATTATCACCTTGATCGGCACTCCATAACATAAGTTCACCAGTGGGAATTTTATAAGTATTTTTCTCGTTTATATAATCTTTCAATATAAAATTATTCAATTATATATCTATAAAATAATTCCAGTAACTATAATTCTCACATTGTAAATATGGTTCTCTTACTATAAACATGAATTTTCTTAGATAAATGATCGAAAAAACATGAGATATATAATTGAACTTTAATTAAAATTTTTATAGAACACAGAAGTTGAGTTATGATACCAATTTATATCCTAATACAATTTTATAATAACTCAAGTGAAGGTTAATTGAGATCTTGAATTTCTAACTAAATTAAAACTTCCCTATCCTTATATATTTTAATATGTTCATTTATTTAATTTAATTTTAAATATAAAAAAATGTAAATAGTATGATACATAATATTTTAACAATGGTTTGAGGATATAAGATCTTACCCATGTCTTTCAACACTAAATGTACTTTTGGTGATTTTTATTCTGTTCATTTTCCCAGGTATTCTAATGACTAGGGAAAATGGTTATTACGTGGCATAATGGTTCAAGATATTTTATCGGGATTTCCATTAAAATTATTTTAAAAATTATTTTCACCAAAATTATTATAATAAGTAATAACATAAACAAATTATATAATGTTATAGAAATAAAAATCTATTGGATCGTTCATGAATTAAAAATGTAGCAACTGAGAAATAAATAATTTCTTCTAAATAATGTGTAGGCCTTAAAATTTTAGATCATGATTTTAATATTCAATTGTAATAACTATATTCATGAAAACAATATGTAAATATTATTTTTTATTTACATTATTTTATACATACACAACACAATATAACTGGTATGTGAAATAGTGAGAAAAAAGACAATTTATAGTAAATTGAAATAGTCAATAACATGTATTCTTATATTCCTTTAATGTATTTGTATTTATATCTTTATCATCTAGTAGAGAATAAATATATTGCATCAGATTAATATATACCGTCAAATCAATAAACATATCCTTAATTATAAAATTCATTCATCTAACCATTGAGAAGATTTGGTATTTTATCTTTTTTAAAATCAGAAATATTTCTATTATTGATCATTAATCATTAAACTATCTTTTACTTTGATAAAAATAAATAAATGATAAAATATCACCTATAAACTAAGAAAAACTTGTCCTTGAAAATATCTTAATTTCATTTTTATAAACAAGAATCATAAAAGTATCCTCTCAATTTTCATTAAAATGTAAGAGTTGTTAACATTGTTTGTTATTTTATTTCATTATATCATAATATTATTAACTTATTTCATAAGAGTATTTAATTTGTAATAGTTTTCAAATCAAAAGATTCATTACTTTGTAATATTCTACACTTTGAATGAATTTTTAATTTGTAAGATTATTTACATTAGTCGTAAATGAATTGTACTTTATTAAATATTTATTATTCTCTAAATCATATGCGTAAAATATCAATTCATAAGTGTCTATCCTTAAAATTTAAATGTACATATATTAACAAAACATTCAATTTATATAGACCATGTGGGTAATATATCATTTCATAATAATGATTCTTTAATAACAAAAGGTTTATACTTTAATAAAAATTACATCTCTTCATTAGATTCCTTTAAATTATAATATTTATTACAATGTTATCATAATATTCATCTTCTATATTTCATAAGAATCATGTAACTTAAAAAAATTAAAACTGTAAAAACCATAAAGTTAATAACTATAACTTTTATGGTGCATAACTATAATGTATAAGAGTCATATCTTAAATATGTGAGATTCATTTATTCAACATGTAAGGGTCATCACATAGTATATTTTCAGTCAAAATAGTTTAATCTTCAATATTATATATATATGTACTTATATAAAGTTGTTTAACACACATAAAACCACTCACCAATAAAAAAAACTTTTTTAGTATAAAAAATTATAAGATAATTAGATATGGTTGTTCAAAAAAACCTGTTAAGTCATTAAATAATGGGTCATTTTTTATTATGAAATGTAATTCCAATGTATATTTCATATTTTCTAATATTAATTATGTTTTTTACTTATTTTATTGGTCCTTATTTAAAATCAATGAATTAATATGTGGTGTTAATAGCTGATTTTTATTCCCTATTTATTTAATTCTATGGTTTCCCCTTTCGATGTTTTTCCTTGGAAATGGGTTATTTCCATTAGCTATGTAATGAATTGGGAATACACCACTTCCATTGGGTATGTTACAGCATGGGACATTTAAGTGTTATATATTTGATATTTGATGCCATAGAACTTTATAACTCATGAAATTCCTTATTTTCCTTCCAAAATACCTCATCAGTTGGCTCAAGTAGGGTAAATTACTATGGTGTCTTGGTAAGCACATTATGGCTTGACGATATTTTTAATTGTCTCAATATAAATAAATTTTATAAATATACCTAATATTATATTTTTATACATCGATTCATATTAAATTTATGGTGATATCATTTTCTGTAATCATGATCCCACCTTTCACATACTCTATGCTTGTATGCCTATATATTATTTTTCATGACACATGTAGAGAATGACCCATAAGTTTAATAGGTGAGGTTAGGAATATGTATAAAAGGAACAAGGAGGCCAGATATGGAGGTGAGTTAAAATTATGTATGAAAAATGGAAGGATCATCCTAAATAGGCCATACCCATTTCAGACTTGTCATGTTTTTATGGATCCTATTTTAGATCATTTTTTATAGAAGCTAACTTTTATAAGCCGGTTTTGTTTTTCATATATGTCAATAAGGCCTTTATAAAAACCCATTTATTTTTTCATTTACCAATAATTATTTATATGATATATATATACACGTAAAAAACATGTAACAATATATAGGAGGAGTGTCAAGACATGAAAATTTGATTAAGGAGGTTTTTGGTTCAATTTTTACTTCCTATAATTGTCATCATATTTAGAAAATTTCAAATAAAATGTAAATAATAATGAAATATATATATATATATATATATATGGAAAATAAAAAACCATTCACAAAATTGACACTTTTATATATACATAATGAATGACAAAAAACAAGTACATGCACATAATGTGTTGGTATTTTTTGATTGAAAATAAAAGGCTTAAAATTAAAAATAAAATATTTAAATAAAAATAAGGACTCGTAATCCAGATTTTATCAAAACAAAATAAGTTAGTTAGAATTTGGGTCCTTGATAAAAAATATATGTTTTTATTATGCTGAAATCATGCTAAAATTTATAATCTCAATCAGTAAAAATAACTTGTTATTTCCCATAAATCCCGAAAGATTGGGCATCTTTTTCATATATACTTTTCTCGTTGGCACATGAATAATTTTTTCTATATTTTTGTTTCATTTTTTTGTATAATTAATTATTGATGTATAATGTATATATTGACATTGTAACACCCCAGGTAAATAAAGAATATGACATTTTTATATTTATCCCTTTTTTTGAATAAAAAGTTAATATTAATTTAAAGGGAACTCTATGCTTGATGGCTTACCCAATACGCAACAACGAGTTCCTTTGAAATCTTACGTTGCACTCTAATAATAAAATAAAATTATTTTAAATGTTACTTAACACGTAACCGTTGTATTGGTAGGAATGAATCGAAATAACAAAAATACGATTATATATGTTTGTTAAATGTTTTTACATTTATCCAATAAAAGATAAAGGCTTAAAATACGAAAAGAATTCAATTTTAGGCATATATACACTAATTTTCACTAAAGAACCACTTATCAACTTTTGATGGCGAACCGTCATTAAATATAGTTTTGGTCACTCTTGTACATTCTATTGAACCAAATAAAACTCTTCTTTAGAATCTGGACATCAAAATTCACTTTGTGTAAATTTTTGGTATTTTTCTGATAAAGATCATTTTTTAATGAATAGTGGAAAATATTGTATTTCAATTCAAAACCTCTTTTTAATATAATTTATTTATATGATTAGATTATCTTTTGAATTGGTTTCAAAGTGAAATTAGAATATATTTTTACCATTTAATCCAATAGTGGTCGTTGGAATTAATTTCATCTTGAAATTGGACTTAAACTAGTATCAATCTTTTTATACTTATTGTTTCATAAAAACATGCTATTTCCTCTGACATCGGGAATTAATTATTAAATTAATTAATGTAACTTATTTGTTTTGAATTTTGTAAAATAGACATCATTTTTGAATTCATAATATCAAATATAGCCTAGGGTAAATTTTTGATAATTTTCTGAAAAACTTCAATTTTTGATGAATAGTGAAACAACTAAGTGGTAGTTAAAGAAACTGATTTTTTGTTTTAATGAAACTTTACCACTTCTGTGATTTGAATTTCAAAAATCTGACATACATGGTTGTCATTAAGAAGTAAAATGTGGTTCAATGGGATTAAAATAATTTTATGGTGAATAGTAACTTTTAAGTTTATTAATCGCAATTAGAGGTAATTAGTGTAATTTAAGGTAAAAATAATGTTTTAATAATACGAAATGACCTAGAAACATGTCCTAACCTCATTGGTTGTTTCATGTCAGACCAAGACAATACATGGGTCAACTTGGGGATCCCATGGAACTACTTTGGTAGGAACATGACATTAATACCTTTTTATTTAATGTTAAAATTAAAATGTCACAAACATGTGTTGTTTTACTAAAACAATTTTTATATGGGGTTATAAAAGTCATATTTTTGACTATAAATATTAATTGGAAAGATAAAAATATTTCCTACATCGTAGTATTTTTTTATAATTTTTAGACATTCACTAAATAAAATTATTTATGACACCATTATGATGCAGCGATTACCACATTATTTAACGATTTAAATAAAATGGAATGATAATTTAAAATATAAGACCTATACATGTCCAAAAACTATTGGATGCGTGGATTTCGAACTCTTAACACGTTATCCTCAAAACACATCAATGTGGGACCTTTAAAATCCGAAACTCATTCTAAAATATAGTAACATTTCCTTACTTTCCTAGAGTGCCCCTCCTCTCCTCTTATAAAAGCCCCCAACTCTACCTCCTTACCCACACCTCTCAAGCCTTTGGATCAGCCAATATCTGCCAATTTTGTCTCTCCACATCCCTATCTTACTCCTAGAATCCTCACTTTGGGAATAAGTCTTCCCGAGGAAGCCTTTGAGCTCAAATCAAAAAGAGTTACCCGATTTAAAGGTAGTTCCTTCTCTTATGTTCTTTTGTTTTATTTTGCTTTTCCAACCCCCTAAACACTTTTTATTATTTTAATTTGTAACAACTCAAGTATATTCAATAAACTAGGATGTTGTTATAAGAATAATTCGAGCTAAACTTACACACACCTACATCTAATGGTTAACGAATATACTGTTTCTGTGGATGGCGAATTTCTGCCTCACGAAACAATGATTGTTCAACACTCATATAACAGCTTCAAAGGTGTCCATTAAGATGTCACTATATTTATATATGATATATAATATGTTTATGTTTTACTTAATCTTCTGTATTTTTCTTTTTTGTCATACCTTTATGGTATCCATTGTGGATAAAGACGATAAGTTCATTTTAGGAAGTGCGGACTACCGCCCCCTCAAAGTGATTTGATTCGTTAATGCCATATGTGGGATGTATAAAGGATGGATTTAAGGTTATTATATAAGATTTATGATACATATAAATGATGAATATAATTCTGGAATTAAAATATACATACCTCTAATTTGGTTTTAATTCCATTTATATGACATAGAAATGAATGTAGCGTTCATGCGTACGTACGGCTTACCGTCTCCATGAATGGTGCATTTCATTTCTTACCTCTAAATGATTATGTAATATTATAAATACATGTATATTCTAGATATATATGATATATATGAAATCCAAATCATGAATATCATTCTATATATAATGAACCTTTGACCACATGAACAACATGTAATTGTAAGAAGTCCACTTTCGACTTAAGAACCAAATATCGAAAAACAAACATTATTAACTTAAATGATTACATAATGATTAAAAAATGGAAATAAGTGATATAAAAGGAATAATGAACTTGAAAAAGGTTCTTAGGAAAGTTTAAATTAACTCAAGTTTATTATTCAGGATGTTAAAGAACGATCGAGTCAAGTCGGACACGAGGTAAGGGATCCAACCTCTCTCTTTCTTTTTAAGTACTATTTTTTATGTAATTTCTTTTAAGCCCATCTTTCTTATGTTTGTGGATGTTCTTTTATATTCCTAATACTTTAATTTATATGTTAACATTATGGGAGACCCTATTTGATCTCAAAAATCCATTTTTGGAAGTTTTAAGTGGCGCCGTTAGGCTGCCGAGTTTTCGTAAGGGATTTTTCATCTCACTTTTATTCCCGTGACATTTATGCTATGTTTTCTACTATTTCCTTTGAGTGGTGTATGTAATGACAATTATTATAAATTTTTTTTAGTATGATTTCATTTGTGGGTATTTATATTTTCATTGTCTGAACCTTCTTCCATGGGGTGTACTTTTCGAAAGTTACCCAACTCGGTAAGGGGACCTTTCACCCACCTTTTTTTAAAAGACTTATTTTGTTATGTCTTTTAATTCACATACTATTTTTCTGGGATATGTTCTTATATATCCTTATTTATGTAAATTTTATTTCTAAGTGATGATATCCACTTTATCTCTCTCATCAACCCTTTTTGTAAAATTTTATGTGACGCCGTTAGGCTGTCGAATTTTACCAAGGGAACTTCTTAACCCAATTTCGATTTCATTGGGTTCAACATGTAGTTATTGAATATGTCATCCTTTGAATATGTGTGAATGAACTTTGATTGTTTTACACATAATATCCACTTATATTGGGTGTATTTATATTTGTCACACATAATTATGAGATTGATTTATCCTTAATTTAAGGATACCTTCTTTATAATGGATTTCATCTCATTTTACATTTCTTTTGAGACTTCACTATTGTTATGCACCAATTCACTCTTATATGGTGTGTATACTGTCCTTTGACTTATTATATCATGAATCCCTTTATTCTCTTGATATTATAAAGTTTGGATTAAATGTTATTCCTCAATTATTTGTATTCAAGAGTCTCTCATTTTGTTAAAAAATCTTTAACAAAAATATCATTTTAAATGTTTTAAATATTAATTATTCTAAATCTTTATCTTTAATGTACATGTTTTCAAAATGGTTATTAGTATTTATTTACATGGACATTAATGTTTTAAAATTGTAATTCCAATAAAATCTTCAAAGTGGTATGGGACACTTTGATTCAAAAATCACTTTAAAATGGTTTTTGAAAATGGATTGATATCTTGGAATTACTTATTGTGATTGAAAATGAAATGTTGTTATTGAAATTTTTATATTTTCAATATTTTATGTGTAATGATGGTACTTGGACATTTTACGGGTGGTTATGTGATAAACCATATGATGGGTGGTGCCGTGAATACCAGGACAGGTGGTTACGTTATAACCTCCAATGCATTGGGTATGGAAGTCGGCCGTATGGCTATTCCATTAAGTATGTGTGGAAGTCGACCATATGGTTATTCCATTTAAGTATTTTTATGTCCCAAGTTACCTTTATATGTTATTTGTTCTTTATATGGGTTTTATGGTAATATTTTGGTTACAAAAGGGTAAGTAATGATATTTTATTTAGTGAAGAGTTTTTACTACTTCCTAAAGGTGAAAGGTATTACTTTGATAAAGTATACATGGTTTACTTGTTGCTTTAAAAAACTAATAGTTTTCATTCTCTGTGTATCCCTTGCTGAGCTTTTTATGCTCACCCCAAGTTTTTTTTGAAATTTTTTTCACAAGACTTTATGTGGAATAGGGTTAAGGATTGGATCAAGGGAAAGTCATGCTATCTAATTCATGAAACTAGACATGTTTCTTTTTAAGAGTTTTTATTTTATGGAAATTTATTAGAAGTGACTACTTTTTAATCTTTTGAGATGTAATAGTTATGTCCTAATTCTCGAAAACTCTAAACCTGAAAAGATCCTCATTGTGAAATATTCATTTAATTCAATATTAAGTAAGGTTTAAGGCTGGGGCCTTATAGTTGGTATCAGAGGTCGGTTTAGATAACTTTAGAGGTTAGGGTATTCTCTAATCATAAGTGACATTACCATAATGGTTAGGATTTCAGAAAGAGTCCTAGTTTTAGATAAAGTAAGTGAGTAATTATATCTTACTGTTTATCTTCCTCATTAGTACATGATGGTTTTGTTTATATACTCACATTGACCTTTTTGGTTTTAGTAAATGGCTGGATCTAGCAGGCACCAAAGTAACAGTGGATGTGAAGGAAACTGTGACAGTTTTCTGAGCGAGCAAATGAATGATATGGGAGCTGCAATGATAACTCTTGTGTTTATCCTCAAACAACTATCTGGAGTCATGATTGACCACCTAAACCTTGGTGATTTCTATAAGGCATCATATATGCGAGAAACAAATCCCTACGGAACTACAGGTAATAATCATAAAGGTAAGTGTGTTAAAAAACCTATGTGTCAAAGATGTGGAAAGAAACACCTAGGAAAATGTTTCAAAGGGATAGAAGTATTCTATAGATGTGGAAATGAAGGTCATAAAGCAAGAACCTACCATGGAAAAAGGAAGTATCCAGTTGACTCAAGGAAAGGGAAAGAAGTTCTTTCTGAGGGATCAATTGAATGTTTTAAATGTGGTGTGCATGGTCATTATGCAAACAAATGTCCTATGAAGAATTTTCGGGAATGGGATCACCAAGATCGTACAAATATTCATTTACCAATACCTAATTCCATTCTGATTGAGGATGAAGAAACTGACAATGACCAGTCAAAGGTATGGATTATTACATAACATTTGTTTTCCTATTTTGGAATCTTAGGATATGATTCATGATTT
Organism: Viscum album; assembly: GCA_963277665.1. Taxonomy (NCBI): domain Eukaryota; kingdom Viridiplantae; phylum Streptophyta; class Magnoliopsida; order Santalales; family Viscaceae; genus Viscum; species Viscum album. The sequence continues at coordinate 1,296,361,265 of OY728136.1, forward strand.
TGTTTGTAGGAAAGAATTATTTCAGAATAAGTTGGAAAGGAATGGTTAATGGATCATGAAGAATGTTTAATGATTAAGAAGTCAACATATAAGGTATTGAAGAGTTATGGTGAAATTCTTAAGGGTATTAAGTCTCTGTTGATGATGGGGTTATATTAGAAGACTTTTTAATAGTATGTGTAACCCTGATGTTTGATATATGAAAATTTTATTCAAGGAATAGTTATCTGTTCTTTTGTGGACATAGTTATAAAGAACCATTTGGGTTTATATGATCCTTACTTTTGAGGTAATTATGGGTTACTATATGTTATGATGGAAAGTAAAAGGCATGAGATAAAATTGAGGTTAAATTATGTTATGGTTATTTTTGATGATTTTATCTCTTTTTGGGGAATGATTTGAGAATTATATAGTTTGGAAAAAGGACAACACGCAGACCGTGTGACAACCCGTCGCGTCAGACAAAGCTGCGGGAATCGAACCCACAACCAAAGTGCGACGAGTATTTATCGCCTACCACTGAACTACGTGAATTCCCTGGTTAGTTTGACTGACTCTTTTTAGTTAGATGATTTTATGAATTAAGATTAATTTTATTTTGGGTTATCTATGTAAATTTATTAACCTATCATGGAGGATATGTGATTAGGTTAATTACTTTTCAATACGAGACTTTAAGAGCAACTGATGTTGTTAGGAGATAAATGTTACGATTTAACTTGGAAGACTATGTGACAAAATCCTTCAAATATTTGGGTTTCAATCTTAGATTGGTTTACTTTGAATAATTTTATGGACAAATTGTTTATCGAATGTTCCTCATTGAACTTTGGGTTTTGTTGGACAAATTTTGGAGATTAAGAATAGATTTTCTTTTTATAAAGGGTTATCCTTTTCTGGATTATCTGATCTTGTACTAACCTTTTTTGTTTTGGTTTTGGTTAAAGTCTAAAGACATGGGAAGTATATAGTTCTCTTTTTTTGGATTAGGTGATTCTCTAGAAGTTGATTATAGTACTCTTAATGTGAACAAGTCTTCCTAAATACTCGTCTTTTGGAGAAAATATGAGTTTGTGTAAGAAATCTAATAAAAGTTGAAAGTCAACATGATAGGTAATTATGTTTACTTATGAATAAATTCCTTAATAAAAAGTAACTTAAAACAAAAATTTTGTCTATTTGTTGTTCCTACTGGGGAATCAAATACCGTTTAACCCATCACAAGTTTGTGATTTTCTTGTGGTTAACTTTATCCTAAACATGTTTTCTATCACTCTCCATCAGAACATGACCCTATCTTTTCTCCTCCATGTCCATGTTTTCCTACATGGAATCCTAGTGTGGGTTAACTCAGGTGACCTCTGTACTTCTCTTTCTTTATTTTAATGTGACTATTTTACCGACTCTTGTTCTGATGTGGGACTTTCAATGAAGTTTCCAAGCCCAATTTTAATATTGCGAGGACGCAATTCCCAAAAGGGGGGAAGGATGTAACACCCCAGGTAAATAAAGAATATTAAATTTTTATATTTATCCCTTTTTTGAATAAAATTTTAATATTAATTTAAATGGAACGTTATTCTTGATGGCTTACCCAATACGCAACAATGAGTTCTTTTGAAATCTTACGTTCCACTCTAATAATAAAATAAAATTATTTTAAATGTTAGTTAACACGTAGCCGTTGTATTGGCGGGAATGAATAGAAATAACTAAAATACGATTATATATGTTTGTTAAATGTTTTTACATTTATCCAATAAAGGATAAAGGCTTAAAATACGAAAAGAATTCAATTTTAGGCATATATACTCTAATTTTCACTAAAGGTCCACTTATCAACTTTTGATGGAGAACCGTCATTAAATATAGTTTTGGTCACTCTTATACATTATATTGAACCAAATAAAAATCTTATTTAGAATCGGGACATCAAAACTCACTTTGTGTAATTTTTTTGTTTTTTTCCGATAAAGATCATTTTTTTAATGATTAGTGAAAAATGTTGTATTTTAATTCAAAACCTATTTTTAATCTAATTTATTTATATGATTAGATTATCTTTTGATTTGGTTTCAAAGTGAAATTAGAATATATTTTTAGCATTTAATCCAATAGTGGTCGTTGTAATTAATTTCATCTTGAAATTGGACTTAAACTAGTGTCAATATTTTGATACTTATTGTTTCATAAAAACACGCTATTTGCTCTGACAGCGGGAATTAATTATTAAATTAATTAATATAACTTATATGTTTTGAATTTTTTATAATAGACATCATTTTTTAATTCAGAATATCAAATATATCCTAGGTTAAAATTTTGGTAATTTTCTGAAAAACTTCAATTTTTGATGAATAGTGAAACCACTAAGTGGTAGTTAAAGAAACTGATTTTTTGTTTAAATGAAACTTTACCACTTCTGTGATTTAAATTTCAAAAATCAGACATACATGGCTGTCATTAAGAAGTAAAATGTGGTTCAATGGGATTAAAATAATTTTTTGGTGAATAGTAATTTTTAAGTTTATTAATCGCGATTAGTGGTAATTAGTGTAATTTAAGGTAAAAATAATGTTTTAATAATATGAAATGACCTAGACACATGTCCTACCCTCATTGGATGTGTCATGACCGGCCAAGAAAATACATGGGTCAACTTGGGGACCCCATGGAGCCACTTTGGTAGGAAACTGACATTAATACCTTTTTATTTAATGTTAAAATTAAAATGTCACAAACATGTGTTGTTTTACTAAAACAATTTTTATATGGGGTTATACAAGTCAGATGTTTGACTATAAATATTAATAGGAAATCTAAAACGATTTCCTATATCATAGTATTTTTTTATAATTTTTAGACAATAACTAAATTAAATTATTTAGGACACCATGATGATGCAACGATTACCTAATTATTTAACGATTTAAATAAAATGGAAAGATAATTTAAAATATAAGACCTAAACATGTCCAAAAACTATTTTATGAGTTTATTTCTAACCCTTATCACCTTATCCTTGAAACACATCAATGTGGGACCTTTAAAATCCGAAACACATTCTAAAATAAAGTAACATTTCCTTACTTTCCAAGAGTACCCCTCCTCTCCTCTTATAAAAGCTCCCACCTCTACCTAATTACCCACACCTCTAAAGCCTTTGGCTCGGCCAAACTCTGCTCATTTTGTCTCTCCACATCCCTATCTTACTCCTAGAAGCCTCACTTTTGGAAGAAGTCTTCCCAAGGAAGCCTTTGGGCTCAAATCAAAAAGAGTTACCTGATTTAAAGGTAGTGTCTTCTCTTGTGTTCTTTTGTTTTACTTTGCTTTTACAACCCCCTAAACACTTTTTATTCTTTTATTTTGTAACAAATCCATTATCTTCAATATACTAGTATGTTTTTATAAGAATCATTCGAGCTACACTTACACACCCCTACATCTAATGGTTAAAGAACATACTGTTTCTGTGGATGGTGAATTTCTGCCTCACGAAACGATGATTGTTAAACACTCATATAACACCTTAAAAGGTGGCCATTAAGATGTCACTATAGTTATATATGATATATAATATGTTTATGTTTTACTTAAGCTTCTGTATTTTTCTTTTGTGGCATACCTTTATTGTTTCTATTGTGGGTAAACACGATAATTTCATTTTAGGAAGTGCGGACTACCTCCCCCTCAAAGTTATTTGATTCGTTAATGCCATATGTGGGATGTATAAAAGATGGATTTAAGGTTATTATATATGATTTATGTTACATATAAATTATTAATATAATTATGGAATTAAAATATACATACCTCTAATTTGGTTTTAATTCCATTTATATGACATAGAAATGAATGTAGCGTTCATGCGTACGTACAGATTACCATCTCCATGAACGGTGCATTTCATTTCTTACCTATAAATGATTATGTAATATTATAAATACTTGTATATTCTGGATATATATGATATATATGATATAAAAATCATGAATATCATTCTGGATATAATTAAACTTTGACCACATGAATAACATGTAATTGTACGAAGTTCACTTTCGACTTAAGAACCAAATATCGACAAAACAAACATTATTAACTTAAATGATTACATAATGCTTATAAAATGGAAATAAGTGATATAAAAGGAATAATGAACTTGAAAATGGTTCTTATGAATGTTTAAATTAACACAAGTTTATCATTCAGGACGTCAAGGAACGATCGAGTTAAGTCGGACACGAGGTAAGGGATCCAACCTCTCTCTTTCTTTTTAAGTACTCTCTTTTATGTCATTTATTTTAATCCCATCATTCTTATGTTTGGGGATGTTATTTTATATTAATCATAATTTAATTTTTATTTTCATATTATCTAAGTCCCTATTTGATCTCATAAATCCATTTTTGGAAGTTTTAAGTGGCGTCGTTAGGCTGCCGAGTTTTCATAAGGGATTTTTCATCTCACTTTTATTCCCGTGACTTTTATGCTACATTTGACACTATTTACTTTGAGTGGTGTATGTAATGCCAATTATTATAAAAAATTTTTAGTATGATTTCATTTATGGGTATTTATATTTTCATTGTATGAACCTTCTTCCATGGGGTGTACTTTTCGAAAGTTACCCAACTCGGTAAGGGGACCTTTCACCCACCTTTTTTTAAAAGACTTCTTTTGTTATGTCTTTTAATTCACATACTATTATGTTGGGATATGTTCTTATATATCCTTATTTATGTAAATTTTAAGTCCAAGTGATGATATCCCCTTTATCTCTCCCATCAACCCTTTTTGTAAAATTTTATGTGATGCCGTTAGGCTGTCGAATTTTACCAAGGGAACTTCTTAACCCAATTTCAATTTCTTTGGGTTCACCATGTAGTTATTGAATATGTCATCCTTTGAATATGTGTGAATGACCTTTTATTGTATTGCACTTAATATAAACTTATATTGGGTGTATTTATATTTTTCACACATAATTATGAGATTGATTTATCCTTAATTTAAGGATACCTTATTAATAACAGATTTCATCTCATTTTACATTTCTTTTGAGACTTCATTGTTGTTATGCACCAATTCACTCTTATATGGTGTGTATACTGTCCTTTGACATATTATATCATGAATCCCTTTATTCTCAGGATATTATAAAGTTAGGATTAAATGTTATTCCGAAATTATTTGTATTCAAGAGTCTCTCATTTTGTTAAAAACTCTTTAACAAAAATATTTTTATAAATGTTTTAATGATTTGTTATTCTAAATATTTATCTTTAGTGTCCATGTTTTCAAAATGGTTTTCAGTATTTATTTACATGGACATTAATGTTTTAAAATTATAATTCCAATAAAAGCTTCAAAGTGGTATGTGACACTTTGATTCAAAAATCACTTTTAAACGGTTTTTGAAAATGGATTGATATCTTGGAATTACTTATTGTGATTGAAAATGAAATGTTGTTATTGAAATGTTTATATTTTCAATATTTTATGTGTAATGATGATACTTGGACATTTTACGGGTGGTTACGTGATAAACCATATGATGGGTGGTGCTGTGAATACCAGGACATGTGGTTACATTATAACCTCCAATGCATTGGGTATGGAAGTCGTCCGTATGTCTATTCCATTAAGTATGTGTGGAAGTCGACCGTATGGTTATTCCATTTAAGTATGTTTATGTCCCAAGTTACCTTTATATGTTATTTGTTCTTTATATGGGTTTTATGGTAATCTTTTGGTTACAAAAGGGTAAGTAATGATATTTTATTCAGTGAAGAGTTTTTACTACTTCCTAAAGGTGAAAGGTATTACTTTGATGAAGTATACATGGTTTACTTGTTGCTTTGAAAAACTGACAGTTTTCATTCTTTGTGTATCCCTTGCTGAGCTTTTTATGCTCACCCCGAGTTTTTTTTGAAATGTTTTTCACAGGACTTAATGTGGAATAGGGTCAAGGATTGGATCAAGGGAAAGTCATTCTATCTAATACATGGAACTATACATGTTTCTTTTTAAGAGTTTTTATTTTATGGAAATTTAGTAGAAGTGACTACTTTGTAATCTTTTGAGATGTAATAGTTATGTCCTAATTCTCTAAAACTCTAAACCTCAAAAGATCCTCAAATTGAATTATTCATTTAATTAAATGTTAAGTAAGGTTTAAGGTCGAGGCCTTATAGACATGGTAGGACATGGATTCATATTTTTTTTATAATTCTATTAATTTAGTGGTTGGACTTTCACAATTATTCAACATGTGTAATGATTGGTTCCTTATAATTTATTTAGTTATTATTTATTTTTTTCAAAGTAATTTGGTATTATCTACTGAGGGTAAATAATTTTGAGTTTTATTAATATCTAATAAACACAAATACCATAGAAAACATAACAAAACACTATTTACATTATTTATAGCATGAGAATTTTAGAATAAATAATATAAAAATAAAAACACACCTTTTGTCTCATAAAATATTTTTTCTATTATATGTATGATGAACATATATAAATAACATAAAATGGAGCCCATCCTCTATAGGTATCCACTACCAATTTAAATAAAAAAACTCTCAGTAAAAATATCTCAGATCTCAATGTTATGTTATTACCATTAATTTAAAGAAGAAAGATAAAAGTGACTTTGGACTTTGTGAGAATTCCATATAAATCACACATTTCCCTCTTAGATTTATGGTGTTTATATAGGAACCTTAAATGATCTATGGGTTGATTTATACCAAAAATTTTATAAACATTTCACTAATTATTGATTTTGTATCATATATCATAATACTAAATATAAAGCAATCATGAATTGTTAACAATAAAAAAATTGATGGGTTGGAAATCTGATAAACCTCATCAAATGATATTAATATGAATATATGAAAAAAATTAGAAGTTATTAAATAGAAGTATGTTATATCCAATATCATGGGAAAATAACTCTAAATGATATGTCTATATCACTCAAACTGATATATTTCACACATGAATATCACTCTATAAAATATACATTTATTTTATGCCACAATCACTATACATATATATTGATATAACTATAGTATAGAATAACTATGCCATTGGTGCAAAAATATATCATTAAATATCCCAATTTCACTAAATCCTATAAGATATTATACATATATCACCATATTTAATAACTTGTGAAACTATACACAAAATTATTATTTTTGGGTATCCTCCAAATATCTATTAAATACAACAAAAATATTTCCTTTTAAATTTATATAAACACTTTATAAAAAAATAAATCCTTATTCACATTACCTATTTAATAACATTATGGTAAATTAAGGAATTGATAATGATTATGAATTATTAATTTATAGATATAATAAAAGGGTATCCTCCCAAAAATTGTTAGATCTACTCAAGCTATAAAGGAAATTGATTTTATCTCCCTAAAACATGTGTACCTCCCTAAAATCATATAACATATGTATCTCATATATAATGAATGATCATATAAACCCTTTTCCTAGGATATCTAGTGAAACCATAGGACATGAAACATGTAAATATAATATACTAAAAAAAATATGTTTTCAATTATATAAGTAAACTCTAACCAATAGTGAAGGATAAATAATATTTCATTAATATAAATTAATACATTACATATTATTTATCCAAAATGATGAGTATATGTCATCTCATCCACTAGTTATTCCTTTATACTTACTCAAACTTTCTCATCAAGGTTTTAGATGACATACATATCATATAAGAGTAAAAATACCCTCACAATTAAAAAAATAGCACTACATAATCAATAATAAAACCAACCACATCCTAATTATCTTTTCCATGGGTTTGGTGAATGAAATATATCAAATAATAAAGGTTCACTTTCATGGTGCATTATTAAACACATTTCATGATTATTACTATGAAACATGCACCCTGAGAATTTCAAAAACACTATTCTTGGCATTCTAGGAAACGAACTCAGTAAGAAAATCAAGAGTACATTTTAGACTTATACGTCATAAGTAAACTCCATATTTCCATACAAGACTCTAATTTTGTTAATATTAACATATCATCAAAACCATTTGTATAGATTATGATAATTGATAAGAGATATTTTATATAATTATTTCTAAGGGGTTAATTATCAATCAAGTCTTACAATTTGGGCAACTTACTTTAATTAATGGTTAAGTAGAAATAATTTTTTATAAAATTATACATTTTTAAAATATAAAAAACATTTATGAAAATTTATACAAAACTATATATATTATATTCAATCCCAACATATCCTAATATGTAATTACTATATATTAATTCAATTTTTATATATTCTTTTTATAATTTTGTTAAAAAATGTTACTTCACTATAAAACACATATTATATCACCATATAAACATATAACCAATAATCCATCCCACTAAAATATTTTGTGTGATAACATATTTGAGGAAAAACTATTTTAATAATGATTTGAGTGGTCTTTTTAAACCACATGTTCAAAATAAGATCACTCTATCAAAAAAAATATACGTCATAGTTTCAAATATTAGAATATATTTAAATTTTTATTTTTTAAAATGGATAATAGTTATAAATTTTCAAAGAATCAAAGATTAACATTATTTGATATCATAATAATAAGAAAAAATATAAATTTTACATAAGGTTATTAATTTATCAAAATATATTCCAAATTTATGAAAATTACATTGGATATATTTTTAGTGGATTTTTCGTTGGATTACACTACTATTCAAAAAAAGTGAAATGTTTTTGAAACGTTAATTTTTAGACCAAGATCAATATTTACTACCACAGGTCTCATATAAAATTCATATTCACAAAATATTTTACTCTAAGTTGATGATATTTTATACACTAGCAAAAATAAATCCTATTTTCCTTGAAGGTGTTTTAGAAAGAAAATTTATAAATAATATTTCATATGATTTAATTACGTCACATAAAATTTTTAATTAGTGAATAAAATTGAAGTGAATATTAAATTTGAAATATTTAAATATTTTAATACATGGATAAATTATTTCATTTTTATATTATCAAAATATTATAACTTCAATATATAAATTAATTTTAATTATATGTTATATATTGGGTTATAATAATATAAACCCTGTAGTTAAAACCAAATAAAAAAATATTTTACATGTAAAATGTAAATTTATTTTCATATAATTTATAATGAAATTAAATAACATAATATATTGGTTCATTAATCAGGTTCAAGCTAAGTCAAATATCTCTTCTTTTATAGGTAGTATCCCTAATCACCTTTATTAGATATAGAGTTATATCTTCCTTCGTTAACCCCTATTTATTTTTAAATTTTCGTATATATGAAAAATATTTATATAATGTATATTTGGTATTATAATACCTTATGGAAGAGTAGAATTAATTTCTAAATAAAAATTAACATTAGTCTTTTTATGGTAGGGAAAAAATTTACCCTTATTTAATTTTTCCATCATTATGGTATCTGATCTTTGACCTCCCATGTCCTACATAGCAATAGTTAATATATTAAGTAGGAAAATTAAAGTTAAATGGAACTCATTATTGTTATAATTATTGAATAATTTTCAAAATATATATGTTTATGATTGAAGGTCAAATTTTAAAGCTAAATAGATCTTGAATAGAGACACTAATGTTACAAAATCATTAACACATCAAATCATATTTTTTAAATGAGTTTAAAATGAATTACCTTCAATCATCATTAACTGAAATAATGATTTAGAAATTTCTTATCTTTCATACTTATCTTGTTCCCTATAAATTCTCTCCATGATTTATATCATTCTATAAAATTCAATATTCTCATATTTCTTTTCAAAATTAGTATCCATGTTAAAATCATTAGGGTATATTAATAAATTTAATAATTATTATATTAATTATATATATATTTAACCCTTTCAACTGCTTCATTAGTTGGTTCCATTGAAACTGGGTTCACTTTAACATAAAAATTATCCTATTGTTTGATTATTATTCTCATATTTCGATATTATTATATCAAATTATGATCATTTAGATTTTCCTATTTTCTGAATTAATATTAAAGATAATTTAGGTATATATCCATTTATATTTTAATATAATACAAAATCAATTTTCATATGACTATACCCTTTTGAAAATATTTAATAGAAAATTATTTAATATACAAACACTAATATAATGTCTCCGTTTTTATTATATATATCAACAACCCAATATATTTGTTTTAATAAAAAACACGTTAATGTTTTTAATTATAGCATTTCTTATATATTTAGGAAAATAATCATATCAATTATATCACATAATTCTTATGGAGTATATAGTGAACAACACCTTTCCCTTATCTAGATGGTTGATTATCCCAACTCCAATATACTTGTTACCAAACTATTAGGGATTTCCATCCAATTGTATCCAAAATTTCACATAATATATAAGTACATAACCATTAAGATTAACCATATTTTTATACACTTTCACATGATAAAATTATATCCATGTACCATAACCAAACCATAATTACCTGATTTATAATTAGAATTGTACTTTCATAAATGTTCTTGATCTTTTAGTATTATATTATTATATAAATAGAAAAATTATTAAATAAAAAAATTGAATACATCAACATAGTGTGTATTTTTTACTCATAAACATGATATTAAATTAACTCTCATGTTTAATTTAATACATTTTTTCTACTTTTATGTTGAGTCACCATAACATAACGTTTTACATTGATATAGTTATAAAACATCCATAGAACCTATGAAAACATTTGTAAACCTGGGATGGGAAAAACAAATCATGGAGATGGATCCAAAATAAAGGAATCTTTTTATTATAATGAAAAACACAAAAACCGAGGAATATGTTTTCCTTTTTGTAATTAAAACTTTGAGAATATACATTAAACATATATATGTGATAAATTTAATTTTTTCTCAAGAAATCCTTTGAATATTTTTATAAACCATAAGAAAACAATAGAGAAACTATGAGGAATATATGTACTCATGAAAAGGTTTCTTTGAAAACCAAAATGTTCGCCTTTAAATGTACATAAACATTCCTTACGACATGAAATCAAAATAATTTTATAAAAATTTTAGAAAAAAATAAAATAGTTATCTTGGATAATTATATTCTTAACTATTGTTAACTCATGTTTAACTCATGTAAAAATAACTTATTCCTAGCTAATTACAATGGAGTAACCTACTTGGTTATATCTCTCATTTTTTATCTTTATAGATTAAATCATTACCCATTGAATTAGAGATATATATCGGGCCCGCTTATCATCGTGAGCTATATCGGGCTCACCTGTCATTATCTATAATTCCCACATATCATATGATAGGGAAAAAATTACAGTATTTCACTTTATAACCTAAATCACTTGAAAAACTCATTTTAACACACAAGACAAATCACATTCCATTTTCAAATTAAATTCATTAAAATAACAATTTATTTGAAAAACAAAAAAAATGAAAATTTCCAAGAAGAATGGTAATATTATCTTCTTAAAAAATCATGAAAATGTGAAGAGGAATCATGATAATGGAAAACAACTTTGACAACAAGAATAGGAGGACATATAGAAAATGTTAAAAAAAACATTCTTCTTTACTTTTTTTAGAAATATTCAAAAGTGTCTTAAATTGATAATTTTGAAAGTATTCAATTATAAAAAATATTCAAAAAATTAAAATATGGTTTATGAAAAACATATAATGATTTTTGAAGTATAAATAAGATCATTCTTGATACATTTCAAATATCATTTACCTGGGGAAAAGATTTTAAAAAATTTGAAAAAGACATTTTAAATAAAAATCCCTTCACTCAAGTCCCAATATTCATCTTATTTCGTTTAACTCTTTAAATAATAAAATTTAATTAACTATCTTCTAATCCCGCAACCATTCTAATGATTATTTCTTTACTATTATTTATTATCTTTTATTTATTAATTTTAGACCCTACAACATCTTGAGAGTGGAGGGGTCATTCTGGGAGTTATATTTTTTATTTAATTAAATAGATTATATTCCCTCATTAATAAGAAGTTTTGAAACATATGTAATGGAATTATAAAATCGTTGAATGATAATATATATAAGTGGAAACACAATACAATAGTTTTACATGATTGAGCACTATGTTCTAGTCTATAGAGCATACATCGATAGTTTTTCAATCATACCATAATCCAATATTATCGAATAAGTTTATTGTATTGAAAATTTTTGGTTATGGTCAATAAATTCTAGGCTCAATTCATTTAAATTTATTTTTGGGACAACAAATTTCCACCCTCAGATCACTTCTACCAAGTACCCCTTGCTCCCTATTTTAGGTGAAGTCATCCTCATATTAATGAATCGAAGGTCTCTTATACATCTGAGTACATGTTGAAGATGTTTTTAATCTTCAATGTATGATTATTATGATTCAATTAATTCTACAATATTTTCCTATATGATCAAACATTTTCATAATTTCGTTTCCTAACACCCCATTTTTCATGAATCCCCTTAATTTTTCAATAAAATTTCCAACTTTTATGAAACATATATATTTAATAATACTTTTACATTACATGAATGTACCTTCATTGTAATCCATTTACTTGACTTATTTTTCAACCATTACATTCCAGGACGATGTGTTCATATAGATTTCTTGACTCCTGTAAGAAATATGTTCGAGTATGCCTTTCGTGAAATCAAATTGATAAGTTGTCCTAAAAAAATTTTATTATTCAAATATTGATATGAGGTATATTTATCAATGAGGACCACACATCCAAAAAACTCCACTCTATTCATTAAACCTTACCATGCCCCAAAAAAACATATCACCCTTAATCAAAAGATTTATACCTATCCATGAAATCTTATCTTTCATAATCTCTAAAAACATGATCCTTCAAAAGCCTTCAAAATTTTCCAAAAATTCTTTTTTCATCATCATGAAAAAATCATTCATGACAAAACCACACATTCTTAACACATTTTGAAATAATTAAACTTTTGAAAAACATATTCCTTTACAAAAAAATAATTATTTATCTTCAAATACCATGAATTTTGTGATTATTTTTATTTTCAATATATTTTCAGAAAAAATGTTTTTTTAAACAATGTGGAAATGTGCCACCTTAAACACTAAAAAAACATACATCAATAAGATTTATGAGATTTTAAACTCCTTTACTAACTTAATGTGGATTGAAAATAGTAAAAACATACTACCAATTTACTTACATGAATACCATTTTATCCAATAATCTCATCATTTGGGTTGATTTTATATTTAAATAGAAACTTAGTAATGAAATATCCTCAAATAGAAACCTAATAGGAATAAAAAACTCATCCATCACTCTATTTATATGTGAGAAATTATTGGTATAGAAAACATGATTTCTAGTTATAAATTCATGCCTCAAGAGAACTTATTTCTTATAAACCTCTATTCCATTATTTTTCACCATTCTCCCCATTTGAAAATAAACCCAATGAAATGTTATTTCTTACTTTATCTCTCAAAATACCCCCTAGATCGTATCTAACCCTAAATTTTATACCAATTTTACCAATAAATTAAAATTAGATAAACAAATACGAGTATGGTATTTAAATTTGAGCCTCCTTATGTAATTGGACGTGGATGAACATTTAGGTTCAAATGATGCTTCTCTAAAAGTGGTTTTACAATGGATTATTCATGATGTCATACAATTGATCATTACTTTCAAAATGTTCCATTTTAATCATGAAATGTTGACCTTTTTCCTCAAGGAATTGATATCTGATCATGATCTGTTTGGTACACGATTTTTGAACCATATATTTTGTGGGCTCAAACATACTCTTGTTTTCAGAGAATATCCCCACTAATTATTTCACCTTATCCCTAATATCATCATGATTATTACTCATCCACAATAGATAAGTGAATTCCTTTTCACAGAGATATAATCCACTTAATCCATCCTAAGAGAAGTGATTTCCTATTTCTTTCTCATATATCCCACACATTTATTTCCAATGAAGAAGGCACCACCACTTTCGGACTTTCAATACACCATATCACCAGTCCAATCAGCATTAAAGTTTTTTAAAGTTTATGATACTTTCTTCTTCAATTTGAAAGAAAATAAATTAGATTATACTGAATGTACCTCATGATTCACTTAACCACTACAAAACTAGATTAACTTCATTACATTGTAAGTGAGTTTTTAAACATTTTTAGAAGATTATATTTGGGAATATTTCATTAAAATACAAAATAATTCCAATTATCCTCATGTACATGGTGGGATGCACTGATTTCTCATACCTGTGATTCTTATGTTTTGTCCTAATGGAAATTGAAGTAGATTTTGTTTTATAATCATGCATGTTAAACTTAATCAATAGATATCTTACATAATTTTCATAATAAATGAAGTTGTATTCATTATTTTGAATCACCCACTTCCTCAAAAAGTATCTAATTTCACCAATAATAGACATATAAATTTATGATTTCATGTGATTATTAGACTATTCAAATGATCCATGCTTACTTCCTCTAAATATAATATCATTGACATAAAAAATCACCAAATATTGATCTCCCCAGGATCTCTTCATAAAGATAATATTGTTGATACCCCTGAATTCAAATTTAATCTTCTTCATATAAGCTTACAATAGAGAATAGTATATGTGTGGTGCATGATTTTGAGAATATAAATCCTTCTTAAGTCTAAAAATATTTTTTTTATCATTTGAAATTAAAAAAAATCCATTTGATTGTTTAATTTATACTTATTATTCAAGAAATCCATTTAATAATTTCATTTTTATATCCAACTAATAAACATTGTACCCTCCTTGAATTATTATGGATATAAAGAGAATAATAGACTCTTGTTGTTCCATATTTGTAAATGTTTATTCCACATTAAAACTATAGATATATGTATAGCTTTTACCCACCAAGCATACCATGTCTCTAATAACATTTCCTTTTTCACAGAATTTTCCCTCAATTATCCACTTCATTTGAATCTAATTTAGATTTTTTGGCCTCCTAACAAGACCACCTGCCTAGGTTTTATATTTCTGATCTACTTATTCATTAATTTCCTTAACACAAGACTCATTCTTCATAGATTCTTCTAATATGGTTGGTTCCACAATTGATAAGAGATCATAATGGTCTATATTCCTCACTCTACTTGTCCTATTAGGTGCTTTAGGAACCCCAATAATGTTATATTGTTCAATTTATACTCCTTTTTCACTCATTTTTTGCTCTAGTTGAGTTTCTTTAGCATTATTTTTCTTCTTCTGAGTCCTAATCACTTGGATAACCATGAGTGTTGGATAATGCTTCCAAAACATATGTATTTAAACCTATTCCCTTTTCATCCTATTTTTAATTTTCTAACATATCAATATATTATCTCCTAATATTCATCATAATTTTATCCTTAATGGTCTTGATACCTTTTATCTCTATAATTTTTTTCAGATGGTTATTATATAATTTTTAGGCTCTAGTCTAAATTCAATTTCTAAGGAATATTTCATCATATACTATATCTCTATACATTCCTTGATTTCGTTCATTATTTCAGATGAAACATTTATTTCTAAAAACTTAGATATAATTTTGTGAGGGTTTAATTCAATTCCATATTTCATATGGTGTCCTTTCATCTCCTACACTCATCCCAACCTGATTTTTAGGGTACACCATACAAAAAATAGACTCTTTCTAATAGTAACAACAAACACTACTATCGATCAACATAGTTATGGAAATAATATTCACCTATCATTTTCATCATTCAATGACACCATATTATTGTGGTGTTCTAACTGATTACCCCTGATGCATGATCCCATTTTCCATGGTAATTTTAAAATTCAATATATGTGTATTTTATTATATTTCCAAATCCTAATATCGTTATTGTGTGGCTAGTTTCATTATCAAATCTTTAAATGCATGACTTTAAATAGTCGATCAATTATCATTTAATGTTTATAAACATAAAACATGCCATTATTTTATAAACATTAATAAAATGAATGAAAAACTCTCTCCATATGTTCCATCCACATTTATTAGACTACACAGATATTTTTGGACCAAATCAAGTAGATTGTATTCCCTTTCTCACCATAACAAATAAAAATTTCATGTCCTTCATCCTCACATTAATCATCACATGTCTTTTACTGATTACAGTTCTTATTGGGGATTCACATTATGGTCTTTATCATGGATAATATTACCATGATTTATTGATTAATTTGATAGATCCTCTAGTTGCATAGGTACTTTTACTCTACAATTGTTATGAAACATGTGTTTTATTTACTTTCTGCCTAGTATATATTATCATTTTCATCCAGCCTTTCATGATATTATTTCCTATATTACATTTGATAGTGAATCCTTTAGGATTAAATTTTACCACTAGTCATAAGTCACATGATTTACTCACACTTAGGATATTTCCTTGAATACCATCCACATAGATAACTTTAGTTTTAATCATATCATTTCCTTTCAGTTGGGTATTCCTACTACCAATGATATTTAAGGAACCATAGTTAATGAATAAATCCATTAAATTAACTCTTTATATAATAACTTTCATTAAATTCTCATTTACTTTCATATTTGGTTTATAATCAATGGTTAATAATACAGGTAATATGACACACACCTGTTATAGGGCGTGGAAAAACAATTTTCCTAAGTTAAAATGCAATAACATGGGTGACCTTGGATATCTCTAGAAGAGGAGTGCACACAAATTTTTTTTTCACATTATGATAGGGTTAAAATTCTGTGTTTTTAGAATAAATTAATAAGATAATTATTTAAATAAAAAATGAAATTAAAATGAATAAAAAATTTTGATATTAAAAGGTTGATTAGGTCGTGGTTGGTTTACAAATTTTAATTCTACCATTGTTCAATTTAATAGAAACCTATTCTTCAAAATTTATTAATGGGAGTTTCCAAAGTCATTTCCTCTCACTTACTTGGTGAAATTATAATAGTGGGAGAAAACCTTACTAAGATCTCAGTAAGTTCAACTCTCTTTCCATGTGAAAAATAGTTGTATTAAATATCCCCAATTGACATGGGAAACACCCAATAGGGTCTTGTTTATCCCAAATAACCAAGAAAATTTTCTACCCCTTTTACATATACTGACGATCTTTAAGTACTTCACCACTAATCCTTGGTCCATTCCATTTTATATAAACCAAAAATTAGTGGAGGGAGATAATGATTATTTTACCAAGGAAAAAATCAATAATGGATTTATAATTCAAGAACGATCGCAATTGATATCCAAATCCACTATATAAAATAGAAAACAACTTTGAATAAGAAATAATTTAAATTCAATTACATCAAAAAACTCAATCATTACAAAATATAAAACAAACCCTTACCCAATCACTAAATATTTTTACCCCACCAAGGTAAGGGTAATCGAGATGAATGAGAATGAATAAGGAATTAAAAACTATGTTAAAGTAATGAAATAAAAGGGAAAATAGAAATGATATCCGTTTTGGAGTCCTAGAAGGA
Source organism: Viscum album (assembly GCA_963277665.1). NCBI lineage: Eukaryota > Viridiplantae > Streptophyta > Magnoliopsida > Santalales > Viscaceae > Viscum > Viscum album. Next base: position 1,296,378,942 of record OY728136.1, read on the forward strand.
ATGGGTGGAATAAGAGATGCTTTGAGAGGAAGGAGCTCTCCGCCTTTTATAGCTAGAATTTGTCATCCAAATACTGACATGTTTTACCCCATTAAATGACATCTTAACACATTTCATCCTTATTGAATGTTTTTCATAATTATATTGGGCATTTCCCATCAGACTCTCAGCGGATTTGTACTAGCTCCGAGAGTTATTCCCCTTGTACTCTGACCATTTATTCTATACAGTCAGACTCTACAAATCCCAAACCTCCATATTAGGATTCTTTAATGTCCCCTTTAATGTCTAATTAACGCATCCTCTCTTTAATTAATATTTTTCCAAAATGTCGTTTGCATCCACCCATCAAATTTCAAGGCATTTGGAACCACCATGAATGACTTATGGACCCCACACTAAAACTCAGAAGATCATTCAATTGTTTTATTAGTCCAACATTTGAGCTTTTTTTGAGATTTTATATGGTTGATTTAGTTTTTGATCCAAAATGATAAATGAAGCCCTAGATGTGTAGAAGCAGGAAAACAAGAAATGTTTAATTTTTATTAGTGTAGAAAAAGTAATGGGAAAAATATAGAAATAATTTAGAACTGCTAAAAAATCAAAATTTTCCATTTTTACTGTTCAGCGCAAAATAACACAAATATCATAAAAATGTAGAAATTCATAATTAAGTAACACTTTTGTGTTTTTAAAAAAATTAACTTCAATGTAAATTTAATTTAAAATATTTTCTCTATTAATTCCCCCACATGTAGCACTTGGAATCCTGGAAAAATAACATCAAAATAAAATCAATTCAAATCCAAAGTAGATACCTATGAGATCCACCAAATCCATACTAAGAAAAAAAAGATATCTTGCCTCATAAAAAACAATAATTTAAAGTTCTATATTTTCGATTATATAATATATTTCCAATTAATTTCTTATCCCATGAACAAAAAACACCTATCTCACATGAATTTTGTCTCATCTCACAAATGTAAATGTTCAACAAAGTTTTCTCATCCAAACACACACAAGAGTCACCATAGGCTTGATAAATTCCTTATTCTCCACCTGATGTGTGTCAAGGACATGTGTTTCTCATCAAGACTTTTTTGGGTTGTTCTGTGGATTTCAGTTGGTAGGAATTAGATGTTAAAAATTCTAAGGCCGAAAAAAGAGGGCTTGGATCTTTTTGAAGCAAAATTGCAGGATTCTAATTTTCAATCTAAAATGGTCTCTTTATCTCCCCCTTTGTATAAAATAGGTTCCTTAATCCTAATAAATCAATGTAAGTTCAATCCATTTAGTATTTCACTAGAAAAAAATTCCTTCTCAAACATATTTTTTTCCACAAATATCCAGATATCCACAAATTTTGTTTTCAAAGCACTAGAAAGGCACAGATTCATTTATCATAAATGCTCCAGAAAGGCACAAATTTTTACAAAATGAACTTTTTAATATAAAAGAACCTCTTAAACATTTTATTTTCAACCCAATGTATCACCAAATGAGGTAGTACACCACAAGTCATCTTCCTACACATTTATGTTAAAATATATCATGCAATTTTACATCAAGTGCAGGTTTGATGGGGAACATTGGCTTATAATGTGGTTAACCTAACATAAGGTTCATGGATTCTAAGGTATAAAATGATTAATGTTTAAGGTAGGCCATAATGAAAATTATTCTCATGAAAAGGGTGATTAAAACCAAATAAATGTCTCAATTATTTAAAACACAAGTACCTCAAACCCTCATGTTTTGACATGAATAAATCAAATTCTAGTTAAAACAACCATGGTCTGGTTCTATCAAGAAATGAAGTGATTGTAAAGAATATGAAAACAATTTTAAATAATCCTCATAGGAATGTGATTTGAAAAATAATGATAGTGAGATGTGGTATGTGGCATGGGATTTTAAAAATCACAGTACATTTCCTGAAATTCCAAAAGATCTGAACTTGAAATAATTTCATTTCAGCATTCAATCAATCTCATTTTCATAGAATAGATTGTTTTACTCATTGAAATGGGTTTCAAAAATATAAATGATAATTATTTATGACCTAATTTTTTCAAAACACACTAAAATTTAAAAATAAACTCAGAAATATCTGAAAAAAATTATTTTTTATGAAAAAAATAAATGAATCATCAAAAAAAAAATACTAAACTAAAAAGAATCCTTCCCCCATACTTAATTTATGCAGTGTTATTGGTGAATTCAAATGGATTTAACATCTAATAATATTTTTGATTGATTCAGAACAAATAATTAATTATAAAGGTGAGGTACAACCTGACTTATTCGTAGTGCAACATTCTTTTATGCTCCTAAGTGTTTCACTCTGAAAACCTACAAATAAAGTAAAAAAATAAATCATAAGAAGTTTATTTAATGAAACAAATGTTTAAATAAGATGAGAATAGAAGGATAAAACTTGGTTTAATCCCCCAAATGGGCCATGGGTTTTGACTACCTATAGAGGGGCAGTTCTAATCTGTTATCCTCAATTTGATAGTGGGTGAAGATTGTTTCTCATGAACCAACAAAAACATTTCATTCTCGGATGAAATTAATCCTTTTTCTTGGGGACTCCATCGATATAGAATACTAATTCAACCCCCACTCTGATGAGATACATCATGAATGGTGGGGTCAGGACAATGGATGAGTCTTCCCCTTTCTTGGTTTCTGCTTTCACAACGTATTTTTTATTCCCAAGTGGTTGTGGAAGGTATGATATATAAGTGTAAAATCCATGGGAAGGTCCGAATATAACTCTATTTTAACAAAATTAAAGATTGAAGTGTCAATATAATATTCTTGCCTTTCAATTTCTACAACTTTTGGCTCATATTCCTCAGGAAAATCCACTTTGATCTACTCTTGAACACCCTCTAATAAATGTTAAACAATTTCAAGGAGCTCATATGTTCCCCAACAGATGAATCTTCATTTTCATAATCTTATTTAAATTAAATAAATTCACTTGATGAAAAATTAAAACAAGAGGAGGTAATACTCAATTAAGTTTCAAAAAAAATAAACAGATAATTAGTTCATGAAAATATTTTCTCCCTGAGTTTTTTCATCTTCAATATCTTCATCACTGGAAAACACCACATGGAGTTGGGTAGTGGATTGTAGAGGTGGGTATTAAGTCTCCACAATATCATGATTGTCCATAGAAAAATTAGGGATGACTAGGGTGTCTTATTGGAATTTGGAAACTTCATAAAATTCTAGAATGTATTGGGAAAACTCAGTTAGCATTTGGGCCAACGCTTCAATCCCTTATTTGTTCATGTACTCCCTTAGTCCATCTATGAATTCTTTGAATGTTTGACCCTCATTATTTGTCTTCCAAATTACCTCACCTCTTTAAAAATAGAAGAAACACCATCCTCCGTAGAAAATGTTGAGTCAATAATTTGTTCATTTATCAGTAGGTAATTGTTCCATGAATTAAATAAATAGTCATTTGAAAACAACATGGAAAGTATTTTATTTTATTTTAATTTAATTTTAAAAGTGTTAAATATATATGATTTGATTATAGAACTACCTCCCCAGAACGATTCCATGTTTGATGCACGCTTGTTGTAGTGCATGGCCAAAAAAATTCTATGATAAAATGAGGTAATGTGGTTGACCTAGGATTTCTCCAGAAGAGGAGGGCACAAAAAACAATTTTCCACATTAAAACAATGCTATAAATGGTTTTTTTAGAATAAATTAATAATATAATGATTAAAATAAAAAATAAAATTCAGATTATTAAAAAATTATGATATTAAAAGGGTCATTAGGTCGGGGTCAGTTTCCCAATTGTAATAATAACCTTCTTTAATTTAATTCAAACCAATTATTCTTAGTTGATTAAAGTTATTTTATACAATCATTTCCTCTCACTAACTTTGTGAAATAATGATAGTGAGAGAAATCCTTACTAAGATCTCAGTTTGGTAAACTCTCCTTCCATGTGAAAAATAGTTGTATTGAATATCCTCAACTGACATGGCCAGTAACTGATCTGGTCTTGTTTATCTCAAACAATCATGAACATTTACTACCCCTTTTACATGTACTGACGATCAACATGTACTTCACCACTAATATCTGGTCTATTCCATCTTATATAAACCAAAAATTAGTGGTGGGGGAGAATGATTGTGTTATCAAGTCAAAAATAAATAACGGAATTAAAATTTAAGAATGATCACACTTGATAACAAAATCCGCCATATGAAATTGAAAACAACTTTGATGAAGAAAGAAATTTCATTCAATTACGTTTAAGAAATCAAGCATTACAAAATAGAAAACCAACCCTTCCACCATCACTCAAAATGTTTACCCCACCATGGTAAGGGCAATTGAGATGAATGGGGAAGAATAAGGCATTAAAAAACTATGTAAATGAAAAGAAATAAAAGGGAAAGCTAGAAAGTTATCCTTCTTGGTGTCCCTAAAGGAAAGGGATGGAATAAGAGATTTTATAAGAGGGAGGTGCTCTCTTCCATTTATAGTGAGAATTTGTCCCCGGAATGTTGATGTGTTGTATCTCCATTAAATGATTTTTTCATGCATTTAAACATTCTTGAATGTTTCTCAGAATTATCTTGGGTGATTCCCCTCAAAATCTCAGTAGATTTGGACAAGTATTCTAAGAGATATGACTATTTTACTTTGACCATTTATTTTGTGCAGTCAGAATATACAAATACCAAACCTTCAATTTAAGAAGATTTAATGAACACTTAAATCACCAATTAATGCATCCTCTCCTTAATAAAATTTGTTCCAAAACGTCTTGTGTGTCAATAAATCAATGATAGAATGATTGAAAGAAAATTTGAAATTCAAATGATTAAAAAAAGATGATATTAAAAGGGTGATTAGGTTGGGGTTGGTTTCCTAATTTTAATTAAATCCTTGTTCTATTTAATTCAAACCTCTTCTTCTTAGTTGATTAAAGTGAGTTTCCACAATCATTTTCTCCCACTTCCTTGGTTAAATTATGATAGTGATAGAAAACCTTACTAAGATCTCAGTTTGGTCAACTCCCATTCAATGTGGAAAATAGTTTTATTGAATATCTTCAATTGACATGGGCAATAAATGATCAGGTCTTATTTATCCTAAACAATCAAGAACATTCACTACCCCTATTACATGTACTGACGATTGTCGAGTACTTCACCACTAATCTCCAGTCTATTCCATCTTATATAAACCACAAATTAGTAGAGGGAGTTAAATATTATTTTACCAAGGAAAAAATCAATTACAGAATTAAAATTAATGAAAGATCGCACATGATAACAAAATCATCTTTATGAATTTGAAAACAAAATTGGTGAAGAATGAAATTTCATTCAATTACGTCCAAGAAAACAAGCCTTACAAAATAGAAAACCAACCCTTCCTAAATCACTAAAAATGTTTAACCCACAATGGTAAGGGTAATAGAGATTAATGGAGAAGAATAATACATTAAAAAACATTGGAAAAGGAAAGAAATAAAAGGGAAAGCAGAAAAGTTATCCTTATTGGTGTCCTATAAGGAATGGGGTGGTATAAAAGATGCTTTGAGAGGGAGGAGCTCTCCTCCTTTTATAGCCAGATTTTCCCTGAATTTTGACACATTTTAGCCCAAATAAATTAAATCTTACTATGTATCACCCTTCTTTAATGATGTTCAGAATTATCTTGGGAATTTCCCATCAAATGAATAGCATATTTGGCCAAGTATTCCGAGAGTTATGCCTGTTTTACACTGATCATTTATTCTGTCCAGTCAGTGTATAAAAATCACAAAGCTCCAGATTAGGATGCTTTAATGTCCCGTTAAACGGCCAATTAACGTATCCCATCCTTAATGAAAGTTGTTCAAAATACATTGTTTTTTCCACCCACTAAAGTTCAGAGCTTGTGGGACCACCATGAACGACTTATGGATCCCACACCAAAACTCAAAAGATCTGTAAACATTTTTCTTCATTCAACTTAAGATCTTATTTTGACCTTCCATATGGTCAATTTAGCATTTCGTCCAAAATAATGAATTGAATAACAATATTTTTAGAAGCATAAAAAAACAATTTTGTGATTTGTTTCAGTGTAAAAAATTTTATGGCCAAAATACAGAAAAATTTTAAAATAGTTATAAATCTGAACTGGTCCATTTTTACTGTTCAGCTCAAAATAACACCAATATCATAAAAATTCATCAATTCATCATTATGTAACACTTTAGTGGGTTTAAAAAAATTAAATTCCTTGTAAATTTAATGGAAAATATTTTCAATATCATAATACTATAATTTTTAGCTTTGATTGTGATCTCTTTTAGGTATGCTTTCTTAATACTCTTATTTTCTTTTCCTGAGATACCAAGTTGAGTTGATGCATAAGATTTTCACAACAATATCTTATCAATGTGAATGGTTTAATCAAAGTTAAAATTTTCTATCAAACGGGAGTACATATTTCCTTGCGTGATTTTTCTTGGTTTACTTTTATTCACTTATCTCTGAGCTCTTTATATTTGTTTTCCACTTTCTCTAATCCTATACTGAATCGATTTGTTCATAATGATGGAAAAATAAAAACAATATTCATAAAACATATGATGAAGGATATGTTATAATTCCCCTTTATTGACATTCAGGTTCTTCCCCATTACGATATATCCTCGCCTCTTCGTAGTATGACATGATATAGCCCATAATTTCATTGAATTAACATTTCATAAGAGAAAATATCTTCTCACATTCATTATTCCACATGAACAAAAATCTCAAATACCTCTTCATTCAGTGATTATATATTTATTATTGAGAATTATTTTAAAACCTATTCATTCATTGGTTTGAATCTATCTCTATTATAAATTCATGTGCCCTTGTGTTGTCATATATACGACCACATTTATATTTATATTTATTTTTTCCATCTAATTTCAATCCTTTGATGATCCCATATCACAGCCAATTCCACTTCTTCACATAGATTTTTATGTTTTAATATTCGTATATTTATATATTCCTTAAAATCTATGTTTGACTATTTCTAATAGATCTTCATTTTAGAACCTTTTAAATTGCAGTTAATTCTTTAGTTCCATTGATTTTGTTTTAGTTTTGAGTTTACTCCTAATGGTGTTTCCGACGCTTTCGCCGGGGCGCGCGCGCATCCGTCCGTCCGCGGAGGAGGACGCGCAGCTTTGTTGCCCTGCATTCCCGCTTTCCAAAGGCGGGCGGCATTCGTTCCTTGTTCAGGTACATCTGCTCCTTGATCGAAACGGGATGATGGGATGTCGGTTCTTCCCTCTGTGGATTCCTCCTCATAGCTTATTACCTAGTCCGGGTCTCCCTCATAGATTTAATACGTAGTTCGTGAAACTCTTCTCAGTGTCATGTCTCCATGGACGCCGGTTAATTACACTGCTTCTGTCGGGACATTCCAAAGGGTCCGGTCAGGGAAACAACCTTCAGTCAGGGGAGTAGTCACGTTGAGGCATCAGTAGCGTGTCTGGATGCTGGGGAACCTGGCATGTCTGTCTGTTGTCCCTGGTCACAGGGCTTCTCGAGGGCGTGGAATCCCGAGGCATCCCACATCGAACGCGTGGAATTATATGCCATAGACACATATCTGAGGTTTTCCTCAGCTTCCCGTGTTTAACACAGGGTATGCCGCGAGTTTAACGTCCAGCGGAGACGGGCCAACCCGATTAGAGCATTAGCTAGGATAGATCGGACTGAGGGATTTCCCTTGAAGGGATGCCGATACCGGGGCTAGCCCATGGGCGGCTATGAAGAGGAGCATACCGACATGGTTTCACCGAGATATGACGGTCCAGGCGAGAATCGGGATGGATGATAGGTGGATGAATGGAGTGGAGGAGTGAAATGGGACCATCGCAGGGGGAGACAGTGAAGTTGGGCTTGAGCCTTGAAGAGGCCTCCTACGTATCCCCGTGGCAGGGTATCAAAGTCCGCGTAGTTCGGGATGGTGCCGGTAAATCGACATGAAGGTGGAACTTGGCCCGATGAATGTCGTCAGCGAACCAACGTAAAGGTGGAACTTGGTCCGATGAACATTGTCAGTGTACCAACGTGAACGTGGACCTCGGTCAGATGAGAGATGGGCTTGAACCTCGGGGAGGCTTCCTACGTACCATGCCTTTACATGGATCAAAAACTTCGTAGTTCAAAGGGTTTCATCGGTGAACCGACGTGAAAGTAGACCCATGGGTCCACCAGTGGTAGGCTTGAACCATGGGAAGGTTTCCTACGTACCATGCCTTGACATGGATCAAAGTCCTCGTAGTTCAAAGGGTTGATGGAATATAGTTTAACGTCATGTAGGACGATAGTGAACCCTGACGTGAATAAACGATGGGCGGTGGATGTCGGAGAACCGACGTAAATGAGGGACCTTGGTCTCATGGGATATGGGCTTGAACCTCTGGGAGGATCCCTATGTACCATTCCTTGACATGGATCAAAGTCCTCGTAGTTCAGATGGTCACAACAGCTTTCTGTCGGACTGAAATGCAGTTTAAAGTCATGCTGGACAAAGGTAGAACTCGACGTGAATTGGATGATGGGTGGGCTTGAACCTCGTGGAGGCTTCCTACGCACCACGCCTTGACATGGATCAAAGACCTCATAGTTCGTATTAGAGAATACAATTTAACGTCATGCGGGACGGGGGTGAACCGACGTGAGTGAGGTCGGAATGACCGGATGATGGATTGACTTGAACCTTAGGAAGGTTTCCTACATACCATGCCTTGACATGGATCAAAGACCTCGTAGTTCAGGTGGGGCTTTGTCAGCGAACCGACTTGAAAGTGGACCTTGGTCCAATGAGTGGTGAGCTTGAACCTCTGGAAGGATTCCTACATACCATGCCTTGACATGGATCAAAGACCTCGTAGTTCAGGTGGGAATGGGCATGCAGTTTAATGTCATGCAGGACAAAGGGAGGGGCATACAGTTTAACGTCATGCTGGACGAGGGCAAAACTCTACGTGAATGAACAATTGAGCAATGTGGCTTGAACCTCATGGAGGCCTCCTACGTACCATGCCTTGACATGGATCAAAGTCCTCGTAGTTCGCTATGGGTGAGTCGCAACGGCTTACCATTGGACCGGAATGCAGTTTTACGTCGTGCTGGATGGGAATGGGACCCGACGTGAATAGGTGACGGGTGGGCTTGAACCTCATGGAGGCTTCCTACATACCATGCCTTGACATGGATCAAAGTCCTCGTAGTTCACTATGGGGGGGGGGTCAGGGTCAGTGCTCACTCTAAGCCCACGTGAGTCATGCTCGGTGTGAGAAACAATAGGTTGCAAGAACCTGACGATCACGTCGTGAAGGATGCGTCCGTGAGAAGTGAAGAGGGGCTTACGCGTTAGGCGGCCCATGGTGTTGGGACTTACTCCAGGATGGAGGCCTATAGTGCGACAAAGCGCAGGGGTCACAGTTTAACGTCATGTGTTGAGGACATGGTGCTTGGCAGTTTAACGTCCTACAGCTCGGATGAGGTGGGTTCACTCCACACCCCTAGGACTTACATAACCGGTACCCTCTGGTCCTTGGGGAAGGGAATGTACCAGTAAGGCCATGGTCAAAGGGGGTTGTGGAACAAACCATCAAAGGGTCCACGTTAGCATGGCTATGCGAAGAAGCAATAGACGTTAGCGTGCCTATGTGAAGAAGCATTAGGCGAAGCAACGCTACGGGTGGTGTTGTCCATGGGACTTTGAAATCACATCGTGCAAACCTGGAGGGTAGCACGGGAAGAGGAATCGCTATGTAAAGGAGTGTGCTTCGCGAAGTGGAGTGCCTTGGCCTTGGCATGGGGCATAGGTGTGGGGGGAAGGTGCTTCGCAAAGTGGAACAGTGTTCGCGGAGCACTGCCTCGCGAAGAAGGGGTGTCTCGCGAAGCAGGGTCCTGCGAAGCAGTGTGCTTCGTGATGTGTAGCGATCCTGCCTTAGCATAAGGATCACTAGTATTGGTTGGGTGTTTTGTGAAGCATAAGTACTCCGCGGCTGCCCGGGTTCCCTTGGGAATCCCCTTCCTTCATGAATGCCCTTGAGCTTTGCGAAGGGCATCCCTCTCGGAAGAGGGACTCAAAACGAGACAAAGCAGAGGCATCTCGCAAAGTAAGAATACCTCATGGAGCTCATGATTCCAGGGGCAATGAGTGCTTCACGATTCGGGAGAGGAGAAGCCGAAAGGTCGGATTGTCCATCGTTGGGGCTCAGGGGGAGTCCAGTATTTATAGGGAAGGGGCACCGCGAAACAGAACTCGCGCGCCACCTCTGGTGCTTCGCGGCAGCTCGCGAACGTCAACGTCGTCCGCGGAGGGCACCGCCTCTGGAGCTTCGTGGCAGCTCGCGAACGTCAAATGTGTTTGCAGAGAATTACCGCCTCGGGAGCTTTGCGAGGTTGTGATGGTCGGGGAGCTTCGCGGCAGGGCTTCACGTTGGTACTTCGCATCGGTGCTTCGCGAGGCCGCGATGGTCGGGGCGCTTCGCGGTGGGGCTTCGCGTGGGTACTTCGCGTCGGTGCTTCTTGAGGCAGCGCGCCGGCCATCCTTTTCGTTCCTTTCTTTCGGGCCATATTTTGGCGCCAACAAATGCCCCCCCTCAGACTTGGAGCTGCGGAGGGCGAAGGGTCGAATTCTGAGGGAAAATCGCCAAAATTGTCGGTGGTTCGCGATGCCGCTACGCGAAGGGGCTTCACGGTGCTCACCGGGGCCATCAATCCGGGCGCGCCGCGATGCTCCGCACGGATGAGGCGCGTCGCGATGCTCCGGGGTCACCACCTATAAATAGGGGGGGTCAAACTCTTTTGTCTTCACGTGCCTTCCTTGTCTTTTTGTTCTCTCTATTTAGCGAAGCTCCGCATACTCCGCGACAGCCCTCCGCGAATCGAGCTTCACGGCGAACCGCGGGTCTCCGGCTCCACATCTTCGCCAAGCGAACCTCTTCTTGTCGGCATTGGCCAAACTTTGCGGCTTGGTCTCGCGACCGATCGTCGCGATCCGGCTTCGTAATTCAGCTTCGCGGTTGAGCTTCGCGATTCAGCTGAAAAAAATTCTTTTCTGAGGGCCAGAGTTAAAATGGCCCATCAAGAGGCTGTATTGGGGGTGCTTGCAGATGCTGCTCGTCGGGATGAGATGGCCAACTGTCCAGGCCTGGGGGAGATGGTTCAAAGCCACTCGGACCACACTTCTTTGACAGATCTACTATCGGAGGGTCAGAAGGATTATCCGCAATGCAAGAAACTGCCATTGTACGGCTTCGGGCTGAGGGATGACGTCTTTATCCCTGAGGCGAGTAGGGATGAACCAGCTTGCTGGTTCAAGAGCATACCATGCCAGCACCAATGGTTCAGGGTGGCCGATGGTCACGCACAAGAGAACTTCACACCCATCACCGCTGACTGTCTCTACAACCATGTGAACGATATTGACGGGAGGCCATTGCAACCGGAGACGTCCCCTCCTCTCTACCGTACCATGCTGAAGGTGGCCTTGTAGGATTCGAAGAAGGGATGGTCTGATGAGTGGGACCTGTGCCATGGCTGAAACTTTACTGATGACTGGGCCTGGGCCTACTGGGTAGGCGCCTCATGCGAGGAGTTCGGGGTCGAGCTGAGGAGAGTGGGGTTGTATGAGGCGGCGTGGGCCTCCCAATTCTACATTTACCAACCGAAGCAACTGATGCCGGAATTGCTGAGCAGATGGTCGTCTAGGACCAACACTTTTCACCTGCATCATGGGGAGGTGGGCATCAAACTGTGGGATGTCCACCAGATTTCTGGGGTTCCGATCTTGGGGGCCATGTATGACGAATTCCTCCCCGTCATCAGCGCGTGGGAGGATACAGAGCAAATGCCGCGACTGGCGTCAGCGCTGATGGCACTCGTCCCTGGAGAGGACAAGGAGGCAGTGAGGGATGTCCATTTTAGGAGATGGTTCAAATGCTTCCGGAATTTCCCATAGAATCGAGAGTTCCCTCTGAGGCCTCGAACTTGTCCGAGAGCGGCCCAACGAGGCAAGGGGCACTCGTACTGGCGGGTCTTGGAGGACAGCCAATGGAAGACTTGGGGTTTCAGTGTCAGCACTGAACAACAGCTGATCGTCAGGCTGGAGGCGTTCATCGCGGCTCTCATATGTGGTTGGATCATACTGGTGAGAGATAAAAGAATGGGAGTACGACCTAGCTTGTTTATCATGGCGTCGATGTTGGCCATGGGGCAGCGGATCAATATGGGGATTCCGATGCTCACCAAAATGTACAGAATGTTGCGGCACATTAGCGAGGTCAAGAAGCCGCCAAGGATATGCGGGCCCTTCCACCTCCTGTATGGGTGGATCGCAACACATATCAGGAGGATTTACGAGTATCCAAACCCCATTTCGCCACCGGGATCGAACTTCCGCCCCTCCATCCTGAACGCGGTCGGGAGCTTCCCGTTCAAACTGGCCATTCCGATGGTACTGAATCGGGTGTGGAGGGCGGACGAGTTTAATTTCCACCCCTTCCCCTTGCCGACGGGGATACTTACAGATGATGGGCGGGGAACGGAAGAACATCGGGCCTACCTCATGGCCTTTAGAGGTAGAGTTTTGGTGGCACGGATAGATCGTGAGCCACTCTGTGAACCGTACACCCCGCATCAGTTTGTGAGGCAGTTCCGGTGCCTCCAGCGGCTGACCCTGCAGGTCTACTGGGAGGTGCGTCATGAGGAGCACCCATGTGTGATAAGGCAGCTGTGGCTCATGTTCACATGAGAATATGGGAAGATGCGGATTGCATTGCCTCCATCCGCCGCCGCTTTCGGATTGGTGAAAGAGTACGCCATCAGTTGGGAGGCTGCTTACCCAGGGGAGATGCTGAAGCAACCAACTATCCGGGTTGGTGACGGTGGGCCTCCTCTATCTCGAGGTCGGGGTCGGAGGGAAGCTAGGGCCGCTCGCGGTAGCAGGGCTTCCATGGCGGCGAGACCTTCACCGGCCGAGGGTATGGAAGCAGCGGTGGATCCGGTGATTCCGGAAGAGCAGGGTCATCTAGAGGGGCGGCCACCGAGGGGATTTCATAGGATATCCACTCAGGCTCCAGGGAAGCGTCTGCGTCATATTGACATGGCAGAGGATGTCGTCTTCCCGGAATCTTGGGACATTTGGGATGTCAACCGGCAATTCCTCAGCCCACCCGAGATATGGGCCCACCTGAATCGCCTCAGGATGGAATTACCAGGCATATGCCCAGTTCGGGTTGGATTCATGGCGTCTCCGACGGAGACAGAACAGTACCGGGATGAGCTGGAGGATTACGTCCACTCCAGGGGTGTCTGTCGCCCAATGACAGACCGGGTGAGGGTACTGTTGAATCAGACGGTCCCCCAACAGTTATCGGCTACTGATCTGAGAGAGCGCTTCCCCTTGCTGAAGGAATCAGAGGACTCCTCTTAGGAGGATGAGGCTGGAGGAGGGCGCCCGTTGGAGGAGGGCGAGGTCGGAGACCGAGGCTCAGAATCCGACGACATCACAGAGGCTCTCGAGGTAGCATTCCGAACTTCTCTCCTTACGATCTGTTCTTGGGTCACTATGGACTTCTCACCAATGTTTGAGCCATGCAGGAGGAACTTGTTCATATGCCTCGTTCTCGCTCCTTGGCGGGTGATGATGCAGGACCTTCAGAACCCCCACCTATGGCTGCGTCCAGTTCCGAGTCTGGTGGGACCAGGGCGCCCGAGGTGGCTCCTCCAGAATCTTCAGACCTTCCAATAGTATACGGAGGGCCTTGTCCCGGGGTCCCATCAGCACCAGCTCAAGAGCAGCGCCAGGAGGTTGATCTCCGTAAGTCTCCTCTACCGGTCTCCTCGTTGTCACATGTAGGCCATGCCAACTAACGTTTATGTCCCTCTCTGTCGTACAGTTCTTCGACTGGCGTGGGCTGCTGCGGTAAGACTGGTCGGGATGTCTTGTGGCACCCCTCCTAGGGGCATGCCGGTGATGGTGGCGATAGTCCCCCCATCTCCTCAAGCCGCGACGCACACCATCACTGGCGGGACCATCACCAGGGCCGTACCCGAAGTCGTTGAGGTGGACTCCGAGGAAGAGGACCAACCGGTCGATCCCAGTCCTGTCGCGCCCGCTTCGGCGTAAGGTGTCGTACCGGATTCAACACCAGATGTAGATCATGCCGAGGATTTCTTGCGGGCGTATCCCGCGTACGAGTCTTCCAATCGCGCAGACTGGGACGAAACGGCCTCCGACGAGGAAGATAACATCATAGTCCACCGCCGGTCGTGGAAGCTGATCACGCGCTTTATCAAGGAAACCCCCCAAGAGCAGTGGCTGGCCGAAATGGATAGACTCCGCTCGCGGTTGCGCGAACTGTGTGCTGGGGGAGTGGATGCCCAACGTCCTCACGCACTCATCCGAGATCTTATGGCTGAGAAGATCCGGGAGCATGATCATGGGCTCAGTGTGGGCTGGCAGCGGAGGAAGGCGACCAGCATCAAGAATCTCCAGGAGGCTGAAGGCGAGGTCCAACAGATGCAGACTTAGGCAGACAAGCTTTCAGCCTCTCTTGATGCACAATCTGAGCTGGTCTCACGGTTGAAGGCCCAGCTGGCAGAGGCAGAAGAGAAGATGAGGCAGACCTTTGGAAAGATGGCTGTCGTTCAAGCTGGCATAGAGAGGGCCAAAGCCAGGACTGACGAACTATGCCCTGCCGTTGCTGAGGAGGAGCGGGAGCTGATTCAGCGGCAGCAAGCCTTGGATGCCACAAGTCAACGGGTGGCGGAGCTGCAACGCTCTTTTGATGGGGTCAACCCATCCACAGGGGGAGTCAACCCTCGGGTATTGTAACAAACCCAAAACCCTTTTATTGGTACTTTCGTGATTCAATTTTTTCCTTTCTTTGTTTTGAATGCTGTAGCGCGCACGATTTCCACTGTTTGAATTGCCTTGTTACATCCCTACAATGTTTGCAGGACGTTCGACGACAATTCCCCAAGCCCACGTGGGTCGAGCCCGATGTGAGAAATAGGAGATAGTTTCCCTCTTGTCCCACCTAACATGGGAGTGGGGATCATGCTCCGGGCATCCGGGATTCGGATTACCAGTCTGGATTTCTGAAAGACGGGAGAGGCTTGATCGGAGAAGGAACTTTCAGGATAACCGAATTACCGTTTCTTCAGCATGCTCTTATGCACGAATGGGGCAATGCCGGGGGCGCTGAAATCGGTCCAAACAGATGAAAATGGGAAGTGTGAATCATGATACTCAAAATCCGGAACACTGTGGGGATGGCGTGACAATAAGGGACAACCGTTAACCTTGGAGGAGAAGCGGTACCCTTACTGTGTTAGCCTGTAATGGGGACAACAAATGAGGGTCGACCGTGGACCATGTTTGAAACACGAGACCATGTCACAAATGTTGTTGATCAATCCTTCGGGACGTTGGCCCAGGACAGTTGGCGGACCAAAGGTCAGACATCCATACTGTTAGGGGGTCCTTCCAGACATGACCCGTCTTCTGGAACGTTGGCCCAGGACGGTAGGTGAGCCTATGCGGCATGAGACCAGGCCGTTAGGGGGTTCCTTCAGACATGAAAGGGGACGAGGGTCTGAATAAGGGGTACGCAAAGCGTGGAATATGGAGTGATTGTTTGTCCGAACATAATCCAACACTTAGGTAGTTACACCACCGTGGTGGGAGCACACCAGATGGGCGCATCGGTCTGATCATGGATGATTCCTTTTTTTGGGACAGGGCCTCTCTGGAGAGGGTATCTGTCACTTCCCAGCGGGATCTTGGGGAATCCTGAACTTGTTCAGGGTAGAACCGCAGTTTAGTGTCATGCGTTGAGGACACACAGACTCCTGTAGTTTAACGTCATACGATAGGATGTGAAAAAGGATTGGGCTGGGCCCGAAGCAGAGTGGTCGGGTGTTCCTACGTACCCCATGAGAATGGGAATCAAGCCATACGTAGTTCTGGAAGCACAGTTTAATGTCATGTGGGATGATGAGAAGCCTGGCCGCGTTGGTACACATCCTTCCAAGACTACTTAGCCCACGTGAGTCATGCTCGGTGTGGGAAACAAGCAGTAGTGGTGGGAATTTCCCGACACAAAAAGGGGAAGGTTAGGGAAAAGGGATGCTCGGTGAATACCGGCCCAATGACACTAACACAATCATTTAGCACACCTAGATGCGCGAAGAGAAACAGCCGAGTATGATGGAATTCCACTTGAACATGAGGAAGTGGAAATGTGTGAATCATAGCGCTCGCGATTCAGATCACGATGATGGTGGCGTGACGATGGAGGATAACTGCTGACCATGTTCACAACACAGCATCCTGTCGCGTTAGCCTAGAATGGGAGAAACAAATGAGGGTTGACCATTGACCATGTTCGAAACACGGGACCATGTCACAAATGTTGTCAAATATCCGTAGGGATGTTGGCCCGAAACAATTGGAGGGCCCTTAGGTCCAGCATTCATGGAGAGCCCTTAAGCATAGTATCCATGTTGTCCAAGGGTCCTTTTGGATTTGGAGGAATATGAATATCCAAATAGCGAGTTCACGAAGCTTGGTCATGGGACGAGGGGAATGTCCATATATAAATCTCACACTTCGGGCTCTTTGTCGAAACACATCTGAATACGACAACGAGACGTATTAGATAGAGGGATAAAATTCCTTTCCCATAGGGAGATATTAGTTTAGGGTCGTAGAATTCGGACCATGGATGGGTAAGGGGAGCAGGGGATACATGGCAAGGTGGTTACAAAACCCAACATGAATGAGGACCTAAGCCCTACTTACCATGCATTCTCTGGGAAAATGCTCGAGTCAAAGGACCGAACACAAAGGTTAGGCTGGGCCCGCGGGGAAGTGCCTGGGTGCTCCTACGTATCTCATAAGAATGAGAATCAAGCCGTACGTAGTTCTGAAGGGTGGCATGGTAAGGTACCAGTGCCAGGGGAAAAGGGAAGTGTGGGCGTGACCCTTGCACTAAAAGAAGCGGAATTTGATAAATCTTGTTTGTCCTTTAAGGTGAATGGGTTTTTTTTATTGAAGCAACAGACCTAGAATAGTAGTTCGTGATGTCTCCACAAGGATCAATCCGTGATAGGCATTGACAAATGGCATGGCATGTGACCAATACCCAACGTGATGTCATCTACAACGAGGTCATCACAATGCAGTGCCGTTTTTCATCGTGCGGCCAGGACGATAATGTCACAGTTTAGGGTCGTATGATAGGACCAAGCATGCATTTTATCGTCATGCAGCGCAGACGTAGCAGAGACGATGCTAGGCGGGAAATGTGCGCAGTGTTATAAAACACAATTGACGGAGACATGATCCCACATCAAATTGTACGCCAATCTAAGAGGGAGACCTTAGGCTGAGGGGACTATATAGAGGTAAGAGGTGAAACAGGGGGGAGACTGGTTCCCCAAATGGGATGTACCTGATGACAGGGTGTCCGGGAGGTCCTACGTATCCCATGAAGATGGGAATCAAGCCACACGTAGTTCTGGAGGGTGCCTTTTAATGTCATGCTGGACAAGGAATATGAGGGATAACCCTCAGAACGGGGGTGCGCGTGGTGAAACCATTACAAACCCGACGTGAATGAGGACATCATCCCGCACCACGCTATGCGGTCCCATAGTCGGGGTCCTGAAGGTAGGACCAGAGAGGTGAATTTGCTGAACTCAAGCTGGGCCCAGAGACAAGGGGTTTGGGCATTCCTATGTATCCTATCAAGATAGGAATCAAGATGAACATAGTTCCTGATGGGAATCTTCGTTTATGGTCTTAGATCTCGGACCATGGATAGTGACAACTTCCCGAGTAAGCACAGATGTCAACCCGATCCCTAAGCCCACGTGAGTTAAACTCGGTGTGGGAAACAAGGGGGGAATCCTTATCGCAATACTTGGGGCGTCCATCAAAGGGGAGTCGGTAGAGAGCCCCGAAGGACACCTTTTGACGTGGCTTGTTTCCCCAACGCGCAGACGTGCACAGAGGAAAATTACCAAGGGTTCCGAGACTCTACTTGGACACGGTGAAGTGATGATGGGTGTGAATTGTGCACCCGACATTTTGGGCCTAATGGGTTGGCGTGGTGATAGAGGAACACTATTAACCATGGTGGAAATGCAGCGTCCATATCGTGTTAGCCTAAGGTGGGAACAACAAACGAGCATCGACCGCTGACCATATTCGCAATGCGGGATTTTATCGATTTGTTGTCTGAAACCCTCGGGGGCATTGGCCCATAACGGTAGGAGAGCCCTTGGGCGTAGTGTCCAAGCCATTCTTCGGGGTCCCTCTGGGTGTGAAAGATGATGGAAGCCCTGATGCAGGGATACACAATGCCTGGAAAGTGGGTGCGGACGTGTCCGAGTAAAGCTTAGCATTCCAGGTAATAAACCAGAGTACTCTTAGGTACATTGGTGAACCGCTGAAAAGGGATCGACGAAACAACTCAGAAGGGAGAGGTACATGGCGTGGTCATTATGAGACCGACGTGAATGAGGACGTAATCCCACACCACACCATATAATCCCCTCATGGAGGAAGGGTAGGCCAAGGGGTCAAAATGGGATGAAGATTCCCGAGGGATGGGGTTAGACCCGAATCCTAGACATTCAGGTGGTCCTACGTATCCCATGAGGATGGGAATCAAGCCACACGTAGTTCTCCGAAT
This sequence comes from Viscum album, assembly GCA_963277665.1. Classification (NCBI taxonomy): domain Eukaryota; kingdom Viridiplantae; phylum Streptophyta; class Magnoliopsida; order Santalales; family Viscaceae; genus Viscum; species Viscum album. The sequence goes on from OY728136.1 coordinate 1,296,397,723, forward strand.
TTATTTTAACGTCACCTGGGACAAAGAGGGGAGTAATATACCCCTAAACAAGGGAGGTGTACGGTATGGCGAAGAAGCCGATGTGAATGACGACGTAGTCCTATATCACACCATACGATCCTATAAGATAGGACCTGGGCCGTGGCCCTGAAAGGCCAAGGGGCCTGATGGTTAGGCATCAGTCAGGAAGGTCTGACGGGTCTACAGTTTAACGTCTTACATGAGGATGAGGGTCGGGGACCCGAGGAGGCCAAGGGGCCTGAGGTCAGGCCTCAGTCAGAAAGGCCTGACTGGTTTGCAGTTTAACGTCTTACATGAGGATGAGGTTCGGGGACCCGAGGAGGCCAAGGGGCCTGAGGCTGGTCCTCGTAAAGGGAGGGTGTACGACATGGTACATGATCCCTACGTGAATGAGGACTTAGTCCTACACCACACCGTACACCCCGGGTAAGAGATTGGGCGGAGAGGCCCAAGAAGGCCAAGGGTCCTGAGGCTGAGCCTCGATCAGGAAGGCCTGACGGGTCTGCAGTTTAACGTCTTACATGAGGACGAGGGTCGGGGACCCGAGGAGGCCAAGGGGCCTGAGGTCAGGCATCAGTCAGAAAGGCTTGACTGGTTTGCAGTTTAACGTTTTACATGAGGACGGGGGGTCGGGGACCCGAGGAGGCCAAGGGGCCTGAGGTCAGGCATCAGTCAGAAAGGCCTGACTGGTTTGCAGTTTAACGTCTTACATGAGGACGAGGGTTGGGGACCCGAGGAGGCCAAGGGGACTGAGGATGGGCCTCGTAAAGGGAGGGTGTACGGCATGGTACATGATACCGATGTGAATGAAGACGTAGTCCTACACCACACCGTACACCCCGGGTAAGAGATTGGGCGGAGAGGCCCGAGAAGGCCAAGGGGCCTGAGGCTGAGCCTCGATCAGGAAGGCCTGATGGGTCTGCATTTTAACGTCTTACATGAGGACGAGGGTCGGGGAACCGAGGAGGTCAAGGGGCCTCCGGTCAGGCATCAGTCAGAAAGGCCTGACTGGTTTGCAGTTTAACGTCTTACATGAGGACGGGGGTCGGGCACCCGAGGAGGCCAAGGGGCCTGAGGTCAGGCATCAGTCAGAAAGGCCTGACTGGTTTGCAGTTTAACGTCTTACATGAGGATGAGGGTCGGGGACCCGAGGAGGCCAAGGGGCCTGAGGCTGGGCCTCGTAAAGGGAGGGAGTACGGCATGGTACATGATCCCGACGTGAATGAGGACGTAGTCCTACACCACACTGTACACCCAGGGTAAGAGACTGGGCGGAGAGGCCCGAGAAGGCCAAGGGGCCTGTGGCTGAGCCTCAATCAGGAAGGCCTGACGGGTCTGCAGTTTAACGTCTTACATGAGGACGAGGGTCGGGGACCCAAGGAGGCCAAGGGGCCTGAGGTCAGGAATCAGTTAGAATGGCCTGACTGGTTTGCATTTTAACGTCTTACATGAGGACGGGGGGCCATGGGCCCGAGGAGGCCAAGGGGCCTGAGGCTGGGCCTCGTAAAGGGAGGGCGTACGGTATGGTACATGATCCCGACGTGAATGAGGATATAGTCCTACATCACACCGTACACCCCTACGGGGAATCGGGGCCGTGGGCCCGATCGCTAACACCACCCGGGAAGAAATTTGTCACTTCAGGATGGGGTAGAATGAATCACTACACTCGATGTCTGGGATATCTCGGGGTGGACCCGAAGATCCAGGACACTGTTGACCATGTTCGAAACACAGCGTTCCTGTGGTGACCCGATATGGGAGAAACAAATGAGCGTCGACCGTTGACCAAATTCGCAATGTGGGACTTGTATCGGCTTTTTTCTTGAAAACCCTCAGGGGCATTGGCCCGTATCGGTAGGAGAGCCCTTGGGCGTAGTATCCAGGCCGTTCATGGGGGTCCCTCCGGGTGTGAAAAATGATGGAATCCCAGTCAAGGAGTGGGTGAAGCATAGCTGTATCCATCCACGAAAGAGGCAAACATCTCTAGGGGGAATGTGCAGCCGGGTCGAGGCTTGCTCGATGTGATTTGGGGTAAAAGTGTGCACCCTGCCATGTCTTGACCCGAGGGAAAGATTTTGGCTTTTGGGCTGGGCCAACGGACGAAATGTCCGGGCGTTCCTACATATCTCATGAGGATGAGAATCATGCCATACGTAGTTCTTGAAGGCCTTGCAGTTTAGTATCGTGCGGTGGGGACGTGAGAGGATAGAAGAACGGGAGTGGGCACATGGTGTGACCCTTACAATCCTTGTGCGAGCGGGGTTGTATGAGCAGGGCTAATAAAGCCTACTCCCTACTGCACAAAGATCCTCCAAGGAAACTACCCCCAAGGGGGATAGTGGAAGAGAAATGCTTGGGGTTGTGCTCAAGACAAGGCATCCGAGCATTCCTACGTATCCCATGAAGATGGGAATCAAGCCACACGTAGTTCTTGACATGCAGTTTAACGTCATGCGGGACTAGGGGCATCTCATTTGGGAATATGTATGGTATAGTAGTAATCCGACATGAATGAGGATGTAGTCCCACACCATATCGTACAATCCCGTAAGAGGGTAAGTCGGGGAAAAAAACGAGGGGGCCTGGGGCCAGACCGCGGTCAGGGAGACCTGACCAGCTTGTGGTTTAACGTCTCGCGGTGAAGACGGGGGACAGGGGCCCAAGGAGGCCAAGGGGCCTGAGGCTGAGCCTCGGTCAGGAAGGCCTGACTGGTTTGTAGTTTAGCGTCTTGCAGTAAGGACGGGGGGCCAGGGGCCCAAGGAGGCCAAGGGGCCTGAGGCTGAGCCTTGGTCAGGAAGGCCTGATTGGCTTGCAGTTTAACGTCTTGTAGTAAGGATGGGGGGCCAGGGGCCCAAGGAGGCCAAGGGGCTTGAGGCTGAGCCTCGGTCAGGAAGGCCTAACTGGATTGCAGTTTAATGTCTTGTAGTAAGGACGTGGATGCAGTTTAAGGTCGTGTGGGACCATCTCTCAGTTTAGGGTCGTGCAGGACCCTTTTTCCCTAGGAAATGTATCACTTAAGGAATTTGGCATTGGTGGGAGGGGTTATACACTCTCCATCTGTGGTTACCAAGGAGTATCCTCCATTGGGGTAAACCTTATGGATGATATAAGGCCCTTCCCATTTGGGTTCTAATTTGGGCGGCTTCCTACCAGGAATCATTGGCACTCAAAGGGCCAATACCAGGTCGCCCTGTAGAAAGGAGCAGAGACGAACCTTATTGTCGAAGGCCCTCACTATCTTGTCCTCATGCCTTTCCAGATTTTGCAAGGCACGAAGCCGGTTCTCGTACAATGCTTCTAATTTGGCTAGACAGATCTCGGCTACCTCTTCTGATGTTTGGTGATCATAAACTGCAGTGTGTAGCGACGGCAGCTGGATCTCAATGGGTAGGACGACCTCAGCTCCATACACCAGGGAATATGGGGTCACCTGGTTAGAGTTGCGAGTCGTCGTCCGGTAAGCCCAGAGGGCGTTGGGGATCTTGTCCGGCCAACTTTTCTTGTTCTGACCAACCATCTTCTGCAGAATGTTAGAGAGGGTCTTGTTGAACGCCTCGATCTATCCATTCGCCTGCGCATGATAGTGGGAGGTATGGTTCGACCGGATGTTGTTCTTGGCGTAAAATTTCTTTAATTCAGCTTCTCAGAAGTTGGTGCCGTTATCAGTGAGGACGGCGTGAGGTACCCCAAACCGGTATATAATATTGGAGCTCACAAAGTCAACGATGGAACGGGCCTTGACCTCTTTGAGCAGAACTGCAGATAATGTCGCAACTTCGGCACGACGAATACGAGTGCAAGATAGCTCTTTTCGATGGGGGAGTATCTGACCTCCGTATCGAGAAGCATGCGGCTGAGATAGTAGAGATTGTTCTCAGTACCCTCGTTATTCTTCTGGGTGAGCAGTGCACCGAGGGATCTCTCCAAGGAGGTCACATAAAGGACCAGCGGCTTTCCGGAGACGGGTGGCATCAAGACCGGAGGTTGGAGCAGATACTGCTTGATTTCCTCGAAGGCGGTCCAACACTCCTCATCCCATTCGTAGGCGGCGCCCTTCTTCATGATCTGGGAAAAGGGCTTACGCTTGCCGGCCAGATTCACGATGAATCGGCGTATATAGGCTAAGTGGACTTGAAGGCCTCGAAGCTCCCGAATGTTGCTCGGGGGAGGCATTTGGCTGATGGCCTTGATCTTCTCTGGGTCGATCTCGATACCTCGGTATCTGACAACAAAGCCCAGAAACTTCCCGGAGGTGACCCCGAAGGCACACTTCAGCGGGTTCATCTTCTGGTGATGGGAACGAAGGAAACCAAACACTTTCTCAAGATCTTTGAGATGGTCCTGGCGCTGACATGATTTGACTACGAGGTCATCCATGTAGCATTCCACCAATTTCCCGAGGATCGGTTTGAATATGCGATGCATGTCCCTCTGATAAGTGGCACCTGCACTTTTCAAACCGAATGGAATTACCTGGTAGCAAAAGGTACCTTGGGGAGCCCTGAAGGTAGTGGACTCCTCGTCTTCGGGGGCCATCCAGATCTGGTTGTACCCAGAATACCCATCCATGAAAGAGAGATCTTGGAACCCGGCCGTGGCGTCAATCAATAGATCCGTCACCAGGAGTGGGAAGTCATCCTTTGGGAAGTAGCGATTGAGATCGCGGAAGTCGATGCAAACTCTGATCTTCCCATTCTTCTTCCTAACCGGCACAATGTTGGAAAGCCACTTGGGGTATTGGACTTCCTTTATGAAGTTGGCTTTGATAAGCTTGTCAACTTCGGCCTCAACCATAGCACCATGAGAAGGGTGCATCTTCCTGGGAGGCTGATTAAACCCACGATGTTTTGTCGGGAGGCCCAGACGGTGAACAGCTACCCGGGGATCTAGTCCTGGCATCTCGTTGTAACTCCAGGAAAACACGCCACGGTGTTGTTTGAGGAAGTCTACGTACTACTGCCGCTCCTCGAGGGACATGGCTGCACTGATCAATGTGGGTCTCGGATCTGCCTCGCTACCAAGGTTCACCTGTACCAGTTCATCAACCGTGGTAGAGACACCTTCTTCAAAGGTGGGGGGAGCATCCTCCAGGTCTTCCTCCCCACCCGTGGGGGAACTTCCCGCAACGGTAGATACTTCTAGGCTATCACAGCCTGAGGGGCAGCTGGTTCCAGCTCGGGCAGCAGTGGTCATCATATTAGGAGAGTCACTTGCCATTGAGACCATAGCAATGAAGGCAGTCGACCCTATCCCATCTGGACTTCGGCCTAAGGGGCCCCGTTTGATGATATCAAAGCAGTGGTGACGTGTCAGCCTGAGGCAGTTAATTCTAGCCCGGAGGAAGAGACACGTATGGCGCACCGCCGTTGTCATGAGCTTGACGTCCCGGTACTGTACATGGGTAGGAGGTTCCGGGATGACCTGAGCCTAGTTGATGTAGGAGTACGAGGTGATTTTCAATCATCTCTTGGACATGAGAACATGCCTTCCTTGCATACCCGAAACAACAAAACATTGCCCCATTTCGGGGGTTGTGGCTTCCAACCGATGGATCGGGAGGATGTAGGCATCATCCATGCTTGCCCAGGGATCACTTGTGACCGGGGCGGGTTCATCCTCACTTACTAGGATCTGTTTATCCTTACTTTTGTAATAACCCGCATCTAGATAGCGGGCCTCACAAGAAGTGAAAGGGGACGCATCTCCTTGGAGCACGCCTACTCGACCGTTGAGTGAGTACTTGAGGCACTGGTGATACGATGAAGGGACCGTTGCATGCAGATGGAGCCATGGCCTACCCATCAACGCATTGTAGGCGGTGTCCTGAGAGATGACCATGAAATCGGTGCTGGAAATTAAGCCACTGAACTGAGTCTTCAGGCAGATCTTGCCGACTGGGGTTTGCTCGGTCCTGTCGTACCCTTGGATCCTGAGGTCAGAGGGAGTCAAATCACCTTCAAACAGACCCAGATTTCACAACGTCCGGGTCAGAATTAGATTGATTCTGGAACCCGTGTCAATGAGGCAGCGGTGGATTTCCACGCCATTGAAGTGGCCAGTGATGTACAACGGGTGAATGTGCCCCTGTATAGGAGGGTCCTCATCTTCACCGGAGAACGAGATAACCGCCTGACATTCGGAGTTTTCAATCGTCTCGGTATGGAAGGCTTCTACAGCTGCTACCTCTGTCTCAAACTGGAGGGGGCTTCTTAGGGCCTCAGTAAGTTCCTCGCGCATTTCAGATTACAGGCGAAGGGCCTCAAGGATGGAGAGCCTCGCCGGAATGCCATCCAGGTGCTTCATGACATCATACTTTCATGCCAAATGCGAACCTATTCTTACAGGAGGTCGCTCGGCACTTGGAGGCACAGCGGGTCCTGCTGGTTGAACCGGCGATCGGCTAGTACTGGGTACATCCTGCTGCTTACTAGTTGAAGCCTGGAGAATAGTCACCGGACTAGGATTGGATGGTGGAGGCTGGACTGTTGCCGGGCAAGACTGATTGTGATACGAACGAGGCAGCTCTCCTTGATCCAGTAGCACGAACGACGGCGGAGGTAGAGCCGAGGGCGTTAGATGGGGTTGCGCGTGCTGAGATATGCACTGAGTCTAATGCCTGGTATTGGTAGCATGCACGGCTTGGCCAAAAGTGCCCACTGACGTACCTCGATGACCGGCGCGGCTGCGATTCCGCTGACGTTGATGTCGGCTGGGAATGTTGGGGAGGTCTGCCTGGCGTTCCCCCTTGTCGGGGGTCATATAGGGCTTTACCAGCTCCACGGTGTTAACCGAAGTGTACCCCTGGCTATCACTCGAGGAGTCATCCGCCGCTGGGCAGATTCTGGGAGGAATTCCCATTTTAGGGGGCATAAAATCTCCGAGAGTGCGGGATGACGACGACACCGGCGGTGCGCGTTGCTTCTTCTTGCGTCGCCGCTGCTTGCCCTTTTGGGAAGAGGCCGACTGTGAAGATGATGCAGAGGCACCGACTACTTCTTCTGAAGGTTCCGACTGCTTCAGGTGTGCCCGGATGATACCATGGGCACGAAAGATGGGTTTTCGAGCCATCCAGTCGTCATATTTCCGGGATCCGCGGCTGGGGACCTACTGCCACTCGCCTTCGCTGTCGCTGCCGATCTCTGATCCTGCAAAGACACCTTCCACTTGTGCTGGTGCCAGGCCCAAATTGACTATGTTGTTATTGACCTGGTCTTGAAGCTAGTCTTTAAACACATATCATTGCTTGAGGGTGTGCCCCAGAATCCGATGATAAGGTTAGTAGTTGGGGTGATCGGTGAGATTTCCCTCTTCCGACCTTCTACACTTGGGCAGGCGCACGATCCCTTGCTCTAGAGCACTTCAGAAATAGCCAGAGACCTGATTTTCGTTAAACGAATAAGTCTGGTGCCTTCTTTCCGGATATGGGGCCCTGGGGGCCTGACCCTGACGAGGGGCCGGAGGGGCCTGCCGAGGAGGCGGCGCCTGATTGTCTCTCCTAAGTGGCGGTGGCGCATTGCGCGAGGGAACCTGTTGGTTCTGAGGCGGTCACTGCTGGGCAGGAGCCTGTGCTTGAGGTGGAGGACCTCTACGGGGTTGCGGGGGTGGTGCCGCCGGCAGTAACTCCAACTGCCTCGGGGCTTCTATTTGGGCCACCGCGGCGGGTTCAGCCCTAGTGGCCCTCCTGGCCGGGATCATAGGGGGAAACAAACGTGCCTGACTAGCCTGTTGTAGGGCTTCCTCGAGGTGCTGAGCCTTATTTGAGAAATCTTTGAACCCTCCAGGGTAGTTCTGGGTGATCAAGGAGGGTACCAGCTCTCTCTTGACAATCCCTACACAGATCGTCAGTAATTTCTCCTGAGTCAGTGGCATATCGAGGGAATACGTAAGTCCCTTCCACCGGGCGATAAAATCTGCAACTCGCTCATCAGGCCTCTGCTTGCACTTGAAGAGGTCCGCAATGCTGGTCTTCCGCGTGGTGGAGCTGAACTGGTATAAGAACTACCGGTAAAGATCCTCCCAACCGGTCACCGATCCGATAGGGAGCTGGCTGTACCAGATGAACGCCGGACCTTCCAATGTCTGTACAAAACATCAGAGCTTGGTGGATTCTTGCTGAGCCGGGGTCCCCAGCATGGGGCCAAACCTGGAAGAGAAATGAGCCAAGTGCTGGGGTGGGTCCCCTGTCCTGTTGAAGGGCGAGAAGGTGGGGTTCCCAAAACCCGGAGGTGCGGGCATATCATCCACCCACGCGGGATAAGGCTTGCCATCTGGTGGGACCGCCACCTGCCGTGTTTCTAACTCTTCAAGGCGGGCTGTGAGTGCCGCAATAAGATCATCCGGGCGGGGGTCCCTGTCTTGACGGGGATCCCTAACCACAAGTGAATTTCCAGGTTCTTCAACATGGTAGACGGCTTCGGCCGCTCGTGGGTCAACTGGCTGGACGACCTGTGGGGCGACTGGGGGAACTCGGACTGGATTCTTCAGATTGCCCCGTCGCTCGGGGGTATTCGGCGAGACGTATCACGCCCTCTTGCCATACGTCCCAGATTCCGCCCTGTCTGTGGAAATAGCATGATCAGGGTTGCCCGGAGGCATCTCACCGGGGGGAAATTGTTCCTGCCCCTGCTGCCCCGGCCTAGGATCACCATAGTCGGGTCGCCGCTCTGTGGCGCGCTCAGCCAAGAGTTCGTCAACTAGCCTCTTCTGCTCAGCAAGCTGTTGGCGTAACGTGGACTTCTCAGGATCCTCGTCCGTTTTCTATACAGTGGCGGACGGGTCGGAGTGCTTGACAGTTCCGACGTGCTCCTTACCCTTGCCGGTGTTTCGACCGAGTACCAGCGATTCGGTGGGTACTGGGAGGCCTAGCAGGTTCCTCTACTGACAGGTAACTCTCCCTGATGGGTCCAGCAGTGAAGGTACGCCCTCGGGGGGTATGTCTCCATCAAGGAATTCAAGCTCGTCTTCCTTGTCCACGACGTCGGCCATGTGGACCGCGACACCTCTCGAGGGCATGTCCTCGATATCACATAATGAATCGGGCTGCCGTCGGATAGGGTAGAAGAGGAGAGTGACATAGTGTCCCCAACCACGGACTTGCACATGGGGGATGGATTCCCTGACGATCCTGCGGAGTTCTTTAAAACTCTGAACGCATTTTCGTTGAAGGGCACTCTGGCGTCCTGGCGACTCAGGGTGCTGGGCCACAAGAAGTGCGGCCGCATCGATCAGGCGTCACTGCTCGCCGATTTCTTCGAAGTGCTCTCGACTTCTGGGGTACACCACCTGTTCGTAACGGAGGCGGAAGTGTGTCACCCATAGGGTTCGACAAAAGCACCCCACTTCTTCAGGGGTAAGAGACTCCAGTATGTGAAAATTCAGCGCCGCCGTCGGCCAGAACTTTTCCGGGAAGTAATCCGCTGCGAGAATACTCCAGAAGCTCCTGGGCTCCGACTTGTGGTCTGGCCCTGTGTTCCCCCACTCATCAACTGGGGCGGCTAAGGGACCGGTAGCGGTATCGAGGTAGACCTCTGGGATAGTAAGCTCGGCGTCGGAGAATACGGCGAACGAGCTAACTGGCCGCCGAATTCCGGGCCATCCTCCGAAGAGCAAGGTGACCTGGCCACGATGTCACAGTACGATGGGCTGGTAGCCACAGCTTCGGGCACAGGAGTTGCGGCTACCGGTGACCGGTCATGTCGTCTTCTTACTGTCACTGGCCCCCAAAACAACTCTCTGTGATCTCTGGTAGAGGTAGAGGGCGCTTTTGGTGATGATGGCGATGATTGAGCGGTCGAGACCTGCAGAATTCCCAAGATTTATTCCTCCTGGATGTACCTGTGGAGAGAGACAGGAATCTGGTGGACCTCATATTCTGGGAGAATGAGGCTAACACATCTTGTTCTTCCCCAGTCCTTGATACGGAGGAGCGGGGAGAAGGTTCCATAGTTGAATCGCATTCCGCTTCAGAGTCGGAGAAGCGGGCAGGTTTGATCTCCACCCGGGCTTTCCCATGACTCTTCTTGTGGCGGCGACGACCTGCTCTCCTGCCCCGGGGTGGCTCTTCGGGACAGGGTTGATCCCTATCATGGAGTCTCGGGGCGGCGCTGGCGCTGTGGCGGAGAGGACCCCCAGTCGAGATAGCCGAGGTGCAAGAGGCACCGAGGAAAATGTCAAAGGGTACATGGTGAGGACCTCCATGAACAACACCCATATAGGCGGGGCCTCTGTTGGAATTGGCAGGAGCATGGGTAGGACCTCCATGGTCGCTGCGGGCGGAGCGAGGCTGACCATCATTCCTCGAGTTGCTGGGGTGAGGAGGACCTTCGCCGGTTGCAGAGAGGACGTAGGGAGGGCCCCCACGTTGGAGAAGGACCGGAGGGACGGATCCTTCAGATCGGTGGTCAAGGGCAGGAGGATGGACTCCATACCCTGTATAGTGGGCGCGAGAAAGATTTCCACGCTGAGCGTCACTGCCGCGGGGCAGGTCTTCCTTCAGGATGGGGGTAGCACGAGGCATGCCTCCATGACGAACTTCGGAGTGGGGAAGGCCCACGCTCTATGGAGTAGTGGTACGGGGAGGACCTCCGTACGGGGTGACATCATCGCGGGTTAGTTTGCGGCGATCACCACTTGGGCCTGCAACCCGGAGAGTCAACCCAGCCTGCCCGTGGGGCGGTTGGGGTCTCGATCCTGGTTGGGTAAAAGAGTGCCCCTACTCAGTGTATGCGGGGGCTTTATGATGCACGCCAGCGGTGGCTCGGGCCACCGTAGCTATCAACGTCGACGCTCCTGGGCGAGCATCCTCAGCCCGGGCCCAGCGTTGACGTCGGGTCAGGCGAGCTGGTGCAGGTGGTGCATGGGCATGGCCTGCCTGCTCTTCCTGCGGAGCCGGACGGCGGCGCTGACGCAGCCAGGTGGGAGCTCTCGCCTGGAGCCCTTGGGTCGGGACCCTGAGCGGGCTGAGCCGGACAGCGCCCACCTCATCAGCGTAAGGTGAGGAGTCGTCAAGGCGTTCTGGAGACAGGCTCCCGAAACGGTTGAACGTTGGGGTGGGGAGCAGGGGCTCCCTGCGCGGCCTGTTAGGGCAGCATTAACGACGGGGCCTGGACGCCTCCAGGTCCAGGTGGGCCATATCCCTGGTTGGGATGACCCCTTCCTCCTCGTACCTACGCACGAGGTTGTTGATCACCCTTTGCTGGATGACCTCTAATGGGGAAAGGGGACGTGGGTGCCCCGTATTCCGCGATGTGGCAGCCGTTGTGGCGGTAGCGGCGCCATGTGGGGTGGCTGTGGCGATGTTTCCCCTGCCCCTGCGTAAGCTAGCGGGTGGTGATCTCGTCTTTGTAACAACAACCTGGTTCCTGAGAAATGAAGGGATCAACTCATCATCACTGAGAGGGAAAAGGATTGACAACCAGTGCCCCAACATCCTTCCATTCTCCATGTCTGTAAGAAGGATCTACGCCAACACGCTGCAGAACGGAGTGCCTCACGTTCTACTGCCCCGACTTTCGGTGAGTTTCACGACATTCTCGCTATTTGCTTTGCGGGACCAGGCGCCGGATATCTGGATCCGGTGACACGTCAATTTACTGGTGTCTCAAATGCTACTAATCTCTATATTGAGGAGAAGAATTTCATGTCGGGTTCACCATTTCTGTTTCCGACGCTTTCGCCGGGGCGCGCGCGCATCCGTCCATCCGTGGAGGAGGACGCACGACTTTGTTTCCCCGCATTCCCGCTTTCCAAAGGTGGGCGGCAATCGTTCCTTGTTCAGGTACATCTGCTTCTTGATCAAAACGGGATGATGGGATGTCAGTTCTTCCCTTTGTGGATTCCTCCTCGGAGCTCATTACCTAGTCCGGGTCTCCCTCATAGATTTAATACGTAGTTCGTGAAACTCTTCCCAGTGCCATGTCTCCATGGACGCTGGTTAATTACACTGCTTCTGTCAGGACATTCCAAAGGGTCCGGTCAGGGTAGCAACCTTCAGTCAGGGGAGTTGTCACGTTGAGGCATCAGTAGCGTGTCTGGATGCTGGGGAACCTGGCATTTCTGTCTGTTGTCCCTGGTCACATGGCTTCTCGAGGGCGTGGAAGCCCGAGGCATCCCACATCGAACGTGGGGAATTATATGCCATAGACACATATCTGAAGTTTTCCTCAGCTTCCCGTGTTTAACATAGGGTATTCCGCAAGTTTAACGTCCAGCGGAGACGGACCAGCCCGATCAGAGCATTAGCTAGGATAGATCGGACTGAGGGATTTCCCTTGAAGGGATGCTGATACCGGGGCCAGCCCATGGGTGGCTGTGAAGAGGAGCATACTGACATGGTTTCACTGAGATATGAAGGTCCGGGTGAGAATCGGGATGGATGATAGGTGGATGAATGGAGTGGAGGAGTGAAATGGGACCATCGCAAGGGGCGACAGTGAAGTTGGGCTTGAGCCTTGAAGAGGCCTCCTACGTATCCCCGTGGTAGGGAATCAAAGTCCGCGTATTTCGGGATGGTGCCGGTAAACTGACATGAAGGTGGACCTTGGCCCGATGAATGTCGTCAGCGAAACAACATAAAGGTGGACCTTGGTCCGATGAACATTGTCAGCGTACCGACGTGAACGTGGACCTTGGTCTGATGAAAGATGGGCTTGAACCTTGGGGAGGCTTCCTACGTACCATGCCTTGACATGGATTAAAGACTTCGTAGTTCAAAGAGCTTCATTGGTGAACCGATGTGAAAGTAGACCCATGGGTCCACCAGTGGTGGTCTTGAACCTTGGGAAGGTTTCCTACGTACCATGCCTTGACATGGATCAAAGTCCTCGTAGTTCAAAGGGTTGATGGAATATAGTTTAACGTCATGCGGGACGATAGTGAACCCTGACGTGAATAAATGATGGGCGGTGGATGTCGGCGAACTGACGTAAATGAGGGACCTTGGTCTCATGGGAGATGGGCTTGAACCTCTGGGAGGATTCCTACGTACCATGCCTTGACATGGATCAAAGTCCTCATAGTTCAGATGGTCACAACGGCTTACCGTCGGACTGAAATGCAGTTTAAAGTCATGCTGGACAAAGGTAGAACTCGACGTGAATTGGATGATGGGTGGGCTTTAACCTCATGGAGGATTCCTACGTACCACGCCTTGACATGGATCAAAGACCTCATAGTTCTGGTGGGAATGGGCATGTAGTTTAATGTCATGCAGGACAAAGGGAGGGGCATATAGTTTAACGTCATGCTGGACGAGGGAGAAACTCGACGTGAATGAACGACCAAGCAATGTGGATTCAAGCTCATGGAGACCTCCTACATACCATGCCTTGACATGGATCAAAGTCCTCGTAGTTCGCTATGGGTGAGTCGCAACGGCTTACTATTAGACCAGAATGCAGTTTAACGTCATGCTGGACGGGAATGGGACCCGACGTGAATAGGTGACGAGTGGGCTTGAACCTCATGGAGGCTTCCTACGTACCATGCCTTAACATGGATCAAAGTCCTCGTAGTTCACTATGGGTGGGGGTCAGGGTCAGTGCTCACTCTAAGCCCACGTGAGTCATGCTCGGTGTGAGAAACAAGAGGTTGCAAGGACCTGACGATCACGTCGTGAAGGATGCGTCCGTGAGAAGCGAAGAGGGGCTTACGCGTTAGGCGGCCCATGGTTTTGGGACTTACTCCAGGATGGAGGCCCATAGTGCGAAAAAGCGCAGGGGTCACAGTTTAACATCATGTGTCGAGGACGTGGTGCTTGGCAGTTTAACGTCCTGCAGCTCGGATGAGGTGGGTTCACTCCACACCCCTAGGACTTAAATAACCGGTACCCTCTGGTCCTTGGTGAAGGGAAGGTACCAGTAAGGCCATGGTCAAAGGGGGTTGTGGAACGAACCATCAAAGGGTCCACGTTAGTGTGGCTATGCGAAGAAGCATTAGGCGAAGCAACGCTACAGGTGGTGTTGTCCATGGGACTTTGAAATCACATCGTGCAAACCTGGAGGGTCGCACAGGAAGAGGAATCACTAAGCAAAGGAGTGTGCTTCGCGAAGTGTAGTGCATTGGCCTTGGCATGGGGCATAGGTGTGGGGGAAGGTGCTTCGCGAAGTGGAACAGTGTTCGCAGAGCACTGCCTCGCGAAGAAGGGGTGTCTCGCGAAGCAGGGTCCTGCGAAGCAGTGTGCATCGCGATGTGTAGCGATCCTGCCTTAGCATAAGGATCACTAGTATGGGTTGGGTGTTTCGCGAATCATAAGTACTCTGCGGCTGCCTGGGTTCACTTGGGGATCCCCTTCCTTCACGAATGCCCTTGAGCTTCGCGAAGGGAATCCCTCTCGGAAGAGGGACTCAAAACGAGACAAAGTAGAGGCGTCTCGCGAAGTAAGAATACCTCGCAGAGCTCATGATTCCCGGGGTAAAGAGTGCTTCGCGATTCGGGAGAGGAGAAGCCGAAAGGTCGGATTGTCCGTCGTTGGGGCTCAGGGAGAGTCCAGTATTTATAGGAAGGGGCGCTGTGAAGCAGAACTCGCGCGCCGCCTCTGGTGCTTCGCGGCGGCTCGCGAACGTCAAATGCATTCGCGGAGAATTACCGCCTCGGGAGCTTCGCGAGGTCCCGATGGTCGGGGCGCTTCGCGGCGGGGCTTCGCGTGGGTACTTCGCGTCGGTGCTTCACAAGGCCGCGATGGTCGGGGAGCTTCGCGGCGGGGCTTCGCGTGGGTACTTCGCGTCGGTGCTTCACGAGGCAGCGCACCAGCCGTCCTTTTCGTTCCTTTCTTTCTGGCCATATTTTGGCACCAACAAATGGTAATGAATTATTCTTCAATAAACTCAACTCTTATCTTTGTCACACAACCTCAAATAAAATTCATTCATAATGTTTTCTTACTCTTATATATTCAGTTTAAACTCCATGTCATCACCTGATCTTTCGTTATTTTTCATGTGTTTTTATGTGTCACTGTAAATTCAATTGATTTATACTTCACGATGATTCTCACACTGTAATTATTCCTTAAAAAATATCTAATATTTCTATTTTTTACTCTTTTAATTTAATGCCTTTAATGTCAACCCTCAATATCCACCATTATTCTAAGAACACCATATCGATAATTGTATTATTTTTCATAGGTTCTACATTTTCAATTTTATTCATAATAGAATCTTAAAAATTAAAGTTAAACTCAGTTTATTCTTCCCCAAAAAATTCTCAATCATCATGTTCCTCTTTACAAATGAATCTATACTATTGGAATTTATTTCATAATTTAAAGATTCCATTTTAATTAAATTTCATTTTATGCCTTTATAGGATTTCCACTTCACTTTATTTTCCTTCAAATTCTCTTAAAAAAGAAGAAATAATTTCTCCTACTTAACAACACTAAAAAAATACAATGAAATATTTCCTTCAAATCTCCCTTTTTCCTCTCTGATTTTTCAAGAATCAAGAGAAATAAATCCATCATCCACACCTTATTCATCATCATTGCCATTAGTAATGTCAAATTTATTTATTCTATTTAATTTCTTCTCCTAAACTTTCTAAAAGTGGTGTCTCTTCTTCTTTTACTCTCATTTCATAAGCCAATGTATTTCTTATAATATCATCAAGAGAAATCATAAACATATCCCCTTCCTCAAGAGAATAAACATTCATATTATATAGATGTATAAATCTTCTCAGGATTTTCATTATAATGTAAATATGCTTAATTTATAAAATTTTACCTCATATCACTCAAAAAATATCTTTCTCTTTATTAATGAAACTTCATGTACTTTCATCATGATATATTTTCACATCTTAAAACCTATTTTGAAGAACATTCAGTTTTTCCTCTATCATGTTTCATAACCTTCGTATATATTTTATAGTTGGTCCATATGGACTTTTATATATTGAAACTCATCATATTAAAATAGATCTAATTTAATACTTATATAGTAAGATAAATTTGAGATTTTGAATATACATAAATCATTTCACTATCTATTTAATTCATAGATAGTCCAAATGGAATACTGACCTAAACCAATTCAATTTTGAAAAAGTGAACTTCCATCCCAAGAGATTTTCAATGAGATCTCATTTCTTCCAAATCTAGAATTTTATTCCATAAAAAAAGATTATTCTATTTCAATTTACTAAATTATCTATCGTAACTGAATCAAAATAAATATATAATGCCTACAACCTACCCTTTGATACTACTCATTAGACCCCAGAACATCTTTAAAGAGGATTTTTGAATTCGGGTGACATGTTTTATTTGAATTAAATAAACCTTGTTCCTTTGTTGGTAAGAAATTTAGAATCCTTTCTAATGGAATTTTACAATCAACCTACACACATATATAAAACTGGAAACACAACATTATAGTTTTACATTGTTTATTGCTATGGGATGGTCCAAGGAGTATATGATAACAATGTGTTAGTCATACCAAAATATAATAAACTTAATTCTATTTTTTATTAATATTTTTTGGTCATAGTAACTCCACACAATACTCACTGCCTTTATAATAATTTTATAGATAGAAAAGTTCCTCCCTTGGATCACTTATGTCTACTAATTCTTGCCAACAACATTAGGTGAAGTCTTTCTCAGCATATGAAATTGATGGTTGCTTCCACATTTGAGAAAATATTATTTATTTTTTTCATCAGGGGTGGTCTAATTATTATGATTCAATGCATTAAAAGAAACACATCCCACGTTTAACTATGTTCTCATAATTATCCATCATGAAACACACTTTTTTTGAAAAATCATTTTTTTCCTACAAAATTATAATCTTTTTTGAAACATACAACTTTAAAAAAACATATAACATTTATCGAACATCTACCTTTTTTGAAACACCCATCACAAAAATTAGTTTTCCCCACTAAGTTCTGAACCATTATTTTCATGAAACATGTGTTCTTATAATGTTTATGATTTGTGTATGAAAAATGTTCAAGTACATATTCTATAGAATTGGAATGTTATTTTCTCAACCAAATTTTTTTTCTTAAAATGATGATGAGTGAACTAGTTATATGTAATAATGACACATTCATGAAATTCCACTACTTTCAAGAAACTATTTTAGGAACATAAAATGTGTCACCTCAGATTCTATAATGAATAACTATTCTCAAACATCCACATTTCATGATCTTATAAAACTTTATCCATCATATCCCATTATACATCACAAAATATTCTTCATAATTATTGTGCTACATTATTTCATGGAGCTGCAACACTTTCATTAAACATTATACAATCATAATCTTTTTTAAAAAGTTATGACTTTTCTCCAAAATACTTCACTATATTCTAGTCCCATAAAATTAACTAAAAATTTACATTACCCAAGGTTTTCATGAAAACAAATTTGGGAAACCATAGGAAATTACACCAATGTGAACACTAAAATACTACACTGATAAGATCACTTGTATTTTAAACTCTATTATATCAATTTACAACTATGAATTCCATTGGGTACAACAATTACCACTTCACATTCAGTTAAACAATCAATTAAAATCATCTTCAATTTTTTGAGTACATTTGTTATTTTTTAAACCTTATAGGGTGATTGTGGTTCAGGGGTTACAGTTTCAAAATATTAATCATGTTATAATAATTATATTTAGACATTAAAACACTTCTAAAACTAACAATGTAAGGAGGTCGTGAAAAATGAAGCAGATTTTTTCCTGGAGATGGTATTCCATAAATATGAATGAACTAAATTTCAATTTTTTTAATGGATGAAAATGAAATATATTAGATGAATTATTAAACAATGTGATTCATTTTCAGAAAAAAATTATTTTTAGTCATAAACAATGTTGTTATTCTTGATTAGATCAAAGAAACATGATTACTAGTTCTTCCCATGAATTTATTTTCTTGTTATTAGAATAATTAGGGTTATTTGTCATTGTAATAATTCTAAAAATTAATGGAACCTTCAAACAACATTATTAAATTAAAATATCAAAAATATTTTTTAATTAGAATAAAATGTTACTCAAGTTCAAAAATGAAATCATGGGTTTCAAAATTCGAAATAATTTTTGGAATGATTTATTATATCCCGTAACAACATAATGGGTCAAAAAAAATGTTTTATAAATTTTTTAAATCAATATTACATCATACTTATGTTATAAATGTTATAATATTCTTAAAAAATAGTATTTTTTAGAATTCACTCAAAAAACAAATGTACGAAAAATAAAAAAAAATAACCCAAATCGAATACGTTGATTCCAAAAATGAATTCATTTTTATAAAATTAAAATTCTGAAATTAATAAATTTAACTTTAAGAAAATCACGTAATGCAAGGAAAAATAATTTAATTAAATAAAACTATTATTTTTTTGATTGAAAAATTATATAAAATTATTTTCCAACTTTAAATCGATTATATTAAATCTTATAAATAATTTCTTTGACTTATATCATGGATTAACTATATTATCACATTCGTCCCTCCTTAAAAAATTATACCCTCATAATTTTATTCATTTATTAAATAAGTGTGGATATTTTTACCTTATCTAGGTCTCTAGTTCCCATGTTGCTACCTCGGTCATGTGATACTTCCAAAAAAACTACCAGTTGAATCGCCCTATTCTATAATACCAATTCACTGTGATCTAAAATTTGAAATAGTTATTCCTAATGAGAAATATTCTGCTCCAATTATACAACCTAAGGATAAATTACATGAAAAGAATCAGGTATATATTTTCTTAACAATGAAACATGAAACACCTCATGTACTTGGGATAAACTCATAGAAAAAACTAATCAGTATGAAATGAAAACCACCCTTTCTACAATTTCATACAGTCTAATAAACCATGGACTTAACATTCCGTTTTTACCAAATTTCATAACACCATTCCATGGACATATTTTATGAATTATGTGATCGCCTAACAAAAATAAAATATATTCCATCAAGTAATCTAACTAACTCTTCTACCTGCTCTAAGATTTCCTCATAAACTGATAAATTATTTTTACATTCTCAACTACCTCTTCTAATAATAATGTTGTCAATAAATTCATTTCACAATATTCATCCCCACATTCATGATTCCCACAATGTTTCCTATATAAGGTCTCAAATGGTTGTATCTGTATATAAGAATAGAAACTAATATTATAAAAACAATTCAACTAATCAATTATGTTGATCCCAACTTCATTGGTTATCAATTGAGAAAAACTGAAGAATATCATCAAAAGACTAAAATATTCATTCTAGTTGTCTATAAAATTGAGGACGAAAGGTTGTGGTAAAATTCAATTCAGTTCCAAACGACTTATATTTTCCTCTAATTTTTTTGGTGAATACCATATCAAAATAATGTACAATAGAGGGAGGTACTCCATGTAATATGACTAATTATATAATGTATATTCTAGTAATATGATCCAAATAAATATAATCTTGAATATGAATAAAATGTACATATTTGTCCAACGATAAATTATAATCCAAATACTATTACTAATTTGATGTTTCTTTTTCAAAACCACCATAAAATCGTTAGATTTATTTTATCATTTCCATATAGGCACTGAAAATAAAGTAATTATAGCCTTCAATAGTTTCCATTTTTTCATAACATGATGAAAAGTCTAATATTTCATGGAAAATAATCAATACCCTTTTCATTCTACCATGATAATAATATTCTTAAAGGTATCTATATATATTGGTACTAGAAAGATAAACAAAAAATGATGATCTACGAGCTTCACTAAATAATTCCTATTTCAAATGAAAATCACTCAGAATATATAACCTTTTTACATGTCCAATAACAAAATATTTTTCAATGTGAAATTCAAAAAACATACCCTCCTTGACCAATTCTACTTTTTCTTACAAATCATGATATTACTTTTGATCATGATTAATATTACTTAAAAAAGATGATAGTAGTAACTCTTGAACCAAATGGAGAGAGTTCCTCCAAGAATAATTTCTTGAACAACATTCATTAAATCATAAGCTAAAGGATAATATTCTAAAAGTATAATCATTATAAATCATTATCTTTTTGACTCAAGGAATAAAATAGAATTTTTTCATTACCTCGATGATAGTGAATTATGAAATCATAGTCCTTTGTCAATTATAGCCATATTTTCTACCTCATTTTCAATTATATTTGAGTGAATATTAAATTTAAACTTTATGGGAAGCATATATTTCATATTTAATCCCATATAATTTATGTATCAATGTTTTAAAATAAAATATTTTGGTTGTTATTTCAAGGAAATATTATAATTTCTTGTGTTCCTGAATCCTTTCCTTTTTGTTTTTATGAAGAATAGAAGTGTCAAAGGGGTTATTAGGGAATTCTTACCACTAAATGTTTTATGTTTTTTTGGATGGTTAATAGATTATTCTCAACATCGACCAGTTTTTTGTCATGGATAATCTATTCCTTTTAACAGTTGATAGTATGTTATCAAAGTCAATCAATTTTTGCTCATGGTTTATTTTTTCATTCACATAGTCTATAATTTTTACTCATGGTTGATTTTTTTGTCCTCATAGATGATTTATTCCATTTCTCAATTGATAGTTTATTCTCATAATCTGTAGTTTTATTTCATGTTAAATTAATTTTTTTGTACCATCGATCAATTTATTCACAGGGTTGATAGTTTATTCTCCTGATCGATAATTTTGTTCTCACAGTTGATCTATTCTTTCACATAATTGATATTTTTTCAGAGGGATGATCAATTAGTTCTCATAGTCAATCCATTAATTTTTACTTTCAATAGTATGTTCACATGGTTGATAGTTTTTTCTCTTGTTTTGAAATTTTTTTCCAACAGTCGATAGGTTTTTCTCATAGTTGAACCATTCCTTTAATTGGTCTATAGTTTTTTCTCAAAATTGATCTTCCACTTCACATATTCTATATTTTTTCTCGTAGATGATCAATTTTTATGTCATGGTTGATCCATTCTCATGAATGATCACTTGTAATGGTTGATCCCTTCACATTATCAATACATTCTCATGGTCAGTCCAATAGATTTCACATTTTCTCATTTTCTGAAATAACCAGTTTTTTAAAATTTTCAAAAATACCAAGATGTGAGGATAGTATGTTTGATGTTGGGGTGTGAGAGTGGAAAATATCTGGGTAAGTGGATGCGATGTTCATTTATTGATTTTTCCATAATATTATCTTACTACTTTGTTACATTATTCTGTATGTGTTAAGACCAAAGCATTTCATACATAAATACTACATCTTAATAGATGACTTTTCATTAAATTACATTATGATCCCCTCCAGAATTTTTTTCTTGTGAAATTGTAATCTTGGATACATAAACAACTAGTTCACACATGAAATACAACATCACACACTATGTTCTTCATAATATTAACACTTCATTAACCTATCATATAAAATAACTTTTTCATATCCTGAGGAAAGGAAACGTATAAAAGGGTGTTCATAGATTCTCAGTAAGGGTAAACAAGTGAGATATCAACATAATGTGATCATAAGGGTATGAGAGAAAAATAATGACAATTTAAAACCATACCATGCATATCATAGATTGTAAGTAAGATTCATGGCATAAATCATGGTAGTACATAAGATATTAATAATAATTAAATCAATGAACGTGTTCCTTAATACCATAACATTAGAATAAGACATAGATTTTTGGAATACACATAATCATTGAAAATTATTTCCTTGGTAGTAATAGATTATTAGAAAAACAATAATAGTAGAACGATTTCACTCTCTTAACTATCATAGTAGTGAAGGTTCACTCCTAAGACTATCTTAGTTGAAAAAGTTCCTTACTGATCTAGGATCATTTCCCATTCCAGTCCAATTTATCTAATAACATATCATTTTTTATAAAAATTATTGAATAGTGATATATGTCCCACCTGTCACATATTGGAAATAATTCATATGTTTTCAACAAGATCTAAAAAAATTCATCATATGAGAACCCATTAGAATAAAAATGTTTCATAATCATTTCATCATAGTAGAACTCATCAAAAAGAAATAATTTTCATAAACATTTCATCATTTAATCTTACCATCACCAATGAAAGAGGAACATATTTAATAAATATATTTTCATCATAAAAATATATCATCAATTGAAACAATATAGATGGTATTATTATATTATATCTTTAGAAAAGCTTATGTAATGTGAAATGATTTCACCTTAGATGGATGAATATTTTTAAATATCACTTGTAATATATCATGAGAAAAATATCCTTTCCATTTTGAAATCACTTATTTAACATCTTAAAATTTTAAATATTTTAAACAAATAATTTTTACTGAAAATATCCTCAAAGTATTTTGATGATATATTTACGTAATTTCCTAGCCTTGATAGCAGAAAATTTAGTTCATGTCATGTATATTAAAACTAATATTCATTTCACAATTTTGATAAAAATTCAAACGTGAATCATTTGAAAAAAAGATTCATTTAAAACCGTTTTGTAAAAATTTAGACAGGGGTAAAAATTAATTTAAAAATAATTTTTAATAGAAAAAACATTCTATAATTTATTTGTAGAAAACATGGATATAGAAGAAAAAGGATTTTCTATCGAAGAATGAAATAAAGTAAATATTTCATAAAAAAATAGAATTATTGACTACAAAAGTGAGAAAAATTAAATTAAAAAATTTATTTTAATTATATAACTACATGATAAAAAATATTTATTTTATTGTGATATAGGTTATAATATTTCACAATCAGAAACGTATTCATAAAAATCTTAATAAACAATGTGATTGTGATGTAAAAATGTTAGCACTTTTGTATATTTTGAATAGTAATCCCCATGAATGAATCAAATTATATGTATATTTATATACCTTAATTTCATTAGAATAATCATAAAATGAATCCATGGACAATATATACACCATACAACTGAAATGAATGGTGAATAGGGCATGTCTCCCACAAAAATAAAATTGAGATGAAAATCTCATACCATTAGTCTCAACTTCCTTAAAACACATTCAAGCATCATGTATAATAAATATAGGTTATATATATATTACCAAATTGTAGTCATATTTATCATACTATTTTTTATTTATATATAACCTTTATTACCCATTTATTAGTAATTCCAAGTTTAAATCATGTTTCTGGTAAAAACAACTTCATTTTTCTTGAATTTTTGTGTTTTTTATTTTTTGTTATTCTAATTTGATCATGGTAAAATCACATAAAAAATACAAACCACAATATATTTTTCATATATATTCAATATATATATATATATTTAGTAATACATAATATTTATAGATAAAAAAATAATTACAATGTTCATGGAGATTGCAGGTCATACGTATATATGAACATTGTTTCCTTTTTCTCAAAGGATGGAACAAAAGGAATGTAAATAATATATAAAAAATAAAGAGTCATTATGATTTCATATAAATCTCATTTATTCATTAAATTCACCATTATTACCATCCATGTATTGTTTAAGTTAAAAAAATCACATCGCTTCATGAGGCGATAGTGTGTCATACACAAGTGACGTTATCTTATTCCCATGGAATGAGATGTAAAAAGTTGAATATGATGTTATAATTAAATAATAATAATTATTTCATATATTTAGTATAAATTTGGTAAATAAATCACTGTATTATTCCCTAATAGGTGTTTATGGAAAATGAATTACATTCGTTTGTGAGGCGGTAGCCCACCATACACATGATCAACAGTTTCCTTTTCAACTTAATGTTAGAGGATAACGATGTAGATCGTAAAATTAATATAATAACATATAAGTATATTTTAGATACCTATATTATTATATCATCATGTTTATATAATATTTTAATGGGTTATAGGAATAATTAAAATGAAAATTCATAGTTAAGAACTATACCTCTTCTTATAAGAACCCCTTAAGATTTACACCTAAAGTCATCATTGGACGGTTTCATAATAAAAATAAGGAATATATGACATGTGTAGGCCATTAAGGAATATATTTAGTAAATTCATTTCTGAAACAAATGTTTTTGAATGTATTATGTGGGGAGGATATGGGGTTCTATTTTATATCTTGGGAGATGACACCCTTGAAATTTTGGAAAAGAGAAAGGTGTACACATGTTTTATACCTAAGAAAAAGATCCAAAATGGTTAATTAACAAACATTATATGATATAATCTAGAAATATATCCATATAAAGTGAATTTCTCATATTATTAGGTCATTTTCCCCTTATATTTTTACATTAACAACTCATAAACCCATTTTAATCGTATCCTCAACAATTACTTTTTACATTTATTACTATTCATTTTAACCACACATTAGGTCGAAATTATTATATGATATTAATTATTATGATTCTAAATATGTAATCTATTCTCCAAAAATAAATTCCCAAAATTTTTAAAGATTATTTTAAAATCAAACTCACATACACGGTAACAAAAAGATTTTACAAAGGGAAAACTTTCATAAGTAAAGAATGTTTCAATAACAAAACTCAATATGAATTTGATTACAATGAATTAAATTGATTTAATAAGAACTTTATCGAACTAATTTTACTTTTCTATCATTTATAAAAAAAATTTAAATTTTGGAATTCCTTATATGAAAGGGAAATGTTTTAATAAAATTCTATTTTTTCATTATTCAACGAAATATTTATCTTTTTAGAATGTGTATCAAAAACTAACCCAATGAAAATGTTGGCATGTTGATTCAAAAAATGAAATTAATTTTTTTCATATACATTTTAGATAAGGTTCAAAATTAATTTTATTATTTGATCATAAAAATCAATATAAATCATTTTTTGAGAAAAAAATATTATTTTCAAATCACATAAAACATTAATAAAAATTATGAACTTAATTATAAATATTTTTTCTTTATAGATAACAAATATATTTAATTTTATAAATTTTAGTATTCCTATTCATGCTTCCAAATTTAATGGATAGGATATAACTTCCAAGATTAAATAAAAATATTAAGACTATATCACGATTTTTTAAAACATGGTGTTACGTGTAATGAAATATATCCAAGAAAAAAAAATTTGAAAAGAAATATTTCATAAAAACATATGGTGTTAAAATCTACACCATTAAAAATTTAGTTTTCCTTGTGAATTCCATCCCTTTGGTATAAAAAACTGAGGATACTTGTACCTTACTACATCCTCATGTTTCTATGTAGCTTTCTCAAGCTGGTCGTTTTGCAACAAAACTCTACCAAGGTGAGTATTATTTTTTATAGCTGTCTATTTGTATGATTGGGAATCTCCACTGTTTTTTCCAATAAAAAATATCTCCCTATTGTTTTATAAACTATTATTTCATTAAATGTGATTGATCAATTATGTACATACTCAGGATATGTTCATAGAGAAAACCATTAGGCTAAGACAGGTTTAGTGGAAGCCTCGAGTGATAAATTATGGTCTCGATAAAGGGATTCATAAGGATCTATTAGAATGTTGGAGTGAATGATATTATTGTGCACATGAGCCTTAGCCCAGTTGGCAAGGTCTCTGAGGTGCATCCAAGCGACTAGGGATCAAAACCAGGGGGAGGCAGGATTTCCGGGTTACTATAGCAGTACTGTAGCAAGCACTGTTTGGCACTGTAGCAGCCAGAGATATGCCCCCGTTTGGGCCTTCGAGCTTCTGATTTGGTCCCCGAGTCCTTCATTTGCCTTCGGGCACCCAGGCCTTCGGGTCAGTTGAGCCTTCGGGTTATTCTATGGCCTTCGGGTCACCTGCAGATACAAACCAGACCAAAAAACTACAAGGAACATGCTTTACAAGGAGGACGAGCAAAGGAGCTTTCACCACAGAAGGAGCTAAACGGATTGCAAGAATGAGAGGGTATGGCACCTGCCATCGGGACAAGCCTGTGCATGCACGGGAATGCCTAGCCGAACAACCATGCAGAGGTGAAGAGCTGATTTCAAGATAAAAGATGCTGGGGAGGAGCAGTTCCAAGTTGTTAGTCTGGGTTGTATGGTATGTTTGTGCCTACGGGTATTGGTTCCTATATGGCCTACAAGCATGTAATTAGGGTTCCACCTCATCCCTTGAAAGGTGGATTATCAAAATCAATAAAAAATGAAGGCCTTCGGGCCATTGGAGGATATTATTGTAAAAAAACTGAAGTAGAAGAATATTTTTATCCCAACCACCACTAAAATCCATTGAAATATATCTCAGTATATCCTATATGGTTTCAATGGATCTCTCAATGTGACCATCTATATGAGGATGATATGCAGTTCTAAAACTCAAATCTGTATCTGGAACTTGCTGAATAACTTTTTGGAATTTTTTGGTAATCCTCAGATCTTGATAGGATACAATTTAATGTGGTATTATAAAAAACCTTACCACTTCCCTAAGGTGTATTATAGAAATATGATCTAGAGAAAAATATTATATGATCTTAATTATGTATGAAAAATTTTCACGGTGATCGACTATAACCCATATTGTAGTATTCCCTTTAGATATTTTTGGAAGTCTAATAAAACCATGACGGTGATTTCCCATTTCCCTTTAGGTATGCATAATGGTTGAAAAGTCCCATTCTATTTTTTCTCTCAACCATAAATTTTTAATATAACAATCACCAAGATAAAAAATCTACAATATCTCTCCTCATTACATCCTACCATATATACTATTTTAGTTCTTTATACATATTTGTACTTCCCATATTAATAGAGAATTAAGAAATATGAGATTCTAATAAAATATCTTTCATCAAATATGGAATGGATGGAACACATACATATTTCATAAACCTCAGTAATTTATAATGATTAAGGTGAAACTTAGAAACATTTTTCACTTTCTTCTTCATCTCCATATCATCCATTTTCCCTTCTTTTATCCTGACATTGATATATTGTTGAACACTTAATTTAGAAATATAATATTTATATCCTTCATTAAATATTTCTAGATTAATCCTTGAAAATAAAAAAAACAATGGATCTATTGTGATTCTCATCATAGATAATATACTATGATTTATTTGACTCAGAGCATCATCCGAATTGTTCTATTTCGTAAGATTGTAATGCATTAAGATGTTGTAATCCTTATTCAACTCTATCTATATTCTTTGGTTGGTTCATATTCAACACTTTATATTTGAATATATACTTAAAATTTTGTGATTGGTATATATATCACACTTCTTTCTATAATGATAACACATCTATATTATTAATGAAAAATTACCATAACTTACTTGTCACGACCTGCCCTTAGGGCCTATGCCGTGAGTACCCCATGCCCGCCTTCCATAGGCCCAGTGATGGTGACTAGCACTAAAGGTGAATCCCAGATAAAAAGGGAAGGAATTTCCTTTAAACCTGTAACACACATAGTCTGGACACAAGCAGTAGAGGAAACAAGTACTAAAATAGAAAAGTAAGGTGTGCTGAAAGTATGTGGGCCAATATACAACCCCAACTGAACAACAAGTACAAGTAAAAAGGGAAAACAACTCCTGGATCATCCACCGGAGAATCCTACATGAAGGTTACATACAGAACTAGAACAACGCGTCCCAGTTGTACCTCCCGTCTAGGCCAACGCCGATCAGCCTCCTGTCCGTCACCCTAATCCACGATCACTTTTGTCTGTCATCTGCATAGAACACAACATGGTGTGGGCAAAGCCTGCGCATGGATGAGTATATCAATACTCAGTAGGGGACCCCGAGACCCCTGAAGGTCTATAGAATCCCCAAATGATAAACCACAGTAGAAAGATACAATCAAAAAGTCTCAACCAACCAAACTAAGGTATATGCTCATACATATACCTAAGTTATCAAACACAGTCTGACTCCAACTCTCGAGCCCAAACAGAACCCAGTCCACAACGGATGAAAATTCAATTATATCGATGATAATGATTGAAATACAAGACTCAGCTCACACATGTATACATATTTTTTAGAATGATAGAGGTGATGAGATGTTGTCACTGATTCATCTAAGCTGTCAGACCCACACATGATACAGGACCAGCTAAGATGTCGGACCCACATAGGATATAGGACCAACTACTCTGTCGGACCCAGACATGATACATGAATAGAAGTCAGAACTGTCAAACCCACAGAGGATCCCGGTACAGCTGTCATCATTGTCAAACCCATGGAGAATTCCAATTTACTAGTCATCACTATCAAACCCAGGGAGGATTTCGGTTTAGTAGTCATCGTTGTCGAACCCAAGGAGGATTCTGGTTCAATAGTAATCGCTCTCGAACCCATGGAGGATTCCGGTCCAGTAGTCCTCTCTGTCGAACCCACGAAGGATTTTGATTCAATAGTCATCTCTATCAAACCCTAGGAGGATTCCGGTTCAGAAGTCATCACCGGTGAACCCTGGTAGGATTCAAGTACAATAGTCGTCGCAGCCAGCTCTAGGTTTCCCGCACACAGTATGCTCAATTCCTAGAGGGTCCGCACCTCGAGTCAATTGTCTATACATAAACTATCACTAAGTCTCGAGTTGATGTATCCTGTTGTTCTGTCTCATCAAAAGGAACCCAACGCGACAGACGACATGTTAATCGGGCGCCCACTCTGAGAGTTATTGGCATTTCCGTTCCAGGGGCCCGGTTGGATTTATGCTCGACCCAAACCCGGCCGTTTTCCCAATTTGACCAAAAATCACATATAGTAAAGAAAGTGAACTACCTCTTCATGAGGATCCCAGTGTCGCAGATGGCTCGTCGATCGGACACGCGGTCTTGGAGTTATTCGCATTAAAGCAAAGACGTTCCCAGCCCATCAAGCCTTGTGGACTGGCTAGTCAGCCCGACCTGGCTCGGTGGGTCCGACCTAGCTAGGGGTCGGCCCGATGTTGTGGGGCATGGCCCACCTCGGACCCGGCCCAGTGGTGCCAACCGACGCCACCATCTCCTCTTCTCGGCCGACCGTAGCCGACCTGTTCGACCAGGGGCATGCGAACCGTGCTGCGGGCCACGAATTTAGAGGTAGACCATCAAGCGGCTGACCAGTTTGTCGAGACGAGCAGCCCGCAGATGCGGGACATGTCCTCCTCCACACGACGCCTACTGGTGACACGATTATTTTGCCTGGTCGGTAGGCGGGCGACCGGTTCTTCCAGCTGAGCGGCCCGCGGATGCGGGCCGCGGTCTCCCTCCATGCGACGCCTTCTTGCATCGCGACTCTTACTCATGGACCGGCTGGATCAGTCAGCATATTGTCCCACTGTCCGGGCGGCCCGAGTGATTTCCAAGCTCCCTCAACGCGTCTAGCACGTGACCGCTGCTTCCGCCGCCGCCTCAGGTCGCCAACGCCGCCACCTCTTCTGTGTCGTGGTTCTTCTCTGGTGCGGTGCGACAACACTGCACTCTTTCGGCTTCACCTCCATTGTCAATCAACAAAAACCAACAGAGAAGCATCGAGCCATGTTGGTTCAGCCTGCACCCTTCGCATTAGGCGATAACAAGTGGCCATCATCTATCCCAAACAAACAACAAGGAATGAGGGTACGATTATTAAATTAAAATAATCAAAACCCCCTACCTTGATTTCGGAGATCAACGACAGAGTCGCCGAAGATGGACATCACTTCGTCAATGTCGGAAACAAAGGTAACCGATGACGGTGTCGTCGACGTTCTTCGCGGGAAGCTCCTTCTCTTTTAGCTTATCCAAATATCGAGGATGGTGTTCGTCGTTCTTTAGGGATGAGGAGTGTTCTTCAGAGATGAGTATGTCATTCTTCCAAGAGTTCTGCACAAATCTCTCCAATAGTTTTTTACCACAAAAATAATTGACGATGTCTATTAATTATTTTCCACTACAACACAAAGATGAGTTTAATTAAATGAGCCAACTCATTTATTTAATGCTAAGGAATGGTTCAAATTCAAACTTTTTAGGAGGTAAAGAGTTCCATTTGATGAAGAGAGATGTGAATTAATAATGGAGAGTTAATGGGGGAGGGGGGTTTAGGGGGTGTGATGGTCATGTGGGCCCCAACTTATAAAATATCCTCCCAAGGGAGGTTAGGGTGTGGTGGGTCCCACCTATAACCTCCTCTTGGAGGTTTTAACCACCAATTAAAATAAAAATATGTTCCACATTTTTTTATTTAATTTAATTAGAAATCACCAAAATTAACTACCACTCTTGATAAAATGAAATTGCGATAAAGGTCTCTTTAAGATAATATCAGCGCTGCGAGTTCATCAGTTTCCTTGGATTTCAATTCCGATCACCGGTTCAAAAGATATAAAATCCCACTCGTATGTTTACTGAATATACCCAAAAAAAGGTCGTAAAATTATTATCAGTCACCCTCGACCCACGTTGGTCGAGGTTAGGCTCTGCATAAATGAAACACTCCCCAAAAAACCCAGCAGTACTCTCAGATTTTCAACCCGAGTTACCATTTAGATGTTATGAATTTTACAATAATATAATTTTCATTTAATTATTCTATTTGCATCCAAAAACTAACTTTCTATGGTGGCTATCGTCGACCCAAGTTAGTATCTTCTTAAAGGAATCCAACCCTCATGAGTTCAATGGTGGTCTCATATTTTTAATTCGAGTTACCTTTTGTGAGTTATAAGAATTTGAAAATAAAATAACTTCATTTAATTATTTAATTTACTGTTATGCCTTTTTTGGGGTTTCTCACAGGAGGCACGCGTCGACTGAACTTAAGTCACGCCTTGGGTAAACCCACCATCCTGTGCGCAACGGTGGCCTCAGATTTGTGATCTTTGTAACTGTTTAAGATTTATTCATATTTTTAGGAAAACTATATATGTGTGTTAATTTAAGCTTATCAATCTTTGACAGATCATTCTGGGCACTCCGGGACTCGTAATCGCACGCCTTCAAAAACTAAGGACTCATAAAATTCTCAAGAATTTAAGAAAAAAAAAATTCATGGAATTTATGGGTCTTTAAATTATCTCCACCTCAGGGATTTATGTCCCCGTAAGCTATAACTCACAAAAATGAAATAAATGATGGTACTAAGCATGAATCTGAGCCTCCAACTCCCATGTGCTCCCTTAGAGGTTCTCATGCTGCCAGCGAACACGCACCAGCGTTATTGACTGTCCACACAGGACCGACTCCTGTCGATCCTCAATCTCCACTGGAACCTCCGTGAAAGTTTCCCTATCATAGATATCCAGCTCCCCGTGGTCAATAATTTTTGAAGGGTCGTGCACATATTTCCTCAGTTGGGATATTTGGAAGATGTCACGCACCCGGTGCAACTGAGGTGGTAATACAAGTGGTAAAACACCTCGCCAACTCGGCTGAGGACATGTAATGGTCCGCTAAACCTCAGAGATAACTTTATTCCTCGTCCAAAACTCCGTAGACCTCATCGGGGTGAGACCCGTAGAAAGACTTGGTCACCATCCTCGAACTCCAGAGGTCTCTGTATCCTGGATGTACGTGGATGACTCGTCATGAAGTCCATGGATATCTCTTCCCTCTTCCACCTTGGGACCTCTAAAGGCTGAACCAAGCCTGGTGGTACCTGATGCTCCGCCTTCCCTTGCTGACAAGTGAGGCATCGAGAGACAAAACTCCGCTACTGCCTTCTTCACACCAGGCCACCAGTACTATCTTCCAAGGTCCTTGTACATCTTTACCAATCCTGTATGTACCGTTAAAGGGGATTTGTGAAAATCTCTCAACACTTCCTCCTAAAGTGACACATGAACCATAGTACGTTCTCTGAAGAGGATGATGTACTCCCCACCATCAAAAAATCCATTAGGTGCCTGTCCTATGGATATCAGACCACGTCGTGTCTCACAGTTAGTGTCCCCATGTTTTGCCTCCCTGACTCACTGAAGAAGTGGGGGAGTGACTATAAGAGGCTGAAGGAAAGATGCCCTATCTCTATCCACAAAGGATGTCGACAAAGCAGCTAGTTTCTCTGTCACCTCACCTAGCAGCTGTATACCAGATCTCCAACTAAGTTCATCTACTACAACGTTTCCCTTCCCAGGAGTATAGACTATCTTGAACTCATAGTCCTGAAGGAACTCGACCCAAAGTCACTATATCAGGTTCATATCCTCGTGAGAGAATATATACTTGAGACTCTTGTGATCTAAGTAAAGGGTAAACATTCTCCCCTAAGATAGTGCAGTCACATCATTAAGGTGAAGACCACTACTGCTAACTCTAGGTCATGGGTATCGTAGTTTCTCTCGTTTTGTTCCAAATGTCGAGAACCATACGCGATCACTGCTCGCTCCTACATCAGGACACACCCGAGTCTGGTCCCTGATGTGTCATAGTAAACTGCATACCCAACGCCCTTCTCCAGTAGCCTCAAGAGGGGCGCAATAGTCAACCTCTGCCTCAGCTCCTGAAAGCTCTACTGGAATCTCTGTGACAATATGAAGGGATGCCCTTTCTTCTTCAAAGATGATAGTGGTACTACAACTCTGGAGAATTCTGGCATAAAGGTAAGTCTGGCTGACTCATGAGTGATCAACTGCATCCTCTTATGAATGATTGTATCTTGTTCTTCCTAGGTTTTCCTTCTTTCCATCCAAGGAAAACCCCTTCCCAATGATGTAGATAAAACACAACCTTTAATATAGTAAATCTGTGTATGAACTGTGGTTGCCCAGTCCATACCCAAACTAATTTCATGAGGCCCCGACGCAGCCACCAAGAGGTTTCAACCAAAACAATCTCATCAAGGGTTAGATCACACCATTTCTGTAAGTGTGATTATCGATTATCTTCCCAGAGGTATCTCCAGACGTGAGGGTGAAGTCAATGGTTTAACCGGAAACTCTAGGTCTGGGACAAGATTCATGGAAGAAAGGAATGATTGGTACCTATTTCCATTGATACCGAAGCTATTATTAGACACAGACCATACCTCAAATTATTCTTAGAGCCCTTGGGTCACACTCCTTGACCGCATGTAGCTACTCTCTTTCCCTACCCTCCAGCTCCCTGAGCCTAGCGGGTACTATAAAGGTGGGTGATTATAACATGTCAAAATGTTTACCACCTCATGCTGCTCACCTAGCTCCGTTTCCACGTCTGGTGCCCTGCAGATTCACCTATCCTTAACAATTCCTCTTCCTCAAACATCTCACAGGCCCAAGTCTCTAAGACTGGAGCCAGTTTCATGATTTCCAACTACTAACATTCACTAGTTGTATCCGCTCAGCCAATGAACATTCAACCACCAAGGTTCTATCTAGCACCATAACATAAGTAGGAATGCATAGAGGAAAAAGTGTTGGCTCTGATATCCTTAAACACTCCTCGCATAGAGGTACGAGATCCAAATAACTGATCGTATCGTATTCATCGAGTACCCGGAACGATCAGTATGCCTCGATGAATACTCAGCTACCGACATGTCGTCCTGCCGAAACTGCATAAGCTCTAGTATACTCTCAGCCACCCCCTCAAGCTAGTCCTCAGCCGCCAGTGAGTCAGGATCACCTCAGAACATGAGGGGTATCCGATGTTGAAACACGTGAAAGGCACTAAGCCTACATGTGTCCTCTATCGGTACTGCCGGTTGCAACTGCTGACTAACAGGCAGTGATATAGGTGACACACTACCCGGAGGTACAATCTAGGGTAATGGTCTACGTACTGAGGCCTCATCACTATGAGCACCATCCTCACGGTCACTCACTGAAAAATTCTAGTATCTAAGATCACCATCTACTCTACTGGTGTCTCAACTAGGCAGAAAACTCTACCAATCACCTCTAGCCATCCCTTAGCTGCGTTTGAATCTGTCTCGCCTCGAAACATCAGAGACCTTTGCTGCTGGAACTCGTAAAACATGATAAGTCGGCAAGCACAATCTACCAATGCGTCTGGTGGTATCTTCTTCCCAACGGGTGTTGGTGCTGCTAGTACACCACCTGAAGGTGGCAACGTAGAAAGGGGGCCCTAAACCGGAGCCTCGTCGCTCGGTGGGTCGTCATCGTGTACTCTTTCGGGAACCCTAGCTGGCTGTCTACATAGCAGCATCCTAATAAGGAACTAGTGCACCATGGTCAATAAGTAATACCTAGTGAGCTAACTCAAAGAGTTCACAATGAAGACTCTCGAAAACACACTCGGAATCAGTGTTTTCGTGCACTGATTCGGAAATCAGAAATCAAGGTCCTGGTGTATGGATATATTGGCCGCCGCACCAACACTGGACTCCCTAGACTGAAAATCTACTACATACTCTTAAAACTATTGGAATAAAGTCAAATAGATCAGATTTATAAGTTCTGTGGTAGAACTGACTCCTCTGACATGAATTTGTCACGACCCGTCCTCGGGGTCGTGTCGTGACTACACCATGCCCGCCTTCCATAGGCCAGGGGCTAGCGAATAGAACCAAAGGCGAATCTCAGATAAAAAGGCAAGGCACTGCCATTAAACCTATAACACACATAGTCTTAATAAAATAAGTAGAGGAAACAAGTACTAAAATAGAAAATTAAGGTGTGCTGAAAGTATGTGGGCCAGTATAAAAACCCAACTGAACAAAAATTACAAGTAAAAAGAGAAAACAACTCCTGGATCCTCCACCAGGGAATCCTACATGAATGGTATGTACAAAACTTGAAAAAATTGTCCCTACAGTATGTCCCATCTAGTCCAGCTCCGATCAGCCTCCCGTCCATCACCCCCAACCTCGATCACTATTGTCCGTCGTCTGCAGAGAACAAAACAAGGTGTGGACAAAGCCGGTGCAGGGGTGAGTATAACAATACTCAGTAGGGGACCTTGAGACCCCCAAAGGTCTCCCAGAATCCACAAAGGATAAACCATAGTAGAAAGATATGATCATGAAGTCTCAACCAACCCTACTTAGGTATATGCTCATACATATACCTAAGTTATCAAACACAGTCCGACTCTAACTCTCGAGACCAAACACAACCTATTTAACAGAGGATGTAAAGTCAATCGCATCGATTATAATGATTGAAATACAAGAATCAGCTTACACAGGTATACATCTTTTTTAGAGTGATAGATATGATCAGATTTAGTCACTGATTCATCTAAGCTGTCGGACCCACATAGGATACAGGACCAGATACTCTGTTGGACCCACACAGGATATAGGAATAGAAGTCAGAACTGTCAGACCCACAGAGGATCTCGGTATAGTAGTCAACGCTGTCGAACCCACAGAGCATTCTGGTTCAATAGTAATCGTTGTCGAACCCACAAAGGATTCTAGTTCAGTAGTCATCGCTGTCGAACCCACGGAAGATTCTGGTTCAGTAGTCATCGTTGTCGAACCCACAAAGGATTCTGGTTCAGTAGTCATCGTTGTCGAACCCACGAAGGATTCTGGTTCAGTAGTCATCACTGTCGAACCCACAGTGGATTCCAGTTTAGTAGTAATCACTTTCGAACCCACAGAGGATTCAGATTCAGTAGTCATCACTGGCGAACCCACGTAGGATTCCGGTACAATAGTCGCTGCAGCTAGCTCTAGGGTTCCCACACATAGCACGCTCGATTTCGGGAGGGTACGCCTCTCAAGTCAAGTATCGATACATCAAATATCACAAAGTCTCGAGTTGATGTATCCCATAGTTCTGTCTCATCAAAAGGACCCCAACGAGATAGATGGTGCGTCAATCGGACGCCCGGTCTGAGAGTTATTGGCATTTCTGTTCCAGGGGCCCGGTTGGATTTATGCTCGACCCAAACCCAGCTGTTTTCCAAATTTTTCCAAAACTCACTTTGAGTAATGAAAATAGACCGTATCGTAGCAAGGATCTCAGTGCTATAGATGGCGCGTCGATCAGATGCGCGATCTAGGAGTTTTTCGCATTTAAGCAAAGAAGGGCCCGACCTGTCAAGCCCAATGGGCTGGCAGGTTAGCCCGACCCAGCTCGCTGGGTCCGACCCAACTGGGGGTTGGCCTGGACCAGTGGGGCGCAGCCCACCTGGAGACCTAGGTTGCATTGCGGGCTAGTCCAGTTCGCCTGGCAGCGCCAAGAGGTGCCGCCTCCTCCTCCTCTCGGCCGGCCGGTTCACCAAGCTGAGTGGCCCGTGGATGCAGGTCGTTTCCTCCTACACACAGCCCCTACGGGCGCCGTGGTTCTCCAGCCCGGCAGGCAGGCGGCTGGCCTGTTCTTCTAGCTGAGCGGCCCGTAGATGCGGGTCGCAGTCTCCCTCCACGCGACGCCTTCGTGCGCCGCGGCTCCTACACAAGGATCAACCTGATCAGCCGGCCGGTTGTCCTGCGGTCTAGGCGGCCTGAGCTGCCGCATGTCTCCCTCCACGCGGCTGGCGTGCGGCCGCTTCTGCCACCGCCAACAATGATCTCCAAGGAATGGTTTAAATTCAAACATAGAGGAGGTGAAGAGTTCCATTTAATGAAGAGAGATTTCAATTAATAATAGAGAGTTAATGGGGGTTAAAGAGGTTTAATGCTCATGTGGGCCCCACCTTATAAAATATCCTCCCAAGGGAGGGTAGGGTGTGCTGGGCCCCACCTCTGACCTCTTCTTGTAGGTTTTAATCACCAATTCAAATAAGAATATATTCCACATATTTTTATTTAATTTAATTATAAATCCTAAAAATTAACTTCCGCTCTCCATAAATCGCAACTAAGGTAATGGCCCCCTTAAACGAATACTGGAGATGTGAGTTCATCGGTGTCCTCAGATTTCAATTCCGAGCACCAGTTCAAAAATATAAAATCTCGCTCGTACGTTTACTGAACGTACCAGAAAAAAAAGTTCGGAAAATTATTATCAGTCACCCTCGACCCTTTCCAGTCAAGGTTAGGCTCTTCCTAAGTGAAACACGTCCCAACTAACCCAACAGTACTCTCGAATTTTCAATCCGAGTTACCGTTTAGAAGTTATCAATTTTACAATAAAATAATTGTCACTTAATTATTCTATTTGCGGCCAAAAAATTACTTTCTCTAGTGGCCCTTTCTGACCCAAGTTAGTATCAGCTTAAAGGAATCCTACCCTCACGAGTTCATCGGTGGTCTCTGATTTTTAATATGAGTTACTGTTTGTGAGTTATAAGCTTTAGAAAATAATATAAATTTATTTAATTATTCTATTTATGGTTATTCCATTTTTGGGTTTTCTCACATGAGGCCCGCGCCGACAAAACTTAAGTCGTGCCTAGGGTAAAACCGCCATCCTGAGTGCAACGGTGGACTCAGATTTCTGATCCGAGTAACCATTTAAGAGTTATTTCACTTTTTCATGAAAACTTCGTATGCATATTAATTTATGCTTAACAAACTTCAATGGATCATTCAAGGAACTCCAGGACTCGGAATCGCACGCCGTCATAAACTACGGACTTGTAAAATTCTAAAGAATTTTAAAAAAAATTCCCTGGATGTTTCGGGTCTTTACATAACTATAAATAATTAATTGGGTAATTTTTATCATGAAAATTTAATTTTTGTGTGTCATAAGCTATAATAATGTCATTTTTCCTGAAAAAACGTGTTAATCCCTTCTTGGATGTATCACAATAGATTAAAAACCTTCTCTACTATAGGGAAATGTCAGAAAATTGTTCTGAGTAATATTCACATCATTTCCTTGAAATTTTCCTTGCATTCATCTATTCACAAGATCATGGATCCCTTCTCAATTAACATGGTTAGTGCATTAGATAGTCATAAGAAACATTCTAAAAATAAATAAATAGTATTCATCCAATCAAAGAATTATTTTGATCATAGTTATCATGGTTGGTCTAAGAAAATGTTCTATAGGATTCATCTATGATGGATCCATTGATATACCCTTTCTTGAGATTATATGACCGAAAAATGAAACCTTTTATAAGGATCCTACCATAAACATAACCTATTATAATGGTTTTGAACTATAATTCCCATTTTAGGATATTTTCAGTTTAAATATTTAGATAATTATGAAAAACTCTTACAAAGTAAACCCATACATTACAGGTGGACACTTATTCCCAGTATCATTTTTTCACACTAAAGGAATCCCTTTTAAAATAGAAGATAATTTATTTTTGAGACATGACTTCAATTATTTCATCATTAAAACTTTTTTCCCTTTCCAATCTTAAGAGATGTGCAAAAAAAAATTAAATCATGGAATGAGAACGAAATACACTATAAGGGATATAAAAAAAGGAAACATTTAGTCTATTGATAAACATTAAATCCCATGAAAACATTATCATAAAGTAATACCTATCAACATTAATAAGTATTAAATACTTTACTTTGAAAATAATTTAATTAAATAACATATTTGAAATCTTAACATTTCCATTAAACCCATATAATGAATTGAAAATTGATAAAGGTAACTTGGTAAATAATTATACATAAATGGAATAACTATTTGGTCGAATTAATACATGTCTTTATTAAAAATAGAATATCTATATGGCTAAATTCTATACCCAATGCATTGGAGGTTATAACACAAACATTATCATTGAACCAACCCTCCTTGGTTTATTACATAGCCACCCATCATATGTACAGGTACCATTATATAATCATAACACATAATATATTTAATTTTTTCAATATTTCAGACATAAAAGTTCATTTTCACACTTAATAAAACATTTCATGTTATTGAAATAACCACTCCATTTTTAAAAACTATTTAAAACATTTAAAAAATTTTGATTCAAATTATCCCACACCACTTTAAAAAATTTACAATAAACCCAAAAATTATAATTTTATGCCATTCATTTATATATAAATACATTCCTCAAACCCATTTGTAAAGCATTTACATGAAAGGTAAATATTTAGAATAATAAATCATTAAAACACTTTAAATGTTATTTTAGTTAAAGATTCCCTTACAATGGGTTCGACTCATCACATGCATTATTTATATTCTTGAATAATAAAGTAATGTTAATTATTTACTTTAATGATATCATTTTTAGAGTTTATTATTCCTATTATATCACTTAATATCATGTTATAACAATTAAATAATTATATATTTTTACATTGAATGTTTTGATGATATCTAGTATATGACTCCAAAATGACTTTGGTAGGTTAAATACAGTCAAAGAGGTAACTATTACATAATCTTTAGAATAATATTCAGGAAGTAAAAATCACATTTAATAATTAATAATATTATTAAATCATATCATTTATGCATGGTTATGAAAAAAGAACAACATTATTTCAAGGAGATAGAAGGTTGTATATAAGAATGAGTAACAATCCCATTTTTCATTGATCCTTATAGAAAAAAGGTAATAATTATTTTATATTTAAAAATTATAGTAATATTATTAAAATAATATTAATAATTTCAATATACTTATATATATCATTCTTGTGATGTGGTTAAAAAATGAATCACATCACTTCGTGGTGGAGATAGTTTACACGTACGCATGAACAACGTTATCCTTACTTCAAATATGGGAAATAAAAAAATAATTGATACATTATTCTCTTATAATTTTAAATATTTCATGAATATAATATATAAATATTAATTACATCATTATAACCATTTTTGAGAGATGGTTATGGAAAACAAATTATATTGGTTTGTGGAGGTGATAGTTCACAGGTACGCACAACCAACTAATTATTTTACCATTTTATGGAAGTCGAGATGGATTTAGGAGATTATATTAACATAATAACATCTCCTTATATTATAGATAATTTATTTATTATTTAATAATGGTAGAAAAATAATTTAATCAAGGGTCATAATGAATAAAATAGAAAAAACACTTGATTAAAACGTTACCTCTACATCGGACGATCTCCTTTGATTAACACCTTTACAGCTACAAGGAGGGTTTTATGTCATAAATAAGGCCTAAATAACATGTTGAAGTATTATAAGAAGGTATTTTTGAATATATTTGTGAAATAAAATTGGTTTTTAAGTTTGAATAATAGATAATAATGGGAAACTATTTATTAGAGAGGGGTGGGGAACTCTTGGAATTATTTAAAATATTAAATTATTAGAAATTAATTATCTATTCTAAAAGATATAAAATTTTATTATTTAGAATATATTATGATTATGGGACAAAATATAATCATAAAATTAAAATTATATGAGCTTTTAATATTTTTTATCCTTATATTTGTTTTAACCCTTTTAACTCATAGAGTTTTATTAAGTAATTTACAGTTTTATGGTGAAAATAATTTCTATAAAATTTAAATCTACAAATTAAAGAGACATTTTCGAAAATTTAGGTCTTATGAAAAATATTTGTATGAATATTTTATTTTTATAAATTTTATATAATTTAATAAAATATTTTATATTTTAAAATTCCATTACTGTTAATTTTGATACAATTCATTTCTTGTCTTTTTAAAAATATCATAGCATCATGGTATAGTCGAACAAACAGTTTTAGAAAATCAATTCCATGTTAAATTAATACATAAAATTTATGTATTACATAAATTATATCAAATTATATTTATTATAATATTTTTATATCATCTATTTATTTCTTTAATTAATGATCAAATACTTCATCATCAACGTGTCACAATTTAATTTAGTGATTTATTTCATAAAAATTATAAATAAATTACTATGATGTAGGTTGTAATTTTATCATTCAATATCCGAGTTTTAGACTATATATAACCTATATAACCCCATATTAAAAATACTTTACTTGATAAAAATAAATGTGTAACAAAAATTCCTTTTCATTGAATATAATATTATAAATACATTAAAGACATGAAAGTGGATCCAAGTGGTCATAAAATGATCCCAATGATGCTATTGGTCTGAAATAACTCATTAAATTAAATTATTACATGTTTTAGGGTAATTATATAATATTTAAAATATAATTTGTACCTCTAATTACATGATTTACCCTTAATCGTGGTAATAAAATTTGTTACAAAAGTTACTATTCATAATGTTCAAAAATAAAATGGACCAATTTAAATATTTTTTACCTTATGATTGAAAATTTGGAATATATTTTTCAAAATTAAAAACACATAATTGGTAGAAATTAATTAAAAATTAATCCTGTCTATAGAAAAAGAAAATAAGTTTTTAAAATAAAACATTCAAACGTTCTCATAGTTTTATAATCCATTTCAAAGTGAAAATTTATTCCAATAAAATATATGTGATTGACTGATAAAAAAATTAAATAATTATACTTTAAAACTAATTATAAGGATAAACAAACAAAAATAAATAAATTAGACAAAAAAGCAGTTTTGAATTAAAATGTCATATTTTCTACTATTCATTAAAATATGAAATTTATCAAAAAAATACCAAAAAATTCAAAAATAAAATATTATATCCATATTCCATATAAGAAGTATGTTTCTTCACTTAGAACATATGAAATTTTCAAAAACTATATTTAAAATAGGCAT
The DNA here is from genome assembly GCA_963277665.1 of Viscum album. Classification (NCBI taxonomy): domain Eukaryota; kingdom Viridiplantae; phylum Streptophyta; class Magnoliopsida; order Santalales; family Viscaceae; genus Viscum; species Viscum album. The sequence goes on from OY728136.1 coordinate 1,296,439,264, forward strand.
GTCATCCAAAGCCGCAGAACTACGTTTTAAAAAAATAATTATTTGGTTTTTAAAATTGGATTTGATCAAATATCATTTATATAAAATACATAATATGGATTTTAAAAATTACATTTAATATTATATATATATAATTAATATAATCCAAAAAGAATGATTTATTAAATTTTTAGCATAAAAAAAACTTTTAAACATTTAAATAATTTATCAAAAAAATAAATTTCTTTTATTTAAAAAAGAATTTTAATTTATTTATAATTAATTAATCACTCAAAAATATATATATATAAATATACATGTGTAAGACAAATTTTTATAATTCACTAAATATTATTAATTCTCTCCATTTTAACGGTGAGGATATAATGATAACATTTAAATAATATTATTTAGTTGTTTGTTTAAACAAGATGTGGCATATCATGTATCCTATCAAACATAGTGTATATTTTAAATAACTATATATGTTAAATTATCCCCCTTTAATAAATTTAATCCTCAAATTTGGAACTGAGAATCGAAATCTAGGGGTGTCAATTACGAAAATACCTCTGTAGAAACCCCACATAAAAAAAGGATAAATGAATCTTCCACTTTAAAATAAATAAAGGGAAGTACAAAGGTCGCCTAAGATGATAAATAATAGGGTTACATATAAGAAAAAATGGATATGGAAGAGAAAAATATCCTTATATTTCAGATAGAGAGTGATAGAGAACATGACTAGGAGAAAGATAATAGTTACAAAACCATAAATCTATGGTGGGTTAGAAGGTCAATCATTTCATAGTAAGATAGATAAATGGATAGTGATACTATTTTAATGTCATTTTAATATACTTGAGTAATTATTTTAATACTTGGATGAATAAAAAATGTAAATATACTTACTTGAAAATATAGTTTTATCCATTAATAAGAAATAACCACAAACTCATCTTTTTCTCCAAACGATGAGTATTTAAGATGAATTTTTCACACCTGAAACACTAGAATAAACATTTAGAGAATAAGATAATACAAAAAATTCTTTACTATAAATTTATCATTTATTTATACATTTACTAAAACCAAAATGGTTAGTACAATATATTATAATTCCCCAAAAAGAATAAACCTTTTATGGTGAAAAACTACTTCAATCTCCAAAATTCAACAGTAATACCCAAAGTTCAACATAGATCCTTAAATATCATTAAAATTCCTCAAAAATATTCTAGAATAATATTGAAACCCCCAAAAAGGATCTGATCACATGGCCTTCCAATATAAATTTTATAAATTTTCTCCAAATTACATCATTACTCTTGATGTCTCAGACCAAATTTAATTTCCCCAGTAATGTTTATGGTATTATAAAAATTCCCTAATTTACCTAAATCAATATAATTCCATAATTAAATCATATATTTTTCCCAAATATAACTCAACCATTATTCAACGAAAAAAACCATAGTATTTTATTTACTTGGATCATAAATAGTCCCAAAAATAATGAATGTATTTTAAAACAATATTAATCTCTTAATCTCCAAATCGTTTCATAATCCCATGTTTCTCTATTTGATAAGACATGGGTTACCAAAATAAACTTATTATTTATCCATAAACTCATTTAACTAAAAATCAAAATTCTTACTAACAGAGGACATTAGGTTGGAAAATGTAGGTGATTCACCCATGTCGCCATTTGGTTGTGGGTATTATTATCACGACCTTTCCAGACACAATGAGTTCTAACCCATCCTACGTGTTTCCCTTTTTATAAAAATATATAATTCTTATAATATGAAAAATACCTCTAAATTAACCATAACATGTTTTATTCTCAATTTTTATCTTATAACATTCATTTTTTTTCATCCCAAATATTTATAACTTATAATTACCTCAAAGGTGAATGTATCTAAATATACCATTATTCACCTTATATGTTTGTAAAATAAATGCCTCAAAAAGGATTATAAGACTTTAAAATTATAAAAAACCTTAAAATTATAATATCTTGATGATATCCCTAAATCTTTATAAAACATCCTAATCTCCAATGTTTTCAAAACCATACTCTTATACCAACTATAAAGACCCAACATTAAAAAGAAATTATTCTTGTTATTTTGAACAAGAAATAACATTCAAATATATTTTCAATTTTGTGTTTAATATAATTATGAAAAACACTTACAATGTAAACACATAGATAACAAGTAGCCACTTAATTTCAGTATCCTTTTTCCCACCAAAGGAAACCCGTTTTAAAAAGAAGATAGTGTATTTTTGAGACGTTCCTTCAATTATTTCATCATGACATCTTCTTTTACCTTACCAATATTAAGACCTATGGAAAAAAATTTAAAACATGGGATTATCAAAAAAAATATAGTAAGCGGTATAAAAAAATTGAAACCATTATTCCATTGATAAACATTAAATCCCATGAAAACATTATCACGAAGTAATACTTTCCACCCTTAATTGGTAGTAATAACTTTTATTTGAAAATAAGTGCATTAAATACTATTTTTGAAATCAAAATATTACAATAAAACCAATAGAAATAATAGAAATACTTAAATGTAACATTTTACATACTTATCATTAAATAGAATAACCATTTAGTTGACATCCATAAATGACACTCTTACAAATGGAATTTCTATACGACTGCCATCCATACCCAATGCATTGGAGGTTATAACATAACCACCTATATATAGTTTATGACGAAACCTCTCATCCTTGGTTTATCATTTAACCACTCTTCAAAAGTCTATGTACCGTTATATAATCATAACACATAAAATATTGATATTTTTCAATATTTCACTCATAAAATTTCATTTTCACACATAAGAAAACATTTAATGTTATTGAAACAACCAATCTATTTTAAAAACACATTTAAAACAATTTAAAATATATTTTTGATTCAATGTTTCCCATAACACATAGAAAATTTTGAAATAAACTAATATATTATAATTTTAAATCAGTAATTTCCGTATAAATGCATTCATAAATATCATTTTTAAAACGTGGACATGAAATATAAATATTTAGAATAATAAATCTTTAAACCCATTAAAATGATATTTTAGTTGAAGAGTCCCTTACCTTGAGTCCAACTCAGTACGTACATTCTTTATCTTCCTGAATAATAAATTTGGATTAATTATTTAATTTCTTGAGAACACTTTTGAGTTTATTATTCTCTTATATCACTTAATATCATTTTATAAAAATTATTTAATTATATAAGTTCACGTTAGATATTTTGATGATATTTAGTATGTGATTCCAAAATGACATCGATAAGTCAAATACGGTCAATGATTTCACTAGTCTATAATATTCAAAATAATACTCATGAAATAATAATAATCAATTTTAAACATTAATTATACTTCTAAATCAAACAATTTATGTACGGTTATGGAAAATTAAAAATGTCATAGTCATAAAGATGGTATGTCATCTGTACACACAGGTAATGTTCTCATTTTTCATTGATCATTGTGGAAAAAAGATAATTATTATTTTATCTTTTAATAATGATAATAATTTCATATAAATTATATAAATAATTTACATATACCTATATATATCATAATTGTGATTTGTTGAATAAAGACGAATCACATCGCTTTGTGGTGGTGATAGTTCACATGTAGGCACGAACGATGTTATCATTTTTTCATGTGTGGGAACTAAAAATTTAATTAATATATTATTATATTATGATGATAAATATGTCATTAAAAATATATATAAACATTAATTACATCATTATAATTTTTATTTATTTATGGTGATATCGGTTCGTGGAGGTGATAGTTCACATATAAGCATTAACAAATAATTCTTTTCTCATTTGATGGAAGTGTAGAAGGATTTATGTGATGATATTAACATAATAAATTATAATTATGTTATTTATAATTTATTTTGTATTTTTTCATGGTTTAATAATATTTTAAGGAATATTAAGAACAAATAAAATAGAAACACTTACTTAAAAATCATACCTCTCCTTCAAATGATCTCCTCTGATTAACACCTTGAAACCTATGAAGAGGATTTTATGCCAGAAAGAAGGCAAAAATAATATATGGATGGATTATAATAAGGTATTTTATTATAACCATGCTGATCAAAAGCATTTTTTAGCCATGAAAAATAATGAAAATTGTGTGCCCTTTTATAAGAGAGGAGAGGGGCACTCTTCGAATTCTTCGAAATATTAAATTAATATAAATTAATTATATATTAATAAATGGTAAAAAGGGTTTTATTTAGAATCAAGGATTAATATGGGTATAAATAAAGTTATCCAATTAAAATTATATATGATTTGAGTATTTTTTTAATACTTAACTTTTTATTTCAACCCTTTTAACTCTTAGTGTTTTATTATGTAATTTACACTTTAAGGGTCCAAATAATTACAATAAAATGACAACAGAGAAATAAAAGTGTCATTTATAAAATTCAAGGACTTATCCCAATTATTTGGATGAATCTTTTATTTTAATAAATTTTATATCATTTAATATAATAATATTCATTTTAAAATACCATTAGTATAGATTTTGACATGATTCATTTCTTGACTTATTAGAAATTTCATAAAATCCTAATATTGTTTGAAAAACTCTTTGAAAACGTAAATAACATTTCAAAATAAACCATAAAATTAATTTATGACATAATTTATATGAATTTATATTTATTATAATATTTTTTATAACATTAATTGGATTCTTCAATTAATGAAGTAATTACTGCATCATTATTGTAACACCAATTAATTTAATTATTTATTACCTAAAAATTATAAATAAATTAACATGATGTAGGTAAGAGTTTTATATTTGTAAATAATATTTATAGTCAAGGTGACCTCTTCTATAACCTCATATTTATAAAATACTTATTAAAAACAAAAGTGTAACAAAAATGCCTTTTTGTTGAATATAATATTGTGAATGCATTGTAGTCATCCAAGTGGCTCCATGTGGACCTAAAGTATACCCAATGATTATATTTATCATAAAAAAACTCATCCAATTAAAATAGGTGAAGTTTTAAAGTAATTATATAATATTTATAATATAATTTTTATCTTTAATTGTCTGATTTACCCTTTACCGTGGTAATAAAATTTATTACTAAAGTTACTATTCATAATTTCTAAAAATAAAAGAGGGAAATTAACATAATTTTGACCTTATTATTAAAAATATATAATCCATCTTCCATAATTTAAAACATATAATTGGTTGTAATTCACTAAAAATAAATCTCATTTACAGAATACAAAAACAAGTTTTTAAGTAAAACATTCAAAAGTTCACATTGTTTATATATCTAATTTCAATGGGAAATTAAGTACAATGAAAAATAATGGATTAAATGATAAAAAATAATCTAATTATACTTTAAAACAAATTAAAATTAAAATATAATAGTATAACTAAAGTAGAAAAAAATACAGTTTTGAATTAAAATGCAATATTTTACACTACTAATTATAATATAAAATTTATCAAAAAAAATCTAAAAATTAGACCAATGTAAATTTTGATGCCCCTCTTAAAAATATTTTTATTATATTGTCATATAAAACCTATAAAATTTTAAAAAGTATATTTAAATTAGGTGAACCATCAAAACGAGGCAAAATGCCTTCTAAAAAAAATACTTATTGTATTTGTAAAATTGGATTTGTTTTTATATCATGTCTAGAAAACACATTAGATGAATTTCAAGAATCATATTGATTACATTATGTGAATATTTCATTAATATAATCCAAAAATAGTTATTTATAAACTTATTATTATAAAACACTCATGTAAACATTTAAATAGTTTTTCTGAAAAATGATTCATTTTATTTTAAAAAGGTTTTTAGATACATTTATGATTAATTAATCACCAAAAATGTATTATATAAACATGTGTAAGACATATTTTCATAATTTTGTTTATACTTTAAATTCACACCATTATAGCGGTGATGATATAATGATAACATTTAAATTATATTATTTAGTTTTTTATTTAAGCTTGATGTGGAGTATCATGTACGCTACCAAACATAGTGTTTCTTTTTAAAAACTCAGAGTGTTACACCTTTTTTATAAAAAATACACACTTTTTAATTTTTTTCATGCTTTTTCCCCTTACATAGGATCATTGGTAAAATTAGAAAGTGATATTCATGCTCTCCCTTTCTCTTTTAATATGAAAGAATATTATATATAAAGGCTACCACAAATTGATCAAGGTAATCTCTAAGTACTCTATTTACTAAATCTATGAATTAATTTGGAAATTATTAAGACCAAATGGAATTATTGTATATTCATAGTGTCTATACCTATTATTTAATGTTTTCTTAGTTATATCATCCTTCTTGACCATCAATTCATGATATCCAAAGTAATGGTTTATCTAGGAAATGCATTGGGATATGAACATTATATCCAAAAAGTCATCAATACATGGTAGAGGATACTTGTTCATGATCTTGATCTTATTAAGTACTTGATAATCAATGTAGAGTCACATATATCCATTTTATTCTTACCAAATAGAATAGGTTCACCCTAAGGTGACACACATGGCTGAATAAATCCATTCTCAAGGTTCTCTTAGAGTCCATTTTTCAATTCTTGATACTTCGTCAACGATATTTTATAGGGATTATTTTAATTTGGAGTTTCACCAAGTATGAATTATATTGGGAACTCAACATCACATTTCGGTGGTATAATAATAAAATCAACCAAAAATAAATCAAAAACCTCATGCACAATAGGCATATCATCAATGTTGAGTTTATCCCCAACCTGGTAAGAAAAAACACCCATTTTGAATGGGAATCAAATACCCATAAAATGGATGTGATATCCATTGAAAGTTTATATCTATCATATCATTGATATAAGTTAATATGATGGTTTTAAATGTAAAATGTGACTTCCCTCCCTCAAATATTGATTTGGAATTTATATAAATAATTTCAATTGATGCCTAATACAACATCGAATGGAACAAGAGGGAGAATAATGAGGTTTGCAGGAAGCACATTACAAAAACTTTCATCTGGATAAGACTCATAAACATGAGATGTTTTCATCATAATATTAGGTGTTTTCAGTAATATTTCAACATCTAATCATTGGGGTTGAATTTTGATACCCCTAAAAAATTTTCAAATTAAAAAGTGTGGGAGTATTTAGAATGAAATAATAAATTAGTAGTTCTAGAGTTAATGATAACTCTACCTTACACTATATAGTTATCAACCCCCACATAAAAAATAATGATTTCATGATATTTACCTTTATCTATTAGGTGATGAATTTGTTGACATCTATCACTATCATTATCCTATATATGTGGAAACTAGATAGGATAATTCACATACTTCATACATTTGAAACATTAGAGTGTGGATGATTTATTCTATGGATCTATCTCTCAATTTATATAATTATCTAACTTCTTCCAATCACTTTAGTAATAAATTTCATTATTACCTTCCATACCATACTAAAAAAAATTATATTTCTCATTTTGAAAACATCAACCACATTTCCTTCCACACTTTGAGCATGAAGGATATGTCATCTTATTTTCTGAATGGTTTTTAAAGTTACCTTTGAATTCCATAATTTATTTCTTATCATAACCATAAGATTGATGGGTAATTGAAATCTTAATTTACACCTTTATAGCACATCAAAGGATTTATTCATAGCTATTGATGTCTCTTGTGGCCAACACCCTTTGGAATGTAGGTTTTAAGACATTGAAGAATCAATCAAACTTAATTTCATGTTGGATGTTAATACCATAAGCAAACCTCAAAAATCATGTAAAATTCTTCTAATAGGTACCAATGGATTAATAATCCTTCAACATTAACTCATGTAATTAATTATCCATTTTTATATGAAGAATATTAGGAAGGTAAATTTAGATAAAGAAGTTATTAAATTCAAACCATTAAATAGAGTTAATTTCATATCGTTACCCCATATTCTTAGTGAGATTATTCTATTGATCTACATCACCTTCCAAATGATATATATCAAAAATTATATTTTCATGCTTAGAAAGTTAGAGAGAAGAAAATATATTTTCAATGTTACAGCTCCATTTCATAGCCGCTATTGGATCAGTGAACCCACTAAAATATAGAGGTCGTTGCCTCATAAAGGGTTCCATATAATATTGTTCCCTTTTTTATCATTTGTAAGATCATACTAATAAATAACAAGATAACTTTTTGGGAGAATAAACATGTAACTCTACATTCCATCTCCCATAATGTTTGGTTACTCATGAGGAAAATCATTTCATTATTTATTGCACTCACTATTAACACAACTCCTTTTAGTTTTATCCATTGACTAAAAACAAAAACAGAACAGTGTATGAAATAATAATCATATTGAAGAACCATATTATCATGAAGAATAATTAATTGTGTTTATAAACCATGATTCATTATTCTCAATCAATGGAACCATGGTCTTAATCTAGGTCATTCGTGGTCAATATTAAAATCCTTAATGATGGTTCATAAAGAGTCCGTGATTTTCCAAAACATATCCCCCCATGAGTGTAAAACTAGGTGTACATAAAGGCTTGTTTTTAGGCACCATGTGGAATTTTAGTCTAGATCAATGAACCATTTTGGAGTTTTTACCCCTAGGTAAAACTATAACTTAGCAACATCCACTTATATTATTATGATAGGGATGTAATTTCATAGAACTAACATTCTCTATCCTTCACTAAAATTATAGGATAATTTCATATTCATAGACTTGTATTTATGGTTATCACTAATGTTTTCTCATATTAGATTCCAAAAGATTAACAAAACCTTTCCCAAATACCATCTACAGAGCCCCATACTTCTCATACATAAATATTACATCTTAAAAAATGAATATTAATTACATAACATAATTGTTCCCACCATAATCGATTACGTATAGTAACTTTGGAAACATTGATTCATAAAAAACCAGTTCATATGAAAACTACATTATCTATCATTAAGTTATTCATAAATATAATATAAATATAATTGAAAATACATGTATTCATAATATTGGGAAATGAAACGTAATAAAGGGTGAGATCGGATGATTAGGAAGGGTAAATAAGGGAGATATGAACATAATTTTGTTATGAGGGAATGAGAATAAGATAATAACATTTTTAAACCATAGACCACATATAATAGATAATAAAAATGAATCATAAAATAAAATTTTCCATATCATAAGACATGAATAATAATGGAATCAAATAAAATGAGTCATAAGTCCATAAAATTGGAAAAAATACATAAATTTTTTAGATACATAGAAGCATAAGTTATAATTTCCTTATAAGTGAAGTCACCTTTCAGAAACTATAAAATTGGAATGGGTTTAATCACCAAACCATCAGATTAGTCATAGTTCACTCCCAAGACTATCATAGTGTAAAAACTCCCTTATTGAGTTGGGTTCACTCCCCAATCTACATCTCTTTATATCATAAGATATCAATCGTTACCCAATACTTTCAAGGGAGATGTAGGCACCACCCTATCACATAATGAAAAACATAAATACTTGTTTAGTAAGATAATAAAACATTTATCATATTCTAAACCATGATAATAAATTGGTTTCATAATCATTTCATTATAGAAAATCCCATATAATGGAAATGAGTTTCACAAACACATAATCCTTTAATAATATCATAACACATGTAAAAAGGAATAGGTTTCAAAACCAATTAATCAAAAAACATAAAATATCTTTAGAAATAATATGAATGGTATAATTGTATTATATCCCTTTGAAATATTACGTTACATAAATGGATTTCAACATAGATGTAAAATGATTTTCAAAGAAAAATTGGAACACTTCTTGATGAAATTATCCTTCCCATTTTAAAATCACTTATTTAACATCTAAAAGTTTCTAAAAATTTAAGGAAGAATTTTTATATTCAAATAAACTTGGAAAATTGTAATGGAATTTAAAAATAATTGAGTATTTATGATGGAAAATAAATTCTCATTCATTATAATTAAACGATAAGTTTCCTTTCACATTTTTTTGGTAAAAATTCTAAAGTAACTCAATCAAAAAAAGGAATGAACATTATATTAAACCCATTTTTTTAAATTAATAAATTAGGAAAAAATGATATAAACAAAAATTGTTGAATAGTAAATACATTCTTTAAAAAAAATTTAGAAATCATTGAAATTAAAGAAAAAGGATTTTCGACCAAAGAGAGAAATAAATTTGAATTTTATTAAAAACATTATTTTGAAATATTTAATATATATTGAGAGTAAAATTAAAGGAAGAAAATTATTTTCGTGAAAAAATATGAGGATTAGAAAATTCATTAGTTTCATCAGAGATATGTCATATTATTTCACAACAAAAAACTTAATTTTAAATAATCCTGATATATAATAATATTGTAACAAAAAAATTTCCCACTTTGGTATCTTTTGAATTGTAAACCACCTAAAATAAATAAAATTATATATATATATATATATATCTATATCTCATAATTTCATGGGAATAATTATATAATAAATTCATGGGTATTAAATAAACCACAAAAAAGAAGCAAGTGCTAAATATGGAATGTCTCCCAAAAAAATAAAAGTAAGATGAAAATCCCTTACCTTAATTCATAATTTCCTTCATACACATTTAGAAAACCAGTTTGATAAATATAAATTTATTTTAAATATATTATATAAAAACAATCATATGTTTCATACAATATATGATTTACCAATAAATATTTATTACATAATTGTCTCTAATCCTTAAACCAATGTAAAAGATTCACCTAACCCCTTGAAAGGAGTATAAACAAAAATAATAAAAAATTAAGGCCTTCGGGAAATTCAAACTGACCTTTCATGTAATTTGTGATTGAAAAACAAATCATATCACTTTGTGAGAAGATAATTTTTGGTACACACAAGCGAAACTATTGTATTCCCATTGAATTGTAAGTAAGAAGGTATATATGATAATATAATTTTATATTTATAATTATCCCATAAATATAATATAAATATTTTAAACCCATCATTATATCTAGATGTGTGATGTGGTTATGGAAAATGAATTACATGAGTTCGTGAGGCTGTAGTCCACTGTACACATGATTGATATGTTCTTTTACCGCATCATGGAAGGAGAGATATATTTAGATAATTAAATTAAAATAATAAAATAATATTATATGGGATATAATTATATAATTATATCATAATGGTTATATAATATTTTAAGGTTTTTTTGAAAAAAATAATATGATGATGCATAATTAAGGAATATTCCTCTTCTTTGGAGAACCCATTTACGTTTACAACTAAATCATTTTGAGAAGGGGTTGTTAATAAAAATAAGTTCTATAAGATGTGATGAGATAATTAAAAAAGGGACACAGTCAGGAAATGGATGAAACAATGTGTTTTGGATGTTTGAATAGGGAGGAGTGGGGGGTTCAATTTTATTAATGTGGATGAGGACAGAGTAGGAATTTATAAAATGAAAAAGGATTACCCACATGTTTAGCAGGACATAAGGAAAAAATGGTTAATTATAAAACATTAGATGATATAAGTTTGAAATATTTCCATCCCATCGGAATTGAAAAAAAATTAGGTTATTTTAATACTTATTATATTAGATTAATTACCGGGTAAACTTGTTTAAACCTTAACCTCTGAAATTATTTTTTACTTTTTTTATGATTCATTTTGACAAAAAAATTATATTAACATATTATATAATATTAATTATTCTAATTCAATATATGAAATTAATTTTTTCAAATTACATTCACATATGTGAAAATTTTTAATTTGAAATAATATCTGTAGACACGATAAAAAATGGTTTTCCAAATAGAAAATTCCCATAAGTAGAGAAGGATCTAATTTTAAAATTAAATATGAATTTGACACCAATGAAATAAATTGGGTTAATAATAACAATATTGAACTAATATTACTTTTAATTTTTTTTAAAAAATATGTAACTTTTCAATTCTATAAAAGAAAAATAAGTTTTTAATAAAAATAATTATTTTCACTATTCATTAAAAAAATAATGTTTTCATAAATTTTTTTAAAAAATAACACTTTGATAAAATTTACATGAAGATTCCAAAATTGATGTTCATATTTTTTTAATAATGATTATAAAATTTTCAAAAATTATTTTTATTATTTTTTCTAAAAAATCAATACAAAACAATTTTCTATGAAAAACATTATTTGTGAGTCATATATTGAAATTACTTAAAATTTAGTACTTATTTTTAATTATAATTTATTTATAAATAAAAATTAGAATTAATTTTAAAAATGTGATTATTCCATTACATACAACAAAATTAATGTCTATATTATAATGATGAGTTTTATATAATAATATTAATATTACCTCATGGTTCGTTGAAACATGGTGTTACATGTAACACAGTCATTAAAAAAATTAAATTATTCAATAAATCATAATAATTTGGGGTGTTAATTTTAATGAAATGGTGAGTTTTGGATGGATAGATGACATGTGTAGGTACTTTTGGTCCTACTGTTTATTCAATGGTGATTTATTATGCAATTTTAAATTTTCATGAGATACCTTGAGTATGATCTCATTGATTATACATGTTATGCTCCACCTAGGTATATAAGTGATATCAAGGATATTATGAGGGTTATAGAGAAAGATCTAGAAATTACTAGCTTAGAGAATAGAGCTATAGTGGGGTAGCGGCCTTAGTCTTATTTCTTGGTATTTACTTTAGATACAAAATTTTTATTTATCATAATATATATAGTGGGTTGTATTAGATTATTTTAAACTTTTTCATGGATTTTTTTATCTATTGTTTATCTTTACATTTTATCTTGTCCTCATATTGATGTTAATGCCTCTAATTTTTTCATTTCATACCCACGGTGCGAGTCACCAACACAAGGACTACTGGAGGTGAAACAATGGCTTCACTCCCTCTCTTTTATATGGACTCAAGATGGGTCCCAATGGAGGAGGTTCATGAAACAGTCATATAAACGGTTTTTTAGAGTATGGATGGAGTTTGGAGTTTGGTACTGGTGGGGCATACATGGAATAGTAGGACAACAATGTTATTTGGACATAGTGTGTGATATAACAAAGGATATTGGCTAACTCAATGTCATTTTTAAAACATTTTCATCCAAACCAAAGACCATAATCTTACTAAACACTATAGGTGAGATTTTGTTTTTGTTGGGGAAGAGATCTAGGGCAGGTACATGAATTGTGATTGTTCTGATTTGTGATTTAATGGGGTGTTTGGGGAATTAGAATGAAATTATATAGCTTATATAAATAAATTACATGTTACCAAGCCTAGGATTCATTTGCCCGTGTTAATTAAAATATGTCTCAAGGTCAAATTCCTCATGTATTTCAGGAGGTATATATTTAACATGATTATCCAATTGATTATTATAGGATCAAGTTGATAGAAGAGAAGGAGATATAGTAGAGGGTTTTATGTGCTTTCCAGTATCAAGGATTGGTAATGTTAAAGGGGGAGGTCTCATATCTAGAGATGAATCATTTGTTATTGGATATAAAGATTTCATATAGTCTAATTTGGTCCTGATATGAGTTTTTTTTGTTTGTAGTTATTTGAATATTAGTAGTGGTGCACTAGAGGTGTAAATTGCACCTTATAGAGTGGAATGAGTAGGATGTTTCCTGGGAAAATTTTTAGAACACTACTATAAAAATAGGTTTTATCGGTGCTCATTATCGGTACTTATTCTGATGAGGTAGATATATACGATGTCCTAGAAACGCAGTTTTCAATGAATGTTTCAACCTAATTGATTATGTATCTTTTTCGCACATGAGACACCCTTGAGATCCTTTAATGCTATAGCCTGAAAAATTTCTGTAAGTAAAGAAGTCATTTATCATCACATAAAACATCTCTCTCAATGTGAAGTATTCACATTTTTAAGCATTATACTACATAACACCTGAATCCCATAATAACATCAATCCCTTGATCAAATGAGACAAATAAACATCAATAATGTTACCTGGTTGTTTTGGTCCTGATATAAGCATATATAACATGATAAATTTCTACTTCACGCATAACTAGGTTGGAAGGATATAATTTACCTACATAACAGGCCATGTACTGTGAGCGATGGTTTGAAAACCAAAAGGATTCACTACATCTGTATATTACGCAAGACGAAGGTTTCTCGACTCATTTCCAAATTCAGGATACTCATGATCATTTATCTTCCATTGGGGAGAGTCGTCCAGGTGCTGTAATTTCCCAACATTATTTATTTTATATGTAGGCCATGACAATTATCTTTTAGTTTCATCACTTCCATATAAACGCCTAAACCTAGTAATGATTGGAAAGTACCATACAACTTTCGTAGAACTGGATTCATATTTCTTGTATCGAGTATCACCACACTTTGGGTATTCTATAATTGACTTGTTCTCCTTGAGAAATAGTATAAAGTCTTTCGGGCCGACATGCATTCATTCAGAAATAATACCCATCAAGTGTAGCATTCATTTAGCTTCATATGTCCGGTTTGGGAGCTCATTATCTTTCGAGAGCATGTCATTCAAGAGAGAAAGTAGTTCCGTAATACTGTTATGACTCCATATGTTTCCTTATTTCAATTTATACAAATTTAGTACAGCTGACAATAGTTTATATTTAGTTAAACCAGCATACAATGGTGTCTTTTCACAACTCTTCAACTTCTCAAACAATTTTGGTCAACCACAGAGTTCATCTTCAACTGTCTTTGTCATTTCCTCAAGATGATCTTAAACATCATTGACATCTGTAATCACATCCTCCATATTGTCTTATTCATTATCCATATTTGTATTCAAATATAATGATCCATAAAACACAGTTTTATCTCATCTAGTAGCTACAATTGTTTTTTCTCCATGTTTATTCTTACATTTATAACTCTGATCTATTATGTGACATATTAAATGTTATTACAACTCTTCTGCAGTAATTAGTCTATAATAAAAACAATGTAAACACACACAAAATTTATTTGAGATGAATCCTTCAAGTGATCCTTTGAAAACATGATGTACTCTTTCACTCTGTTCTCATACTCTATTGTCAAATGATTAGCATCCATCCAATCATTATTCATCTCCATCCTATTTGAATCTCAACTATTAGTATTTATGATTCAAATTCACAAAACAAGACTTCCAAATACAATAGAACAGAACCACTTCCTTATAAAAATAGAGATTAGTAGAGCCTACCATATACCTTGAAAATAATTGAAAAAATTCAGAAAAATAGTTTCTTGTACCTATTTATAATAGTACTACAAGAAAAGTATAACAAACATAGATCGTACCTCCAAACACTTTTGGAGCCTCTTGGTAAAAAGACTCTAGTGACTACAACTATCCTAGATTCTAACAAATTACTTCCCAATATAGGAGTGGTCTACTTAGGGGTAGTATTAGTAGAATCAAACAAAAGTTACATCCTCCTCTTGCGGCTCCCTGATCTCCACCATCACTTTATTGTTGTACATACCACCTTTCTCTAGTTTCTTCATCTACCTAGGCTATTCGTCGATTGCCTCTCTAAATGTAGCATGAATGTTAAGAAAATGCAATGTGATATGTCTATACCCATCACAATCATATTAAATTCCTTAGAGTAATGGGCTATACTAGATGTACCTATGAATGACAATGCCTCCTGAGTTGATAATTGCATCACACACCTACTGTGGGTGGGTGCTGCTAACCCTACATCCCAGAAGATCACTACCTTAAAAGATTATTATATCAACTCAAACCATATCCATAATAATATAACACTAATATAGCCATCCAATTCTTTTTATAACATGTTTAACTCCCCCAAACCACTAGAGGTCGATCTATGACTTGATCAACATAAATTAATGGATTTCATAAAAATAGCTAAAATACAATCCAACCAATTGAAATACATTTACAATATCTTGAGAATAAATTTATCCCCCTTAACGTAATCAGGTTCTCCATAATGTATGTGTACTTAACCAAAATAACTTGGCCTGACATACTAAGGGTAGTTCTTTACTAGAGAAGTCTCTATTCAAAATAACAATATTGATACCCATAAATGGTATCAGGTATGAATAACTATCTACCCAATGAAGTGCATGGTGTCTCCCCATTTTCATGAAAAACCCATCTAGACTGGAACCTATGAACAACTGGTCATAGTGGTTCACAAAGTTTACACCACCATTAAATTATACTTGAAATAAAATACATATGTGTAGAAATTACCATTTATCAAGCTCAAGAAACATCCCACAATCCAAAAAAGAATTAACCACCCAATACAACCGCTCACATTTTCACACCACTATCTAAACCAAAAGTAAATGCTTAATTTCGAGAAGAAAACTACATTATAATGTGCTAGATTTTCACCTTTTCAACAACCAAGTAGAAAAAACATATACAAAACCATTTATTATAGTTGATAAGATCTTTAAACAATTATAAATATGTTTTTTCATGATAAACCCCAAGATAAGTCAAACATAGCCATATACACAATCAATTGTGATCATTTGTGAGAACTTTTCAATAAGTGATGTCAAACATAAACTATGTAACCTATAAAAACTTATACGAAATCATTTTTCATAAATGGTGTCATAAAATTTTCTGTAACTATCAATGAAAACCTACATTAATTATAGAATCTATGAATAGACACTAAGTACATGGAAAACTACTAGAGAGCTATAGCCGAGGACGATGAAAATTGAAGAAAACACTACGAGAGAGATCCCACCCAATCTAAAGCCAAGTCTAAGTCTCACAACCGATTCCTACTCAATTTTATCCACATCTCCATCCCTCTAGCCTCCCTATATAACAACCCCCATGAGGCCCATACCAAATTAAAACCATCCCCATTGCCTTAATTATAAATATAACCTTCCCCATAAACACAATCACCAGCACATCATGACACCCACAAATTGCAACAAATTAATAATGAGGCGGGTACTATCATAACTCTTCTTTTTCATGAAGGGGTTTACAAAAATACCACTATCCCCAGTATAGATACCGCCTCTAGAAGGATTAGAAAAAAATCCAAATTAATAGAATATTCATGTATAACAAGGTCTATCATGAGGTTTCAGGAGAATATCAAACCCTCATACATATGACACTTGGTGAACAATAAATTCTAGTTCCAAACATCATAAGGACCCATGGGGAATCATTTAAAAGTCATAAATTAGTTCAAATCATCTGATAAATAAGTATAATAATCCACTACGTGTGTGATTTCATGACATAGATTGTTACAACTCTATGTTAGTTAGCATCGAATCCAAGGGTGGTGATCATGGGGAAGAATCCAAACATCACCCTAATGAAAACTATTATCACAAAACCTATCCCCCCAAAAAACCTAAAAGGATAATTGGGAGACTTTCCTAGAGTAGATTACACCCTCGATGGAGGGAGATAAAAAGCATCTAGTGGTCAGGGAGCTATATGCACTATGTCGGGAGGGGAAGGCATGACCGTGAAGTGGAGGTGCGTGTGAGGAGCTTCCGCCGTTGAAAAATGGAGGAGTAGGGTTTGCAGGGAGTCCAATGGAGAAGAGGAAGTAGGGTTTGTGGGGAAGAGGATCCACAGAATGGGTTCTAGGGGGAGGAGAAGGATTAGGGCTAGCGGTAGAGCTCCGACAAAGATAATATCGACGGGGTAGGGGAGTTGTCTTAGGGGTACTACACTGAGAGGGCTTTAGGGTGCGATAAACAGAGGATATTGTGCATTAGATTTTATAAAATATGGGACTATGGTTTTATCAGCACTAAAAAAGTGCTGATAAATGAATTCTTTATCCATACTTTTTAGCACATAAAAAGTGTACTCTTTTTGAGCGCTAAGAAAAAAGCGATGATATAGGGCTTCTTTATCAGTGGTTTTCTAGTGCTAATAAAGGGTTCCTTTTTCATTGCTTTTGTCTTAGTGGTGATAAATGGTGGCCTTCCATTTCATGTTTTTGTAGTAGTGGAAGGCATTTTTTCAATAGTTATTTTCATTGATTATAAATGAATAAAAGTGGAAATATATTTCCTTCATTTAGTAGGGGATCCAGATCATGAGAAATCTTGAGATTAGGTTTAATGTTATCCTATGTTTTACTCCTTATCTCTTTCCATATGAAGAGTCTATAGAGGGAAATTTTGATTTGGTATTCTTCCCAACAATAAAAAATATAGTCACCCAAATTTAGTCTACCTATACATATGGTGGTGTAGAGTATAGTTTAAGTGATCAAATGGATTCACTCACATGGAGGAGTTCCTCGGGATGGATGTTATATGATCTTCTTGTGGAGCAGATCATTAGGCGAAGGATTGAAATTTTTAGGGAAGTCGATGTTCGGATCAATAGAGAGTCAATTTCAATAGTCCGGTTTGTAAAATTACGGGGTTGGTGGATCCCGTGAATCTACTAGGGGATTTCTATTTATTCTATATTCTTATAGAGTTTATTTTCACCAATAGGTATTGTTCCAAAATACCTACAACTGTTGGTTTAGTTTGGGCATTCAATCCCCTCTCCAACCATAGCAGTAGTAGAGGTAGACAACATTTTTTCAGTTGTTGAGAAGAGATATCAATGATAGAGGTTAGATCCATGATAGTCCTCATCCTTGGGGAACTTGGTTTGAGAATGTTCATGGGGGTCTTCAATAGTGAAGAATATGAACTAGATATAGGTAGGTTCATGCTATAGAGGTTTGAGTACTAGAATAACCAGATATTTTTTGAGGTATGATCAGTTTATCATCTACATTTGTTTATCATTTTTTTTATTTTGGATCATCAAAATCCATTTTTATATCCACATTAGTCCATGCATTTAGACTATAGGTGGAGATTCATGAAGTTCCACTGGTGTTATCCAAGATAGTTTGAATCCATGCCAACTTGTTTCGTGTGATTTAGGATTGTAGCCTGATGATGGGGAATCATCAATTTGTAGGATGTTTATTTGTATTATATATGTATCCAAACCGTGACATCCATTGAATGGATTTTGTTTACTCTATGAAATTATGTATTGATTATATTCATAGGACATCCATTTTTTTTAAATGTGTAGGGCTTGAAAGTGGTGTTCATTGGTGAGTGGAACTATCATATGGGGACCATGCATGTGAAGAATAATCTATCTTATTTGGAGAAGTTATTAATGGAGAATAATGAAGTGGAAACCTCTAGTTTATTATTATTATTATATAAATGTATTATAGAATTTGATTATGAAAAAACGAATTTGACACTATGTTGAGTTAAAGATAGAGGTATAACTGGGTACCTCTTTGATTTCAATGGATCCTTATCATATAACACCCATGGAGTTGTGTTAGTTAAAAATATAGATCGATGATTCATAGAATAAGGGATTCATCTAGATGAGTGAATCACCTTGGGGTACCCTAGTATTTTTCTCTGAAAAATCATATGATAGTGTGATAATTTTCATGGAATAACGAAAGATGATTCAAGTGAAATTCAAGAACTAGTCACCTCTTCAAATAATAGATAAATTGTTCAACCACATAAATGGGGAAAATTTGTTTTTGAAGAATGATATGTGTTTTGGATATCACTAAATGAGGGGAAGGGAGTAATTTATCCAAAAGACAGCCTTACATTATAGATATAGGCACTTTGAGTTTTGGTTCATGTCATTTGATGTCATGAGTGAACAAGCTACGTTCATATGGATCATGATCTCTATATTTCATGAGTTCCCTGACCAGTTCAAAGTTTTGTTCATTGAAAAAAATCATCGTATACTCAAAGTTAGTTGATTATCAGTTCATGCATCTCTGAGATTTATTATAGGTTCATCAAACCTATCAACTCCATATAAAATTATCCAAGAGAAATTATAATGATCAGGACATATTACATTACATAATATTGAATTTATTCAAGAAATAACATCCTTTCGCATTGATTATCTTTTCAAGTGTATATATTTAGAGGATTAGGAAATAATTAATTCATAACATTACACATTAGTACATAGTGGATAACATAAAAATAGTATTCATTTCTTATAAAATATAAAAAATATGAAATAAAACATGATTTCATTGAAAACTCTTTGAACATTTAACATGGATTCCTTCTTTTTATTACACATCCATATAACTTGTGAAAAAGATTTAAAAACATTGGATGAGCACAAAAATCTCAGCAAGGGTTAAAAAAATAAGTAAATACCACATTGGTCCATGAATACATGTAACGTATAAAATCATTTAAAAAACAAATACTTGTACCCATATAAACATAAATTTTGAAACATGATATTTCAAGGAGATTTTAAAAAATATAGAACCAAAATAAAATGATAAAGGTATCTTGGGTAATTATATACATAATTTTGAAACCCTCTCAGCTACCTTATAATTTGAAACTGTTATGGCTTCCTTACAATTTGTGTAACAATCATAGTTACACTTGATGTAAACATACAAACAACCTCCAACATACATATACCAAATGCATTGGAGGAATATATAGTTTCTCTATTTATCACAAAAAATTATCAAGAACCAGAAAACAATCATACAACATGAATTATATCATAAAAACATTGCATTTCAATATCGTAAAATGGAACTTTAAAAAAGGTTTTTTAAACAAAACTACTTATAAATATCATATAATTGAAGAGAGACTCAATAGAGTGGATTTAATATCTATATACACCATAAATACAAATAATTCATCATAATGTAAACAAATTTTATTGATTAAACAATTTTTATACAATGTAAACAATGAAGAAAAAGTTTAACCTAAAAAATGGAAATTGGGTTATGAATTCCCTTACCTGAAGTTTTCATACATAAAACACATTTAAAATTCAGGTATAATGGTAAAGAGAGTGTTATTAATATTTTAAATAAACATATTCATTTTTATAATACCTTATATGATCATTTCATTACATCATTTCTCCTTTTAATTTTTAGTATTTTGTTCCTTCCATTATTTTGGGTGTGTTCATTACATGATTTCCATGATCGGTTCATGATGGATATTCTTGTCAATTGGAAGTGAAACTCTAGAATTGGAATGGAATGGTATTTAAATATTTCTGGAACCATAAATTATACAAGTCCTCATTTTGATTTCTGACATGAGGATGATTCAAATGTTAAAACATTATTGAAATTTTCTGGGTCTTTTTAGCGATTATTCGATCGTAAGGAACTCATTTTGTTTTATAAATTATTAACAACTCTACAAAATGATTATCTAAACTTATATAAGATATAATACACAAATTATAATAATTTTAGACCATAAAAATGGTTTCATTACTAGTTTTTATGGATGTAAAATAAATTGAAATTACGTCGTCCGCGATGTTGGTAAATCGACACATCATGGACTGTGTTTTAATTTATTGAATATGTGATAGAGGAGAAGAAGTATAATGAATAATCTTCCATAAACATGATTAAATAAAGAATATGTAATATACTGGATCATTCACTCCTCTTGTATAATGGAATGTGAGGAAATAATATGAATATAAATTAAAATGAAAATAAAAGAAATAAAACAAAAGATGATGTTTACCTCTCAATCTATTCTCCTTGAGATCCTTCTTATGGCCTTTGGTTTTGGAATTTAGGCGATAAAAGTATCTCAAGGTTGTGTGGAAGAGCCTTGTAAAGAGTATTGGTTATAATTTAGGTATGGCTCATGGCTTGAGTGTTGTGGGAGGAAGAGGGGAATGAAGGTACAATTTATAGTGGAGAAGAGGAGGTATTTTTCATTATTTTAATCATTATTATAATATTTTTAATCAAGACTATGAATTGTCTTAATACATGTGACCCCTAATAGTAGTAATGGAATTTGAGTTAGAACTGAGTGGTATTAAATGAATTATGATGTCATAAGTAGTGTATTTAACTAATAATTTGAATATACGGTATTCTACCATATTTCACTATTCATAAAAAATTCATGAATTTTAGAAAGATCCCCAAAATTCAGCCTAACAATTTTTTGATGTGTTTAATACAAAAATTAAATCCATTTTTTGAAAATATTTTTCTAAATATTATTAATACAATTTTTAAAGAAAACCATAATTTATTCATAAAATAAAAATTTTAAATCTATAACTCTTTTTAACACCTTGAAAAATAAATTAAGATTTCATTATAATAAATCCTTATGAAAATAAAATATTAAAAATATTACTATTCATTAGGTTCATATTACTATTCATAATGGTATGTTACTATTCACCAAAAAAACATGTTGGTTTTATCAAACTCCAAATAACTTACTAATCACAATTGTATATGATTGTTTTTTTAAATTCAAAACATGGAAGTGGAAAATTTTTGTTTAAAGGCTAGTTATAAATATCCACATAAATCACAGTTTGATGCATTCAAATTTATTTTTAAAAACTTGGGGAGTTACATTATCCCCACCTTTTGAAAATTGCATCCTAGAAATTTTATTTACTTATTATACAAGTGATAATAGCTTTCCCTCATAGCATTTTCAGACTCCCATATTCCTTTTTCAACCATGTGGTTTCTCCACCAAACCTTTACCTGGTAAATTACATTATTCTATAATACATGTTCCCTTAGATTAAGAATTTGAACTGGTTTCTCATCATAAGAAATCTTTTATTCCTTCTAAACTACTTCTAGGCTCAAGTTATGAGATAAATCGAGCACATAATTTCTCATCATAGAAACTTGAAAAATATTGTGTACTTGTGAGAAAATTGGATAAAAAGATACTTTGTATGTGACTAGTCCAACCTTATCTAGAATTTCATAAGGTTCAATGAACCGTGGACACAGTATTCCTTTCTTACGAAAAATAATAACACTTTTCCATAGTGAGATTATAAGAAAAATATGATGACCTTCCTCAAAAGAAAAGTGTTTCCTCATCTTTTCTACATAACATTAATGGCGTCTCTGAGCTGTCCTCAAGAGATAATGGATCATATTCTCTTTATCAGCCACTTCCTCTAGAAATTCTGATCCCATCACCTTTCTTGCCCTGACTTAATCCAAAAAAAAACAGGAGTTAGACACTGGTTCCCATATAATGCTTAAAATGTTGGCATCTGTATACTGGAATGAAAACTAGTATCATAAGAAAACTCAACTAAATAAAGATGTTGATCCCAACTTATCTGGTAGCCCATTGAACAAGCTCAAAGAATATCCTCCAAAGTCTGAATCACTTGTCTTGACTACCCATCTGATTGAGCATAAAAAATGTACTGAATTTTAATTATATTCCCAACAACTTCTAAAGGCCCTTCCAAATATTAGTAGTGAACCTGGGATCCCGGTAAGTTAAAATATAAATAGGAACTCCATGTAACATGAAAATATATTTGAGTCATAGTTGATAAATCATACTCAAATATATTTCATCTCGAATATAAAGAAAATGTGAAGATTTATTCAGTCGATCAACAACAACCCAATTCACATTATTACGTTGATAAATCATAGATAGTCCCACCACAAATTCCATGGATACATTCTCCCATTTCCAATCTAGCACTGGAAAAGGTTGAAGCATCCACTTTAATAACTTCCTCTCTTCTTTATCCTGTTGAAATTTCAAACATTTCCTGGTTAAATTTTCAAAAACTCTTTTGATTCCATCCCTCCAATTATACTCTCTAAGGTCTCTGTATATCTTATTACTGCCTTGATGAATTGAAAATGGATAACTATGAGTTTCACACAAAAATAAATCTTTAATTGGGAATCAAAAGTCACACAAAAACTTTTTACAAATCGTATAATAGAATCATTATCAAGGTTTAACTCTGAAAAATTACCCATTTTAACCAATTCTACCTTTTTATATAGATCTACTTCTTCCTTATGTTCTTTGTTATTTCAATCTAATAACTATGACTACACTGAAACCTGAATCAAAATAGTTGTATTTGTTGGGACGGAGAGTGATGGCAAGAGGGGGGGGGGGTGAATTGCCTTTTTAAAAAAGTTTAACAATTTAAGAAAAAGTTAAAGCGCAGTGGAAATAAAAGAGGCAAGACACAAAATTGATAACGGAGTTCGGCCTAAATCCCAAGCCTACGTCTCCGCTCCCAACTCAACCGTTGAGAGATTTATACGACAGCTTTCTTTTTATTGGTTGTAGAAAGAAACCCACTAGACTTTAAGGCAGCCTAGAAACCTATTACAGCTTGCTTTTTATTGGTTGTAGAAAGAAACCCACTAGCCTTCTTACAGGTGAAGGCTAGCTCACCTATGACTCAAGTCTTTTATAGGGAAGACTTGATTAACCTCTTCACACCTTGAAGGTGGTGTGAAAACCCAAACAAAGGGAGGATGAGAGAAAGAAGGGTTTGTATGCACAAACTCAAAATAATGCTCAAAATGATAAAACAATAAAAACCGTAGAGAAGAAGTCTTGGGAACCAATGGATTGATTGGTGATGATTAAGAGCGCTCCCAAGCTTCTATGGTGGTGCTCCTTGGTTGTGGAAGTGAGTTGGAGCAGGTGGGGATCCTTGAAGGAATGCGCCGGAGGTTCCCCAAATGATCGAAAAATGATCCCGTGGGATTCTCTATTTTTTCGGGGCTTCCTAGTCCTCTATTTATAGGAGAGGAACACCCAAATGGCTGTTGGGGGTCTTCGGAGCCGTTGGAGAGGCCTTCGGAGCCGTTGGGAGTCAAAAGTACAAATCTGGTCAAAGCCCAACGACTAGTTTGACCGGGCACACTGGCTGGCCGGTGGTGTCTCACCAGCTGGCCGGTGGTCCACCGGCTGGCCGGTTCTGAGCCACTGGCGGGCCGGTGCTCCAGACAGAGAGCACGCTCTCTGCCCAGGTTCTACCGGCTGGCCGGTGGTCAGCCACCGGCTGGCTGGTGACAATACCGGCTGGCTGGGGAGCTCACACTGGCTGACCAGTGGCTCTGGACAGAAACCATTGCTACTGCCAGAGACCACCGGCTGGCCGGTGGGAATCCACCGGTTGGCCGGTAGACTCAGAGAGTCTACTTTCAGTCCTTCTTGGCCCAACTCCTTGGAAACCTTTTTCCTAACAACAAAAACACTTGAAAACAAGTTAGAACAAAATAAGAGTGATTGTGATCATTAAAATTCAAGAGAGAGGGGTACAACAATCTCCCCCTATTTTGATGATCACAATCACCAAAACAAGCAATGAAAAAGACTGAAATGAAAGGCATGCTTTAAAGGATAAATTTAAAAGTAAATCAAAGCATGAGAGAAATATTTCTCCCCCAATCAACCAAGGAAATCTCCCGCTTTGTGATTATCAAAATAGGACGGGGCATAAAATTTGATTGAAGGAAAGGATTGAAAAACAAGATAGAGATTTTAAACCAATTGAAATTTTTGAAATTTTAATTGAGAGTTTTAAATTGAAAGTTTTGAAAGAAAAATGCAAAAACGCTTAAACGATCCTAACTCCCCCTAAATAAAAACAACAAATCACCGGGGAGAGGATTTTAGAACCGAGACAAATTTTGGTCCGGAGAGACTCGCTAAAAGGGATTTTTCAATCCAAACTTGTCTTGTGGCGGGTCTTCTCCTATGAAATTCATCGTTAAAGGAAATGGTTTTGGGCCTTCCATACCGGGCATTTTTGCAGTCGCACTCGTAAATTAAGTGCCCGATCTTTTTTCAATAGTTGCAAAATTTATATTGGGAGCTCCCCCTTACAAAAATAGTAGGAGCATGGGAAGAGGAAGCTTGCTTGGAATAGCCAAGCCCTTGGGTGGTTCTAGATATGCATTGGGAACCAAGGAGCATCGAAAGGTTATGTTCACCTTCGGTGAACTTAGCTAGGGATTTCCTTAAATCCTTGATTGTTGATTCCATAGAATCAACATCGGGAAGGTTTTGGATCTTGAGGGACAAGTCTTCCTTCTCTTTGAGAAGTTGATCCTTTTCGGAAGAAATAATTTTGAATTTCTTTTTTAAAGCAATAAATTTGGAAGAAAGTTCGTGAAAACCTTCCTCCAATTGATCTCTCGCATGTTGGAGACCCTCGTAAGATAAATGATTGAATGAATTGGAAGAACAAGAGGAAGAGGAGTCGGAAGAGGTTACCTCATGAAATGCCATTAGACATTTTTTACCGTTGTCTTTTGAGGAGGAGGAGGATGAGGAGCTATCACTCCAAGTGGCCTTGAATGCCTTTTTCTTTTCCTTTTGCTTGGACCTTGTCTTGTGGAGTGGGAAATCGGGCTTATAATGGCCTTTCTTGCCGCACCCATAGCATATTACCTCGGGCTCGGATTTTTCGTCGAGTTCTTCCTTTCGAGCCTTGTGAGATTTCTTCTTTTTGTTCTTCTTCATGAATTTGTGCATCTTGCGGGCAAGGTTCTCGATTTCTGAATCGCCGCTTGAAGAGGAAGAAGATGAGGAGGATGAGCTTTCTTCTTTTTGAACTTTGAAGGCGATGTTCTTTGGAGTTTCGATGAGTTTGCCTTCCTTTTCAGCTTGCCTCCTCATGGTGATCTCGTAGGTCATGAGGGATCCGATGAGCTCTTCGACCGGCATTTCTTTTAAATTCTTCGCTTCTTGAACTGCCGTGACTTTCGGTGCCCATGAACTTGGTAAGATCCAAAGGATCTTCTTGACCATCATCTCTGTAGAAACATCATCTCCATGAGATTTTCTTCCATTACAAACATCAGCAAAGCGAGTAAACATATCAGTAATATTTTCAGACGGATGCGTGGTAAAAGACTCAAAATCTTGATGGTACATATCCAATCGAGTATCCTTAACTTTGTTGGTCCCCTCATGGGTAACCTCCAAAAGTTTCCAGATTTCATGAGATGAAGTGCATGTGGAAACTTGATTGAATTCATTACGATCAAGGCCGCAATGAAGAGCGTTCATGGATTTTCCATCAAGCTCGAAATTTTTAATATCGGCTTGAGTCCATTTGGATTCATCGGGAGAAGAGAGAGAGTAACCATGCATGACAATTCTATAAATAGGATAACCTATACTTCTAAGAAAAGTAGACATGCGGGTTTTCCAATAGGTATAGTCGGTTCCATCAAAAAAAGGAGCACGGCCCAATGAATAACCTTCGGGGGCGAAAGAAGATGAATCCATCACAATGGATCTTGAATTTGAAACCGGTTAAGGTATTACACAAACACTACCTTTGATACCAATTGTTGGGACGAAGAGTGATGGCAAGAGGGGGGTGAATTGCCTTGTTAAAAAAGTTTAACAATTTAAGAAAAAGTTAAAGCGCAGCGGAAATAAAAGAGGCAAGACACAAAATTGATAACGGAGTTTGGCCTAAATCCCAAGCCTACGTCTCCGCTCCCAACTCAACCGTTGAGAGATTTATACGACAACTTGCTTTTTAATGGTTGTATCAAGAAACCCACTAGACTTTAAGGCAGCCTAGAAACCTATTACAGCTTGCTTTTTATGGGTTGTAGCAAGAAACCCACTAGCCTTCTTACAGGTGAAGGCTAGATCACCTATGACTCAAGTCTTTTACAGGGAAGACTTGACTAACCTCTTCACACCTTGAAGGTGGTGTGAAAACCCAAACAAAGGGAGGATGAGAGAAAGAAGGGTTTGTATGCACAAACTCAAAATAATGCTCAAAATGATAAAGCAATAAAAACCATAAAGAGGAGAAGTCTTGGGCGCCAATGGATTGATTGGTGATGATTAAGAGTGCTCCCAAGCTTCTATGGTGGTGCTCCTTGGTTGTGGAAGTGAGTTGGAGCAGGTGGGGATCCTTGAAGGAATGCGCCGTAGGTTCCCCAAATGATCGAAAAATGTTCCCGTGGGCTTCTCTATTTTTTCGGGGCTTCCTAGTCCTCTATTTATAGGAGAGGAACACCCAAATGGCCGTTGGGGGTCTTCGGAGCCGTTGTAGAGGCCTTCAGAGCCTTTGGGAGTCAAAAGTACAAGTCTGGTCAAATCCCAACGACTAGTTTGACTGGGCACACCGGCTGGCCGGTGGTGTCTCACCAGCTGGCCGGTCATGAGCCACCGGCTGGCCGGTGCTCCAGACAGAGAGCAAGCTCTCTGCCCAGGTTCTACCGGCTGGTGACAATACCGGCTGGCCGGGGAGCTCACGCCGGCTGACCGGTGGCTCTGGACAGAAACCATTTCTACTTCCAGAGACCACCGGCTGGCCGGTGGGAATCCACTGGTTGGCCGGTAGACTCAGAGAGTCTACTTTCAGTCCTTCTTGGCCTAACTCCTTGGCAACCTTTTGCCTAACAACAAAAACACTTGAAAACAAGTTAGAACAAAATAAGAGTGATTGTGATCATTAAAATCCAAGAGAGAGGGGTACAACAGTATTTACTACATCAATAACTTCAATTCCAAAAATCATCAAATACTTAATCAAGGGATCATGTCCCAAATGTAACATGGTTAATGATGCGTGGTGTTTTTGAATCAAGGAATCATTCATTCTATTTTATTTTGTTTTGATGGAAATTGATCATAAAATAATAATCTTTTATCATTTCAAGCCACCATTTTTTCCTCATGTTAAATTCCTTCTGAGTGAATATACATAGTAGACTTTTATGGTCTGTATATATTTGACATTTGGATCCATATAAATGATGCCTCCAAATTTTCCAATCATAAAACCACAACTTCCAATTACAAATCATGTGTGGGATAGTTTAACTCATGAGGTATTAGTTGTATTTATGCATAAGAAATTACCTAATCATTCAGCATCACAACACAACCATGTCTCATCAACGAATCCTCAATGTAGTTGAAAATCTCACCATTTTGGGGAGGCAAGGAAAAAACTAGATCATTCACTAATCTCTTCTATAGTTCCTGAAAATAAACATCACATTCTTCTATAAAAATAAATTCATCCCCTTTTTGAGTAAAATTATTTATCTGGATAGATAACCATGAATTTTTTTTAATAGCCCGTCGTTAATAACCTGCGAATCCAATAAAACTATGAATCTCTATAACATCTTTGGTTTTTTTCCATTCATCAATGACTTTTTTTGGAAGAATAAAATGTTATTCCATCCTTATTTACAAAGTTCCCAATAAAAGAAATAATTTTTATCCAAAAAACAAACTTTTTGAATTTTCCATACATTTTATTTTCCTTTAAGGATTGAAAAACAACCTTTATATGTTTTTAATGATCCTCATTACACTTAGAAAATACCTTTATGTAATCAATAAACACAACCAAAAACATATCCTAGAACTCATGAAATACTATATTCATAATATTAATGAATATAATGGGTGAAATTGTTAACACAATCGGTGTGAGAAAATATTTATAATGTCCATATCTAGTATGAAAAATAATTTTTCAAGATGTATCCTGTAGAGACCCTGGTTTTTGGCTCTGTCAGACTTTGGAATATTTCTACGAATAATTCCAGAGCTAGGCGCGAAGACGGCGTGTGATTCCGAGGCCCGGTGTGCCCGGAATTAATTTTATAAAAATATTAAGTATTTTTATACTATGCATGTGGTGGGGGTGTGATATCTCCTAAACGGTAGCTCAGAACAGAAATCTGATGGCACAGTTGCGTCCGAAACGTGCCGTTTACCCTAGGCGGGGTGTAAACTTTGCGGGTGCGGGCCTGCGGTGAGAAAACGCCACCATGGGCGTTTTCGTAAATAAGTAGCGAAGTTAGTGTGCGAGCGTCGGCTCGAATATATTCTAAACAGAGTCTCGGATGGAAAATCGGAGTTCTCCGTTGCGTTCAAAACGGCGCGTTTACCCTAGGGGTGACCTTACTTTTGTTCGCATCGGGCGTCGGGTCTGAGGTGAGTTTCGCGCCGGCGGACGGCTGATATAAATATTAGTGCCCCCCCTATCGTTCCTCTCGACATTCTTCGTCGTTATTCGCCGCCGCTCCGCCGAATCGAGCAAACGAAGCGCCCACGAGCTCAGAATTCGACGGCGGACGTTCCTGGAGCGCGCAGCGGAAGCTCTGGAGAGCAGATCTAAGGCAGAACGTCGGCGTTTCACCCGCAAGGTAGGCGGATTTGAGTTTTAACCCTCGATCCCGTTTTTGTGGCGTTTTTCTGCAAATTGAAGCCGTGGCATTGTAGATCAGGTCCCGAGGGTCGTGTAGACGCCTCCAGATCGTAAAATGGGCCTCCGGGGAGCCCCCGACAGTCCGCGGAAAATACGCCGGCGCCGTTGTAACTTCCACCCGGAGCATCTGATTGACGTGCCGTCAGTGGCGTTGAGACCCTGATGGTACGACGGACTTTTTGAAATGGTTTCCGGGTTTTGGGACTAAGTACGGGGTGTGGGCCCCATGAGTCCGGGTTTGGCGTTCGCGGTGAAACACAACTTTTTCACTAGGAGTCCGATTTTGGAGGATGATTAGTCGATCCTGTGTGTTTTTTCGAGAGGATCGCAATGGTGTGATCCGTTCAATGTCTTTTAGGATCCAGGCGTGGGCCCCACCGGAGCTGGCTTCGGTGAATAGTACCTTTTTTACCTGGTGTCCGTTTCGGACGAGCGAGTAGTCGATTTCGCTTGTTTTTCCAAGGGGATCGTCGTGGTATGGTCTACTTGATGGGTTTTGGGATCGTTTTGTGGGCCCCACACGAGCTAGCTATGGTGAATAGTGCCTTTTTCACTGGTGCTCCGTTTTGGGAGAGAAAACAGCCTATCCTGTGTGTTTTTTCGCATGGAATGTGATGGTGGAATCGGTTTTGGCCTAGGAGGTGTGCAGTGTGGCGTTGTGGCGGGTTGCTCGGGTTAGCGATGTTTGGACCAGCAGTGGTTGAGGGTTCTCCCTTGGTTCGTTCCTACGAGGGTTCATGTGGCATCACAACCATCGTATGAGTTTGTGATCCTCTAGATGGGATGCTTAAACTGTTAGAGGTGTGGCATCCCTCCGGTGGGCCCAGAGCGGATCCTGTAGCATCTTTACCCTAGATCGGGTTCTTGGTATCGCTGTGACTGCTTATTCACAGGCGGCGATCCCCTATCTAGCAGGTTAACCCTGTAGGGTTTGTGGCATCATCGGGAATATGATCCCCTATGTGGTGGGTCGTGCATAGTAGGGTTGTGGCATCGTCGGTTTTATGATCCCCTACTCAGCATGATGTTTATAGTAGGGTTGCAGTATCGTTGGTTATACGATCCCCTACTCAGCTCTTGGTGTCGGTAGGGTTGCAGTATCGTTGGTTATGCGATCCCCTACTCAGCGCATGGTTTCGGTAGGGTTGTGACATCGTCGGTTCGATCCCCTACATTGCGAGTTATACCAGATAGGGTTCCGGTATCGTCGTGACCATCTTTATATGGATGATGATCCTCTATCTAAGTGTGAAGCTTCTGTCGAGCGCCAGATTGGGTTGTGGTATCCCCTAGCGGATCCTGGGTGTGATCCCCTATCTGTGAGAACTACGTATGCGAGATCGGGTCGTGGTATCCCCCAACGGACCCTGGGAGTGATCCCCTATCTGTGAGCTATGTATACTGGAATGGGTCTTGGTATCCCCTAGCGGACCCTAGCGGCAATCCCCTATCCGAGGAGTTTGGTAGTTATGTTGTTTCAGTGATGTTTCCTCAGTGATGTTATCCGATGAGCGTGGTCTCTTGGGTGAGCGTCTGAGATGTTTGTTTGGGACCCGATGGAGTGTATCTCTCGGATGAGTGTCATTAGGTATGACAGTGTTCGTGTGGTGTACTCTCCTGGTTGGGGGCAGTTGCTGGTGATGAGGTCGGTGCCTCTTGTGGCTTTGTGGAGTGAGCTGTGAATATTTAGATTGTTCAAGGTGTATGTATGGGCATACACCTGAGCTGAGATGACTAGTTGTGTTTAGCCGAGGATGGTCACGAGATGGAGTTTCTCTCTTGTCTGGGTTCCCTATGGCTAGGATGAGCGGACTGATGCCTTTCAGTTGCTCTCTTTGGTTTCGGGTTTTGGGGTTCCTGCTGAGTATGTTTATACTCACCCCTGCACGGGCTTTTCCCGCACATGTTCATGTCTTGTGTAGACCACATGCCTTTTGACGGAGTCCCAGGAGGACCCAGAGCAGGCGGAGCTTAGTGAGCGAGTTGACCGGGGTGTTTACCATAGCTGTGCCAGGGGAGCTTTTCGGTGGGTGTTTGTGGCAGCATTTCCCTTCTTCAGAGCAGGTTGGACGCGCTTTGTAGTTTTCTTTGGTGGGTCCTGTTTTTCCCTTTGTACTTTTGTTGTTGCACTCTGGTTCAGGATAGATGGTATGCATGCATTTACTTTTCTGTTTCTATATCTCTGCACTGTTTCATGGAGGTGTTTGTGGGTGCGTGTTTACAGGTACCTTAGGTTAATGCCTACCATGTGTGTGATAGCCTACTCTGCGCTGGTCGCTAGCCCCTGGCCTGTTGGAGGCGGGCTTGGGGAGTCGCGGCTCGAGCCCCGTTGGGTCGGGTCTTGACAGAGTGTTATCAGAGGAGGTTCCACCTTTGGGATCTCAGAGCGTAGATGGTCTAGCTGTGAGCTTGGTTCGGGTTGCATAGCGGTAGTGTTAGGATGTTTCAAGTTCGGCTTTCAGGCCAGAGAATCCAGTGTTGGTGCGGCGGCCGACGTATCCATACACAAGAACTCTGATAACCTGCCTTTCGACTCGGGACATTCGTACACTGGTCGCAGGGAAATAATGGTAAATGCATCATATAGGATTGGGTTTTTGGGTTTTCCTTGTCCTTCTTGAGTCAGCTCTCCAGATATACTCTTTGACTGTGGTGTGTCTTGAATTTATTTCAGGATTCCTCCACGACGATAGCCAGTGAGGGTTCCGCAGCAGGATTGTGCTGACGACCCACCCCGTGTAGAGGCTGTGGAGCAGGCCGCAAGTTCTGAGGTTGCACCTCCAGGTGGTCTTCCAGTTGAGCCGCCACCTGTTGAGCAGCTGGTTGTGCCGGCGGTGTAGGACGAGGTTGCAAATAGGCTGAGTGCACTGCACGAGTTCTGGAGGCAGCGACCTCTGAGGTTTTGCGGTGATCCAGACCCCCAGGCAGCTGATGACTAGCTTGAGGCAGTCACCCGAGTTTTCTGCCTAGTGAGGACACCTCCTGATCAGATGGTGGTCCTAGCGGCGAGCCTTCGGCATGGTTCGGCCGGGCGATGGTGGAGTTTGGTGACACAGTCCCATGACTATGAGTCACTCACATGGGCAGAGTTTGAGCGGTTCTTCTGGGAAGAGTTCTATCCAGTGACGCTGAGGTCAGTGCGGATCCAGGAGCTTCTACAGCTTCGACAGAAGAGAATGACTTTTTTGGAGTACTCAGTGAGGTTTACAGACCTGTCACGCTACTCCCTGGATATGGTTCGAGACCCGTTCTTTAGGTCTCGGACCTTTGAGTAGGGCTTACGCAGGGACATCTGAGAAGGTGTGGTTTCCTTGTGCCTGCCCACCTATGTTGGAGTGCTAGAGTGAGCGTTGGTGGTGGAGAGATTTCTGGCTGAGCAGATTCCACCTGTTAGT
Source organism: Viscum album (assembly GCA_963277665.1). NCBI lineage: Eukaryota > Viridiplantae > Streptophyta > Magnoliopsida > Santalales > Viscaceae > Viscum > Viscum album. The sequence goes on from OY728136.1 coordinate 1,296,472,966, forward strand.
GCTGGGCACTCGAGAGCTGAGACTTCGTCCATCGGATCGGCATCTGGTAGCCGACGACAGACACAGGGGCCAGGACGTGGTCGACGTTTCAGGAGGTGACCCCAGGATGAAGGATCTGAGGCTCATGGCTCACAGGGCTCGCAGGCCAGTTTTGGTCAGCCGCAAGAGAGGCGGTGTTACACTTACGACGGTCAGGGACATATTTCTAGAGATTGTCCGACCCGACGTGCTGCTGAGAGGGAGCCGATCGATGGACCACCTTGGCAGAGGCAGCGTCTCGAGCAAGGAGGTTCATAGGGCGGCGGACGTGGCGGCGGAGCTGGTGCAGCAGGAGGCGGTGGTAGGCAGTACCAGTTGCCAGCACCCCCATACCCAGGTGGTCCACGCCAAGCTCAGGGAGCTGGTGGCCGAGGGCGAGGACAACTGCATGCCCTGGAGGCAGTCGACCTAGAGGCACCACAGATGGATAGAGGTACACCTTGTGTCTTTTCTACTTACTGTAGTAGTTTGTCAGACACTGTTTAACGGTACTCTTTCCTTTTGTTGCTTGCACGAGTTTTGTTCAGGGAATTGGTAAGACCCTGTGTGGGAGTTGTTCCACATGCTTCGAATGCGTGAGGAAGAGGGATCCTTCCCCCACCGAGACGCGTTTTTGTGACGCGATTAAAACCGTGCGGGCGAGTCAGTGCCGCCCAAAGCGGGTAGTATTGAGGTGTGGTGGATGAGTCCCTCTAACTTATGAATTCGGTCATGGGTGTTTGTTGGTGAGCTCGCTGGTGTGTGAGACCCAGTTGAGAGTCAAGTCACTTTCCTTATGCTTAGGGATTTTCAGGGATGAAAAGTTATAAGGGGGAAGGATGTAGAGACCCGGGTTTTTGGTCCTATCAGACTTTGAAATATTTCTATGAATAATTCCAGAGCTAGGTGCGAAGACAGCGTGCGATTCCGAGGCCCGGTGTGCCCGGAATTAATTTTATTAAAATATTAAGTATTTTTATACTATGCACGTGGCGGGGGTGTGATATCTCCTAAACGGTAGCTCAGAATGGAAATCTGATGGCACGGTTGTGTCTGAAACGTCCCGTTTACCCTAGGCGGGGTGTAAAATTTGCGGGCGCGGGCGTACGGTGAGAAACGCCACCAGGGGTGTTTTCCTGAATAAGTAGAGAAGTTAGTTTGCAAGCGTCGGCTCGAATAACTTCTGAACAGAGTATCGGATGGAAAATCTGAGTTCATCGTTGCGTTCAGAACATCACGTTTACCCTAGGGGTGACCTTACTTTTGTTTGCATCGGGCGTCGGGTCCGAGGCGGGTTTGGCGCCGGCGGGCGGCTGATATAAATATCAGTGCCCCCCCCCCTTATCGTTCCTCTTGACGTTCTTCATCGTTCTTCACCGCCGCTCCGCCGAATCGAGCAAACGAAGCACCCACGAGCTCGGAATTCAACGGCGGGCATTCCTGGAGCGTGTAGCGGAAGCTCTGGAGCGCGGATCTAAGGCAGAACGTCGGCGTTTGGCCCGCGAGGTAGGCGGATTTGAGTTTTAACCCCCAATCCCATTTTTGCTGCATTTTTTTGCAAATTGAAGCCGTAGTAGTGTAGATCGGGTTCTGAGGGTCATGTAGATGCCTTTGGATCGTAAAACGTACAACCGGGGTGCCCTCGGCGGTCCGCGGCGGAGCTGCGGCGGCCGGTCCAGGCCGGCCGGAACAACCGGTCCAGGCCGCTCCGACCTCTTTTTTCATACGGGTGTCTTTAAACCCCCGTATCTTGCAATCCGGGAGCCGGATTCACGCACTGTTTGCGGTGACGCGACCCTGAAAATGAGGAGAACTCTCTGGTGTGGGTTCGAGGGTATAAAGGTTCGGGATCATGGCCCGGGAGCTAGAAATGTCGTATAAAATAATATTATTTTATTATTTTACGACTTCGGGTCGTTGTAACTTCTACCCGAAGCGTCCGATTGACGTGTCGTCAGTGGCGTTGAGACCCTGATGGTACGAAGGACTTTTTGAGATGGTTTCTGGGTGTTGGGACCGAGTATGGGGTGCGGGCCCCATGAGGTCGGGTTTGTCGTTCGCGGTGGAATGCAACTTTTGCACCAGGAGTCCGATTTTGGCGGATGATTAGTCGATCCTGTGTGTTTTTCTAAGAGGATCGCAATGGTATGATAGTTTGATGTGTTTCAGGATCCAGGCGTGGGCCCCACCTGAGCTGGCTTTGGTGAATAGTACCTTTTTTACCGGGTGTCCGTTTCGGATGAGCGAGTAGTCGATTCCGCTTGTTTTTCCGAGGGGATTGCCATGGTATGGTCCGCTCGATGGCTTTCAGGATCGTTGTGTGGGCCATGGACGAGCTAGCTACAGTAAATAGTGCCTTTTTCACCAGTGCTCTGTTTCGGGTGAGTAAACAGCCTATCCTGCGTGTTTTTCCGCATGGAACGCGATGGTGACCTCGGTTTTGGCCTAGGAGGTGTGCAGTGTGGCGTTGTGGCGGGTCGCTTGGGTTAGCGACGTTTGGACCAACAGTGGTTGAGGGTTCTCCCTTGGTTCGTTCCTACGAGGGTTCGTGTGGCATCACAACCTTCGTACGAGTTTGTGATCCTCTCGATGGGATGTTTAAACTATTAGAGTTGTGGCATCCCTTTGTTGGGCCCAGAGCGAATCCTCTAGCATCTTTACCCTAGACCGGGTTATTGGTATCGCTGTGACCCCTTATTCATGGGCGGCGATCCCCTATCTAGTAGGTTAACTCCGTAGGGTTTGTGGCATCATCAGAAATATGATACCCTACGTGGTGGGTCGTGCACAGTAGGGTTGTGGCATCGTCGGGTTTACGATCCCCTACTCAGCATGATGTTTATAGTAGGGTTGCGGTATCGTTGGTTATACGATCCCCTACTCAGCTCTTAGTGTCGGTAGGGTTGCAGTATCGTTGGTTATGCTATCCCCTACTCAGCGCGTGGTTTTGGTAGGGTTGTGGCATCATCGGTTCGATCCCCTACATCGCGAGTTATACTAGATAGGGTTCTGGTATCGTTGTGATCATCTTTATATGGACGATGATCCTCTATCTGAGTGTGAAGCTTCAGTCGAGTGCCAGATCTGGTTGTGGTATCCCCCAGCGGATCTTGAGTGTGATCCCCTATCTGTGAGAACTACGTATGCCAGATCGGGTCGTGGTATGCCCTAGCAGACCCTGGGAGTGATCCCCTATCTGTGAGCTACATATACCGGAATGGGTCTTGGTATCCCCTAGCGGACCCTAGTGGTGATCCCCTATCCGAGGAGTTTGGTGGTTATGTTGTTTCAGCGATGTTTCCTCAGTGATGTTATCCGACGAGCGTGGTCTCTCGGGTGAGCATCTGAGATGTTTGTTTGGGACCCGATGGAGTATATCTCTCGGAAGAGTGTCATCTGGTATGACAGGGTTCGTTTGGTGTAATCTCCTGGTTGGGGGAAGTTGCGGGTGATGAGGTTGTTACCTCTTGTGGATTTGTGGCGTGAACTGTGAATATCTGGATTGTTCAAGGTGTATATATGGACATACACCTGAGATGAGCTGACTAGTTGTGTTTAGCCGAGGATGGTCACGAGATGGAGTTTCTCTCTCATCTAGGTTCCCTATGGCTGGGATGAGAGGACTGATGCCTTTCCGTTGCTCTCTTTGGTTTCGGGTTTTGGGGTGCCTACTGAGTATGTTTATACTCACCCCTGCACGGGCTTTGCCCGCACATGTTCGTGTCTTTTGCAGACCACATTCCTTTTGACGGAGTCCCAGGAGGACCCAGAGCAGGCGGAGCTTAGTGAGCGAGTTGACCGGGGTGTTTACCGGAGCTGTGCCGAGAGAGATTTTCGGCAGGTGTTTGTGGCAGTGTTTCCCTTCTTCAGAGCAGGTTGGACGCGCTTTGTAGTTTTCATTGGTGGGCCCTGTTTTTCCCTTAGTACTTTTGCTGTTGCACTCTGGTTCGGGATAGATTATATGCATGCATTTACTTTTCAGTTTCTATATCTCTGCACTATTTCATGGAGGTGTTTGTGGGTACGTGTTTACAGGTACCTTAGGCTAATGCCTCCCATGTGTGTGATAGCCTACTCGGTGTTGGCCGCCAGCCCCTGGCCTATTTGAGGCGGGCTTGGGGAGTCGCGGCTCGAGCCCCATTAGGTCGGGTCATGACATATCCCTCCTTTACTTTCAGCTAAATGGTATCTGGATATTAATTCAATCTTGGAAAATTACTGAGATCCCCAAAGTAGATGAAACAAACCATCGATATGAGGAAAAGGAAACTTTTTTGTAATAGTTATGTTATTCAAGGCTCTATAATCATTGAAAAGTATCATGGAACCACCATTATTTTTAACGAACAAAATTGGGGAACCCCATGGTGAAGTGATAGGATGAATAAAGCCATTATTATCAAATCCTACAACTAATTTTTCAATTCATGAATTTCCATTTGATTTATTTGATTTGGGGGTTTTGAAATTGGCTTAGCATTAAGAACTAAGTCAACTGTGCATTTGTCTTCCTGAGCAGGTATAACACTGGGTAACTTATCAGGATAAACAATGTAACACCCCGAGATTTTATGAAAAATATTCTTTTAATTTCATTAATGTCTTGTGTTGTATGCTACACCAAGATTACCTTAGGCTATACGCAACACCGTATTAGCTTGCAGTATACGCAACACTATTCTTGGATTGTGTTACACACAATTTTGATAATAGTTATTCTATGCAACATTGAGTATATATATATATATTCAATGTATAAATGAAATATTGTTGGATTATGTTATACGAAACAATGAAGGATTCTTGCACAGCACGCAACCTTGACTTGGCTTGCATTACACGCAATCGCGACCTTCCTCAATAGCGTGTGTTGTACTCAATACCGAGTTTTACTAAACAATGATATATTATTATAATATTATTATGAACTATCCGTTATGAATATTATTAACTAAATTTTGAATCTTATAACATTATTATTCGTCTTGCACATTTTCTAAAACATGGTATAAGAACAAAATAAATTTTTCCGGTAAAATAAGTATTTTTCAAAAAATGCAGTTTTGCTGCCTTTTGATGGCTCAGCCACTATAAATCTAGTTTTCAAATGTTTATAAGTTCAATTTTACAAAATAAAATTCTTCTTTGGAATCATGAAATAAAAATTTACTTTGGATAAATTTTCATATCATTCTGGTAACTTTCATATTTTGATGAATAGTAAAAACACGCTATATTTTAATTAAAAACAACTTTTTTCATCACAATAATTTATATGGATAAATTATAATATTTAATGGTTTTAAAGTATAAATAGAATATATTTTTACCATTTAATATAATGTATGTCATTAGCATTTATTCTACCTTGAATTCGTAGGATAAATCAATTCAATCTTTTACAATGTTTTAAAGAAAAACCCGTTTTCTTTCGACATCGGGATTAATTTTAATTTAATTTCTGAAACTTTTGTGTATTGAATTTGAAAAATGGATTCCATATTTGGAATTATTGGATCCAAATTATGTTAATAAGCTACTTTTTATTTTTGGGAATTATAAATAGTAACTACGGTAAATTTTATTTACCATAGTTAAAGGTAAATTGGGTAATTAAGGGTAAATATAATATTATAAAATTACCATAACACATGTCAAAATCCTATTGGATGACTAAAAGTCGACCCATATCATCTAAGGGTCGGATTATATTCATTTAATAGACTTTTTTCTATGAAAATAATTTAATTCTTATTAAAACCAAAGAATGTGACAACATGTCACTTTTTTAAATCTTATAAGTATAATAATTTTAATTTAGTGATAAACTTCATGAAACTTCAAACATGAATAGTATCCAGAACTCTAATACAATTATATACATTGTAGAAATTTATTTAGAATTTTTAGGGATTAAATAATTATCATTTAGTATGACACAAAGATGATTCAGTAATTGTCTTATTAATGAAATATTGACATAATTGATGTTATAAATACCCAAATAAATGTAATTTAAGACTTTTTATGAATTAAAATAATTTTATAGGTTAATATATCATGTTAGTATTGATTTAATTAAATTTTTTAGAACTAATCATTCTTTTATGATTTTTACAAAAATTGAATTACTAAATAGTGTCAAAATTGACATAAAATAGTTTTTTAAACAAATATTATATTATTAATTGTTATTTTATTTATAAAAATCTAAGGTTCGGCCAAATGACTTATATAAGGTTATATATAATAATAATAAACAACTTGGGGTTCGTTTGTCTTCTTATAGTAAGTTTATTAACCTTATAGTATAAGAACACAATAAGACACGGTAAAAGTAAAATTATTTAACTTGATGTTAAATATAAATGATAAGGTTAAAATAGGAACCTAAACTTGTCTAAATTCTATTGGATGAGATAATTTTGACCCATACCCACATTAGCTTTAAAATAAATCAATTTAGAGCTATTTAAAACCGAATTTGACTTTATAATAAAATAATAGTTTTAGTTATTCCAAAGGTACCCCTCTCCTCCCTTATAAAAGGGCACCTCCTCCCTCTCTTCCTCACACCACTTTGAGCCTTCATGATCGGCCAAACCCTGAAAAATTCCCTTATCCACTTACCTAGCAACATCCTAGAGGTTCTGATTTTCATCAAAGACCAATTTTAGTGCCCTAAAAGGAGATCTCCAAGAGACGCTTCAAAGAAGAGGTAATGTCCGTTACCGATTCTTTCAACTTTATTTCTTCTTCCACTTCTTCTTCTTAGGTTGTTTAATTATGAAGTAATAAAATCAGTATCAATCATATAATTATATTTTATTATAAGTATGAAACAACCCTATTTCACCATCTATCCATCCTACGGAAAACGAAATCACCGCGCGTGCGTACGTACGGAATACCGTCTCCACGCCGTGGTGTAATCTATTTTCCACCACCACCTTACTTGGATTGGTATAATGGGGTACATAATAACTATATATGATTATTTTAAATTTATATTTATTCTGAAATTGTATACATACACTCCAATATAATTCCATGATCATGAGAATGATATCATCGCTCGTGCGTACGTACGGACTACCGTCTCCACGACGCGATGAGATTCATTCTCCACGTTAACCATTCATGAATGTTTATAAAGTATATATAATAAGTAATCATGAAATATATGACATAATAATGATACTGGATTTATGTGTATATATATGTATGTCATATACTTAATTCCATTCAACTCAATAAGGAAATGAAAACAACGTTCATGCGTACGTACGACCTACCATCTCCATGAACGGTGTATTTCATTCCATTTACTGCTCTATTATATATATATGTATATTCTGAATATATATTATATATAAATCATGTTTTATATTCTGGAATTAAGTAATCACGATCTATATAATCATATGAATAATTACAAGTCAAAACACGGACGAAAAATGAAACGATTTTACCCCAAACACTCTTTAACATGGAATTTACAAAAGAACGGGTAATATAAAGTCATAAGTGAACCATATATGATATCATAATAATGAGTATGATTCTAGAATAAGTCAATAACATTATTTAAATCATTATACAGGAGGTTTGGACACTTATGAAGCAAATCGGACCTAAGGTAAGGGAAAATATCACAATCTCATTTTTATCCGAGATTGTTTATACTTTGGTATTTACTGGGGTGTATTTTATCATCCACATCCATGTTTCCTCAATATGTAATATTTATATCCTTATAAAATAGTTTATATCCAATTTTACCCTTCGTTGAGTTTTTAATAAAAGATAAGAAAAGAATCTTTTGTCATTTTTCGTACGAGGTACTTTTTGACTTTTCTGACAAAAGTATGAAGAATGTTTTTTTAACTTATACGACATGAATGGATTTTTAAAACATTATTTCCAAGAATCTTAATTTACAAGTTTCCAAGTATATTTTTAATCAACTTCTTTTATTTTAAAATTTTAAGACATGTTATGAAAGGAAAATGTTTTTGAAGTAGAAAGAATATTTTCCTCAAGAATGGAGTTCAAGTGTTTTATCAAATTTATTTTCCATCTAAGATAATAAATGGTTCTGTTTCTATCCCTATTTTTACATTGATTTGACTATGTTGTGATGGAATTATTTTTATGAATTCCTTTATCTTATATGAATTGTTTTATGATGTCACGATGTTTAAGACTCCCATTTTTATTACATGGGTTATGCTATGATGTATGGTTTATGATTTTGTGGCACACATAAGAATGGTATCATTATAAGATGGGTGGGACCTATATCTCACTCCAATGAATTGTGTAAAGATTTTATATCTCACGAGATAGACATGGCTGGAATGGTAGGTTATACCGGTTCAGTGAAACAGGATTGAAACGAGGAGTGAACTCAGTTCAGAAAGGGACTTTGTCCACTAAGATAGTCTTGGAAATGAGTCTTGACTAATAAGAAATGATTCTCTATGATTATGTGTGATTGACACAAAGTTTCATGTTTTAAGTTTTGATTATTGGGATTACATTTCACTACTATGATTTATCCCATGTTATGAAATTATGATCTCTTTTGCAGGTTAAGATTTATAAAAGATATGTTCTTATGAATATGACGTGATTGATATTTCTTTTGTTTACCCTTACTGAGCATTTGAGCTCACCCTTTTATGTTTTCTTTTCCCCAGGACATAAAGAAATGATTTAGGTTTAAAAAAATAAGATCTTTATGGGAGATGTTGAAGATCTTTCACCACGATTAGAAGATTATATTCCGAGTTTCCAAAGACACTAAACTATTATGGTCCTTGTGTGTGTGTTTTTATTATGTACTAAGTATTCCGCAAAAGTAATGTAATGTCTATGTACGTCAGGCTTCGGGTTTCTACAGTTGGTATCAGAGGAAATGTTTATTCAACCTTTTGAAACTAGGATGCGAAAAAATTAGTGAGATCCCTAGAGATATTTCTAAGGTATGTCTAGGGATGTCCCTAAGGATAAGTATACGTATAGGATACAGTCCTAGAACTATGGTAACGATCATAGAATTTATCCTAAGATGTTAGATATTGAGGATACTACCCATTAATTATGTTGTTTTCCCTAGCATGATTTTTGCCTCTCACACTATTCTTTTTGGGTTTTAGATGATGGCTGGGACCTGAAGGAACCTTGTTGATCAATGTAATGGACAATGCAATGATTGTCCTCCTGAACAAACAAATGTTTTGGGAGATGGAGTGCAAATTCTTATTGCTATACTTACACAAGATATGAATCATTCTGGACTTCCAAATGAGCAGAGAAGGGAACACAATTCTATTGAGTCCTTCATGAGGCAACATCCACCTTCATTTAGTGGGTCTTCTGCTCCACTTGTTGCTGAACAATGGATCTGTACCACTGAAAAGATATTTTCAGTTCTTCAATGTTCTGAACATGATAAAGTCATCTTAGCAGTATATCATTTGGAAGGTGAAGCTGATCAATGGTGGAATCTTATCAAGAATACAAGGAAAAGAGATGAAATTGAGTCCATGGAATGGGACGAGTTCAAGAACTTATTTTTCAATAAGTACTTCCCTTGTATTCTTCAAACAAAGATGGAGAAGGAGTTTCTTGAACTAAAGAAAAAGGATGATGAATCTGTTGGTATATACGAAGCGAATTTTACAAGGCTTGCAAGGTATGCATCTGGATTTATCATCCAACCTGAAAGTAAAGTTGATCGATTCTTCAGTGGCTTAAAACCAAATCTTTGAAGGTAATTAGCTATAAGAGACTTCAGTAGCTATGAAGAAATTGTGAGTTGTGCTATCAAGGTAGAAATGGAAGTTGGTGTTACATATCCATCTCATAGTTTTGACAAGAAACAAAAGATTGAGTTCAAGGAGAAATCTCAGAATAATGGTGAAAAGAAGATGAATGTTTCCTTCTGCTCAAAGTGTGGAAAGAAGCATGGTGGAGATTGTCTTAAAGGGATAAGTAAATGTTTCAAATGTGGAAAGGAAGGTCATCGGGCATTTGAATGCCGCAATGATGGGAATAAGATGCCTAATGATGCAAACAAAGTAAGGGATACACAGAATGAACCTACTACACTTCAATGCTTCAAGTGAAAGGAAATGGGGAATTATGCTAATAAATGCCCTAATCCAAGGGTTAGTGATGATCGACATGAGAAACCAATTAAGGAAAAGGACAAAAGGAAGTGACATGCGATCACCATTGGCGATGTTGAATATAACAACGATGTGGTGGAATGATTAAGTGTTTATATAATGGGGTTCCAGAATAATGTTGTATATAGTATCACGGAATATTGGAATATTTATGTTTTGGTCTATTGTGGTTTTCAATAATTTTATGGCATCAGTAACCATGAAAAGTGATTGAAATATTTTTGGAAAGAAGATGATATGAACATAATTAATGGATAAAGAGAATCTAATATGTTTGATAGTATTCATGTGCTCATGATTGATATAAGGACTAAGTGATATCATGGTTTGAGGATATAGAATTTTGATGATTTTGGTATGTGGAAAGTGTTAACTTTTAACTGCATTCATGTTTTCACTAAGGTTAAATAGATATTCATTCTTTAAGAGAATACATGATTAAGGTATTCACATGTTTGTAATTTTACCAACAAGATATATCTTATGATATATGGGGGATAAATGATGGCATTCACGTGATCATTTTCTTTATACTATGAGCTTGGACGGAAGTATTTTAGATAAGCCTAAAGATTGGAATGGATTATGTTGGACATAAGTTAGTATTGTTTAAGGATAAAACTTTTTTGATATTATTGATGGGATGTTATAGTAATATAGATTTAGAAAAAGGACAACCTGCAGGATGGGCGACAGCCCATCGCGTCAGACAAGGTTGTGGGAATCGAACCCACAACCGAAGTGCGACTGACCTTTATCACCTACCACTGGCCTACAAGAAGTCCCTATTTAGTAGAAACTAGTTTTATTATATTAAGCAGTATAATATAAGAAGTATAAGTCCATTTTAGGAACTATATATATGATTAATCTCACTATAGATGGACTTACGTATTTTTTGATAACTTTTCAAACCTTTTGTTTGAGAAAGATGGAATGACCCCTCATTATATCACATGATCTGCTAACACATCACGAATGAAAAATTCAACTTCATTTATTTAAGATATGAAGTGGAAATTGTCTAAAGAACGACCAAAGGTGAGACTATACCAAAATCACAAAAGTATTTCTTCTAATTACAATTTCATCAACTTTAGGGAAATGATATTGAAAACCAAAAAATTTGTCCTAGTGCTCTTATATCTAATGAATCAGATGGTACCTTAGATCATCACAAATTTATGGCTTTGTGATTGCTGGCTTTTCTATAGCCATGTTCTCTACCACTCTCCATCAGAACATGATGGTTAGATTTCTCTTCCATATCCATATTTTCACCTATGTGGAAACCCAGTGATTAGTTTATTTGGGTAACCATTACGTTTCATACTTTTGTATTTAAATATTGGTTTTGGTATTCCTTTTTATGATGTGGGTTTCTATTGAAGAATCTTTTGAATAGTAAACCATTGATAACCCCGACGAATTTCGAGGGCGAAATTCATTTTAAGGGGGGTAGAATGTAACAACCCAAGAATTTATGAAAAATATTCTTTTAATTTCATTATTGTCTTGTTTTTTATGCTACACCATGATTACTTTGCGCTATACGCAACTCCGTATTAGCTTGTAGTATACGCAACACTATTCTTGGATTGTGTTACACACAATTTTGATAATAGTTATTCTACGCAACATTGAGTATATATATATATATATATATTCAATGTATAAATGAAATATGGTTGGATTATGTTATACGAAACAACAAAGGATTATTGCACAGCACGCAACCCTAACTTGGCTTGCATTACACGCAATCACGACCTTCCTCGATAACGTGTGTTGTACGCAATACCGGGTTTTACTAAACAACGATATATTATTATAATATTATTATGAACTAGCCGTTATAAATAGTATTAACTAAATTTTTAATCTTATAACATTATTATTCGTCTTGCATATTTTCAAAAACATGGTATAAGAACAAAATAAAATTTTCGGGTAAAATAAGTATTTTTCAAAAAATGCAGTTTTGCCGCATTTTGACGGCGCACCCACTTTAAATCTAGTTTTTGACATGTTTATAAGTTTAATTTGACAAAATCAAATTCTTCATTGGAATCATGAAATAAAAATTTACTTTGGATAAATTTTCATATCATTCTGGTAACTTTCATATTTTGATGAGTAGTAAAAACACGCTATATTTTAATTTAAAACAACTTTTTTCATCGCAATAATTTATATGGTTAAATTATAATATTTAATGGTTTTAAAGTATAAATAGAATATATTATTACCATTTAATATAATTTATGTCATTAGCATTGATTCTACCTTGAATTCGTAGGATAAATCAATTCAATCTTTTGCAATGTTTTAAAGAAAACCCCGTTTTCTTTTGACAACATGATTAATTTTAATTTAATTTCTGAAACTTTTGTGTATTTAATTTGGAAAAATTGATTCCATATTTGGAATCAGTGGATTCAAATTATGTTAATAAGCTACTTTTTATTTTTGGGAATTATAAATAGTAACTATGGTAAATTTTATTTATTTACCATAATTAAAGGTAAATCGGGTAATTAAGGGTAAATATAATATTATAAAATTACGCTAACACATGTCAAAATCCAATTGTATGACTAAAGGTCGACCCATATCACCTAAGGGTCGGATTAGATTCGTTTAATAGACTTTGTTCCATGAAAATAATTTAATTATTATTAAAACCAAAGAATGTGACAACATGTCACTTTCTTAAATCATATAAGTATAATAATTTTCATTTAGTGATAAAATTCATGAATCTTAGAACATGAATATTATCCAGAAAGCTAATACAATTATCTACATAATAGGAGTTTATTTAGAATTTTTAAGGATTAAATAATTATCATTTATTATGACACAAAGATGATGCAGTAATTATCTTATTAATGAAATATTGAAATAATTGATGTTATAAATACCCAAATAAATGTAATTTAAGACTTTTTATGAATTAAACTAATTTTATAGGTTAATATGACATGTTAGTATTTCTTTAATTAACTTTTTTCGAACTAATTATTCTGTTATGATTTTCACAAAAATCAATTACTAAATAGTGTCAAAATTGACATAAAATAGTTTTAAAAAAAAATATTATATTATTAATTGTTATTTTATTCCTAAAAATCTAAGGTTCGGCCAAATGACTTATATAAGGTTATATATATTAATAATAAACAACTTGGGGTTCGTTTGGATTCTTATAGTAAGTTTATTAACCTTATAGTATAAGAACACAAGAAGACATGGTAAAAGTAAAATTATTTAACTTAATGTTAAATCTAAATGATAAGGTTAAAATAGGAACCTAAACCTGTATAAATTCTATTGGATGAGATAATTTCGACCCATACCCACCTTAGCTTCAAAATAAATCAATTTGGAGCTATTTAAAACCGAATTTGACTTTATAATAAAATAATAGTTTTAGTTATTCCAAAGGTACCCCTCTCCTCCCTTATAAAAGGGCACCTCCTCCCTCTCTTCCTCACACAACTATGAGCCTTAAAGCTCGGCCAAACCATGCCTAATTCCCTTCTCCACTTCCCTAGAAACATCCTAGAGGTTCTGGTCTTCATCAAAGACCAATTTTAGTGCCCTAAAAGGAGATCTCAAAGAGGCGCTTCAAAGAAGAGGTAATGTCCGTTACCAATTCTATCAACTTTATTTCTTCTTCCAATTCTTCTTCTAAAGTTGTTTAATTATGAAGTAATAACATAAGTATCACTCATATACTGATATGTTATTATAAGTATGAAACAACCCTATTTCACCATCTATCTATCCTACGGAAAACGAAATCACCGCGCGTGCGTACGTACGGAATACCGTCTCCACGCCGTGGTGTAATCTATTTTCCACCACCACCTTACTTGGATGGGTATAATGGTGTAAATAATAACTATATATGATTGTTGTAAAGTGATATTGATTCCAAAATAGTATACATACACTCCAATACAATTCCACGATCATGAGAACGATATCATTGCTCGTGCGTACGTACGGACTACCGTCTCCACGACGTGATGAGATTCATTATCCACGTTAACCACTCATGAATGATTATAAAGTATATATAATAAGTAATCATGAAATATATGACATAATAATGATACTGGATTTATGTGTATATATATGTATGTCATCTACTTAATTCCATTCAACTCAATAAGGAAACGAAAACAGCGTTCATGCGTACGTACGACCTACCGTCTCCATGAACGGTGTATTTCTTTCCATTTACTGATCTATTATATATATGTATATTCTGAATATATATTATATATAAATAATTTTTTATATTCTGGAATTAATTAATCATGATCTAAGTAATCATATGAATAATTACAAGTCAAAACACGGACGAAAAATGAAACGATTTTACCCAAAACACTCTTTAACATGGAATTTACAAAAGAACGGGTAATATAAACTCATAAGTGAACCATATATGATATCATAATAATTATTATGATTCTGGAATAAGTCAATAACATTATTTAAATCATTATACAGGAGTTTTGGACACTTACGAAGCAAATCAGACCTAAGGTAAGGGAAAATATCACAATCTCATTTTTATCCTAGATTGTTTATACTTTGGTATTTACTGGGGTGTATTTTATCATCCACATCCATGTTTCCTCAATATGTAATATTTATATCCTTCTACAATAGTTTATATCCAATTTCACCTTTCGTTGAGTTTTTAGTAAAATATAAGAAAGGAATCTTTTGTCGTTTTTCATACGAGGTACTTTTTGACTTTTCTGACAAAAGTACGAAGAATGTTTTTTTAACTTATACGGAATGAATGGATTTTTAAAAAATTATTTCCAAGAAGCTTAATTTAAAAGTATTCAAGTTTATTTTTAATCAACTTCTTTTAGTTTAAAATTGTATGACATGTTAAGAAAGAAAAATATTTATGAAGTAGAAAGGATATTTTCCTCAAGAATGGATTTCAAGTGTTTTATCAAAATTATTTTCCATCTATGATAATAAAGGGTTCGGTTTCTATCCCTATTTTTACATTGATTTGACTATGTTGTGTTGGAATTATTTTTATGAATTCCTTTATCTTATATGAATTGTTTTATGATGTCACGATGTTTAAGACTCCCATTTTTATTACATGGGTTATGCTATGATGTATGGTTTATGATTTTGTGGCACACATAAGAATGGTATCATTATGAGATGGGTGGGACCTATATCTCCCTCCAATGCATTGGGTAAAGATTTTATATCTCATGAGATAGAAATGGCTGGAACGGTAGGTTATACTGGTTTAGTGAAACAGGACTGAAACGAGGAGTGAACTCGGTTCAGAAAGGGACTTTGTCCACTAAGATATTCTTGGAAATGAGTCTTGAATAATAAGAAATGATTATCTATGATTATGTGTGTATGACACAAAGTTTCATGTTTTAAGTTTTGATTATTGGGATTACATTTCACTACTATGATTTATCCCATGTTATGAAATTATGATCTCTTTTGCAGGTTAAGATTTCCAAAAGATATGTTATTATGAATATGACGTGATTGATATTTCTTTTTTTTACCCTTACTGAGCATTTGAGCTCAACCTTTTATGTTTTCTTTTCCCCAGGACATAAAGAAAGGAATTAGGTTTAAAAAAAAGAAGATCTTTATGGGAGATGTTGAAGATCTTTCACCACGATTAGAAGATTATATTCCGAGTTTCCAAAGACACTAAACTATTACAGTCCTTGTGTGTGTGTTTTTATTATGTACTAAGTATTCCTCAAAAGTAATATAATGTCTATGTACGTCAGGCTTCAGGTTTCTACAAACAACAAGGTATTCATTTACCACCATCATATCATTAATTAGGAATGTTCTCTTGTTTTCAACAATATGAGAAAGGTAAATTGAATTTATCTCTATCAATAACTTATGAGCATATTGATTAATTATCAATTGAATGGGATGGTTCTTAAATAAAAACTACATCACTTTATTAAAAACAACTTCTTTATCTCTATAGTCAATCATGAAATGATTGTCATAAATCCAATCCATTCCCAAAAATACATCAAACATGACAAATTATAAAACAACAAGGTTTTCAAGTAAATTCCTTCCACATACCACAATAGAAAGATTCTTAAATTCCACTTATCCATAATATTCTCCCTGGCGTTTTGACAATAAGTTCCGGTCTCATTTTTTGAGGAGATATTTCCAATGTACCAAAAAAAATTCTCAGAAATGAATGAATGTATAGTCCGCATAAAAAGTTAAAAAAATATGAGTAAACAAACAATGTACTCGATAAAAATTCATTGGATGGCCTGACGTCCACAGACATAGTTGAAAAGGATCTCACAACACCTTTCGGCTTATTATATGGATTGTTTTCATCATTCAGATCTCTCTTTGGGAATGAATTTAAATAATGACCCATATCACTACATTTAAAACACCTAATAGTTTTCTTATCAAGATTTGTCCTAGGATCATCTTCATCACAATCTTAGGCCATATGTACAAACTTACCTCATCGAAAACACGTACTACTTTTGGTAAGTCTCTCCTTATGGTTCTTCTTACCACACATTTCACAAACTAGAAACTGGAAATTTTTACCCTCATATTTCATTGATTGATTCTTACCCTTCACTTTCCATTTGGACCTATTCTTCTCATTGTAGTCAAAGTACATTGATCATCAAAAAACTCTATATGTACCCTATTTGAACACCACACATGTTTCTAAGAACTTTTTAATTCATGGGAGGCCAACACCCTTCAATACATTGGCTTCAGTCCCAAGTAAAAGCAGTTGATTTTTCTATCTAGGACTAGAAAAAATTTTGGCTTATACCTCACCATTCGGGTGAATTTTTTTTCATAAATAGACACTAAATCTTCTTATATTTTCTTAAATTCAAGTAATTCCTTCTCCATCCTAAATATAACCACTTTAATAAAATATTTTTCAAGGAAAGGACTTTTAAATTCTTCACACTCTAAGGAATAAACATCATATCTATCCCTAATATTCTTGACCATTGACCACCAATGATCTTCTTCACCATCAAAATGATATATCTCAAGACTTAGCTTTTTTTTATCTAAACACCCCATAACATAAAATATCTTTTCAAGGGATTTAATCCACCCTTCAATCGCTGAAAGGTCAGAAGATCCATTGAATGTGGGAGGGTGTTGTCTTATAAAATTTTCTACTATTGTCAGGTTCCATTATTTTACCTAGGGATTTTCTCTTTGCATGGATTCAACCACCATTTATTGCATATGTAAACTAATACATTACTATAACAATGTGATATATTCCAATCCCTACCTTTCTAGGCTACATATATGGAAGAATATCATTCTATCAGTGCCTCTCCTCTTCATCTTCCCTATTTATTCTGCAGACAACCATTATGAACAATAATATATTAGTCAAAGAATCATGGTAATATTTAAATGCTACAAAATTTCAAATTAATCATATATTAAAAATCATTTATAGTATTATATTAACATCATCCTATCCCAAAATATTATTTAAACCATCATTTGATACCAACTATAAAGACCCATCCTTATTACATTACATAATCTTTAATTTAGTCATTAAATCACTTCCGTTAACATTTATGATCTTTTCACGTTTAGAGATTTAGATAATTGGGACATAATACCTTCATAACATTACACATTATTACATAGTAAATAACAGAAAAATAGTATTCATTTCTTCCAAAATATAAATATTTTCAAATAAAATAATATTTCTTTGAAAATTCATCAAACATTTAACGTGGATTTCTTATTTGTGTTACAAATCTTTATAACATATGAAATTCATTTAAAAACATGGGATGTGCACCAAAACCTCAGTAAGGGATAAAAAAACAAGGATATAACACATTATTCCATGAATACTTTTAACGTATGAAATCATTTAAAAATATGACATATTTTTACCCATATAAACTTACTTTGTAAAACGTAAGATTTCAATGATTTTTCCATAAAAACATATTGAACATAAATAGAACCACAAAGGTATCATGGGGTATTACTTACATAATTTTTTAACCATGTCGGCTAACTTATAATTTTTAACCCTCAAAGCTACATTACAATTTTTGTGACCATCGCAGTTACACTTGGAGTATCCATTCGCTCGACCTCCAACTTACCCATACCCATTGGATAGAATAGATATATAGGTCTCACCCTTCATCATAGTCAATTCCCAAGAACTAGAACATAATCTTACAACATTAAGAATTTCATTAAAACATTTCTTTTAAATTTTGTAAAATTGAATTTTAAAAGATGTTTTAAAAGAAAAGTCCCTTATAAATATAGTATAATTTAATATAAACTCAATAGAGTGAATGGAATATGTATATAAACAATAAATACACATTTAAGATTCTTAAATAATGGTTAAAATAGTTTTATTAATATATTAAAAAATATATTCATGTTTTAATACCATATATGATAATTTCATTATATCATTTCTCCCATTAATTGTTAGTATTTTTCCCTTTCCATTGTTTTGGGTAGGTTCATTATATGATTTACAAGATCGGTTCATGATGGTTGTTCTTGTCGATTGAAAGTGACATACCAGAAATTGAATGAAATGGTATTTACATATTTTAGGAATAATAAATTATACCGTTCATATTTTTTAATTCTTACATGAGTATGATTCATAAGTTAAATCATTATTGATATTTTTAGGTCATTTTGGCTATTCTTCGATCGTAAGAAACTTGTTTTGTTTTATATATTTATAACATGTGTTAAAAAAGATTCTAGAAAGTTATATGCAATATAATAAATAAATTATAACTTGGTTAAAACATAAAAATGGTTTCATGATCAGTCGTGAATGAAGTAAATGAAATTGAAATCACATCATCCACGATGTTAGTAAATCGACACATCACAGACTGTGCAATAATTTCTTGAATACATATGAGAGGAGAAGATGTATAATGGTGAATCATCCATAAAAATTATTAAATACATAACATGTAAGATACTAGATCATTCATTCCTCTTGGATAAGGGTCTTTGGGGAAAGAATAATAACAGAAAAAAATTAAAAATGAAAAGAAAGAATACAAAATAGGATGTTTACCTCTTGATATCTTCTCCTTGAGATCCTTCTTAAGGCATTTGGTTTTGGACGTTTGGTGAGACCAGAATCTCTAGGATGGGAGGAAGGGCCTTGGGAGGAATATTGGGAAGCTCTTAGGTAAGGATCAAGGCTTTAGAGGTGTGGGAGGAAGAGGGGAATAAGGGTAGTATATATAGTGGATGAGAGGAGGTATTTTTCATTATTTTAATCATTATTTTAATATTTTTGATCATGAATATGAATAGTATTAATTCATGTGACCAAAAATTGTAATAATAGAATGTGAGTTCTAACCAAGTGGTCTTACATCACTTATGAAGTCATAAATAGTTTATTTATATGATAATTTGAATATACGGTATTTTATCATACTTCACTATTCATAAAATATTCATGAATTCCAGAAAAATTCTAAAAATTGACCCTAACCATTTTTCAATGATTGGAATTAAAAAATGAACTCCATTTTTTTAAAATATTTTTCTATATATTAATAATTTAATTTTTATATAAAATCATAATTTATTCAAATAATAATAATTTAAATCTATAACTATTTTTTAACACCTTGAAAAATAAATCAAGATGTCTTTATCTTAAATATTAAATAAAATAAATAATGATAAAATTTACTATTGATTTGGTTCGTATTGCTATTCTTATCACTATTCATAATGGTATGTTACTATTCACCTAGAAAAGTTGGTCTTATCGGACTCCAAATAACTTACTGATCACAATTATATATGACTGTTTTTTAAAATCCAAAACTAGGAAGTCGACAAATTATGTTACAAGGCTAGTTATAAATAACTAATCAAAAAAATGTTTCATACATTTCAATTTTTCTAAAACATAGGGTGTTAATGAGTTTTTTAGGAATATGAGTTTCATTTACTTGAAAATTTGGAGTCTTAGTGGGTGTGTTCATGGACTCATCAAATACTGAGGCATTTGTTTCATGGGAAGTTCCCAAGATTATGGTAGAGTTTGTGTTTAAATTTTCTTGAATTTTAGATTCATTGAATAATTTGATATGGAAAGATGATTCTGTCACCTGGATTGATCAATTTTAGGTAGATTTCAACTACATAAAGGATAGGTTGATTAGTGCCCCATACTTCAGTTTCAAGAGGAAGGGGAAATGTTTGAGTTGAATTATGTGGCTTCTCATCTGGTGTTAATATTTTTCTTCATGTAGAAATTCGTAGTTACCTCTTTTTATTCTACCCAGTTGCATCCTCAAAAGTGTAACCATGCCACTCATGAACTATAGTTGACAGTAGTAATGCTTTCCCTGATGATGTGGATACATTTCCTCAATGGTGAATTCTTTGTGCTCTTCACATAACACAATATTATAAGGTATGTTTTAAATCAGTGGGATTTAAACCTGTATTAGTATATGTGGATTGAGTTTCTCTTGGATTATAATTTTTAAATATCACACACCCTATAAAAGGTAATTTTATTCACTGATATGCTAAGGTGAAAGTCACTGGGAGATATTGTTCAGGAGTTTGGAGATATATAGAATGGGATGGAAGATTTTGCAGTAATGCATCTAAATGTGGAGGAAGTCAGCAGAAAATATTTTCTCTATTAGATAACAGTGGAATCATATCTAATGAAGAAGGTGAAGGATTATTAGTGGATAGTCATATAGGTGTAAGTAATGAGAGAATGTGTTAGTAATGGTGATTCTCTAAAGGGGTGGTTCTAGGATTATAAGAGTAGTATATTATTTCAAGTATGGGAATTTTTCATTTTCCCATGAGTAGGGGAGTTATCTATGACTTTCACATCCCACCCATAGTAGTTCATCAAGGTGTATCCAAAATATATCATGGTCTCAGGAGGTATCATTGGTGTATTGTGATGAATTGGTCAATGAAACTGTTTTTGACATGGTGTCTTGTTTTCAAACAAGTGATAGAAAAGAACTATTTTCTAATAGGTTTATTATATCCCTTTAATATCCTTGATTAGTAGTGGGAGGAAATATTCATTGATTTTATCACTGGGTTACCGTAGGTCTAGATATTTTCTGCTTCCATTTGGGTAATCATGGATAGAATGATGATCTCAACCAATTTTTTCAATGATTAATCAGTTGACTGTTGTGGATGCTTTGACAAGGTGGTATATGGATGAGGTTGGGAGACTCCATGGAATGACAAAGACTATTTATTTGATCATGATTCTTATTTTACATTCAAATTCTGGAGAGGAAGGATTCATGTCATTTCCTTCCAGTTATACCATATCTATATTTTCTATCCCTATAATATGGGAAGACAGATTAGACAATCTAGATACTCGAGGATATGTTTCGTTCTTACATTGTTGACTTTAGCAGATTTTTGGTGATCCACCTACCATTGTTTAATTTTTACTACAAAAAAATTCATCACTCATCCATCATTTCGGATCTATTTGATACATTTTATGGGTGGTCATATCATTCACTATTGTTCTATAATGAGTTTAGGGAAATAGAATGTTTTGGTCCTGATGTGGTGTAGATCACAATAGAGAATATCCTAGTGGTTTAAGAGTGGATGAAGGCAGTACATAACCACCAAAGGCCTTTGTGGATCTTAGATGAAGTCCCCAAGAGTTTGAGGTCTGAGACTATGTGTTCTTTAATGCTACCCCTCATTATAGTAAGTTGATGTTTTGATGAGGAAGTAAGTCCTCTCCAATGTTTATAGGTAATTTTGAGGTGTTTCATTGTTTCAGTGTGTTGAAGTATTAATTGGTGATCCCACCACTGCTTGGCAATGTTCATGACATCTTACACAATCCCAATCTATATCATTATCTTCATGATGAATCTCCAATTTTTGATTTTGTATAGTTGGACATCTAGGATGCCATGGTATTTGTAGTGTGGAGGGTTGAGTTCCCTGATCATCAGGAGAAAGTGTTTCATGGATGAGTATCCCCTTGGTTTGTGTGTTGTGGAGTAATGGTGGAATGTTCGATTGTTTTTGGTAGGGGAATACATGTGGGCCCAATACCATGAGTTGTTAGATTATTGATATTTCTAGTTGGACTACTTATCTAGTTTTATTTAATAAAGATGATGTATTTAACTATATGATTTATGTGATTCAAAATATACACCATGGTTAATAATGATTTCACTTGGATTTTTGTTGTATTCTGGAAATATGTGGTTGTGTTATTTTTATAGAGATGTCATTGAGGGTAAACTCACATGTGATTTTCTATACCTCCTTCCCCTTTTCTTTTGGGTTCTATTTATATTATCAAGGATAAGAATTATTTTTTAGATATATCATATAATGAATTTGGTTCTTAAATACTTAATTTTTATTTTTCCAATGGTTGTTTGAATCAAGGGAGTGTTTAGGGTCTTATTCCCCTAAATATTTTCAATTTGTTTCACATAGTGTGTTCTTTTTTCTCATTTTGAAGCACTTTGTTCCAATGATTGATTTTTTCCTTTATACAATCAATAGTTTTTTTAAAATTTATATCATTTTTTTCTAACGATCAATCTATTCGTTTACTGATTTTGTAGTTTTTTTTTCTCATTGTCATTTTTTCCTTCAAAAGATCGATTATTTTTTCTCGTATTCTGTCAGTTTTTTCTCATGATTGATCAATTCATTTTCATGGTTGATAGTTTCCTATCATTATAGATTATTTACTATTCATGTTCAATCCATTTCTTCACACAATCAATAATTTTTTTTCATGTTCAATTAGTTTTTTCACATGGTATATCTATTCCATCACATAGTGGATATTTTTATGATAACTGGATTGTTCTCAAGGTTGATTATTTTTGTTCTCATGGTCAATTATTTCCATCTCACAATTGATTGCTTATTCTCATGGTTTATTTGTTCCTTCACACAGTGGATAGTTTTTTCTCCTGGATGGTATATTCCGTTTACCAATAGATAATATTTTTTCATGGATGTTTACTTTTCTCCCATGAAAGATCCATTATCATTGGTGATCTCTTCTCATGGTCGATCCCTTTACACCAGTATTGCATCATTTTATATAATTCCCAATTTTTCAAAATAAATAATTTTTATAGAAAGATAATAAAAATGACATTAACATTAAATTACGGTTTTCAATCATAACAAAAAAATATACAATCAAATTTTCATCGATTTTATCAATTATTTGAATTTTTTATACTTTGTGGTTTTAAATAGTTCATTCCAATTGTTTTAAATGAAACTGAATTTTCGATACATAAAGAGGAAAGATGATTTCCTTATCTTATATGGGAAATTTGGGAAACTATATGTATCGTCATAGAAGTATGTTATTTGATCAAATTTAGTTCTTACTTATTTTCATTAATTCTGTATGAACCAAAACATTGTTCTTAAACTATGATAGTTTTCTTCTTTCACCCTGAGCCTTACATATCATGATGAGAGACGTGTCTGACATCTAGGTTCCTTGCCTATTCCTTATATTAGTGTGTCACACATGATTTGGGATCTTTTTTCTCTTATATATCCCCCTTACTTGTAAGTGTTTTCAATTTATCAATAACTTAGCTTCTTGATATCTAGGATGTTTCATCTACTTATTTTCCCTTATTTTCAGTGTAGCATGTTTGAGAACATATTTTCCTTATAGGGGATCCTTGTTCTATATTATTTTGTGTATCTGTAAAATTATAATTATTTTATTATATTGTGGGTAGTACGGTTAAAAATGTAAGGATAATTAACAATATTAAATTGAATTAAATGGGAAGGGGAGTAACTGAATGTTTTTTTCTTGTTATTGATGATTTTTTTTCCCTTTAACAGTATGATCTATTATGATACTAATGGCTTTAGATTTTAGTAATTTCAAAACCCTATTATCGATTGATATACAATTATTTTTTAAGACACCACTTAAAAAAGTATTAATGCATATATTCAGATAAGAATTGGTTACCCATGATAATTGGGAACTATCTGAAATTACCCCTACAAGAAAATATTATTAAATGTGAAATATCCCTATAAATTAATAATGGTAAAATATTTAGACTGTAAATTTTATGTTTTGTATTTCTAGTATGGATTTTTTGGCCTTTTGGTTGGGTAGCCATTATGGGGTGTGTTTCATGAGAGTGGTGATTGGTTTAGATGTGGGATGTTTTATAGACAGTGTATGTGTGGTTACAAATATGTGGTTCTTGTGGTAATAACATGGGTTGTAAAGTGATTCCTTGTTATATTATCATATTAGATAATGAATAAAACTATTATGTATGGAATTTAATAATGTGGGTTGGTAATTCTACTATGGAAAATTAATTAATTAATTTGATGATACTGAACGGGCTAGAATTAAATGTGAATTTAAAAAAAAATGTGGGATATAATTGTTTTTCACCAAATATGAAATTAATTAGATTAAATAATTAATGGAATTTGGTAATATAATATTATGTAAAGAGGTCAAATATGTAACTACAAATAGGAAATTGGTTGAATGTGTGCCTGTTTGGTGTGGTGGAGTTGCATCTATTTGGTGAAAGCATTTGATACTGCTTGTATGGGGTTGATGATAAGGTGATGGTGGTGAAGTATTGATGTGAAACTTTTAGGATAGGATTGTGTGTTTTAAATTTATGTGTTTGAATAAATTTGTTCACTTTCATGTTAGATTTATATTATCCCTGCCTACATTGAGTATTATGTATTGATACCTAGATGCTTTGGGGGGTGTTTTTCCAAGCATCTAGAAAAAAAGGAATATAGGGTTTATTACCCTTTCTTCCATACTCTTTCTTCAGTATTAGTATCGTGAAATGGAACAGATGGTGAATGTTCCTAAGCCTTGATGATGACACAGTTTTTATAGTTGCATGATGATGATATGATTCGATATGTAGTGAGGGTCATGTGTGTTATAAGGAAGGGACATGTTTTTTGTCCATCACATCCATACTGACATACTTCCCTATATTTGATATTACAATTGCATGTGTGATGATATAATCACAATATGATATATGTTCATGATGAAGTTGATGTCAACACGATATGTTTGTCCCAAAGGAAGGATATAGTTGGTAGGGTTGTGTCCTAACCCACATTAGAGGTGGTTGGGTACGAGTTAAAGAGATTGTATGGACAGGATGGGAGCACATGAACTTTGAAATTAATGAATCATAGAAGAAACTTAGTTGGAAAGTGGATGAGGATATCCTTTATTGATGTTTTCGTATTATTATCTTACTAATTTATTTGAGGTATTTGGTGAGGGGTTCGAGGTGAGGTTGGGATAGATAAATGATCATTCAAGGTACTTGATGGTTTTATTATCTATTCACTGGCCAAATAGTATTCTATTTTCACATTTTCTTGGGAATAATCGGGTATGATACTTTTGAGTGTATATGTTATTCTCATTATACATATATAATCTATTTTTTAGGTTTCTAGGAGGGTTGTAGATGCCATTATAGAAATTACTAGCTTAAATATCAATGTTATTGTTGGTTCTCTATTTTTGTTTTCTCTTGATAAATTTCTCATATTGTGGGTAATAACTCCCATTTAAGTATTTTACACCTTTGATTATAGTCAAAAAAACAATGTCCTACAAGATGTGGGACTTCGGGAATCACTCCCTCTCTTAACTACCATCCCATTATAGATACTAATGGATGGGGGTCATTATACATGTGTAGGATAAATAAACTCATGAATTTTTAATTGAAATGATTCATATGAAATCAACCAATCATTCATCATCAAAACAAATCTAAGGACCTTCAATGAAGCATCACTATAACTAAAAAACTAACCACTTCTAAATGGGAAGGCTAATAGTTGAGGATTAACTCATATTATTTTGAATTCCTAAAAAATCATTGCATTTTTTTCTAGATTAATTTAATTATTTTTCATGTTAACATAGTTAGTGGGAAAGATAACTGAGTGAATTTTTAAACATACCATCTGTTGTAACCTATTTATCAAATAAAACATCAAAACATAGTAACATTTGTAGTTCTTGGCCACTATTACTCTATTTTAGTTTTAATAAAATCTTAGGCAATGTAATATTTAGAAACAATGCACCCAAGGATTGAAACCTATTATAAAAAAAATCACATATTATAAATTTCCTTTAAAAAATAATTCATTTTTAAGCCTGTAGAAAAATCATTAGATGTTTCCATGTTCCACTTAAATTTTAGAATAAACTATAATTTCATTCATGAAAACTACAAATAAATTATCGAAAACTAATGGACACTATATTAATAAGATATATAAATATAGTGGGTGAATTTTTTAATCTGAAATGCATAAACACAAACTAATATTGATTATTCCTAGTATCCAATGTCATCATTAGAATTTTTCTTCATTAAATAGAATCAGGTGATACACAAACCTAAGATTAATAATCTTAAAATATTGATCACCCTAGAGATAATCAAAAAATAAAATGATATAAGGAAACAAATTATTATTCTTAATAGTTATGTTATTAAGTCCTCTATAATCAATGAAACACTTTATCGAACCATCATTATTTTTAACAAAAACAAATGAGGACCCAAGGTTAAGTGAAAGGATAAATGAAACACATATAATGAAACTATTATAACTAATTTTTCAATTACAATGGTTCTATTGGAGATATCATTATATGTGTTTTTAAATTATCATAGTGTCAATAACTAGTTCAATAGTAAATTAAACCTCTCTATCATGAATAACACCAAGAAAATAATTAGAATATACATAGGGATAATCATTTACTAATAGTACAAATTGTTTTTGACTAGTTTCCTTCTTCTCAAAAATATATACAAGTTAAATTTCACACCAACCTTAATTCAGTTTCTCTGCTTATTTATATGTTATAAAAGGAATGAATTCATTCTATTATATGTAATAAACCGCATTCTAAAAATAACATCCTTAGATCTGGGATTTATTATTGAATGATAAAATAAAATCCAATAAATACCCATAATTACATCAGACTCTAAAATGTGGATGAATAAAAAGTTTATATAAAAAAACTATTCTGTAGAATATAATAAGAAGATTGCTAAATTAATATTTTCTTAATACCACCCCCTTTAATTTTTACCAAAATTTTTAACATAATTTATTAAGATAGTATTTATATTTTAATTGAGAATCTCATTGAAATAAAAGAAAGTGTGGATCCTGAATCAATTAATTAATTGGAATAGTTTGAGAAAATAGATAATGTACATATAACTGCTTCAATTGAGGACCGATCATAATTAATATTAGTATCAAAATATTTCTCCTCTACTTTTTACTTTATATCATTATGATTCCTAACCAAATCAACTGACTTTGAACATGCTTTAGCATAATTACCCAACTTATAGCAATTAAAATTAGCATGGTTGTATAAATATTGGGTTTCCTATTACTGGTCTGACCAAAACTCATTTATTTATAGGAATGAAATAAATTAATAACCTTACTGAATCAATGAATCTTTCAGGATTATATCAAACATTCTTTAACATGTATTTTTCCATATTTGGAATATTGGGGGGGGGGGGGTTTCCTCCCGAATTTGTTATTGAGTACCTCTTAATTTCATTCCAAAATTACTAATTCTTATTCTTGAATGCATGGGGTATATATGTGTTATAAAACCCCATCAAAATTTTTAAAAAAAAATTTAACAACATCCTCATAATTTTAAATCCATGATAGGTTATAGATCTTCATAAACAAGATTTCAGAACTATGGAAAATCAATAAATTTTATTTTCATGGTCTAGAACAAAATTTGATGCATACTTGGATAGTGTGGAAAAATTTTCTTTGTAATCAACCATTGATTATTATTTTTTATTTCTTTAACTCCATAAATTACCTTCCCATTATATGTTGAATAACATTTGGAAAATTCTCTACAAGAAAATTATCTTAAAAAACTATCCACTTGATGTAATATATGTTATCTTTTTCTTAGTATTATATATTAAACACCACCATAGATCTAATTTACCTTAAAATGATAAATAGATTGTGTTTCATTTTGGTTTTATTTACATCAAAAAACACGAAATATATTCTCTGATGTATTAATACATCCTTTATCTTTCACTAGGTCTGATGATCCACTGAATGTCAGAGGGTGATATTTCATTAAATTAATCAATACTAACGTGATCCTATATGTAGATTTTTGTCACTCTCTTTAATGGTAATAGCCATTAATAGCCTATGTTAACTGAGATAAAACTACTAAAAACAATTTTATTCCAATCATTCCTGTTTACTAATTCAAATGTTTGTTTTCCCCATGATTCCATCCTACTTCAACAACTACTTTTACAATATGGAAATATATTCTAAATAGGCATTTTTTAGATAACTAAATATGTTAAATCATCAAAATATATCATCATTGTAATATAAAAATAAATTAAAATCTCTTTAAATTTCCTTTTAAAAATTTCCTAACCTCTAATGTTATATAAACCCTCACATTAATGCCAACTATAACACATTGAATCATAAAGAATCCAATATTGCATGATTTATAACAATGTTATCACTTAATTAAATTTCCATGATCTTTTAGGAGTATAGTGTTAGAAAAATAATAAAACCATTACATAAAAAAGTGGAAACATCCACATAGTGAATATTTTTCTGTCAAAAAAGTTCTTTATGTTTACCATTTGTTTCATTCAAGACAAACTTTTTATTTTAAGATAAGACATCAAGGTGAAAGTATTAGACTTTCTATAGTTTCTACACATCCTTATATCCTATATTTTTTTTGAAAATATAGGATGAGAAAAAAATATTAGTAAGTTATATAAAAATAAATAAAACCTATTATTCAAGTGAAAGTAATGAAAACCAAGGAAAATTTTTACCATTTTCATAAAAAACATTTTACATATAAAGTAAACATATATTCTTCATAAATTATAAAAATTACTCAAGAAAACCTTTGAAACCATTTTGTATGAATTGGGAAACAATAAATTCACAATGATGAACATGAGAACTCATGAAATAATTATTTTAAAAATAAACCATTTACGTTTAAATAGTTTATAAGAATTCCATATCTCATGAAATAAAAAAAATCCATAAAACCCCTTAAAAAGTATAAAATAAGAATCTTAGAGAGTCATATTAATGACCCATGTTCACTTCTGTTTATACCATTATTGAATAACTGATGCCCAATTATTACCATGGCACTAGCCTACCTGGTTATCTCCCACATTTTTCATCTTAGAAGAATAAATCATTCCCCAATGCATTAGAGAGATATATTAGGTCCCTCTATATCATAAGAAATATCAATCTCACCCATCATCATGTATAATTCTCTTGTATTGTATCATGAAAAAAGAAATCATAATATTTTACTTTTTACTATAAATCCATTAAAAACTCGTTTGAACACAAAACAAAAATAACAATCCATTTTAATATAAAAATCAAGAGAAATATCCATTTATTATGAAATAAATAATAAATTAAAATTTATTAGAATAATGGGAATACTATATTTACATAAAAACCATGAAAACATAAGGAGAAATAATGATGATGAATAATGGTTATGGTAGTGGTAAAAGGCGGTCATGTGGTAATCATTAAAAAACATTCATTTTTTACTTTTGTAAAAAGGGTAAAAAGTTTCTTATTTATAAAATATCAAATGTATTATTTTTTAAAAATTTTGTAAATAAATTAAATTATTTTAAATAAAACTTAAGGAAGTTAAGAAAAATTAATCACATCATTTCATAGAGACGGTAGTACATGCGTACAGGTGAATTGCATTTTCATTTTCATAATGGATAAAATTTAAAAAAAAGTAGACAAATTTTTAACAATATAGAAACATAATAATATTATAATAATATTATTTATTCATTAAATCCATCATTATGACAATCCATGTAAGGAAGAAATGAAAAATAAATTACATCACTTCATAAAGGTGGTAATTCACATATATGCATCAGAAATGTTATCATTTCCTAGTCGATGGAAGGGTAAAATGGTATGAAATATATTATATTTATAAAATCATAATTATTTCTTAAATATCATATATATATATATATTCTATCATTTTAATCACTCATATGATGTGGTGATAAAAAACAAAATACATCACTTTATGGTGGTCATAGATCACACGTACACACGCGTGATGTTTTCATTTCACATAGGATGTAAAAGAGGTAGAACATATTTGTTTCATCAACATAATAACATTTAATTTTAGATAATATACATATTTAATTATTTTTTAATGGTTATAATCGATTTATAATGATGAATAAATAATATATAAACTTGAATGATTTTGTTTGGGTCTTATAAATCCTCCATGATTTACATATTTGGATTATACATTAAGAATTATAATATAGGAATTATGAGGAAAAGTGAACTAGAGGAGATTGGGAGGAGATTTTTTGTTGGATTGTGGTATATATTGTTCTTGCAAGAGAGAGAAAAGAGTTTTGAGAGGTGAGGAGAATATATTAGTCACACTCTTTTAAATATTAAGAACATTGAAATAATTTAACGTCATTTTCAAGGGAAACTGGAACCAAGATAGCCCATGTTTTAATATATGATACTGTATGTTCAAAATACACTAAACCAATCATATTTATACATGTTTTAGAGATATATGAATCATTATTCCTTAGTTTACCCCCCTCGTTTAACCTTTTTACTCTTACTGTGGTGATATACTTTTACCATGATAATTATTCATTATAACTAAAAATGAAGTTGAACTCATTAAAGAATTTGAATATTTTGATTCCAAATATGGAATATAATTGTTAATATTAAATTTCAAAAATTTTATGAAACTAATTATAATATATGTACACAAAACACATAAAAATATTTTTTTATGAAAAATTATTTTTATCTATAAAAAACGAAGTTCGTCTTAATTAGGAAAAAGACAATTGAGTTGTGGTTCATACCAAAAAATATTGGATTATTATTAAAAAAAAATAAGTTTATTTAAAATTAAAACCATGAAAAAAATAATGGTACCTTCCAACCAAACTATTAATTGAAAATATCCCCAAAAATTAATTAGAATGAAATATAAATTGTATTCCAAAAAATAAAGAATGGGTTATCCAAATCAAGATAAATTTTTAAAAAATTTATTTTACTCATTAAATACATATTTTATTGATCCAAAGGTTCATGAATTTTTTAAATCAATCTAACATTATGACGATGTCATTAAAGTTACGGTGTGTGTAAAAAATTGTATTTTTAAAAAATCACCCATAAATCAACACTTTTAGAAAAAATAAAAAAAATTAACCAAAGAATAATATGATATTATACATACAAAAATTAATTTATTTTTATAAAATTAAATTTCTAAAATCAGTAAATTAAAATTTTAAATAGAACCATCTAGACATGGAAACACAATTTAGTTAAATAAAACATTTTATTTTTCAGTTGAAAAATTATTTAATATTATTTATGAAACTATAATGAACAAGAATACATTATGTAAATACATATAAATAATAATATTTATTTGTTTATAAGATTATCTGGGTTGTCACAATAATTCATTGGCCCCAATCCCTTAGGGTTACCTATATTGAACACTCAGGGTCTTAACTAATGTTTAATTTGGACGGAACCTAAAACGTAGTCTTTTGGGGGGATTACTAAATTATCTTTCCATTAAATTAGTTTTAGAAATATTCACTAAAGTTGAAACCATGAAATGTAGGTATTAATTTCATTGTGGTATGTTTTTAAGTAAACCATGTCACATTGACGATTCCTACACAATGGTTCTGGGCAAAAAAGTATTTACATTATGTGATAATGTATACTAACTGAATATTTTTCCAATTAAAGTGTATAATTAGCCAATAAAAATTATATTATAGTATTATATAAGTAAATATGATCAATTTTTGTGTTAAATGATTCAAATATACATTTCTAAGTAGTTAATATATGTTTTTTAAGATTCACTGTTATAATTAAATGTCAAAAAAATAAATTGAGCCTCATGAATTATTCATAGTCTTTATAAAAGGAGGATATGTTCATTATGATGGTGGTGAGAATTGTATACATGTTATACTAGATATAAACTACATGTAAAAACCCAGACTCGAGTAACATAGTGCATGTGACTACTTTATTATAATGGAATATATTCAAGGGGTCAAATACCAAATCACCAATCAGATTAGTAGTCTTAGAGAGTTAGATAAATACATGATACACATATTACATTAGGGATAAAAATTAAAACATAGTAATGGAAAATTTTCAGCATCTGTGATCTCATGTAATGAATTCTTATTTATATCATAGGAGAGGGAAAAAAGTGTGATCTCTAATAGTGAGTAATATTTATGTATATTAGATTATGTCATGAATCAATAAGTCATAATCAATAATGAAATTTATATAAATGAATAAATTTTCCATTTATTCAATTAATTGACTATCATAATATGATAAGGCATAATCAATATAAAATGTTAAATATTTGAAAATGCATTCCACTAAATAACTCGAGCACAAAATGCATCAATAGATAATATCAATTAAAAAATCTCATAGGTAATAATAACTGAATTCTAAATGAAGGAAATGCCTAAATTTTCACATCATGATATCAAACATCATGATATATATATATACTCAAGTGTATGAACAAAATTATTTCTTGAGTTAAGGATATTTTACATTCTATAAATTTTATATTATAATGCTTAATTATAGAATAATAAGAATACCCTTTTAGGTCATAGAGGTATCATGGGTTTCCAGTGCTGATTCGGAGCCCAAAACCCATCCTTTTGTGTGAAAAGGGACTGGTTGATTGTTAGTAAAAACAATTCTAGGAAGGTTGCATGGTTACTTATTACTATGTGAGGTCGGACAGTGGATTCCTATATGATGAATTGTTATAGAAATAATTTGATTTTAGGCATGCAATCATGCGTCCCTGAGTACAATTTTTGATAGTAGACATAGAAATGGTTTACACACAGTTTTTCAAACCATGAACAAAAACCATGTGATGTTCCACATCCTACAGTAAAGGGTAAGTAGTTGGAAAACGTTTTGTACAATTTTGTTGACCAGTTAATTGGGTGAAATTAACAAATTTACCCCAAATAATCTATTAATCAAAATTTTATTTGTCTATTCTTCTAACTTCCAAAAGTATCACCCTTTGGGAGATATACTTGGAAATTATTATAGAATGTGGGAGGTATCCTCCAACTGAGTGTGGAATTGACAACCATCTATATCATTGAACATTAGTTGATAAGATATCAATTTCTTTTATGTCATTCCAAAATTGTATTGTTATTAGATATGATATTTATGTTCAAGAAAATATTCCTAAATTGAATTTCATCATCTATTCTTTGATTTTATTCTGATCTATGTCAAATAAAAATCTGATACTAGATGATATATCAATTAAAAACCAACATTACATGGTCTCATGCATTTTCCTTAAAGTCATATTTTTATATATGTGTAATTGTGTTGTGTTCCCAATTATATGAGAGATGCCCAAGAAATGGATTTTAATCCTTTATTTAAAATTGTAGGTATGAACTGTATAATTAACAGAACCCTTTAACAAATGATTATTGTATATGATCCCTGAATAGAAACCCCTTTTTTGTTGATTGATTAAATATGCCACCATGGATGTAATATGTTTCGAACTACCTTTTAAGAGGCCATTAACCCTTTCCCTGGGATGTTAAATGATAAATTGTAAATTAAAATTTAATTGTATTATGAAATAAATTACTAATTGTTTAAATAAATGAGATTGATTTTCCATGACCCTCAGATCATCCATGTAATTAATTTTCAAATATTTAGTTTCATTTTTTAAATGAAATTTCAATTATAGTAATTAAGTGGAAAGCCATTTAAGATTATCACATGCATTGATCCACCTTTGGAGGGGAGATTTAAATGAATTGTTCTTTGTGATGACCTTGACAAGATTAATTCATGTTGAATAAATGGTATTGAATGAATGTTATGACGTATCTAGAGTGACACTTGGGTTCTTATGCGAACTCCTTAGGTGGACGCATTTGGCTGTTGCCTTGCATATTATTGAGTGACACTTAGAATCCCTTATGGATAGACAATGATAGACTCATGAGGGTTGACTATTATATGTTTAGTGACACATGGAATCAATATGAATTCCCAAGGATGGACTAAAAAGGCAGTTGATCATATACACCCTAGGTGACACTTGGGCTCTATTAGTGTTCCTCTAAGGACAGATTCTAATAGAATTTATGTTACTCCATAGCTCAAGCTATACAAGTATTCCAATAGGGAATAGCTAACATGGTCTCATAGGTTTCATGGTTCATGTTTCGCCTAGAGTGATCCATGGATTCCAAATTAGGAATTACAGGGATGGTCATAGGTGTTGAATTGAATAATATATTAAATGATTTATATGATGCATCTTCCTATTAAAATCACAAGATTGGATTCTTCTAGTGCCTTATTCCTTAAAAATGGCATGGTTAGGCATCTCTTGATTACATATCATTACGGGGTACATCATGATTGTGTCAGGTCTGAAAAAATATTTATTAAATAAAAATAAATAATTAAAAGAGAAAGTAATGACTATTCATTCTGAGAGAATATGTGTTATAGAGAAGTAGGTAGCAATGGAAGAGTGTTCATGGGAACCCAGACCTTTATGGTTTTTTTACATCCTATGCCTTCAGACTTATTTTATTACTTCTTACACAGTATTATCATTATATATTCATTTAATGGGTGGAACTAGACCATTGGGTGATTTAGTAATGGGATTTAATAATATAATCTATTAGGGATATTATGGTGTACCAAAATATACTGTATTATTATAGGTATAGATAAGGGAAAGTTCCCTGATATTGGTTTTTGATTGATACTTAGGAGCATGGGAGAATTGGACCGAGATGAGGCTCATCATTCTAGTTGAACAATTTTTGTGTTTTTGAAATTTTTTTACATGTACCATACACCTTCCATGTATATATGTTTTGGATTTTTTTGTAGACTCATTACAATACATATAGGGTCATCATTTTTTTATGAGATTCCTTCTTGTTCGGTTTATTTATATTTACATCTAGATGGTTATCTATTTCTTAACAGTATTATTTATTCTATTATATAATGTCATTGATATCCAACTATGTTACACTTTGGTAATGAGGGAATAGTCTCCCAATAAACATACATAGGCCCTCATTTCTAGTCAGAAACCTATGGAATTCAAGGAGATGAACTTTAGGCGATGCTGTCAATTGGGCTCAGGGAACTATGTAGTGGAATATAAGTCTGGGGTGTTACAATGTGGTATTAGAGTGTCTTCTTTTCTAGTTTTCTTTATTTTGTTGATATAATATAATGTGATACGATGTAATATAAATTTGGTAATGAGCGGTACTTGCGTGTAGCTAGCCATCATATTGGATAAATGCAAATTGTCTGGAATGATATTTTGGTTTTTTAGATTTTGACTATTTATATTGATTTGATTCCACTATTGGGTTATAAATTTGAATTGTGATGTTGTCATTGATAAGATAGTGGGATCTATTTTGTTTGTAACCTGATGAGGTGAGGGCATGTCATCTCAATGCATCATTGTTGGGGCTTTTTAGAAATCCCATTCTATGCATTAGGCCATTTTATTTACAATGTATTACTTGATTTCATGTTGTTGTCATATTTCCACGATAGATATATATTCTATTTGATAGTTTACCTATGCAATGTTTTGAAAAACATGGTTGGTACATTGAGTTAATATTGTAACCAAATCATTTTTTTCCCATTTAGGCTATAGAATACAACATATTCAGCCAATTTTGGCACTTTGAGTCACGGACCAAGAGTTTAATGGACTGGAACCGTTTATGGAGTGAATGACATGTACACCATATTTTGGTTCATGAGGAGAATGGGAACTTATGTACTGGAATTTGTGAACCATTTGGTTCAACCATTAATAATTAATTATTATATAATTTAATTGAAATGATGATAAAAGGAAACTAAACATTTTTATAGTAGAGAACATCACCTAGTCCCAACCATAGTAGTGGGAAGTAGATATAATTTATGTCACTACCCGTCCTCGGGGCCCATGTCGTGACTACCCCAAGCCCGCCTTCCATAGGCCAGGGGCTGGCGACAAGCACCAAGGTGTAATTCATGGTAAAAAGGGAAGGAATTTCCATTGTAAAGTAAACAGACACCACAGAGCAAGCAAGCAGAAGTAAACACTGAGTAAAAACTGGGTACAATAGTAAGTGAGAAAAAGTAAGTGGGCCAGAATACAAACCCAAACTGAAAGTAAAATACGACTGAAAGGAACTACAACAACTGTAAAGTAAAGCCGTTACGACGAGCCGTCCTCTGGTACTCCCACCTGAAGGGTGGGTACAGATATCCTCCATAGCTCCTCGGGTCTAGCTGTCCGCTCCGAGTACGTCCCGCCCAGTGGTCCACCTACAGGTATCGTCCGGCTCCGCAAGCCTCAACCACGATCAGCGTTGTCCGTCGTATGCAACTAACACAACGTAGTGCCGGTATATCCCATTCAGGGGTGAGTTTAAGCTACTCAGTAGGGACCCCGAGACCCCCGAAGGTCTCCCAAAATCCACAAAGGATAATCCACAAAGGAAGATAAAATCACAAAGTAACATCCGTCACCACTTAGGTAAATTCCCATACATATACCGAAGTCATCAATTCTCGTTCGGCTCCAACATCCGAGCCCAAGTACAACCCAGTCCACATAAGAAGCACAACCCAATCCACACAGGAAAGCATAACGTAATCCACACAGGATAACAAGTCAATCTTATCGAAGATAAGAATTGAAAGTCAAGATTCAGCTCACATAGGTATACTTCTTCGTAAGACGATAGAGATGATCAGATATTTCCACTAATTCATCTAAGCCGTCGGACCCACACAGGATCGATAGGTACTAACCCCCGCAATGAACCACAAAGGATCGATAGGTAACTAACCCCCGCAATGACGCACAAAGGATCAGTAGGTAACTAACCCCCGCAATGACCCATAAAGGATCGATAGGTAACTGACCCCCGCAATGACCCACAAAGGATCGATAGGTAACTAACCCCCACAATGACCCACATAGGTTCGGACCCACACAGGATCTGTAGGCGCTGGCCCACATAGGACCACTGATCGCTGACCCACACAGGATCTGACCCACACAGGATCGGTAGCACTGATCCACGTAGGATCGCTGAGTGTTGTAGTCTTCGTCGTCGAATCCACAAAGGATTTCTGCAAAGTCGTCATCATCGTCATAGTCGCAGCCAGCTCTAGGGTTCCTACATATAGCAAGCTCGTTCGAGAGGGTCCTCTCCACGAGCCGAGGTGCTGATACATCAACTGACACATATTCCAGAGTTGATGTATCCAAAAGTTCCATATCGTCAGCAGGAACTCAACGTGACAGACGGCGCGTCGATCGGACGCCCGGTCTGAGAGTTATTGGCTTTTTCGTTCCAGGGGCCCCGTTGGGTTTTAAGACAAAACCAACCCGACCGTACTCCAACTACGTCCAAACCTCGAGTGGAGTAAGTCAAAAGGTCTGTATCACTTAGAGTAATCCAGAAAAGTCGACGGCACGTCAATCAGACGTCCGGAACTCAATTTATAAGCGTTTCCGCTCCAAGGGCCCGGTTTGTTTCCTGTACGAACCAACCCGGCCGTACCCAAAGTACTCTGAAACCTTGAGTGTAATATACCAAAACGACCGTCCCAATCCAAGGATCACATTTCAGATGATGGTGCATCAATCGAAGGTCTGCATCCCATGTTATAAGCAAAAGACTGTGAGAGGTCCGGTATTAGGGGGTTCGGGCCCGGTCCGACCCGGCCAGACACCCTCTAGGTCGGACCGCTTGGGCACGGCCCGACCCGGCTGGCGCGGCCCGGCGCGGCCTAGCACGGTCCGACCTGGAAGCCCGACCTGGCGGTCCGGCCCGGCGCGCTGGCGCCAGCCAGGGGGCTCGACCGTTCGACTGAGCGGACAGGGGTGCAGGGGGGCGCGCTGGCCCCCGCTAGTCTGTAATCGCGACCCCCATGTGGGGGGCCGATCATGTCCGGCCAGTAGGGGGTCTCGAACCCCCGGCTCCTCCTCTGACCGGTCGGCTCGCTCTGGCCGGCCGGTCCCCCTGCTCTGACACCGGAGGCCTGGAACCGGCCGCCGGTCCCTACTCCTCCATAGTGCGATGGTGTCGCGCCCCTCCGCCACGGCCCCGCTCTAGTCACGGTGCCTTCAAGGTTCTCCGGCGTGGCACGACGGCACCTCAATCTTGCTCGATTCAATGGCGCCGCGTATTCCTTGCCACATGACCCTGCGCGGTGCAATGACACCGTGCCATCGTCGTTCGATTCCACCACAAGGTAGACAAGAGAAAAAGGGGAGGTGGGTCAGTCGTGTTTGTGCGGTCCGGCCCTGTAACACCCGAGACTTTTATGTTATACCATCAAAGGAATCTTTTTCTACACAATACTTGTTTGCCTTGCTTTGCACGCAATCGCGACCTTCCTCGATAGCTTGCGTCGTACGCAATACCGAGTTTCACTAAACAACAATATGCTATTAAAACTAGCCGTTATGAATAGTAATAACCACTTTTTAAAATTTTATAAATTTTATTTTTCAAAATGGACTTCATTTTTGGACTCAGAATATCGAAATTAGCCTAGGGTGAAATTTTGGTATTTTTCTGAAAACTTTCAATTTTTGATGAATAGTGAAACCACTAAGTGGTAGGTTAAAAACTGAATTTTGCATAAAACTTAATTTTACCGCTTCTGTGAATGGAATTTCAAAAATCCGAGAGACACGGTTAATATCAAGGACTAAAATGTGGTTCAATGAGATGAAAATAATTTTTTGGTGAATAGTAACTTTTTACTATTTTTACCGCGGTTAATAGTAAATAGGGTAACTAAGGGTAAATATGATATCAATATTACCCTAACACATGTCCTAATTCTATTGGACAAGTGTAATTCGACCAAAAACAAACTTAGGAATAAAATATGACCATTTAGGCCCACTTGGATTAGATTAGGACATTTATTATTAATTTATTTAAAGAAGGGTTAAAATAGTTAAAATCAAAGTTTAATAAGTAAATCATTTTTTAATATGGGGTTATACATAAG
The DNA here is from genome assembly GCA_963277665.1 of Viscum album. Lineage (NCBI taxonomy): Eukaryota > Viridiplantae > Streptophyta > Magnoliopsida > Santalales > Viscaceae > Viscum > Viscum album. Next base: position 1,296,512,628 of record OY728136.1, read on the forward strand.
ATAAATTCGATTGTAAATATTCATTAGAAAGCTAAAAATATTTCCTACATGATGGTATTTTATTTGTAATTTTTAGACATCAAATAAGTTAATTTATTTATGACACAAAAATGATGCAGTAATTATCTTATTAATGAAATATTGACAAAATTGATAATATAAATACCAAAATAAATGTAATTTGAGACTTTTTATGAATTCCACTAATTTTCTAGGTTACTATGATATATTATTGTTGATTTAATCAACTTGGTTCGAACATATAATTCTGTTATGACTTTCACAAAAATCATATATCAAATAGTGTCAAAATTGACACAAAATAGTTTTTAAATCAAATATTATATTATTAATTGTTATTTTATTCCTAAAAATCTAAGGTTCGGCCAAATGTCTTAGATAAGGATATATATATTAATAATAAACAATTTGGGGTTCGTTTGGCATGTTATAGTAAGTGTATTAACCATATAGTGAAAGAAAACAAAAAGACACGGTAAAAGTTGAATTAATTAACTTAGAGTTAAATCTAATTGATAAGGTTAAATTAATACCCTAAACTTGTCTAAATCCTATTGGTTGATAGGATTTAGACCCATCCCCACTTTAGCTTCGAAATAAGACCCTTTGGAACCATTATAAACCGATTTTGACTTTAATATAAAATAATATTTTGAGATATTCCTAAGGTGCCCCTCTCCTCCCTTATAAAAGGGAACCTCCTCCCCCTCCTCCTCACACCAATTTGAGCACTCAAGCTCGGCCAACCCCTGCCATTTTCTCCTCTCCACTTCCCTAGAATAATCCTAGAGTTCCTGGTCTTCTCCAAAGACCAATCATAGTTCCTTAAGTGGAGGATTCAAAGAGGCGTTCCAAAGAAGAGGTAATATCCATTACCGATCTTTTCAATTTATTTCTTCTTCAACATCTTCTTCTTTAGTTGTTTCATGATAAAGTAATAACATCAGTATTACTTACATACTGATATGTTATTATAAATATGAAACAACCCTAATTCACCTTCTATCCATCCTACGGAAAAATGAAATCACCGCGCGTGCGTACGTACGGAATACCGTCTCCACGCCGTGGTGTAATCTATTTTCCACCATCACATTACAAGGATGGGTATAATGGTGTAATGAGTAACCATATATGATTATTATTAAGTAATATTGATACTGAAATAATATATATATATATACTCCAATACAATTCCACGATCATAGGAACGATATCATCACTCGTGCGTACGTACGGAATACCGTCTCCACGATGTGATGCGACTCGTTCTACATGATCTTCATTTCATAATGATTGTATAAATGAATTGAATGAATGAATATGGTATATACTACACTAATACCATTCTGGAAATGAATTATCTATAACCTAAAGATAAGAATAATAATTTATTCGACAAAACACGCATAAGAACAAAAAGTTATAAAGACCCGAGTAACAAGTAACAATGAAATATTACTAACAAGAAGCTAATAATATGACCATATATGATCTCATATCAATATGTATGATTCTGGAATAAGTAAATAACATTATTTAAACCATTATACAGGAGCTTCGGACACGAACAAAGAATATCGGACCTAAGGTAAGGGAAATATCACAATCTCATTTTTATCCGAGATTGTTTATTCGTAAGTATTCACTGGGGTGTATTTTATCATCCACATCCATGTTTCATCAATATGTAATATTATTTCCATCCACCTACAATTGTTTAAATCCATTTTTACCCTTCGGTGAGTTTTTAGTAATATGTATGAAAGGAATCTTTTGTCGTACGAGGTACTTTTTGACTTTTCCGACAAAAGTACGAAGAATGTTTTTTTTAACTTATACGGCATGGATGGATTTTTAAAACATTATTTCCAAGAAGCTTCCTTTACAAGTTATCAATTTTATTTTTAATAAACTTCTTTTATTTTAAAGTCGTATGACATGTTATGAAAGGAAAAATGTTTTTGAAGAAGAAAGGATATTTTCCTCAAGAATGGAGTTCAAGTGTTTTATCAAAATTATTTTACATCTAAGATAATAAAGGGTTCTGTTTTTATCCCTATTATTAAATTGATTTGTTCATGTTGTGATGGATTTATTTTTATGAATTCCTTTATCTTATATGAATTGATTTATGATGTCATGATGTTTCAAGAATCCCATTTTTGTTACATGTGTTATGCGATGATGTATGTTATATGATTATGTGGCACACATAAGAAAGGATTCATTATAAGATGGGTGGGACCTATATCTCCCTCCAATGCATTGGGTAAAGATTTTATATCTCATGAGAGAGACATGGCTGGAACGGAAGGTTATTTCGGTTCAGTGATACAGGACTGAAACGAGGAGTGAACTCGGTTCAGAAAGGGACTTTGTCCACTAAGATAGTCTTGGAAATGAGTCATGACTAACAAGAAATGATTTTCCATGATTATGTGTGCATGCCACAAAGTTTCAAGTTTTATGTTATGATTATGGGGATCTCATTTTCACTTCTATGATTTATTCCATGTTAAGATATTATGATCTCTTTTGCAGGTTTTGATTTTCATAAAGATATGATATGATTTTTATTTCCTTTATTTGCCCTTGCTGAGCATTTGAGCTCACCCTTTTATGTTTTCTTTTCCCCAGGTCAGGAAGATGGATATTAAGTAGAATATGCTAAAAGGGACCCTAGATATGATGAAATAAATGGGAGACACTGTAGAAGATTTATGAACCAGTTGTTTATGTTTCCCAGTTTCTAAAGACACTATACCTATACGGTCCTTTGTCGTTTTGTCATATGTTGTAATAAGCGTGCTTCAATTTTGAAGTATTAACAATGTATGTAAAGTGTGGGTCGTTATAGTTGGTATCAGAGGAAAGGTATAGTCAACCTTTGGAAACTAGGATGTGAAAGCCATAGTAAGAACCCTAAGGATAAGTCTAAGCATAGAACACAATCTTAGAAATGGCCATGAATAACCTAGGATAAGACCATAAGCATGAAAATTTTATTCTTGAATTATGTGGTTTCCTATTATAATTAGTGTTGCTCACACTATTATTCTTGGTTTTAGTCAATGGCTGGAACCCGAAGGAACCGTGTTAATGCGGAATGCGATGGGCAATGCAATGATTGTCCCCCTGAGCAACCAAACGATATGGGAGCTGGAATGCCAAATCTTGTAGCCATGCTCACACAACTTTCTCAAGCTATGAATCATGCAGGATTTCCAAACGAACAAAGGAGGGAGCAACATTCTGTTGAATCCTTCATGAGGCAGCGTCCATCATCTTTCAGCGGGTCTACTGATCCATTAGTTGCTGAACAATGGATTAGTACTACTGAAAAGATATTTTCAGTTCTTCAATGTTCTGAGCATGATAAAGTCATCCTAGCAGTGTATCGTTTGGAAGGAGATGCGGATCAATGGTGGAATCTTGTTAAGAATACGAGGCAAAGGGATGAAATTGAGTCTATGGAATGGGACGAGTTCAAGAACTTATTTTTCAATAAGTACTTCCCTCGTATTCTCCGAACAAAGATGGAGAAAGAGTTCCTTGAACTGAAGCAAAGGGATGATGAATCTGTTAGTACCTATGAAGCAAATTTTACAAGACTTGCAAGGTACGCTTCTGGTATTATTATCCAACCTGAGAGTAAGATCGATCGATTCTTTAGTGGCTTAAAACCAAGTCTTCGAAGGGCGTTAGCCATAAGGGACTTCAATAGCTATGAGGAAATCGTTCGATGTGCTCTCAAAGTCGAGATGGAGATTGGAGTAACCCATCAGTCACATGGGTTTGATAAGAAGAGGAAGATGGAATTCAAAGAAAAATCTAAAGAGCACACGGAAAAGAAGATGAACTTTCCCTTATGCTCAAAGTGTGGAAAGAAACATGGAGGGAGTTGTCTTAAAGGGACAAGTAAATGTTTTAAATGTGGAAAGGAAGGTCATCGGGCATTTGAATGCCGTGATAATGGGAAGAAGATGTCTAATGATGCAAACAAAGGAAGGGATACATAGAATGAACCTACTACACTTCAATGTTTCAAGTGCAAGGAGATGGGGCATTATGCCAATCAATGCCCAAATCCAAGGGTTGATGATGATGGTCGACGTCAACAAACTCTTAAGGCTAAAGACAAAGGAAAGTCACATGCAATTTCTATCAGCGATGTGGAGTACGATAACGATGTGGTGAAAGGTACACTTACCATCCACTCTAAAGTAGCAAATGTTTTATTTGATTCTGGATCCACCCACTCTTTTATTTCTGAAAAATTTTCAAAGGGTATCACCGTATTACCTCAACAATTAGATGTTGAGTTAGCTGTGACAACACCTAATGGCACATCAATCGAATCAGAAGTTTATAATTCTTCTCCGATCGAAGTTTGTGGGAAAGTGCTTCCTGCAAATCTTGTGATCCTTCCTTTAGTGGAATTTGATGTGATTCTTGGCATGGATTGGCTTTCTCTACATGGAGCTCATATCAATTTCCAAAGAAGGGAAGTCACATTTCATATTCCAGATCAACCTACGATCGTCTATCAATGCAAGGATGAACATAACCTTCCAGTGGAAATTTCTTCCATCTTATGCGTATTGATTCCACTAAATGAAGGTTATTTATCTCAAATAGTTGGTGAGAAACTCACGATTAAGAATATGCCCATTGTACGGGAGTTTGATGATGTCTTTCCGGAGGAATTACCGGGTCTTCCACCAAATCGTGAAGTTGAGTTTTCAATAGAACTCGTACCGGGTGCTTTGCCTATTTCAAATACACCTTATAGAATGGCCCCAATTGAGTTGCAGGAATTGAAGAAGCAACTCCAAGATAATCTTGATAAGGGATTCATACGCCCTAGTGCGTCACCTTGGGGAGCACCTGTTCTATTTGTTAAGAAGAAAGATGGATCAATGAGACTCTGCATTGATTATCGAGAACTTAACAAGATCACTATCAAGAACAAATATCCTCTCCCACGCATTGATGACTTATTTGACCAACTACGCGGAGCTCAATACTTTTCCAAGATTGATCTTCGTTCAGGGTATCATCAATTAAGGGTCAAAAGGGAGGATATACCAAAGACGGCTTTCCGTACAAGGAATGGACACTATGAATTTATAGTGATGCCATTTGGTCTTACTAATGCCCCTGCTATCTTCATGGATCTAATGAATAGAGTCTTTAGAAACTATCTTGATCAATTTGTGGTAATCTTTATAGACGATATTCTTGTCTATTCAAAGAGCAAGGAAGAGCATGAAGATCACTTGAGAATTATATTGAAGACCCTGAGAAAGGAGAAGCTTTATGCCAAATTTACCAAGTGTGAATTTTGGCTTCAAAAAGTTGCATTTTTGGGTCACATAATCTCAAAAGAGGGGATATCTGTGGATCCAGCAAAAACAGAGGTTATCGAAAGATGGTCAAGACCAACAACAGTAACTGAGATCCGAAGTTTTCTTGGTTTGGCTGGATATTATCGACGTTTTGTATAAGATTTTTCACGATTATCTAATCCACTCACCAAGTTGACTCGGAAAGGAGTTAAGTTTGTCTGGACAGAGGAATGTGAAGAGAATTTCAAGGAGTTGAAAAGAAGGTTATCCAGTGCACCTGTGCTCACACTGCCTTGTAGTGGAGAAAGGTTTGTGATCTACAGTGATGCATCCAAGAAGGGATTGGGGTGTGTTCTTATTCAAAATGATATGGTGATAGCTTATGCCTCACGACAGTTGAAAATCCATGAGAAAAATTACCCAACACATGATTTGGAGTTGGCTGCGGTAATCTTTGCATTAAAGATTTGGAGGCATTACCTTTATGGCGAAAGGTGTGATATTTATACTGATCATAAAAGTTTAAAGTATATTTTCACACAAAAGGAGCTGAATATGCGCCAAAGAAGATGGCTGGAGCTGATTAAGGATTATGACTGCTCAATCCATTACCACCCTGGGAAAGCAAACAAGGTGGCAGATGCATTAAGTCGACAAGACCATGCTAGTTTATCCATGATGAGGATCACAAAAGATCCAATATTTATGGATTTACAAAGGATGGATCTTGGAATTATAATGGAAGGGGAAAAATCTTATCTTTCTCAAATGAATGTTCAACCATCTATACATGTGAAGATTAAAGAGGCACAGAAAGAAGATGTCGAGTTACAAAAGAAGGTGAGAAATGTTCCTGAATTCAACCTTGATTGTGATGGGATAATAAAGTTCAGGAATCGGGTTTGCGTTCCTCCCATCCCCGAATTAAAGAAAGAGCTGCTGGATGAGTCTCATAGTTCTTCATTATCTATTCATCCTGGAAGCACGAAGATGTATAGGGACCTGAAAGAGTACTTCTGGTGGGATGGCATGAAAAGAGATGTTGCTGAATATGTCTCTCGATGCTTGGTTTGTCAACAAGTTAAAGCTGAGAGACAGAAGTCTAAGGGGATGTTACAACCATTACCCATACCCGAATGGAAATGGGAAAACATCACTATGGACTTTGTCACAGGACTTCCTAAAACATCCAAAGGCAATAATGCTATCTGGGTCATAGTTGATCGTCTTACAAAGTCTGCACACTTCATTGCTATTAGAGAGGATTTCTCTCTAGATCATCTTGCCAGGATATATATAAAGGAAGTGGTAAGATTGCATGGAGTACCACTTTCTATTATATCTGATCGAGATCCGAGATTTACCTCGAAGTTCTGGCGAAGTCTTCAGCATACTCTGGATACAGAGTTGAGTTTCAGCACTGCTTATCATCCCCAGACAGACGGTCAGTCTGAGAGAACAATTCAAACCCTAGAAGATATGTTGAGAGCTTGCTATATGGATTTCAAAGGAGGTTGGGATCAACACCTACCTTTGGTGGAATTTTCTTATAATAATAGCTTTCACTCCAGTATTCAGATGGCTCCTTATGAAGCTCTCTATGGAAAGAAATGCAGGACTCCAACATGCTGGGATGAAGTTGGGGAAAGAAAGCTATTAGGACCTGATCTCGTTGATGAAATGGCAGAAAAGGTCAGATCTATTCAACAACACATAAGGGCAGCTCAGAGTCGACAGAAAAGTTATGCCGACAACCGAAGAAAAGACCTAGAGTTTGAAGTGGGTGATAAAGTGTTCTTACGAATATCTCCCTGGAAGAGGGTTATGAGATTTGGAAAGAAGGGGAAGTTGAGCCCTAGATATATCGGTCCTTTTGAAATACTGGATCGTGTTGGGAAGTTAGCTTACCGATTGGCGCTTCCACCGAATCTCTCTCAAGTTCACGATGTGTTCCACGTATCTCTCCTGAGAAAGTACATACCAGATCCTTCACATGTACTCAGCTCAGAAGTTGTACCGCTGGAGCAAGATCTTTCTTATGAAGAACAGCCGATAGAGATTCTAGATCGTAGCAAAAAAGTCCTACGAAACAAGACCACTCGCTTGGTGAAAGTTTTATGGAGGAACCACCAACTTGAAGAAGCTACATGGGAGCTTGAGGATATGATGAGGGAGAAGTATCCTCATTTGTTTGTTACAAAGTGACGAATTTCGAGGGCGAAATTCTTTTTAAGGGGGGTAGAATGTAACACCCGAGACTTTTATGTTATACCATCAAAGGAATCTTTTTCTACACAATACTTGCTTGGCTTGCTTTGCACGCAATCGCGACCTTCCTCGATAGCTTGCGTCGTACGCAATACCGAGTTTCACTAAACAACAATATGCTATTAAAACTAGCCGTTATGGATAGTAATAACCACTTTTTAAAATTTTATAAATTTTATTTTTCAAAATGGACTTCATTTTTGGACTCAGAATATCGAAATTAGCCTAGGGTGAAATTTTGGTATTTTTCTGAAAACTTTCAATTTTTGATGAATAGTGAAACCACTAAGTGGTAGGTTAAAAACTGAATTTTGCATAAAACTTAATTTTACCGCTTCTGTGAATGGAATTTCAAAAATCCGAGAGACACGGTTAATATCAAGGACTAAAATGTGGTTCAATGAGATGAAAATAATTTTTTTGGTGAATAGTAACTTTTTACTATTTTTACCGCGGTTAATAGTAAATAGGGTAACTATGGGTAAATATGATATCAATAGTACCCTAACACATGTCCTAATTCTATTGGATAAGTGTAATTCGACCAAAAACAAACTTAGGAATAAAATATGACCATTTAGGCCCACTTGGATTAGATTAGGACATTTATTATTAATTTATTTAAAGAAGGGTTAAAATAGTTAAAATCAAAGTTTAATAAGTAAATTATTTTTTAATATGGGGTTATACATAAGATAAATTCGATTTTAAATATTCATTAGAAAGCTAAAAAGATTTCCTACATGATGGTATTTTATTTGTAATTTTTAGACATCAAATAATTTAATTTATTTATGACACAAAGATGATGCAGTAATTATCTTATTAATGAAATATTGAAAAAATTGATAATATAAATACCACAATAAATGTAATTTGAGACTTTTTATGAATTCCACTAATTTTCTAGGTTACTATGATATATTATTGTTGATTTAATCAACTTGGTTCGAACATATAATTCTGTTATGACTTTCACAAAAATCATATATCAAATAGTGTCAAAATTGACACAAAATAGTTTTTAAATAAAATATTATATTATTAATTGTTATTTTATTCCTAAAAATCTACGGTTCGGCCAAATGACTTAGATAAGGATATATATATTAATAATAAACAAGTTGGGGTTCTTTTGGCATGTTATAGTAAGTGTATTAACCATATAGTGAAAGAAAACAAAAAGACACGGTAAAAGTTAAATTAATTAACTTAGAGTTAAATCTAATTGATAAGGTTAAAATAATACCCTAAACTTGTCTAAATCCTAATGGTTGATAGGAATTCGACCCATCCCCACTTTAGCTTCGAAATAAGACCCTTTGGAACCATTATAAACCGATTTTGACTTTAATATAAAATAATATTTTGAGATATTCCTAAGGTGCCCCTCTCCTCCCTTATAAAAGGGCACCTCCTCCCCCTCCTCCTCACACCAATTTGAGCACTCAAGCTCGGCCAACCCCTGCCATTTTCTTCTCTCCACTTCCCTAGAATAATCCTAGAGGTCCTGGTCTTCTCCAAAGACCAATCTTAGTTCCTTAAGTGGAGGATTCAAAGAGGCGTTCCAAAGAAGAGGTAATATCCATTACCGATCTTTTCAATTTCTTTCTTCTTCAACTTCTTCTTCTTTAGTTGTTTCATGATAAAGTAATAAAATCAGTATTACTTACATACTGATATGTTATTATAAATATGAAACAACCCTAATTCACCTTCTATCCATCCTACGGAAAAATGAAATCACCGCGCGTGCGTACGTACGGAATACCGTCTCCACGCCGTGGTGTAATCTATTTTCCACCATCACCTTACAAGGATGGGTATAATGGTGTAATGAGTAACCATATATGATTATTATTAAGTAATATTGATACTGAAATAATATATATATATATATACTCCAATACAATTCCACGATCATAGGAACAATATCATCACTCGTGCGTACGTACGGAATACCGTCTCCACGATGTGATGCAACTCGTTCTACATGATCTTCATTTCATAATGATTGTATAAATGAATTGAATGAATGAATATGGTATATACTACACTAATACCATTCTGGAAATTAATTATCTATAACCTAAAGATAAGAATAAGAATTTATTCGACAAAACACGCATAAGAACAAAAAGTTATAAAGACCCGAGTAACAAGTAACAATGAAATATTACTAACAAGAAGCTAATAATATGACCATATATGATCTCATATCAATATTTATGATTCTGGAATAAGTCAATAACATTATTTAAACCATTATATAGGAGCTTCGGACACGAACAAAGCAAATCGGACCTAAGGTAAGGGAAATATCACAATCTCATTTTTATCCGAGATTGTTTATTCGTAAGTATTCACTGGGGTGTATTTTATCATCCACATCCATGTTTCATAAATATGTAATATTATTTCCATCCACCTACAATTGTTTAAATCCATTTTTACCCTTCGGTGAGTTTTTAGTAATATGTATGAAAGGAATCTTTTGTCGTACGAGGTACTTTTTGACTTTTCCGACAAAAGTACGAAGAATGTTTTTTTTAACTTATACGGCATGGATGGATTTTTAAAACATTATTTCCAAGAAGCTTCCTTTACAAGTTATCAATTTTATTTTTAATAAACTTCTTTTATTTTAAAGTCGTATGACATGTTATGAAAGGAAAAATGTTTTTGAAGAAGAAAGGATATTTTCCTCAAGAATGGAGTTCAAGTGTTTTATCAAAATTATTTTCCATCTAAGATAATAAAGGGTTCTGTTTTTATCCCTATTATTAAATTGATTTGTTCATGTTGTGATGGAATTATTTTTATGAATTCCTTTATCTTATATGAATTGATTTATGATGTCATGATGTTTCAAGAATCCCATTTTTGTTACATGTGTTATGCGATGATGTATGTTATATGATTATGTGGCACACATAAGAAAGGATTCATTATAAGATGGGTGGGACCTATATCTCCCTCCAATGCATTGGGTAAAGATTTTATATCTCATGAGATAGACATGGCTGGAACGGAAGGTTATTTCGGTTCAGTGATACAGGACTGAAACGAGGAGTGAACTCAGTTCAGAAAGGGACTTTGTCCACTAAGATAGTCTTGGCAATGAGTCATGACTAACAAGAAATGATTTTCCATGATTATGTGTGCATGCCACAAAGTTTCAAGTTTTATGTTATGATTATGGGGATCTCATTTTCACTTCTATGATTTATTCCATGTTATGATATTATGATATCTTTTGCAGGTTTTGATTTTCATAAAGATATGATATGATTTTTATTTCCTTTATTTGCCCTTGCTGAGCATTTGAGCTCACCCTTTTATGTTTTATTTTCCCCAGGTCAGGAAGATGGATATTAAGTAGAATATGCTAAAAGGGACCCTAGATATGATGAAATAAATGGGAGACACTGTAGAAGATTTATGAACCAGTTGTTTATGTTTCCCAGTTTCTAAAGACACTATACCTATACGGTCCTTTGTGGTTTTGTCATATGTTGTAATAAGTGTGCTTCAATTTTGAAGTATTAACAATGTATGTAAAGTGTGGGTCGTTATAGGCCCCCTACGGTTATCTGATAACAAGTGGTCCAATTGTACAAGGAATGATGACGGAAGATAATTCACGAATAGAACGCATAAAACCCCTACCTTGCACGTAGTTTGAACGAAGGTTCGTCGCGGAAGTAACTGTCGTGGAAGAAGACGTCGCGGAAGGAGAATCGTCACGTCACAGAGAAATGATTCGTCAGTGTCGCGTCGTCTATTTCTGAGGATCTGGTGTTCTTCACGTTCTTCATCGAGGAAAAAGAACTTCAAGAGATTTTCCTTTTCTCCCAAAGACTCTCACAACAAGATCCAACCAAAATAAAATAAGTACTTCCCTTATTTTATTAACATGACTTAAGTTTGAAATTCAATAGTTGAATTAATCCACTCAATTAATTAACTCAACTTGACTTAATAAATGGAGGGTTATGGAAGGTTAGGGAAGATGAAGAGGTGGGGTTCGTGTGGGCCCCACCACTCTCATAACCTCCCATGGGAAGTTGGGTGGTTACCCCAACTTCCACTCAATGGATAAACACTTATAGAAAAATAAAAATTGTAGCTCAAAGTTTTATTTTTAACTTCCATAATATTAAAAACTACTCTCGTGAAAACGCAACTCCGGAAAAGGTGTTCCTAATCAATTACTGGTGCTGCGAATCCATTGGTTCCCTCAAAATTCGATTCCGAGCACCGGATCAAAAGTTAGAAAAACTCACTCGTTCGTTCACTGAATGTACCCGAGCTAAACTTCGGATTAAAATTCCGGGCACACCGGGAATCGGAATCAAGTGACATTAGAAACTGCATTCTTGTAAAATCCCAAAGAAAATTAAGAAAAAATTTACCTTGAATTTTAAGGGTCTTTACATTACTCCCACCTCAGGGCTTTATGTCCCCGTAAAGATACATCATAAACTAGGGAAACAAAAGTGGGTACTGAGCATGCATCTGAGCCTCCCGCTCCCATGTGCACTCCTAGATGTTCTCGTGATGCCATCTGATGCGAACCAGTGGAATCGACTATCCACATAGGACCTGCTCCTGTCGATCCTCGATCTCCACTAGGACCTCCACAAAAGTCACCCAATCATCTATGTCCAGCTCCCCATGGTCAATGATATGTGTCGGGTCGTGCACATATCTCCTCAGCTGAGATACGTGAAAGACGTCCTGCACCCGGTGCAACTGAGGTGGTAGAGCCAGGCGATAAGCCACCTCGCCAATCCTGCTGAGGACCTGGAATGTCCGATGAAGCATGGAGACAACTTGCCACCTTGGCCAAATCTCTATATTCCATGTCGAGGTGAGACCTGCAAGAAGACGTGGTCACCATCCTCAAACTCTAGTGGCCTCTGCCTCCTGTCAGCATAAGACTTCTGTCGGCTCTGTGTAGTCCTCATCTGCTTCTGGATGTTTTGAATCTTCTCTGTCATGGCCTGGACCTTCTCCGGTCCCACAAGTGCTGACTCCCCAGGGTCTGTCCAGCACAGAGGAGATCTGCAAGGTCGGACGTAAAACGCCTCGTATGGTGCCATCCCAATGGTGGAGTGGTAGCTGTTGTAGTATGCAAACTCCACCAAGGGTAGGTGGTCCTCCCAGCTGCGACCAAAGTCGAGGACACATGCGCAGTGCATGTCTTCAAGAGGCTGAATGGTTCTCTCCGTTTAACTATTTGTCTGAGGGTGAAAGGCGATACTCAGACGTAGCTGCGTCCCGAATGCCTCCTGCAACCCCTTCCAAAGTCGGGAAGTAAAATGAGAATCTAGATCGAAGACTATAGATGATGGCACACCATGCAGCCGCACAATATCCTGAACGTAGAGATGTCCCAAGCTCACCACTGAGCCCTGCTCTCTGATGGGTAAGAAGTGAGCCGACTTGGTGAGTCAGTCGGCAATCACCCAAATGGAGTCGTGACCTCTGGATGTGTGTGGAAGTACAGTCACGAAGTCCATAGATATCCCATCCCACTTCCACTTTGGGACCTCCAAGGGCTGTACCAAGCCTGCTGGTACCTGGTGCTCTGCCTTCACCTGCTGGCAGGTGAGGCATCGAGAAACGAACTCTACCACAGCCTTCTTCATTCCCAACCACCAGTGTTGTCATCTGAGGCCCTGGTACATCTTCTCCACTCTAGGATGTACCACCAAAGGGGAAGTGTGAAACTCTCTCAGCACCTCCTCTTGTAAAGAAACTGGCACCAAGGTACGTCCTCTGAAAAGGACATCGTGATCTCCTCCTAAGGAGAAACCATCAGGTGCCTGCCCTAAGGATATCTGCGCACGCCGCGTCTCACAGTCGGCGTCCCCACGTTGTGCCTCTCTGACCCGCTGCAGTAGTGGAGAAGTGACTATGAGCGACTGAAGAAAGGCTACTCCATCGCTATCCATGAAGGATATCTTCAAAGCGGCTAGCTGCTCTGTCGCCTCCCCAAGGAGTAGGATGCCCATCCTCCTGCTGAGAGCATCAGATACTACGTTCCCCTTCCCAGAAGTATAGACTATCTCAAAGTCATAGTCCTGGAGGAACTTGAGCCATCACCGCTGTCTCTGGTTCAGGTCCTTCTGCGAGATGATGTACCTGAGACTCTGATGGTCAAAATAGACTGTAAAGCGCTCACCCATCAGATAGTGTCGCCACATCATCAGAGCAAAGACCACTGCTGCTAACTCCAGGTCATGGGTAGCATAGTTCTTCTCATGATGACTCAACTGATGTGATCCATAGGCGATCACGACCCGCTCCTATATCAGGACACATCTGAGTCTGGCCCCTGATGCATCACAGTAAACTACATACCCTACTCCCTCCTCCGACAACCTCAAGATATGCGTTCTGGTCAATCTCTGTCTCAGCTCCTGGAAGCTCTGCTGACATCTATTTGACCACACGAAGGGTTTCCCCTTCTTCCTTAACGTTCTTCAAAACTGCATAGATTTATCCTTTGCTGAAAAGAGAAATTCGGTCTCATCCCCTGGATTATAACGACCCATACTTTACATACATGGTTAATAATTCAAAATTGAAGCACACTTATTACAACATATAACAAAACCAGGAAAGGACCGTATAGGTATAGAGTCTTTAGAAACTGGGAAACATAAACAACTGGTTCATAAAGAATCTACTTTTCCTCCCATTCATTTCATCATATCTAGAGTCCCTTTTTGGCATATCCTAATTAATAACCTTCTTCCTGACCTAGGGAAATAAAACATACAAAAGGGTGAGCTCAAATTCTCAGTAAGGGTAAACAAAAGAAATATCAATCACATCATATACATAAGAACATAACTTTTGGAAATCTTAACCTGCAAAAGAGATCATAATTTCATAACATGGGATAAATCATAGTAGTGAAATGTAATCCCAATAATCATAACATAAAACATGAAACTTTGTGGCATACACACATAATAATATAGAATCATTTCTTGTTAGTCAAGACTCATTTCCAAGACTATCTTAGTGGACAAATTCCATTTCTGAACCAAGTTCACTCCTCGTTTCAGTCCTGTTTCACTGAACCAGTTTAACCTGCCGTTCCACCCATGTCTATCTCATGAGATATAAAATCTTTACCCAATGCATTGGAGATAGATATAGGTCCCACCCATCTCATAATGATACCATTCTTATGTGTGCCACAAAATCATAAACCATACATCATAACAAAACCCATGTAATAAAAATGGGATTCTTAAACATCGTGACATCATAAAACAACTCATATAAGATAAAGGAATTCATAAAAATAATTCCATCACAACATAATAAAATCAATGTAATAATAGGGATAGAAACATAACCCTTTATTATCTTAGATGGAAAATAATTTTGATAAAACACTTGAACTCCATTCTTGAGGAAAATATCCTTTCTACTTCAAAAACATTTTCCTTTCTTAACATGTCATAAAATTTTAAACTAAAAGAAGTTGATTAAAAATAAACTTGAAAAATTTTAAAGTATGCTTCTTGGAAATAATTTTTTAAAAATCCATTCATGTCGTATAAGTTAAAAAAACATTCTTCCCGTACTTTTTTTCAGAAAAGTCAAAAAGTACCTCATACGAAAAATGACAAAAGATTCCTTTTATATCATTTACTAAAAA
Source organism: Viscum album (assembly GCA_963277665.1). NCBI lineage: Eukaryota > Viridiplantae > Streptophyta > Magnoliopsida > Santalales > Viscaceae > Viscum > Viscum album. Next base: position 1,296,527,952 of record OY728136.1, read on the forward strand.
CTCACCGAAGGGTAAAATTGGATTTAAACAAGTGTAGGTGGATGGAAACAATATTAAATATTGAAAAATCATGGATGTGGATGATAAAATACACCCCAGTAAATACCAAAGTATAAACAATCTCGGATAAAATGAGATTGTGATATTTTCCCTTACCTTAGGTCCGATTTGCCTCGTAAGTGTCTGAACCTCCTGTATAATGATTTAAATAATGTTATTGACTTATTAAAGAATCATAATTATTGTTATGATATCATATATGGTCATATTCTTAGCTTCTTAGTAGTAATATTTCATTGCTACTTGTTATTCGGGTGTTTATAACTTTTTGTTCTTATGTGTGTTTTGTCGAATAAATTCTTATTCTTCTCTTTAGGATATAGATACATCATTTCCAGAATGGTATTAATGTACTAAATATCATATTTATTCATTCAATTCATTTATATAATCATTATGCAATGAAGATCATGTAGAACGAATCGCATCACATCGTGGAGATGATATTCCGTACGTACGCACGAGCGATGATATCGTTCCAATGATCGTGGAATTGTATTGGAGTGTATGTATACTATTTCAGAATCAATATCACTTTACAATAATCAAATAAAGTAATTATTTACACCATTATACCCATTCAAGTAAGGTGGTGGGGGAAAATAGATTACACCACGGCGTGGAGACGGTATTCCGTACGTACGCACGCGCGGTGATTTCGTTTTCCATAGGAGGGATATATGTTGAAATAGGGTTGTTTCATACTTATAATAACATATCAGTATAGGAGTGATACTGTTGTTATTACTTCATATTGAAACAAATAAAGAAGAAGATGTTGAATAAGAAAGAATTTGGAAAGGATCGGTAATGGATATTACCTCTTTTTGACGCGCCTCTTCTTAACCTCCTCTTAGGGCACTAGGGTTGGTCTTTGAAGAAGACCAGAACCTCTAGGATGATTCTAGGGAAGAGGGGAAGTGAAATGGGTAGGGTTTGGCCGAGCTTGAAGGCTCAAAGTGGTGTGAGGAGGAGAGGGAGGAGGTTCCCTTTTATAAGGGAGGAGAGGGGCACCTTTGGAAATATAAGAAATATTAGTTTATATTAAATCCCAACCCCACTTAACAACTTCCAAAATAACTCATATCAGAAGATTAGATGAGATAGGGTTGTAATATCATCAACCAATAAAATTTAGACATGTTAGGAATTTATTTTAAACATTATCAACTTGATTTATCCTTATTTATCAATTTAATTTTATTTGTGGTAATAATATTCTAAATTTTAAATTATTAATAATAATTACATATGTGTTGTGAATTTTCCATAATTTGAAACTTATGAAATTTTCGACCATATAAATTTTAATTTATAATTTTTAAGTATTTTTGTGTTTTTTAAGAAATTTTATAATTTGTTATTTTTATAAAATAAAAATAATGTCAATTTTGACACTATTCATTTATTTGAATATAAATAAAATATTTACAGAGGATATGTTCGAAATAAAAGCTTTAATAGATTAATAAAATGTCATATGTGTCTATAAAATTAGTGGAGCACATTAAATAGTGCATATAATAATTATTTTAATATTTGTAAAACCATTTATTTGATATTTTAATTAATAAAATAATTTCAACATCACTATTGTGTCATAATTAATGATAGTTATTTAATCCCTAAAAATTCAAAATAAATTACTATGATGTATATAATTGTATTATCATTCTGGAGACTATTCAGGTTCGAAGTTTGATTATGTTTATCACCAAATTAAAATTATTATACTTATAAGATTTAATAAGGTGACATGTTGTCACATTCTTTGGTTTTAATAATAATTAAATAATTTTCATTGAAAAAAGACTATTAAATGAATCTAATCAGACCCTTAGGTGATATGGGTCGACTTTTAGCCATCCAATAGGATTTTGGCAGGTATTAGGGTAATATTATAATCTTATATTTACCCTTAATTACCCAAATTACCTTTAACTATGGTAAATGAAATTTACCGTAGTTACTATTCATAATGCCCAAAAATAAAAAGTAGCCTATTAACATAATTTGGACCCACTGATTCTGAATATGGAATCGATATTTCAAAATTCAAAAAATATAAGTTTTAGTAATTAATTTAAAATAAATCCCGTTGTTAAGAAAACGGGTTTTTGAAGTTAAAACATTGGCAAAGATTGAAATGTTTTTACCTATGAATTCAATGTGAAATTAATGCTAATGACATAAATTATATTAAATGGTAAAAATATATTCTATCTATACTTTAAAACCATTCAATATTATAACTTAACCATATAAATTATCTCAATGAAAAAAGTTGTTTTTAATTAAAAATTAGCGTATTTTTACTATTCATCAAAATATGAAAGTTATCAGAAAAATATCAAAAAAATATCCAAAGTAAATTTTTATATCCTGATTCAAAAGAAAAATTTTATTTTGTCAAATTGAACTTATAAATGTGTGATAAACTATATTTAATGTGGGTGTGCCATCAAAAGGCGGCAAAACTGCATTTTTTGATAAATACATATTTTACCCAAAAAAAATTTATTTTGTTCTCTTACCATGTTATAGAAATTGTGTAATATGAATAATAATGTTGTAAAATTTAAAATTCAGTTAATACTATTCATAACGGCTAGTTTATAATATTATAATAATATATCGTTGTTTAGTGGAACTCGGTATTGCGTACTACACACGCTATCGAGGAAGGTCGCGATTACGTGCAGTGAAAGATTCCTTTGATGATTTATATAACATAAAAACAAAATATTTCTCATAAAAGTCTCGGGTGTTACATTCTACCCCCCTTAAAATGAATTTCTCCCTCGAAATTCATCACTTTGTAACAAACAGATGAGGATACCTCTCCCTCATCATATCCTCAAGATCCCATGTAGCTTCTTCTAATTGGTGGTTCCTCCATAAAACTTTCACCAAGTGAGTGGTCTTGTTTCGTAGGACTTTTTCACTACGATCCAAAATCTCTTTCGGTTGTTCTTTATAATAAGGATCTTGCTCTAGCGGTACAACTTCTGAGCTGAGTACATGTGAAGGATCAGGTATGTACTTTCTTAGGAGAGATACATGGAACACATCGTGAACTTGAGAGAGATTCGGTGGAAGCGCCAATCGGTAAGCTACCTTCCCAACACGATCCAGTATTTCGAAAGGACCGCTATATCTAGGGCTCAACTTCCCCTTCTTTCCAAATCTCACGACCCTCTTCCAGGGAGATATTCGTAAGAACACTTTATCACCCACTTCAAACTCTAGGTCTTTTTTAGGTTGTCGGCATAACTTTTCTGTCGACTCTGAGCTGCTCTTATGTGTGGTTGAATAGATCAGACCTTTTCTACAATCTCATCAACAATATCAGGTCCTAATAGCTTTCTTTCCCCAACTTCATCCCAGCAAGTTGGAGTCCTGCATTTCTTTCCATAGAGGGCTTCATAAGGGGCCATCTGAATACTGGAGTGAAAGCTATTATTATAAGAAAATTCCACCAAAAGTAGGTGTTGATCCCAACCACCTTTTAAATCCATAGAGCAAGATCTCAACATATCTTCTAGAGTTTGGATTGTTCTCTCAGACTGACCGTCTATCTGAGGATGATAAGCAGTGCTGAAACTCAACTCTGTATCCAGGGTATGCTGAAGACTTAGCCAAAACTTTGAGGTAAACCTCGGATCCTGATCAGATATAACAGAAAGTGGTACTCCATGCAATCTTACCACTTCCTTCACATATATCCTGGCAAACTGATCTAGAGAGAAATCCTCTCTAATAGCGATGAAGTGTGCAGACTTTGTAAGACGATCAACTATGACCCAGATAGCATTATTGCCTTTGGATGTTTTAGGAAGTCCTATGACAAAGTCCATAGTGATGTTTTCCCATTTCCATTCGGGTATGGGTAATGGTTGTAACATCCCCTTAGACTTCTGTCTTTCAGCTTTAACTTGCTGAGAAACCAAGCATCGAGAGAAATATTTAGAAACATCTCTTTTCATGCCATCCCACCAGAAGTACTCTTTCAGGTCCCTATACATCTTCGTGCTTCCAGGATGAATAGAGAATGAAGAACTATGAGCCTCATCCAGCAGCTCCTTCTTTAATTCGGGGATGGGAGGAACACAAACCCGATTCCTGAACTTTATTATCCCATCACAATCAAGGTTGAATTCAGTAACATTTCTCACCTTCTTTTGTAACTCGACATCTTCTTTCTGTGCCTCTTTAATCTCCACATGTATAGATGGTTGAACATTCATTTGATAAAGATACGATTTCCCCCCTTCCATTATAATTCCAAGATCCATCCTTTGTAAATCTATAAATATTGGATCTTTTGTGATCCTCATCATGGATAAACTGGCATGGTCTTGTCGAATTAATGCATCTTCCACCTTGTTTACTTTCCCAGGGTGGTAATAAATTGAGCAGTCGTAATCCTTAATCAGCTCCAACCATCTTCTTTGGCGCATATTCATCTCCTTTTGTGTGAAAATATACTTTAAACATTTATGATTAGTATAAATATCACACCTTTCACCATAAAGGTAATGCCTCCAAATCTTTAATGAAAAGATTACCGCAGCTAACTTCAAATCATGATTTGGGTAATTTTGCTCATGTATTTTCAACTATCGTGAGGCATAAGCTATCACCATATCATTTTGCATAAGAACACACCCCAAACCCTTCTTGGATGCATCACTGTAGATCACAAACCTTTCTCCACTACATGACAGTGTGAGCACAGGTGCACTGGATAACCTTCTTTTCAACTCCTTGAAATTCTCTTCAAATTCCTCCGCCCAGACAAACATAACTCCCTTCCGAGTCAACTTGGTGAGTGGATTAGATAATCATGAAAAATCTTTCACAAAACGTCGATAATATCCATCCAAACCAAGAAAACATTGGATCTCAGTCACTGTTGTTGGTCTCGACCATCTTTCGATAACCTCTTTTTTTGCTGGATCCACAAATATCCCCTCTTTTGAGATTATGTGACCCAAAAATGAATCTTTTTGAAGCCAAAATTCACACTTGGTAAATTTGGAATAAAGCTTCTCTTTTCTCAGGGTATTAAATATAATTCTCAAGTGATCTTCATGTTCTTCCTTGCTCTTTGAATAGACAAGAATATCGTCTATAAAGACTACCACAAACTGATCAAGATAGTCTCTAAAGACTCTATTCATCAGATCCATGAAGATAGTAGGGGCATTAGTAAGACCAAATGGCATAACTATAAATTCATAGTGTCCATACCTTGTACGGAAAGTCCTCTTTGGTATATCCTCCCTTTTTCCCTTAATTGATGACACCCTGAACAAAGATCAATCTTGGAAAAGTATTAAGCTCCGCGTAGTTGGTCAAATAAGTCATCAATTCATGGGAGAGGATATTTGTTCTTGATAGCGATCTTGTTAAGTTCTCGATAATCAATCCAGAGTCTCATTGACCCATCTGTCTTCTTAACAAATAGAACAGGTGCTCCCCAAGGTGACGCACTAGGGCGTATGAACCCCTTATCAAGATTCTCTTGGAGTTGCTTCTTCAATTCCTGCAACTCAATTAGGGCCATTTTATAAGGTGTCTTTGAAATAGGCAAAGCACCTAGTATGAGTTATATTGAAAACTCAACTTCACGATTTGGTGGGAGACCCGGTAATTCCTCCGGAAAGACATCATCAAACTCCCATACAATGGGCATATTCTTAATCATGAGTTTCTCACCAACCATTTGAGATAAATAACCTTTATTTAGTGGAATCAATACCCATAAAATGGAAGAAATTTCCACTGGAAGGTTATGTTCATCCTTGCATCGATAGACGATCATAGATTGATCTGGAATATGAAATGTGACTTCCCTTCTTTGGAAATTGATATGATCTCCATATAAACAAAGCCAATCCATGCCAAGAATCACATCAAATTCCACTATAGGAAGGATCACAAGATTTACAGGAAGCACTTTCCCACAAACTTCGATCAGAGAAGAATTATAAACTTTTGATGTGACTGTTGTGCCAGTAGGGGTTGTCACAGCTAACTCAACATCTAATTGTTGAGGTAATACAATGATATCCTTAGATAATTCTTCAGAAATAAAGGAGTGGGTGGATCCAGAATCAAATAAAACATTTTATACTTTAGAGTGGATTGTAAGTGTAACTTTCACCACATCGTTATCGTACTCCACATCGCTGATAAAAATTGCATGCGACTTTCCTTTGTCTTTAGCCTTAAGAGTTTGTTGATGTCGACCATCATCATCAACCCTTGGATTTGAGAATTGATTGGCATAATGCCCCATCTACTTGCACTTGAATCATTGAAGTGTAGTTGGTTCACTATGTGTGTCCCTTCCTTTGTTTGCATCATTATACATCTTCTTCCCATCATTGCGGCATTCAAATGCCCGATGAACTTCCTTTCCACATTTGAAACATTTACTTGTCCCTTTAAGAAAACTCCCTCCATGTTTCTTTCCACACATTGAGCATAAGGGAAAGCTCATCTTCTTTTCAGTGTGCTCTTTAGATTTTCCTTTGAATTCCATTTTACTCTTCTTATCAAACCCATATGACTGATGGGTTACTCTAATCTCCATCTCGACTTTGAGAGAACATCAAAAGATTTCCTCGTAGCTATTGAAGTCCCTTATGGATAACACCCATCGAAGACTTGGTTTTAAGCCAATAAAGAATTGATCGATCTTACTCTCAGGTTGGATAATAATACCAGAAGCGTACCTTGAAAGTCTTGTAAAATTTGCTTCATAGGTACCAATAGATTCATCATCCTTTTGCTTCAGTCCAAGAAACTCTTTCTCCATCTTTTTTCGGAGAATACGAGAAAAGTACTTATTGAAAAATAAGTTCTTGAACTCGTCCCATTCCATGGACTCAATTTCATCCCTTTGAATCGTATTCTTAATAAGATTCCACCACTGATCAGCATCACCTTCCAAACGATACACTGCTAAGATGAATTTGTCATGTTCAGAACATTGAAGAACTGAAAATATCTTTTTAGTAGTACCAATCCATTGTTCAGCAACTAATGGATTAGTAGACCCGCTGAAAGAAGGTGGACACTGCCTCATGAAGTATTCAACAGAATATTTCTCCTTTCTTTGCTCGTTTGGAAGTCCTACATGATTCATAGCTTGAGAAAGTTGTGTGAGCATGGATACAAGATTTTTCATTCCAGCTCCCATAACATTTGGTTGCTCAGGGGGACAATCATTGCATTGCCCGTCACATTCCTCATTAACACGGTTCCTTCGGGTTCCAGCCATTGACTAAAACCAATAAGAATAGTGTGAGCTACACTTATTATAATAGGAAAACCACATAATCAAGAATAAAATTTTACACTTAAGGTCTTATCATAGGTTGTTTGTGGACATTTCTAAAACACTAAGATTGTGTTCTATGCTTAGACTTATCCTTAGGATTCTTACTAAGGATTTCAAATCCTAGTTTCCAAAGGATGACTATACCTTTCCTCTGATACCAACTATAACGACCCATACTTTACAGACATTGTTAATACTCAAAATTGAAGCACACTTATTACAAAATATAACAAAACCAGGAAAGGACCATATAGGTATAGAGTCTCTAGAAACTAGGAAACATAAACAACTGGTTCATAAAGCATCTACTTTTCCTCCCATTCATTTCATTATATCTAGAGTCCCTTTTTGGCATATAATACTTAATAACCTTCTTCCGGACTTGGGTAAATAAAACATACAAAAGGTTGAGCTCAAATGCTCAGTAAGGGTAAACAAAAGAAATATCAATCACATCATATACAAAAGAACATAACTTTTGGAAATCTTAACCTGAAAAAGAGATCATAATTTCATAACATGGGATAAATCATAGTAGTGAAATGTAATCTCAATAATCATAACTTAAAACATGAAACTTTGTGGCATACACACATAATCATAGAGAATCATTTCTTGTTAGTCAAGACTCATTGCCAAGACTATCTTAGTGGATAAAGTCTATTTCTGAACCGATTTCACTCCTCGTTTTAGTCCTGTTTCACTGAACCGGTTTAACCTGCCGTTCCAGCCATGTCTATCTCATGAGATATAAAATCTTTACCCAATTAATTGGAGGGAGATATAGGTCCCACCCATCTCATAATTATAGCATTCTTATGTGTGCCACAAAATCATAAACCATACATCATAACATAACCCATGTAATAAAAATGGGTTTCTTAAACATCGTGACATTATAAAACAACTCATATAAGATAATGGAATTCATAAAACTAATTCCATCACAACATAATCAAATCAATGTAATAATAGGGATAGAAACAGAACCCTTTATTATCTTAGATGGAAAATAATTTTGATAAAACACTTGAACTCCATTCTTGAGGAAAATATCCTTTCTACTTCAAAAACATTTTCCTTTCTTAACATGTCATAAAATTTTAAACTAAAAGAAGTTGATCAAAAATAAACATGAAAACTTGTAAAGTAAGCTTCTTGGAAATAATTTTTTAAAAATCCATTCATGCCGTATAAGTTAAAAAAAATATTCATCCCGTACTTTTGTCGGAAAAGTCAAAAAGTACCTCATACGAAAAATGACAAAAGATTCCTTTTATATCTTTTACTAAAAACTCACCGAATGGTAAAATTGGATTTAAACAAGTGTAGGTGGATGGAGACAATATTACATATTGATTAATCATGGATCTGGATTATAAAATACACCCCAGTAAATACCAAAGTATAAACAATCTCAGATAAAATGAGATTGTGATATTTTCCCTTACCTTAGGTCCGATTTGCCTTGTAAGTGTCCGAACCTCCTGTATAATGATTTAAATAATGTTATTGACTTATTCAAGAATCATAATTATTGTTATGATATCATATATGGTCATATTCTTAGCTTCTTAGTAGTAATATTTCATTGCTACTTGTTATTTGGGTGTTTATAACTTTTTGTTCTTATGCGTGTTTTGTCGAATAAATTCTTATTCTTCTCTTTAGGTTATAGATACATCATTTACAGAATTGTATTAATATAATATATATCATATTTATTCATTAAATTCATTTATATAATCATTATTCAATGAAGATCATGTATAACGAATCGCATCACATCGTGGAGACAGTATTCCGTACGTACGCACGAGCGATGATATCGTTCCCATGATCGTGGAATTGTATTGGAGTGTATGTATACTATTTCAGAATCAATATCACTTTACAATAATCATATATAGTAATTATTTACACCATTATACCAATCCAAGTAAGGTGGTGGGGGAAAAGAGATTACACCACGGCGTGGAGACGGTATTCCGTACGTACGCACGCATGGTGATTTCATTTTCCATAGGATGGATAGATGTTGAAATATGGTTGTTTCATACTTATAATAACATATCAGTATATGAGTGATACTGATGTTATTACTTCATAATGAAACAACTAAATAATAAGATGTTGTAGAAGAAAGAATTTGGAAAGGATCGGTAATGGATATTACCTCTTTTTGACGCGCCTCTTCTTAACCTTCTCTTAGGGCACTAGGGTTGGTCTTTGAAGAAGACCAGAACCTCTAGGATGATTCTAGGGAAGAGGGTAAGTGAAATGGTCAGGGTTTGGCCGATCTTGAAGGCTAAAATTGGTGTGAGGAGGAGAGGGAGGAGGTTCCCTTTTATAAGGGAGGAGAGGGGCACCTTTGGAAATATAAGAAATATTAGTTTATATTAAATCCCAACCCAACTTAAGAACTTCCCAAATGACTCATATCCAAAGATTAGATGATATAGGGTTGTAATATCATCAACCAATAAAATTTAGACATGTTAGGAATTTATTTTAAACATTATCAACTTGATTTATCCTTATTTATCAATTTAATTTTATTTGTGGTAATAATATTCTAAATTTTAAATTATTATTAATAATTACATATGTGTTGTGAATTTTCCATAATTTGGAACTTTATGACATTTTAGACCATATAAATTTTAATTTATAATTTTTAAATATTTTTGTGATTTTTAAGCAATTTTATAATATGTTATTTTTATAAAATAACAATAGTGTCAATTTTGACACTATTCATTTATTTGAATTTAAATAAAATATATACAGAGGATATGTTCAAAATAAAAGAATTAATATATTAATAAAATGTCATATGTATCTATAAAATTAGTGGATCACATTAAATAGTGCATATAATAATTATATTAATATTTTAAAACCATTTATTTGATATTTTAATTAATAAAATAATTTCAACATCACTATTGTGTCATAATTAATGATAATTATGTTATCCCTAAAAATTTTAAATAAATTCTTATGATGTAGATAATTGTATTATATTTCTGGAGACTATTCATGTTCGAAGTTTCATTAATTTTATCACCAAATTAAAATTATTATACTTATAAGATTTAAGAAAGTGACATGTTGTCACATTCTTTGGTTTTAATAATAATTAAATTATTTTCATGGAAAAAAGTATATTAAATGAATCTAATCCGACCATTAGGTGATATGGGTCTACTTTTAGTCATCCAATAGGATATTGGCAGGTGTTAGGGAAATTTTATAATCTTATATTTACCCTTAATTACCCGATTTACCTTTAACTATGGTAAATAAAATTTACCGTAGTTACTATTCATAATGCCCAAAAATTAAAAATAGCCTATTAACATAATTTGGACCCACTGATTCTGAATATGTAATCCATTTTTCAAAATTCAAAACATATAAGTTGCAGTAATTAATTTAAAATAAATCTCGTTGTTAAGAAAACGGGTTTTAGAAGTTAAAACATTGCCAAAGATTGAAATGTTTTTACCTATGCATTCAATGTGAAATTAATGATAATGACATACATTATATTAAATGGTAAAAATATATTCTACTTATACTTTAAAACCATTCAATATTATAATTTAACCAAATAAATTATCTCAATGAAAAAAAGTTGTTTTTAATTAAAAATTAGCGTATTTGTACTATTCATCAAAATATGAAAGTTATCCGATAAATATCGAAAAAATTTCCAAAGTAAATTTTTATATCCTGATTCAAAAGAAGATTTTTATTTTTTCAAATTGAACTTATAAATGTGTCAAAAACTAGATTTAATGTGGGTGCGCCATCAAAAGGCGGAAAAACTGCATTTTTTGATAAATACTTATTTTACCAAATTTTTTTTGTTCTCTTAACATGTTCTAGAAAATGTGTAAGATGAATAATAATGTTGTAAAATTTAAAATTCAGTTAATACTATTCATAATGGCTAGTTTATAATATTATAATAATATATCATTGTTTAGTGGAACTCGGTATTGCGTACTACACACGTTATCGAGGAAGGTCGCGATTGCATGCAGCGAAAGATTCCTTTGATGATTTATATAACACAAAAAAAATATTTCTCATAAAAGTCTCGGGTGTTACATGGATGAACCACACTCCTTGCCTAATACAGTCAATCCCGTCATGATTTGTTAGTTCATGCCATGGATGACGTCGTAAGGCCTCGACGCTGCTACCAAGAGATCCAACCGTTACTCTCGCCTCCAAAGGTTGAGTCACACTGTCGGCATCAGTGTGTGGTCACTGGGTCTCCTCTAGTAAGAATCTCGCAAGTGAGGGTCATGTCAACCATTTTTAACCGACACCTCTTAGTATTAATATACAAAATACAGGAAATAAAATGTCACTATTTCAAGCATCTTTTATTACTTCAACTCAAAGTACAAGGACACAAGGAAACACAAAAAATGAAGCTAGAGAGGCATTATGGGCAAAGGCCTCTATTCCTGGAGCTAGTCCCACATTTGTCCACCAACTTCTAGATCTATATGATCATAAGCTTCAGCTTCCTGAAGCTGTGCTCTCCCCTGAGGTCGGGGTGGACCTCCTGGTGGTGGTGGTGGTAGAGCCTCAAAACGTTGTCCACAACCTGCCGCTCGACCAGCTCCTCGGCCTCATCCACCTGCTCCCTACGGACCGCCATGGTCGATCCTCTACCTCTACCTGGGTGGTTCCTCAACCGTCTGCTGCTCCTCTGCATGGAGGGTCGGGCAGTCACAAGCCATGTGGCCCTGCCCACCGCATGCATAGCACTGTCTTCCACTCGTAAGACTGGTTCTGCTGCGTGTGTCCCGCACCTCCGAGCCAGTATCTTGAGGCCGTCCGTCTGATGTCCTGGATGCTTGGACCTCTGCAACATCTGTATACTGCTGGCTGCAGAAGACTCAGCCATGTTCCTCCCTGCGGTAGGTCTCGCCGCTGGTTTAGACTCAGCAAGAAAGCTCTCGATGAGAAGGGCTCGCTCCAGTACCCCTGCCTGTGTCGGAATGCTGAGGGAGATAAGTGATGCCCTGATCTCATGCCTCAATCCCTGCTCAATGGTCCGGGCCCGGAAGAATGGGTCCCATACCATGTCTATCGAGTAGCGCGATAGATCGGTAAATCTCTCCGAGTACTGGGCGACCGTCAAGCTGCCTTGCCGCAGCTGTAGAAGCTCCTGGATGCGTACCGCACAGAGGGTGGCTGGGACCAACTCCGAGTGGAAGAGGATCTCAAAGTCCGTCCAGAGGAGAGATGTCTCGTCGTGTACTTGGAGCATCAAGCTCCACCATCTTCCTGCTGCCGCGTGTAAGAGGCTCGCTGCGAGGATCACCATGAGGTCTGCTGGTGTCCTCAATAACCTAAAAACACATACAAATGACTCCAAACAATCCCCGACTTCCTGAGGGTCCGTATCCCCGCGGAACCTGAGCGGTCACTGGCGTTGAAACTCATGCAGTGCACTAGGGCAACATGCATCATCAATGGCTGGGGCTGGTAGCATCGGTGGCTCGGCGGGTAGTGGTACCATCGGTGCCTCTACTGTCAAAGGGCCTTGTACCGAGGCCTCGTCGCTCGGTGGGCGGTCGTCACGTACAACGCTCAGAACCCTATCTGGCTGTCGTTGTGGGTCCATCCTGAAAAGAAACAGGTGTGCCACGGTCAAACAATATACCTGGTGAGCTGACACAAATTAATCACAAAAAAATTGTAACACACATGCAAACAATGTTTTAGTGCATTAAGTCGGAAATCAGAAGTCAGGGTCCTGGTGTACGGATACGTCGGCCGCCACACCAACACTGGACTTCCTGGACTGATAACCACACTCAATACCCTTAACACTATTGCTTCACTTAGAAGAAAGATCAGAGTCCAAAGTTATGCGGTAGAACCTAACTCTTCTGATACCAATTTTTCACGACCCGTCCTTGGGGCCTGTACCGTGACTACCCCAAGTCCGCCTTCCATAGGCCAGGGGCTGGCGACTAGCACCAAGGCGTAATTCCCAGTAAAAAGGGAAGGCATTTCCATTGTAAAGTAAAAAAACACCACAGAGCAAGAAAGCAGAAGTAAACACTGAGTAATAACTGGGTACAAAAGTAAGTGCGGAAAAGTAAGTGGGCCAGAATACAAAGCCAAACTGAAAGTAAAATACAACAGAAAAGAACTAGAGCAACTTTAAAGTAAAGACTCTACGATGAGCCATCCTCTGGTACTCCCACCTGAAGGGTGGGTACAGATAGACTCCACAGCTCCTCGGGTCCAACTGTCCGCTCCGAGTACGTCCCGCCCAGTGGTCCACCTACAGGTACCGTCCTGCTCCGCAAGCCTCAACCACGATCAGCGTTGTCCGTCGTCTGCAACCAACACAACGTAGTGCGGTCATAGCCCGTGCAGGGGTGAGTATAAGCTACTCAGTAGCGACCCCGAGACCCCCAAAGGTCTCCCAGAATCCACAAAGGAAGATACAATCACGAAGTAACATCCGTCACAACTTAGGTATATGCCCATACATATACCTAAGTCATCAATTCTCGTTCGGCTCCAACATCTGAGCCCAAGTACAACCCAGTCCACCTATGAAACACAACCCACTCCACACAGGAAAGCATAACGTAATCCACATAGGATAACAAGTCAATCTTATCGAAGATAAGAATTGAAAGTCAAGATTCAGCTCACATAGGTATACTTCTTCATAAGAAAATAGAGATGATCAGATATTTCCACTGATTCATCTAAGCCGTCGGACCCACACAGGATCGATAGGTACTAACCCCCACAATGACCCACAAAGGATAGATAGGTAACTAACCCCCACAATGACCCACAAAGGATCAATAGGTAACTAACCCCCGCAATGACCCACAAAGGATCGACAGGTAACTAACCCCCGCAATGACCCACAAAGGATCGATAGGTAACTAACCCCCGCAATGACCCACACAGGATCGGAACCACACAGGATCTGTAGGCGCTGGCACACACAGGACCGCTGAGCGCTGAACCACATGGGATCTGACCCACACAGGATCGGTAGCACTGATCCACGTAGGATCTCTGAGCGTTGTAGTCGTCGTCGTCGAATCCACGAAGGATTTCTGCACAATCGTCATCGTCGTCACAGTCACAGCCAGCTCTAGGGTTCCCGCATACAGCAAGCTCGTTCGGGAGGGTCCGATCCACGAGCCAAGGGGCTGATACATCAACTGACACATAGTCCAGAGTTGATGTATCCAAAAGTTTCGTATCGTCAACAGGAACTCAACGCGACAGACGGCGCGTCGATCGGACGCCCGGTCTGAGAGTTATTGGCTTTTTCGTTCCAGGGGCCCGGTTGGTTTTTAAGTCAAAACCAACCCGACCTTACTCCAACTGCATCCAAACCTCTAGAAAAGTAAGCCAAAATGTCCGTCTCACTTAGAGGAATCCAACAAAGTCGATATCACGTCAATCGGATGTCCGGAACTCAATTTATAAGTGTTTCCGCTCCGAGGGCCTGGTTTGTTTCGTGTACGAACCAACCCAGCCGAACCCAAAGTACTCCAAAACCTTGATTGTAATATACTGAAATGACCGTCTCAATCCAAGGATCGCATTGCAGCTTACGGTGCGTCGATCGAAGGTCTGAAGCCCATGTTATGGGCAAAAGACCGTGAGAGGTCCGGTATTAGGGGGTTCGGGCCCGGTATGACCAGGACCGACACCCTCTGGGTCGGCCCGCTTTGGCATGGCCCGGCCCGGCTGGCATGGCCCGGCCCAGCTGGCGCGGCCGGGCCCGGCCTAGGCGCGGCCCGGCCCAACCTGGCGCGGTCCGGCCTGGCGGCCCGGGCTGGCGGTCCGGCCTGGGCAGCCGGCCCGGCGCGCTGGCGCCAGCCAGGTCGCTCGGCCGTTCGGCCGAGCGAACAGTGGTGCAGGGGGTCGCGCTGCCCCCCCGCCAGTTTTTAACCGTGGCCCTCATGTGGGGGGCTGCTCATGTCCGGCCAGCCGGGGGTTTCGAACCCCCAGCTCCTCCTCTGACCAGCCGGCCCACTCCGGTCGGCCGGCTGTTGCCGCCACGGGACCAGCACTGGCTGGTCCCCCTGCTCCGACACCAGTAGCCCAAAACCGGCCGCCGGTCCCTGCTCCGCCGTGGTGCGATGGCGCCTCGCCCCTCCTCTATGGCCCCGCTCCGGTCGCAGTGCCTTCAGGGTTCTCCGGCACGGTGCGATGGCGCCGCGATCTTGTTCGATTCAACTACGCCATGCATTCCTTGCCACATGACCCCATGCGGTGCGATGGCACCATTCCATCCTCGTTCCATTCCACCACAAGGTAGACAAGGGAAAAAGGGGAGGTGTGTCGGCCGTGTTTGTGCGGTCCGGACCCCTCCGGTTATCTGATAACAAGTGGTCCAATTGTACGAGGAATGATGACTGAAGAAAATTCACGAATAGAATGCATAAAACCCCTGCCTCACACGTAGTTTGAATGAAGGTTCGTCACGGAAATAACCGTCGTGGAAGAAGACGTCAAGAAAGGAGAATCGCCACATCACGGAGAAATGATTTGTCGGTGTCGCGTCATCTATCTCCGAGATCCAGTGTTCTTCGCGTTCTTCGCGTTCTTCATCGAGGAAGAAGAACTTCATGATCTTTTCCTTTTCTCCCAAAGACTCTCACAACAAGATCCAACCAAAATAAAATAAGTACATCCCTTATTTTATTAACATGACTTAAGTTTGAAATTCAATAGTCAAATTAATCCACTCAATTAATTAACTCAACTTGACGTATTAAATGGAGGGTTATGGAAGGTTAGGGAAGATGAAGAGGTGGGGTTCGTGTGGGCCCCACCACTCTCATAACCTCCCATGGGAAGTTGGTTGGTTACCCCAACTTCCACTCAAAGGCTAAACACTTAGAGAAAAATAAAAATTGTTGATCAAATTTTTATTTTTAACTTCCATAATTTTAATAACTACTCTCGTGAAAACGCAACTCCGGAAAAGGTGTTCCTAAGAAATTACCGGCGCTGCGAATCCATTAGTTCCCTTGGAATTCAATTCTGAGCACTGGTTCAAATGTTAGAAAAACCCACTCATTCGTTCACTGAATGTACCCGAGCTAAACTTCGGATTAAAATTCCGGGCACACCGGGCCTCGGAATCAAGTGCCTTCAGAAACTGCGTTCTTGTAAAATCTCAAAAAAAATAAAGAAAAAATTTCCCTTGAATTTTATGGGTCTTTACAATTTCATTATTTTATACGATCTGTATGTTGAATAGACCTAACTGAAGGAGTAGAAAGAGGGATGTGTTCTTATAAAGGAAGTCTTCTACCTATCCTATTTTTGTATGTGTGATTTGAGATATGATATTTGATAATGATATTAATATGAGGCATGTTCTTGAAATTTGTTGAATTATTCCACCACGATGTCCTTTAGTCACATGCCATAAGGTTGGTGGTGATCATGCTCTATAGGTGGTGGTCCATGGGATTCTAGTAGATACTCTTATAGTTCTAGCTGAGAAAATAGTGATGGTACTAGATATAGGTGTTGTGAAACAGTTCCTTGAAGGCATTATGTGATTCATGTAGACTATTTAGGGAGCACTGTGACCTGCCATAATTATGGAAGAGTTGACATGTGACATCTTGTAGCAAAATCCACCCACATTTTTGGGATATGGAAAACCACGTTCAATGGATTCGAGGATAGAGGTTATACATTCTATCTTTGAGAATCAAGAGATATAATTTGAGTGGAGTTTAAATCAAAATACTTATATGTTTTCTGATTCCTTCAAGAGATAGTGGGACATAATTACTCATATGGATCTTCATAATGATATGGATTAGAGGGATTTTCCTATGGCCATCTATGACTAGTTATATTTTGAGTCATTGAGGGTAGATAAATCCCAATAGATTATGGACATAGTGAAGGGTGAATTATCAGTTTTGGATTATTCCGAAAGTTTTACAATGATCCATCACATAACACTTATTCTAATGGGTGGAGTGTTATCTAAAGCCATGAGAATTGAGGATGGTCATAGGTAAGACATATGATCATAGGTGAATATATTTTAACTGAATACCATTTCTTGAATACTGAACCTGGTTCTTATCACCGAGCTTATTCGTAGATATTGTAGAGGTGTAATCCAGGGTGGTTTGACCTCTAGATATTGTAATACATCGATTGGTAGTTGTAAGCATCGTCTGGTGCATTCACGTAATGAAATTAGTATCCAAACCACAAGATCAAGTAGCCATGTGGGGTGCCACCAGTGTGGTTGACTGAGAAATTTGAGGCCTCTATCTATAATAGACCCAATTGGATATCGATCCTCTGGCATGATGGGTAAAATACAACATTTTTACAGAACTTTCCCTCCAGTAACAAGTGGGATAGGTTTTTTACCAACTCCAAATGAAGGAGAAGGTTCATCAAATTCTCATTAAGTAGGGATATAGAGTATTATTGGATGATTAGGCCGAGACAATAGCCATGGTCGTGGTAGTTAGACCCCATAGAATAGTGGATCTACATAGGGTTGGCAGGCTATATCATAGGGTATCATATTATTCCAGATATATGCAATGAAACAAACACCTAAGGAGAAAAATCCTAGACCTTCTATGATGAGAGGTACTATTCTAATAGCCATTAATTTAGAATCTTATATTTTTTATACATTGGATTATCATATTATTATATTTTTACCTATTGTGGAGATACTTGGGCTCATTTTTCATTGTTATGATAGAATTATAAGACTTGATACTCTACTGGGGATTATTACAGAGGATATTCAGCAATAAATAGAGTGTTCCCTTGATATTGGAGTGTTTCAATTCATATGGGATTTCATTTTCCTCAACATTAAAGTCATTGACTTTATTCTCAAGATGAATTGGATATCTACCTTTTATGATTTCACTGATTTATATCACCAAAGGGTGAACTTTACATCATGAGAGAGTGGAAATTTTATTCACTGGGGTAAATGGGATGTACAGGCATGAAGACTTGTTCTCGAGCATCGTGTTCTAGGTGGGATGACAACCATGATTTTTATTTTGTATCTAGATGACTATAGAACACATTATGAATATTTATCTCCAAAGGTTGATCATTTCAGGGACACATTCTTGGATAACTTATCGGGATTTCCTCCCGTGAGAGAGGTAGAGTTCTATAAAAATCTAGTACTAGGAGTTGCATTGATATCCATTACTCATTATAGGATGGAAACTACTAAGATTTAGGATCTCAAGATGTAGATAGAGGATTTGGAGGAATTTTTTTTATCCAACCTAGAAAATTTCCATGGGGTTACCTAGTCCTTTCTTAGAAAAATGATGATTGTACCGTAAGGCTATGTCTGGATTATCAGAAATTGAACCAGAAGATGGTTAAGAACTAATATCCTCTTTCACTAATAGATGATCTATTCGACCTGAACTGAGGAGAATAGGCTTTCTCAAAAAATAATTTGAGACCCGGTTATGATCAGGTTCATGTTAGACCATCTGACGTAGATATCATAGACATTCATAAAAGGAAGGGTCTATACAAGTATTTTGTTCTATCATTCAGTCTCATGAAAATGCCAGTAGTTTTCATAGCACTGATGAACTGAGTCATCCATCGTTATCTGTATTTGTTCTTGGTGGTTTTTGTGGATGTTATCTGGGTGTGTTCTCATAACTAACACCACCATTGAAAACATCATCAGACGGTATTGAATATAATGAGAAAACATTCTTTATATGCTATGCTCACAATGTTCTACTTCTAGATGGATAAATTTCCCTTCATGGGTGACATTATCTCAGAGACATAAGTATTGGTTGACCCCAAAAAGGTGAGAAATGTATTTTTCTAGATGAATCCTGGTAAAATCTATGAGATACAGATTCTCTTGTAGCAAGATGGTTTTTACAGTAATTTCATGATGGATATATCATGCCTAGAAGAACAAATTAAATGCTTGACTTATAAGGGTCTGAAGTTTATATAGTGAGATTCATCTTTTTCAACCTTTTTGGACAAGAAGGAGAGATTGGATTCAGTGCTGATGCTAATTTTTCAAGAGCCATGCGTGAGTGACACTATTTACTACGATGGATCTTGTATCGAGATAATAGAAGTTATTATATTTGGGGCTAAAGTCATATTGTATGGGTCTTGTTAGTTGAAGTCAAATGAGAAGAACTACCTGACACACGATATCGAGTTGGTTGTAGTTGTTCATGCATTTCACTATTTGAGACATTACTTATTAGAGATAATTTTGTAGTCTATATAGACCTCAAAACTCCATAAGTACATATTTACATAGTGTGGTATGAATATGAGGAAATTCATGTGGGTTCAATACCTATAATATTTTTTCTTCGAACTTATCTACATGTCTAAGAAGGTAAATACATTGACCGATGCACTGAGCTTGGGGACTCAAATACAGGTAGTACATCATACCAATAATGAGAGGAAGCTTATTGCCTTATTCTCCAAGATTCACATGAATGTGCATGACAGTCAGGTTAAAACTTCTATATCATCCTTATATGTTACCTAAAACTACTAGATAGAGTACATATGGAGAATTTATTTGAATTTGAGGGCTTAGTGTTATGGGAGAGTGTGGCAGGTGAGGAACTTCCTCTTCATTGTACCATAAGAGAGGACAAAATTTTGTGATTTCATGGCCGCATATGGGTTTTGGGAGACATGTGTGAAGATATTGTGTGATACATTCATGATTCATATTGGGCAGTTCACCCTAGTGTCCCCAAGATGTATCCAGAATCACATATCCAATACTGGTGGTTGAGTATGAAATGATCTGGCATATTTTATCATGATATCATCCACATATTAATAGGTGAACCTGGAACATTAGTAACCAGTTGAATTTTTATAGAATTTTTGAAGATGGAAATAGAATAATGTTGTGATGTACTTCATGATGGGTTTACCAATCTCCCCTTAAGGTAATGTTTTCACATGGGTTTTTATTGAAATGCTCAAAAATGCTTATCATGTCAGACCTTTCAACGAGACCTTTTTTGTTGATGAGCATGAATGGTCGTATATCTGTGGGATCGTATAACTTCATGGGGTCTCCCATACTATCAATTCAGATAGGTATTCATGGTTTAAATCACTATTATGGAAAGGGATTCATAGGAAATTAGGTAAAAATGAGATTTTAAACACATACTACCACCATCAAAATGATGGTTAGTCAGATCAAACAAATTCGATTCATGAGGACATGTTTCAATCATGAATCCTTCATTTTTGGGGCTCTTAGGATACACATATACCCCTGATTGAATTCTCCTACAATAATATATTTCCAGATAATATATATATAGATCCTTATGTGATTTTTTTCTGTAAGACATGATGATCATCCTTATGCTAGTTAGAGGCCTGATAGGTAGATATGATAGGACCCCTTATTGTTCAGGAGATCATAAAGAAAGTTCAGTTGATTTGGATGTGGATGGGTACTTCATACTCTTAGAAAAAATCTCACATCGATCACTACAGATTACCTCTAGATTTCATGGTTTGGGATAGGGTTTTATAAAGTTTTTTACTGAGTCTGGGACATAGATTGATCAAGAGATAGGGTAATCTTTCACTGTGTTATGTCGTATCATTTAGGATTCTAGATAGATTCAAGAATGATTCCTATAAATTGTAGTTAACTCAAAGGTACTGAGCCATGCATGACGTATTTTTTGTTTCTTAGGTATGATACTATCATTCAGGCCCATATAATTCCTTTCATCCAAATGATGTTGAGTTATAGTTAGATACTTCCTTTGAGGAGCATCTGATGCATATTATGGATTGTAGGATAAAGGTTCTCTTAGGCCAATTAGTTCCATTAATATGGTTTCTATATTAGAATGGTTGTCTACATGACGAGACCTAGAAGTAGAAGGCCAATGTATGAGCATAGTTGTTGAAATTATTCTATAGTAATCATTGACCACCCCTAAGAGGGAAATTCGAGGTCGAATTGGATTAAGGGAGAAGTTTTTAAGAACTGGATTCTTTCTTAAGGTACATATCTTTTTACATTCCATAAATGTTTAGTTTACATGATTAAATATAGCATAATGAGAATTCCATTTGATGTCATTGTGGTATCGAGGGTGTCTGAGGTCGGTTAAAATCATGAAACCTAGAATTTTTTTTGAATATGTACTGGTTCACAATTTTTAGAAACCATGTGTGGAAGGCCTCATGGTTACATATAATAGTACAAGGTTTCACGGTAGAGTCCTACATGCTTCATAGTTAGAAAAACCAAGAAATTTGAGGTGTATGTTTCTGTATCCATGTCTATATTTTTTACAGTGGAGTGAGACACAATTTGTACATGGTTTTTCAAACCGTGTGATGTTCCCCTTCCTACATTAATGGGCACACAACTAGATTATGGTTGGTGCATGACTTTTCATGATGTGCATCTAAACCATTTGGCACAATAAATTGGGTAAAATTACCAAATCTATCATAATTAATCCTTAAACATAATTCTATTTTTACTTTCTTCCAATGGAGAGAAGACATACATTTTGAGATCTCTCTTTGGTGACTATTACAGGATGTGGGAGAACTCCTCCATTCAAGATCGGAATCAAGAACAATATGTCTCATTGGATTCATGTGGATAAGATCTCAATTAATTTTTTTTAATTATTCTTCTTGGTATTGGTTGTGATATTTTGGTGAAGAAAAATATTCCATCATTTCAGGGTCCTAATCTATTCTTCAATTTTCTTCTGATTTGATTCTAATCATGAGATTATACTAGATGATTTATCCACTAAAAACCAATGGTAGGTGGTCTTATGCTTTTTCCATTAATTTGGGGTGTTTATATATCTATTGTTGTTTCGAGCAGCCATCTATTGGGGTGATTCACTTGAAATTGATTTTAATCCTTGATTTAATATGATAGGCATGATCTAGGTAATTAAAGAAACCCATTGAAATTTAATTAAAGGATATGATCCAAGAATTGAGACCACGACCTTGGGTTTGTGTATTAATTAAATGGGCCACCATGGGTGGAATATGTTTTATAATACATTTTTGGTTCCCATCACCCATTCCAAAGGGATGTTAAATACTAAATTGTAAATGATGATTGAACTATATTATGTAATCAATGATGAATTGATTAAATAAATGGGATGGAATGTACATTACCCTAGGCTTGGTCTTGTAATTACTTATAAAATCATGATTTTAACTTTTTAATTGAAATTACAATAGGAGTAATTAAGAATAAATCATTCTAAGATTATCTTATGCCATAAGCCACCTTATGAGGTAAGAATTGAATGAGTTATTATTTGTTATGACTTTGAAACAATGAATTGATATTTATTAAATTATATTGAATTAAAATTTCTATAATCCATGGGTGACACATGGGTTATTATACGAACATCATGGATAAACCCATTTGGATATTTTTATGCTTATGCATGAGTGACACATGGACTCCCTAGTGGGATGCCAAAGATTGACTCATAAGGGATAATTGTTATATTCCAGGTGATAGTTGGACTCCTTATGGATTTCCAACGAAGTAAACTGAATGATGTTGATCATATATGCCATGGGTGACACTTGGGATACCTTTTTGGACCACCATTGTCATTCTTGAATGTCAATGATGTTATACCACACCTAGAGTGGTACAAGGATTATGATGAGGAATGCATAAGATATGTTCATAGGGTGATTGTTCATGATATGCCAAGAGAAATTCCAAGATTCAATATTAGAAATGACATAGATGGGCTCAAGTTCATAATTGAATAATAAATAAAATGATTTATATGAAGTATCTACCAATCCAAAGAACAAGCTAGGATTCTGTCAGTGCCATATACATTAATGCTGGTAAGGTTAGGATTCTATTGATTACATATTATTATGAAGTATGATGGGATCAGGTCAGGTATCAAGAAATATTTTTGAAATTATGTTGATTAATTAAATGAGACAAGACTGACTGTTTATTTATAAACATTTCTCACTAGGTCAAAGCTGGTAGGAGGGGATGAGTTTCTATGGGAACTTGGACCTTTATGGGTATTTTACTTTCAGTAATTTCTTACATATTCCATTAATTCATATGCTTTTTTATCATTATATATTCACTTATTACATAGAACTAAAACTTTATGTGGTTTCCAACTAAGATTATATCTCACACCCTATTTGGTCCACTGTTGGGTACCTGAACAGACTATATGATTGTAGGTATGGATTAGGGATATCACTCTGATTTAGGTTTCGAATTACAAATTAGAAGAAAGGGAGTACATGATAGAGATGAGTCTTTTGATTCTAACTGGACATGTTTTATAAATTTTCTACATTTCTTACATATATTTTACACATTCTAGGTATACTATTTTAGCGGTTTTTGCAGACACATAACATGAAATGTATGATCATCATTTCTGTGTATGAAATTCTTTCTAGTTGGGTTTATATATATATCATTAATGTGTATTTTTATTTATTCTTTCTACTATTATGCCACCTTTTATTTTCACTGTTATTTATATTTTGTTGTGTTACATTCTGGTAATGAGGATACAGTCTCCTCACGAATATACCTAGGCCCTCACTACTAATTGACAGCCTCTTCCATTTGGAGAGATGCGCTCAAGCCCATGGGGCCAATCAGGCTCATGGAACTTTTCAATTTCATCTATGATTAGAATGTTACATGAAGAAATTTAATAATAATGTATAAAACTCTAGGTGAGACCCAATTTAATTTGACAAACTGAATTTTTTCTATATACCTACCAATGTATCAAGGGGATATATAATTCTGGCCACATCCATCACTGTTTGTCAAAAAAATTCCTCATATATTAAAAATTCAATTTTATTCATGAATAATGTCTTCTAAAAAAATATAAATATTGAGTAAAAAATATTGATTTATCAATATTTCCCATGTTAATGAACTAATTTTCAAAGTAAAAATTTTAAATAAAAATGGCATATGGTTTACCAAATAATTATATCCATGATACAAATAATTTATATAACTAATAAAAATATAATTTCCAATGCAAAATGACCAAAAGAAAATGATTTTATTAATATAAGGTTAACAATCACAAAAATTATTCAACAGATGGGAGGTGAACATCAGTTCATCGAGAATATAGTTTTTTCAATAAAATCATGCCCTATGAATAAATAAAGCTAATGTAAGTGAAAATTTAATCTAATAATTCATAAAATGATTTTTTTTTCAATACCATTTAAAATGTGTAAGAAAAGATACATTATAAAAAATGGTTATATGTTATTTGAGTTCTATTATCATCAGATAAGTTAAAAAAAATTCGTTTTATCTGTTGGTCAAAATATCCCTTAAAAAAGTATAAAGGTTACTTTCAATCCATTTTTACAATTCATGGATAAAATAACATCTCATTAATAAATAAATTTTATCAATAAATTGACTATTGAAAAAAAAGTTAGGAAAAACATATATATGAAAGGAAAATATATATGATTTAAAAGAGAAATAAAATCAGGTTTTCTTTTAAACATGTCCTTTCTTGATTAAAGTACCAAATTGAGTAAATAGTGGAAGACAAAATTAAAAATAATTAAATATAAAAACTGATAATAAAATGGTTGGATCTTGTATAAGAGAAATGATAAGATTCCTTTAATGAAATTAAAATCAATCCTAAAAGAATGTTTGATTGTAAAGTAGAATCTTATAGCTTTGGTAACTTTTAAATTGCAACCCATTGAAATAATATAGTTCAA
This sequence comes from Viscum album, assembly GCA_963277665.1. Lineage (NCBI taxonomy): Eukaryota > Viridiplantae > Streptophyta > Magnoliopsida > Santalales > Viscaceae > Viscum > Viscum album. Next base: position 1,296,553,225 of record OY728136.1, read on the forward strand.
TTGAAACATTAATAATCATAAATAAATTGGTAATCATGTTAAGTACGAAAATAGTGAATTATATACACCATATAAATGTTAATAAGTGCATATTAATAAATATGTTACAATGGGATGTGAATTGAGACGAAATCTGTTATAATTTAAAAATAGAATTAATATAAACAAATTGAAATAGGACGATAGAGATTTTAGTTGAATTTAAAATACCATGAATAAGAATAATAGATGATATTAATTAACAATTGGTATTATATTCTCTGTTTATAATAAATTTGGTTCATAATAGAATATCTTTCCCGAAGAATGATGTTTTGAGACAAAAAAATATACCTCACACTTCTTTTTAGTTAATAATGATATAAGCTTCAGTATAATTATTTTAATATTGTCATTAATTGATTCTGTAAAAATATTCATATTTCTAATATCATATATGATCATCTTATAATATTTTATAACTTGTTAATTAATAATATTTCATTGTTTTGTGTATTAACTGCCTTGTTTTTTCATGCATGTTTTTCCATGAAAGTTATGGTTTTTGGGTATAGTATATATTTCCATAATCTTAAGAGTTATATTAATGTTATAAATTTCATATTTAACCATTATATTAATTTTTATAACCATTCTTGAATATTAGACATGGAAAATGAATCACATCGCTTCGTGGAGATAGCAGACCATACATATGCATGAGTGGAGATATCAATCTTTTAATTGGTGAAAAGGTAAGGAACATGATTAAATATTAAATTTACAGAATAAATATAATTTAATAATTATTTTATATATTCATTATTTTCATCATTATGACTATCCATGTGATTCATTGATGGAAAAAAATATTATATCAGCTCGAAAGGCGGTAGTCCACTGTACACATGAGTGATTTATTTATATCCCATTTGATGAAGAAGTATATGGATAGGTATCATTCCATAAACTTAAACATATATTTTTATATTTTAGATACTGTTGAAATAATATTTGTATTTTAATATATAATTGAATTTTCTAAAGTAATAAAGTAATAGAAAGAGAATCATTAAAATAATTTTATTTTCTTATAGAATCCTTCATTTGATATCTTCTTAAAAACCCTAAGTATTTTATTTTGGGAAGAAAAATCAATATAATGTGTCTATGGATGTTGGGAAAATATTTTGGAAGGGTTTAGTCATGTCAAAATTCTATAGATGTTTGAATAAGTGAAGGGAGGTAATTCCCTTTCATAATTGAGGAAGAGTTGCATTTCTAAAATACCAAAAACTATTTAATAATGAGAATTCACTCTCATCCAAAGTTCCTAAAAATTTATTAAATAATTTATTTTATTGAATTAATAGTAAATAAAATCCTTTAAATCATAAAAATAAATATTTTCTTTCCCTTATCCTTTATGTTTACTTACTTCTACCGTTTTAGTTTCCACCATGGTAACTAGTTTTTTAACCTACATAATTTATCCATTAAGTCTAAAAGAATATAAAACTTTTAGATTATTTGGAACCAATTATTATTATTAAATCAAATTTATAAAATAATGATTCTATGTGTGCAGAATTATAATTTTAACACAATCTCATGTGTCGTGTAAAACCTCATTCTAACCAAAACCCCATGAACTAATTTGTTACTATTTTTACCAATCACTATGAAAAGAATTAATGTTACATTATTAAATAATATTAAATATTATGATTCCAAATATGGAATCCAATTTATCAAATTATACTCATAGAAGTGGAAATCATTATTTTAAAATAAAAATACAAAACATGTTGAAAAACATTTTTTCAAGTATATACTTAATTAGCAAAAGATGGTCTTATATTAACTATATGATTGGTAATAAAAATCATATGGATTTAAATTCATATTTTTAGATATATTATATATTTATTTTAATTAAATCAATCATAATTAAATATAAATTTAATCCAATTTAATGTGCAGACATTATTCCTTTTTAAACAATAACAGTTTTATGAAAATAATCCATTTTTTGAATAATAACTCTTTTACCTCCAAATATTATTATATTTATTTCATTCAAGTATATTGATAATAAATTGTTAATTAAAAACATTATAATTAAATTTTGTAAATCAAATTAGGAATATTTAAATTCTAAATTCCAAATTAATCAAAATAGATTATTCTTAAGGTGAAATTTCCAAAAATCATTCTAGGATTATTTTGATGAAGTTTGTTAAAAATTCATATTCTTAGTTTAAAATTAGAATTTTTTTCTCTTAATTGTTATGATTTTAATTTTATTAAATTTTTATTAAAATTTAATGTTCCCTTTAAATAATTGAGGCTTAAGGTTGCATGTATAAAAAGTTATCAAAGAGGGTGAATTTATTTAAAAGTAAATATATCCTAAAGTATCAGGGTGTTACATTCTTACCTCCTAGAAATATTTTATCCAAAAAAAATTATATTATGTTATAAAAAAACTTGGTAGTTTTTCTTCATGGAATCCTCTATTTTTCACATTATAACCTCTATTTTACGATTTCTCCAAAGTAAATGTACCAATGATGTCGTCTAATTATTCACTACTATCTCTCTAGTATTAATAATCTAGATGGTATATTCATAGTAAGATAAAACATATTACAATTATATCTATTTAGATGTTAGCAAATTCTTTGATTCTAGAATTCACTTCCTTAACAAAGATATATAGAAAACATAATGAATTTTAAGGAGGCTTAGGGTTATTAATAAATGATAAGCCCCAAATCCAATCCATTGCAAAACATAAAATGGTCAGATGTACCTAGGGATAATTCTTCCCTTCTTACAGAAACTTATGACACCCTCCCATGGAGATAAATTCAACAAAAAAATAATTTTTTTCATGAAATTACAAATATTTCCATTGATTGTTAGATAACTCTTTTTAATAATATATGATTCTTTAATATGGGAATGTGTGGTCTATAACTTAGTTTCATTATCTTAATTAATTTCTTGTCATAAAAGTTTCCTTTCACTAAATTCATCCTATAATTTTGGATCACAATAGCTCTTTACATATAATTCTTTAAAAAGTGCCATATGAATACTTAATACACATTTAAAAATTTGTTTTAACCAATTAAAAATCAATAAATCTAAATGATTTGATCAAACACTTATTCCAAGACAACATTTAGTATCACATAGTGTTACATAAGAAATATTTGAATTCCATGATTATATATTCTCCTGAAGCATGGTAATAACCTAAATTACCAGAAACCCTTAATGATAACATTAACGATTTGAAAAATTTACACTCTCTTTATTCTTAAAATAAAATAAATTATTATGGAATATATTAAATAAATCTAAAAAAAATGTGTAAACTCCTTAAAAGATAAGATAAATCACTTTTTCATCAAACCATTAATTAGTTCCAAGGCCATCATATACTATCTAATTTACTCCATCAATTTCATTCATCTCTAAACATAATTAACTAAACAATAGTCATATTTTACGGGTTATATTTCCCTTAAACATGTGTTCTATAAAAATATCACATTAATAATGAAACACATTTCTTGTTTATCAGTATTATTCAACATATTCTTTTAAATACTTAAATAAAAACTACAATTGTATAATTATTATAAATTTCATGGTTTATAAAACCAGAATATGATTGAATAAATATTAATATATCATAATTAATTAATCCAAATTCACAACAATTTTAATCATTCCACTTTTACTGTCTTAAAAACATAATATTGAGCTTCATCCCGTAGCTTATTTTGAGTTATATTCCCTTGTTGCTTAGGGTATTTGATTTTATTGTGCCCTATATCCTTAAAGTTGAAGTAATATATATTAAAGGTTTATTTCTTACCCTTTCATTCACATTCATAATATAAATTCTATATAAACTTCATGTAAACTATCAATACCTTCAAGCGTGTTCGAGGGGTGTTTCTTTCAACAATTATCACATGTCGGAAAATCCTTCTTTCTCTACCTCCCCTTATCCATTTTTTTCTTCTATCATATTGTTATCAATACATCATTTGATTATATAGGATCTATAAAATTCTTTCTCTCTTTTTATGGTACATAAAACTATTTAATCATATGTAGAAAAAATTTATGAACTTTGCACCCTTTGAAGACATAGCTTTATCCCTTCAAATAAATTGTCAAAATTGAATTTTTTATTTATTATATAATATATATAATTACTATGTTGTCTATTAAATGTATCCTCATAATCCAAAACATCGTCTTCTTCCTTCTTCTTTAAAATAAGGCCATTTCTCTTAATTTTAGTTCATTTCTCATTTGGTAAATATTTGTTGAAGAATGTTTCTTTAAAATATTTTCATTCCATGTACCATATTTCCAATTCTTATATATTATTCTGGATCAATGACCACCATTGATCAGCATCACTTTTGAGACAATAAATTATAAGTATAACATTTTCATTTTCAATTAATCCCAAATGATTGAAATATCTTGTTAAGGGATTTAATCCATTACTCAACTACTACTGGATTTGTATTCCCACTAAATGATGGGGGATTATGTTGCATGAAGTGATCCAGCACAGTATAATCATACTATTTAACAATAAGTTTCGGTATTAGGGAAATATTGTTTTCCATGACCTGATTAAGTTACCCTAATATTACCATGATCTACATAGCTTAAATACCAGATGTATTATCTTTATCAATAGGGAAATATATACATCGGATAAGATTATTAATACCCTTCATTCTTCAAGACACTGTAAATGGAATATACTAAAATATCTCATAAAATAATTAATTTTAAAACATAATTTATAATTATATATCTTCGATAATGCTAAACTTAAATAAAAAAATTATGCATTTTCAATTTCAAAATCATAAAAATTGTTACATTAAGGTTATAATTATTTTCAAATCCTCTATAATGGTTTGTAAAATAAATCTGAATTATCCTAGTAATATACCTTGGGAGTATCAAACTAGGTGTGAGAAAGGGAACACTCCCCATACACTATAAAGATTAGCAATATATACTATTCTAACTCTTTTTAGGGTTATTACCCCTAGATGCATATATATTCCAAAACTACATCCAATTATTGTACCTCAATAGGGATGTATAGCTATGAAAAACCAAATAATTTCGACAATAAATATTTTAGGAGGTTATTCTTTACATATCTTAAAATTATACCATAATGTTATGTTCTTTAATATATTTTTTCCTTAATCTAGTTCTCAAGGCTTCTAGTAAACCTGGTATTGATACCAATTATAATGAACTTGAATCCAGTAACCCCTAGTCAATGTATACTTTATTAAAATGGAATAGATAAAATGTGTAAACTCCCAAAGGAACAATTAGGTTAATAGTCTTGAAGAGAAAGATACATACTTTATTACAATTTTATATTAGGTGTTAAAAATAAAACACTGTGATGGAAAACATTTATCAAACTTTAGCTCATCAAAATAATTATTCTTTATTTCCAGGGGAATAGAACAATATAAGGTGAGATCAAATTCTCAACAACAATTATGTGTAGTGGTGCCTATCATGAATCAACAATTCATAATCATTATAGAGTGGTAAATAACTAAACACACATTCCATTTAATCAATAACTTTAATATCATAATTAGATAAGGCATAATCAATGTTGAATGGTAAATATATAAAAATGAATTCCATTTAACAACATGATATCAAATGGAATCCATGGATAATATTACTGAAAAACAAAAATTTATGAAAATAAATTAATTATCATTGATAGAAATGATTACTTTTGGATGTTATGATCTTAGACATCATGATATTTATAATGTCAGGACCTTTCATAAGATAGTTTAACCATATCTATAAAACCCCATTTAATTTGGATAACCAATTTTTTTCAGGAGACCTACCAACTAATCAAGGGGATATATAATTATGGGCCTCACCCATCAAGCCATCCTCAATGAATTCATCATATATTGAATATTTTATTTTTCCATGAATACAATTCCTTATCAGCAAATATCTATATTGAGTAAATAATGTGGATTTATCAATATTTCCATAATTATTCAAAAAACATTCAATGTCAAAAAACTATATATACAAATGGTATATGGTTTAGCTAATAATCATATACCTGATATAGATAATATGGATATTTAATAGAAATGTTTTATCAATGAAAAATTATCATAAAAATGTTATTTTCTCTAGATAAAGTTAAAAATCAAAAAATTAATCAATAGATGAGATGTAAACATCAGTTCATCCAGAATATAGGTTCTTAAAATAAAATCCAGGACTTTTGAAGAATAAATGGAATGGGAGTGAAAATTTAAAATAATATTTCACAAATGAGTTATCCTTTTAACATAATTTAAAATTTTTCAAAGATGCTACATTTTTTTATAAAAAAATTGGTGTCAAGGATGTCTCTTATTGTCATATAAACTAAAAAACACCCCTCTTGACTTTTTTTTCAAAAAAATCCCTTCCAAAAAAATTTAGAAGTATTTTTTTAAAACCATTTTAATAGTCAATTATATCATAAAAATTCCATAATAAATAATTTGTGTAAATAGAAGTACATTTGTAAAACAATTATTGAATACATAGATATGGAAGGAAAATATAAACGATTTAAAATGGAAATAAAACATGGTTTTCATTTAAAAATTTATTCTTGTGATTAAAGTACAAAAGAGATAAAATTTTGGAAGAAACCCGTGAAAATAATTAAATTACTAGTGAATAAGAAAATTACTTGATATTTTTTAGGATAAATTATAATATTCCTATAATGAAAATAAATGAAATCCTAGGAGAAGGTGATAATGAAAAATAGATTCTAACCACTTTTTTAACATTCTAATTTTAATCTCTTTAAATAATTAACTTAAATTAAAAATTAATAATAATTAATAAATATTTATTCATGTTAAACACATTTAAGTGGTGGTATATGCACCACATAAAATTGAATATTTGTATATTAAGAAATTTGTCTAAATAGAATGGAAATTGAGTCAAAATCCCTTATGAATTAAGAAACATCTTAATAAAAACCACTTCAAATTGAGATAAATACTTAATTTGAAGTAAAATACCATTAATAATTATAATAAATTATTTTCAATATTAAATTGGTTTTATATAGCCTATTTAAAATAAATTTGGTGCATAAAAGAAGATGTGTCTCAATGAAGGATGATTTGAGATGAAAACCCATACCTCATGATTCTTATTGATGAACATAAATAAACCACCTTAATAATGGTTTTAATAATTTAATTAATTGATATAATAAACATAATAATATTTATAATATTAGATATTATATTCATATATAATTTTACCACTCATTTTTTAATAATATTTTTTTTAATTTAATTGTTTCGGGAATTAATTATCTTGTTTTCTCTTGATTTTTTCGTCATATAATTTATGGTTATTTTATATAAGACATATTTAAATTAGATAAAAAATTAAATTAATGTTATAAATATAATATTTAATCATTAAATATATTTTCATAACCATTCTTGAATTTTGGACATGGAAAATGAATCGCACCTCTTTGTGGAGACGGTAGATCATACATATGCATGATATGTGATATCATTACATTAATGGGTGAAAGGGTAATGAAGTGGAGGATATATTTCTTTTATAGAATCAATTTCATGTCTTTATTATTATATATATAAATTATGTTTTTATTGTGACATTCCATGTGAGTTGGTGATGAAAAACAAATTACCCTGGCTTGTTTGGTCATAGTCCTCCATACACACGAGCGATGGATTTGTTTCCAATTTCATAGAAAAGAAGATGGATAAATATTAATACATCAACATAATAAAATATCTGTATATGTGAGATGTATTTGTTATTATATTGGAATTTTTAAGACAAAATTGAAGGTGGTAAAAGAAGAATGAAAAATAACAAACATCATTAAGATGGTTAACTTCTCTTAGAGTAACCTCCTTTTGATATCTTACTAAGGACCCTAGGATTGGTATTATGAGAAGAATTAAACCTTTATAATTTTGATAATTATTTTTTAATGTATTTTTAGTGTTTTTATTAAAATATCTTTATAGGTGTTATTAAATGTGGGGAGGGAGTTTCCTTTTATAATTGATGTGGAGTGAAATTTTTGTAAATTCCCAAAACTATTCAATAATAGGAAGTCAGTCACCCACCAAATTCCTAAAAAAATTATATAATGGATTAATGAAAAATTAAGGTATACCAAAACCTCCACAACATAAAAATATAAACTTTTTAAACATGGTATTCTTTTATCCTCTACGATTACATACTTTTACGATTTTAGTTTTCACCGCGATAACTAGTTTTTTAACCTAGCTAATTTATCTATTAAGCATAAAATAAAATAAAAATTATTGTAAAATTTGGTCCTATTGATTATAAATATTAAATTCAACCTATAAAATAAAAATTATATGAGTTTGAAAAATTAATTTTGACACAATCACATGAAATGTGTAAAACCTCAGACTAGTTATGACCACGTGAAATAAATAATTACTATTTTTTCAAATAATTATGAAAAAAATTAAGGTGAACATGATGAATAATATTAATTATTATGATTCAAAATATGGAATTAATTTTATAAAATTAAACTCACATAACTAAAAATGTTAAATTTAAAATATACCCACATAACATGTCGAAAACTAGTTATCGAAGAAATGAATTTTTCTTGAATAAGATGATATTATATAAACAATATGACCCAGAATCATAATTAGTTTGATTAAAATCTCTATATTTAGATATATAATCTATTCATTCTTGTTATATATTTCATAATTAAATATTAATATAATTAAATAAAATGGATAGACATTATTCATTTTAAAATATAATGTTCGCATAATATATTTGAGGCCCGGGTTTGTATGTATCATAAGCTATCAATGAGGTTAAATTTATTTAAAGAAAATATTTTATAATGTCTCAGTGTGTTACACTCCAGGGAAAATCCTTTTTACCTCTCTTTCTATTTAACTATGGTTATATCTACCCATAAAGGTAGGTTATCCATCCAAATAATTTATAGATTCATATCATCTCAAAGATACCATAGGAAGAAGGATTTATTTGGATTCCCTCAGTGATATTAATCTATCATAGTGAAGAAGAAATATATCAATATCATCATAGAGAATATGTGTTCTCACTTATATTTATCCATTAAAAATAATGGTTGGATATTTTGGCAATATGGTTTTGGTGGTATATTTGTACTATAATTATACAAGGTTTCCCCCACTACAACTCTTCAGTGGTATCAATGTAATTTTCATAATGTTTAGATTTATTCATAAATTGAAATGATTCCATAAAAAAATCTTTTCTAGAATAATGTTATTGTTTATATAAGAAGGCTCATGGTTCCCAAAAATTCAACAAACTAGGTCATGGTGTATAATCCAAATAGTTTTTGATATATAAAATAATAAAAATTGTGATGTGGTTTATGAAAATGGGTCATGGATCATGTTAATATAAAATAGGGCTTTGTAAATATATGTTGTCCTTATCATGGATTGAAAGTAAAATGACTATGGTTTAAAAGTGTATCATTTAAATATTTTTTATAAAATTAAAAAGAATAACACCATAGTTTTGACCTATAATATTGATACCAAAAGTTGAAAATGTAAACAATATTCATTTTAAAACAAGATGGGGTGTTATATTTGGTGAATACAAAATATTTTTCTTAAAATTATTAATAAAATTCACTGGTGTAGGTCTGCTTTGAATTTGAATGGGGGTTATACAATTAGAGACATTATTTTGGTGGATTTAATCTTAGTTTAATGTTGATATAAATATTAAATTAATTTATAATGTTTTCATAAATTCAAAAATAACTATAAATATAAAATATTTTATATTTTTTTATAAAATTTTTACATTAAAATTATTTAATTGGAAAATTATTTATTTGGATAATTCTTTAAACCATTAAAAAATTTATTTTAGTGTACATAATTCAGTTCTAAATAATATTAAAGATGTGATATTTATATTATGTAAAAAAATTAAATAAAATATAGAATTTTTATATGGAATATAAAATTAATTATATCTTCATAAATATCATATTTTTAAAATATGAGTGGATTTGATTGAAATTACATTTAAATGAAAATATGTATGCATTCAAATTGAAAAAAATATGAAATATTCATTTTTATTTACATATATAATGTACTTAAAAAATATATAAATTATAATGTTTTTATAATTATTTATTTATTATTCAAAAATGTTAATTTCTTGTCTAATTCTATCAATTTTCATTCATTTATATTATTACTTGTATTATTTTAATCATAAATAAAATATTTTTATGTTATGAATGGAAGAATTATTTTGTTTAAATTTTGAAAATGGTCCTTATAACCTGAATACCATTTATATGATGAGTTACATGATAGGAATGAAATTATACTTATTTATATTGATTAAAAATATTGAATTTATTAAGGGTTATATACTTATAAGAATATGATGAATATGATTTATATATATTTGGTGTTGGAATTACATTATAATTTAATTATATCTTGAGTAATGAGCTATGGATAGTGGTACTTTTGGTCATAATTCACACTATCCTGGGGGTTTATGCTATATATTGAAAATTGGGGGTTGGGTACCTATCACACCATACTTTTTCATATGGGAATTTTGGTTTATTATGATAAAAAAACCAATACATGAATGGGTTTCAGGTACCATGTTCATGAGATTAATTCACACACACACACACACACATATATATATATATATATATATATATGTATATATTGTTGGATTTTATTTTTGAGTAAATCATATAATTAAAGAATTTTATAAATTAATTTATATTAATATGTTTTGAATATATTAATTAAGTTAAATTTATTAGATACAAAACAAAATCATTAAAATCATGAAAACATGGAGGAGATATTTGAGATAACAAGTTGATATTGTTTAAACCCCTTAAAATTCATAGTGTTAGGGTCATTAAAAAGTAAACATGCATCAAGGCATTAATCATCCAAATAGGTAGGTTCAATAAAATCAACCTGACCAAAAATTATCTTGTGTAAGGAATAGTGGGAGTTGATAACTCTAAAATTTATTGAACCAAATCTTATTATAATATTTGTGTTATAATTAACTATAAAGTAAAACACGTTTTATTGATAGAGTAAGAGAGTTTGGATAATACATATGATGGATTTGGGTATGTATTCTTCCAATCAACTATCCAAGAGTCATATTTGATATGATTGGCATGATGGACTACACAAATAGATAATTAATGAATGGAATATAAAATAGGACTCACAGAATTAGTGAAATATAGATTTTTGACAATTGGTCATCATTTTGGTGGGAGAACATTTAAAACAATTCCTTATAAAATGATTGTAAATTATGTTACTAATATGGTAAAAAATTCTATTATAGATAAAAATATAATGATCATAAATTTTACATTGAGATAAATTATTGTAATAAAATATTAATAAAAGTAAAATTTCAGAGTTATTTGAGCTTTTTGAATGTTCTCAAGAAATAATGAATTTTATATGGGTTAGAGAAGAAACTTCAAAAGAAAGAACATACTGATGAAGCTATTCAATAAGATAATTTTTTTTATAGTAAGAACATTAAATATTTTATTGTAATATATAAGTTGATTCTTTTTATTTATATCAAAATAATCCAAACAAACATTATAATATAGAAATTTCTGGGATTATAGAAAACATGACTATGGTTTATCAGGAATAATCTACACACAAGTAATATAGAGTATCAAAATAACTCTTTTGGTGTAATATTTAATGTATTACATTGATCTCAACCCATAAAATCAATCGAATTAGGTATGTAAATGCCTTTTAGAGACTAGGGCCACCATTCAGGCAGAACCAGACCATGGAAATTATTCCACTAGCACTACGTGAAATGTTATAAATGAATTAATTTAAAAAATATTTTTTTACCTTTTTAATATGTTGAGGGATTATAAAAAAGACATGATTTATAAAAGATCAAGTACCTATATGATAGTTTAAATAGGAAAGGGTTAAATTATTATATTAATGCAAAATAAGTGAGGTCTTGTAGAGTCCCCACAAAGTACTTTTAAACCAAATAAATGAGCTTATGACGATGGTAAATTTTTCAATTGTGGTAAGATCTATTTATATAGATGGTATTTTATATAATACATAGGGTTTTTAAGAAAATATAAGCAGAGTTCATGTCGAGTATTTTTATTATAAAAATTGGTACTTATTTTAGGTAGGGTATATGATACCAAATATATATTAAAAAATTATTGTGGATATGTATAGGTTTTTAAGATTAAAAAATATTTTATGTATAAATTAAAACAATGAAGGAAAGATTTTTTACATCAAGTAGGTGTATGTAATGGATTATTTCAAAGTATAGGTCAATTCTTAATAAATGATGTCTAACATCATATTTCCCACTTTCTTGTAATTGTATCCTTTATTCTTGTTTAAAAATGTAAATGGGTGTCCTTTGGGACTCATATAGATGGATAACATTAGTTAAGAAAAATGGATTAAATTTTAAAGATCAAATTTATTTATAGATCAGTAGAGTTTGGGTATAAATGTGTTAATTGATTTGCGGGGTTCTCCCTGTGTTTAGAGGATTCAAATGTTTTTATGTATTTTTATGTTGTATGTTGGAGGATTACATCATTTGTAAAGGGGTTACATGATTTTTACTTATTCATCATAGAAAAGTCATTAAATGTGTACATAGTGTGAAGTGAGTACATGTCGTGTAACAGTTATACAATTTATAAAAAAAGATCAATTTTAAATAAAAAAGGAATAGTTTTTTTTGAATACATGATTGTTGTATATCCTGCATCATGGATCATGTGTTGTGTAAAAAAGTTACACATCATTTAATTTTCAAGAGGTCATCTTTTAGGTGCTGATCAGGTCAAATTTTATTTCATTCTCTCATTTCTATTTTCAGATATCTTTATTTGAAACGATGATTCATCTTGTTTACTTGCATATTTGGGTTGTGATTTAGTTTTGGGGGTTGTTTCTAATGTTGGTTGTGGTGTGGTAGGTGTGTATTCTAAGATATGTGTCATTTCCTCTCTAGCACAAAACTTGTTTTAATTGAATCAATTCTAATATGTGTTGATTTTTTATAGAGCCTAATTTTCTGTTGTTTCATTATTCTTTTTATTGTATACATTGTAGTTGTGTGTGCCCCAAAGTTTGGAGGTATGTGGTTTTCTATCTAGCTTATGTTGTTGATCTACAGTGCTTATATTTTGATCAACTATTTATTTAAAAGAAATGCAATGATATGACTTAATTGTTTATGAGTCGAACTAGGTTTTTACAAAATATGGTTTTCCTATAGTTTAGGATAAATGGAAAGAGTTTTTAAATCATTTATAAATGGTTTTATGAAATTGTTTGCAAAAAATGATTTGATAAAAATTGTTTGATGAGATGGTGTGGAAAATGTAGAACATTGAAGCCTTGGGTACTTATCTGGAAGATATAGTAATAGGTCTCACCCACTATTATGGGATTTTATCAACGTGATTATCTATGCACTCTTGGCATGTTGTTCTAGGAAAATGTTAGACCTGTTGGGTTGTTTACTTTCCATGGTGTTCATCTACCCTCTTGACTCAATTCATATGTTTAGTGTCTTGATGCGTATTCAATATTCTATGTTATTTATGAGTGTCCGAGCTATACTGACCTAGTGTGATCCATTGTATGTTGTTACTTGTTCTTATTGGTCCATTTAGGATACTTCTAGTTTGTACTATTTTATCATACTATAATGGATTTGATATTATATGGGATACATGATTTGTTTTTAAATGATATATCTACTAAGATATTTAGTTAAAAAATTAATTGAAATTGATTTAACTACGTTATTTGGAAATATGTATAAATTAGAAATGAAACTATTTTCCATGATTTTTTTATAAAAAATGTTAAACTATTATCATGAATTGTTATTTTTAAATTTGAGAAATCTTGGATTGTTGTTCAGATACTTGATATGGAACACCCAGGTGAGACCGTACTGATCCAATTAGATCACACACATTCATACCATTTAAGTGGTGCATACACCTGGTTATTCCATTTAATATATGTAAAGGAAATGATCTATAGAGAGGTGGAATGGTTTTCTATCATCTGGGATGGGTAGTTGTTGGTGAGATGGTGGGAGTTTTCCCATAATTTCACATGGATTATTTGGTGTTTATGAGTCTATGTTGAGGTCTTGTCTCATCTCGTGATGAATACCACTATGATTTCCAGTATAATTAGATAGTTTGGGGTTCGGGATTCCCATTATTTCACCATGGTGTATATTATGGTTTGTTTGGTCCTTTGATGGTGATTTCTAATAGGGTTACGCTCTATTTTTCAACACTCTTGGCTCAAAATTTTTATTTTCAATAGGGTTGATGGTGATGGATTATACAAGGATAGCTATAGAAGACCTATCATCTCTTACTCTACTCTAGATTTTAAATACTTTACACATTTCTAGGTTAGTTGGTGTAATGGTTTTAGATGAGTTTATGTGAGATATTTTTGTGAGTAGTAGGGTGCTCCAGAAGGTGTGAATTGCAGTGGCCTTCTTCCTTTCTCTGGGTTCCCTCTGTGTTTGTTCTTATTTTTGGTTATTATATTAGAAGGTGTTTATGAATTTTCTTTTGTGATTTCAATAGTGGTGTGAAGTTTGCTTATGTATTTTGGCATCTTCTTACGATAGAGAGGTCATTTGAAGGTGTGATTGAATTTTTTTATGAAGTTTCTGATGATAGTCAATGTTTGTGCTGGTAATTCTGTGTTGGATATGGTATGAGGTATGATATGGTTAGTTCTAGGATTTCAGTTTCATCTGCTCATGTAGTTCATGATGTTTTATATCAAGGTGGTCTCACAATGCTTTCTTGTAATTTTAAATTTAAAATTTGAATCTTTATTGGTGGTATGTGGAGTGATAATGATTTTCACTCTGATTTTTCAATTTGATAACATGGGGAATAGAGGCATCGGGCTATTCTTCTATTTTCTATTAGTTTTCTATTTTGAATTATGTATTTTACCAAGCATTGTATGAGGGGATTTCAGTTTTTTTGGGTCCTATAATTTGAGGAGTTCTGTTTCTAATGTTCCCACTAAACTTAAAAATGGGTTTTTTAGAAAATAAAAAAATGGATTTAGAGGATTAATTGGTTATTCTTCTTAAATCAGAGTTAATTTTTGGTTAGAAATGTACTTTGAGATCATTTTTCTACTATTGATTTTTTTAGTTTCTAATTTACATTTTTTATGGAATAAATTTTTCTCTTCCATTATTTTCCCTATTATGTATATATTCCCTGGTGTTAGTTCTGGTTTGGAGAATGAATTCCCTCTTTTTGTTTTTTTAACCCTGGGTGCTTATCGTTATCCTAAGGGGATTTGGAATTCCCTTAGGGTATGTGGAGTATCAATTTGGGTACTAGATTGAGAGGTTACTTGGGTATTTTTGTTACATTTTGGTATCAAATCCCTAGGTTTGGGGTTTTTCCTTTTCTTGGGATAATCGGTAGACTGGAGATAGGATTGTCAGGACTTGAGAGGTATGTTTTGGTGAGTACCTGTTAGCACTTTATGTGATGATACCCAAGTTACCATGGGATGTAGGGATGTGTGTCTCCTATTTTTGAGTTCTTGATGTTAATATTATTTTTTTATTTAATGATTTTCTATATTAAACTGATATTTTTTTTGTGTAATTATTTATTTTTTTCGTAGTGAAAAAGTATTACATTGAGAAGTGTTCTAGAAGTTCCTCAAGAATGTTCAGGTGTTTCACCCCAAGGGAACCATATAATGGATTGGAACATAATCAAGGCTATTGTGTGCTTAGTTTGTTTGGTTGACTAGAATGTTCCATAAGTTTATAATGCAGTTGTTAAGGTACAGTCAATAGCTTTATGAGAAAGGGATCGATTAAAAGAGTTCTTATACAAGAATCCACCATCCATTCAAGGTATGAATGAACCTAAAGAGGTGTTGGATAGGATTGATAAGATTGATGAGATCATATAAATCTTTTAAATACAATATATTATCAATGTAAAGTGTGCATTATTCAGACATATGGGTCCAAGAAAGCATTGGTGGGATTCTGTGGTACATGATGATAAGCATGAGGGATTGGGATGGAAGGGTTTTAAGGCTTAATTACTCCATTAGTTTTTTCCAACGTCATTGAAGATGTCGAATTCTCTGGATTTCCTCTATTTATAGTAGATATCGCATTCTGTGTTGGCATATACCAATAAATATGTTGAGCAGATTCATTTTTTCCTCAGAGACTATTAATATTGACAAGTTGAAGGTTCATAAGTACCTATAGGGTTTCTGACCAGATGTCAGACTGTATATATTTATTCTAATTAATTTGACATATATGGAGATATTGGACATGTCTCTGATGTTAGGGATGAATATGGAACGAATTTTTGGATATTTTTCTCCTTATCTTCCACCTAGTGGAAGATTCTGTGGAACTATAGGAAAAAATAGGATGTTGTTGGATTGTTATAGGAGTGGTAGAGGTGGTTCTCAGCATCAGGCCTCTTCGGTACCTCTAAATTTGTCTAGTGGAGTATCTATGACTTAATATTAGTGTGGAAAGGTCATACAGACATTGAAATATTATAATTTATGTACAAATATGTGTAACAATTGTGGGAATTATGATCATATAAAATATTTATATCTGGATATGTCTACACATCAATATGGTTAGGGGTTGTTATCTCCAAAGGATACTGTGATGCAGTAAGGTGCTTCAATGAATACAAGGATCCATCCACATAGATCACGAGTGAAGCACCTTCACACGGTAGATAACTTTCTAGTAGAGGTATATGTGATTCAAGCAACAGTGAGAGGCACCATCTTTACTGCATCCTCTATAGTGATTGATTTATTTAATACCAGTGATTCCCACTTGTTTATATTTGGATATTTTTATATATGATTAACCTTACAATTGAACTCATGACATTTTCTATGTAATTATTGAAACCTCTTGGGAAGATAAAAGAGTTGGAATTTTTAGATTCCATCATCTACACTAAATTGATGATACTGATTCAGTCTAAGATTTTCTTATCATTGATCATGATCTATTTGATGTCGTCATTGAGATGGATTGGATTTTTTATAATCAAGATGAGGTTTATTTTTATCATAATCACATCTCATTTATTATGGCCGATGGGAGATCATGGGTGTTTCAGGGAGAGTTGGATCTGAGTTTTGGTCAGGAAAGACCTTACCGTCTAGGTAATAGTGGTTTGTTGTGTACAATTTTAGTTGAACCTAATGATTTCTCTTATATTATTGATCTTCCTATCATTGTTCAATATTTTCTTAATTTTTACCAATAATATTTCTCCAGGATTCCACTAGAGAAGGATGTAGAGTTTAAAATTGACTACTTTATGGGTACGCAGTTGATATCGATACATTATTGTTGTATAGAACTAGTGGATCTGAAATAGATCAAAATTGAATTGGAAAACAAAGTGAAAAGGGTTTTCATCTCCCTTGTTTTTTCCCTTGGAAAGCCATGGTGCTCTTTTCTAAGAAGTTAGATGGTTCACTCTGGTTTTTTTAGTCAATCGGTAGTTGAACTGGGTGAAAATTAATAATAAGTATCCTTTTCCTCATGTGGATGATTTTTTTGATCAAGTAATGGGGGGAAGTTGTTTTTGATGATTTATCTTTGATCAAGTTATCAGTGGATCTATTTTTAGAAGTTTGATATATAGAAGACAACATTTTCGAGTACATATGGAAATTTATAATATCTTCTGATGTTATTTGGTATAACTAGTTCTCCATTAGTTTTCATGTATTTGATGAATAAGATATTCCCTGAGAATGTCAACACCTTTGTGGTGGTGTTTTTAAATGATTTTTTTGTTTATTTGAGATTCAATCATGATAATGAGTTCCATCTGAGTTTGGTTTTCGAAATCCTGAGATGTCACCACTTGTATGTAATGATTTCAAAATTATTTTTTTAGATTCAATAAGTGAAATTATTGGGGAATGTGATATTTGATAATGGATTGTCAGTTGACCCTGAGAAGTAAATGGTTTTATATTCATCGGAGGTGCCACAAAACATCTTCTAGATTCAAATGTTCCTTGGTCATATTGGATACTATTAATGTTTTTTCAATGATTTCTCAAAGTTGGAATCTATATTTAACTAATATTATTATGAAAGGGGTAAAGTTAACAAGGTATGTAATGTGTCAGTCTTCTTTCGATGAGATTAAACGACATCTAACATTAGCTCTAATTATGGTATTACCAGATCCTAGTAATAGATATGTGGATTTTTTTATGCTTCTATCACTAGTTTGATTTGTGTTCTCATACTGGATGATCATGCGGTAGATTATAGATCTTTAATATTTGACTGTATGAAACGAGTTACCCCACTCATGAAATATATCATGTTGTAGTTATAAAAGTACTTAATTGTTTGTGGCATTATCTTTTTCGGAAAAGGTTCATATTTGTTTTTTGACGATAAGAGTTTGAGAAATATATTTTCTTAGGAGGACATGATTCTCAGACAGATTTGGTTGGAGGATTACCTTCATTAATTTGACATTGATATCACCAAAACCTTGGGTAAAGGGAATGTGGTTATAGATTCTATTATTAGGAAAGTATCATCCTAAGCAATATTTTAATTGATGAAATAATGGAACCTTATTGGGATTTTTTTCTTATTTGGATATGGATGATCAAGAGGATGTTTCAGGTACGGTTCTAACCATTGTTAATTGTATTCGTCTCTCTTTCTGTCTATTCTACAGAACCATCCATAGGATGAAAAAATATGATGAATTAGAGAAAACCTATATGGTTGGGAGACCATTTCTTGTTGGTCTCCCTCTTTAGATGGTATTCTCTATTTTGGGTATCATTTCTTTCATCCCAAAATCTACGAGGAGCTTGGTTCTATCTTATTTCTATAATTCATCATGGTTTATTCATCTAGGGGGTACAATGATGTATAATGAAATGATACAATGATTATAGTGTCAATGAATGAAGTGTGGTATTGATGAGTATGTATCTCGCTCTTACACCTGCCAAAAAATTATGGAAGAGAATTTGAAACCATTTCGGTTTCTCTATCTCCTTAAAGTGACAGTTTTGAAATTATATGAGGTATCCATGGAGTTTAGTGACATAATTCCATGGAATCGCTTTGGGAGTAATGATAGTTGGGTGGTGATTTATCGGTTGAAAAAGTTATCACATTTCATTCTACCTAAAGAAACTAAAATATTTGATGATCTGGGTATGTTGTAAGTGTAAGAAGTTATGAAGTTACATGAGGTTTCTCCTGTCATTATTTTAGATAGGGAATCTTGGTATACTTTTAGATTTTGGAGAAGTATCCAAGATAAATTGGGAACTCTACATAGGTTAATTATATCCTATCATGCACATAAATACAATCAGATGGAGTTTTCTATTCATAACCTATAGAATGTGTATGTGCGTGTATATTGGACATTGGTGGATCTTGGGATTTCCAAATGCGGGAGGATTAGTTTTCATACATCAATAGTTATATGTCATCGATTAGAATGGATCACATTTAGTCTTCATAAGGTCTCCCATGATGATGACAACTTTGTCGGGTAGAAGTGGGAAAATCTTATTTGGTAGGATCAAGTTTGGTTAAGGAGAGGTCTGCGAAGATCCATGACATATGTCGATATCGGGATACAGTGCAGATTTGGAATATGTCTTATACATTTCAATGACATCATCATTTAGTTCTACTTGTATGTTATCACATTTTATTAAAAAATTCTCCTTGATTGGGTCACCATCGGTTTGGGAAATAGGAAAACATGGCTCCAAGATATGTTGGATGCTTTGATGTCATTGAGAGGATTGTGTATGTTTCTTTTTAGTTGGAATTATTGTATTAGTCAATACGAATTCTTGATGTTTTCTACACTTTACAGATTAGGAAAGAACATCTGGATGCATATTACAGTATGAGTTGGGAATAAATTGATTTAGAGCCATATGTTTCCATTATTATGCATTCAGTTGTGATCATTGACTCTCGAATAAAATTATTATGGGGGAAGTCTATTCTGTTAGTCAATGGGTTATATTGGTACATATCAAATTCTATTAATACTTGGGAGTGTGATTCATTGATGAGGGATCAATGGCCTCAACACTTTACCAGACA
This sequence comes from Viscum album, assembly GCA_963277665.1. Lineage (NCBI taxonomy): Eukaryota > Viridiplantae > Streptophyta > Magnoliopsida > Santalales > Viscaceae > Viscum > Viscum album. Next base: position 1,296,573,637 of record OY728136.1, read on the forward strand.
TCATTCTTCCACATGACTTCTTGGGAATGGATAGTCATATGGTGGGGATTTTATACCATCTTGTTACCTGATTTCAGGTAAATCACTCATATTTTATTATTTTATTCTTTAATTGGGTTAATCTTGGGAGTATCTAGGATGGAGAATATTTTTGATAAAAATTACTAAATGTTTATATATTTATGTTTTTGCAATTAATATAGTCCTGGTGTAAATGTGTTAATGGATTTTTGGGGATCTCCCTGAGTTTGGAGGATGCCTGAGTTGGTTTAAGAGTTTTCTACTACATGTTGGGTGATAAAAAAAGGTTTAAATTGGTTAAATGACATGTACTTGGTCTCCAGACACATGTTGTGAAGTTTGTACATAGCATGAAGTGAGTAAACATCATGTAACAGTTATACGATGTGTAAAAATAAAAGATCAGTTTTTAATAAAAAGGTGATGGTTTTTTAAGAATACTTGTTCATCCTAAATTATATGTCATGTAAAGGAGTTAAATGTTGTTTAACTATCAGGAGGATCATTTTTAGGGTGTCACTCAACTGAAATTTTAATTCTTTCTCTCACACCTCTTTTGTCTCTCGACCTAGAACCCTTCTACGTTGATTTTTGGAGTCATCGTGCAATATGGGATGATCTATTCAATATTTTATTAACCTTTTGGTTGTTTATTTTATCTATGGGTGATTAGGACTTTATTCTTCTTCATTAAATTGATCATGGTAGCATTGTGGTGTTGTGTTGTTGGGTTCTTTGATCTACAATGATGATTCCTCTTGTTTCCTTATAGATATGTGGTGCAATCTTGTTCTGGGGTCCTCTTACGTTGTCGGTTGTAGTGCAGGGAGTTTGTGTTCTGAGGTATGTATCATTTCCTTTCATCCTCCAACCATTTTGTTTTATTTGAATCAATTATAAGACATGTAGATTTATTCAATATTTTTTTTGTCGTTATTGCATTCTTCTTATAGGTGGATCCATTGTCGGCATGTGTGACCCCAGCTTTTGTGGTAGGTGGTTCCATCACAAGCCTATGTTAGGGAACTACATTTATCTTGTTTTGATCAACAATTTATTTAAAATAAATTGAATTATATAATTAATTTATGTTTCTGTTTGGAACTGATATGTTATAAGATACGGGTTTCCCCTAGTTTTGGGTAAATGAAAAGGGTTTTCAAAGCATTGTGACAAGGTTTTATGAAACAGTTTTCAAATAACTATTTGATAAGAACTGTTTGATGAACTATATTAGAAAATAGAGTACATGGGAAGCCTTAGATAGTTAATTGGATGGGTTAGTAATTGGTCTCATCCACTACTGGTGGATTTTCTCATGGGGCTTATCTCTGCTCTCTAGGCCGGTTGTTCTAAGGACTAGTTAATCCTTTTGGGGGTTCAAATTCCAGGGTGTTCCTCTTATATCTATACTCGATGCACATGTCTTGTGGCTTGATGCATACATGATTATAAATATTAGATTCATGTTTCTTAGCTATCATGACCTAGTGCGATCCTTGGAATATTGTTACCTATACTTATTCTCTAATTTGGGATAATTTTGGTTTGTACTATTTTGTTGTATTTTCATGGATTTTATATGATATGTGTTTAATGGATTGTTTGGATATGATATATCAATTAATATATTTTGTTATGAAATTCTTCGAAACTAATTTACCTGCTTTATTTGAAAATGTGTAAAAGGGGGAAATTAAAATATTTTTCCATGATTTTATTATAAAATCTATTAAACTATTATCATGAATTGTTTTCATTTAATTTGAGAATGATTGGATTATTGTTCAAATACATGATATGGAACACATCAGTGAGACCATACTAAGCCTATAATCTCTCACCCGGCGTACCTCTTCAGTTGTGCATAGACAGGGTTTTGTCTTCTGATGCAGGGAATGACATGACATCACGATGAGGTTTTGAGGTTTTCTATTAGCTAGGATGGGTAACTATTGGTGGGATATGGGATTTTTCCCACACATTCACATGAATTTGTTGGTTGTTCATACTATTTTTGTGGTCTTTAATGGTTATACTCTTGGATAATTATTTCTACACTTGATCTTGATAGTTTCTTCTTTTTTTCAGTTAGGGAATATATTTATTTCATCCATTATTGTGCCTATTATTTATATATGTCATGTTGTTGCTTCAGGTTGGGAGATATCATTCCGTATATTTTCTGTTCATTACTCGGGTGCTTGTTTCCAGCCCATGGGGATTACGAACTCCGTCCATGTATGTGGTGTATAGGGTCTGGTACCAGTTTAAGAGGGTATTCTGGTTATTTCGTTATAGGATGTGTATTTTCATTTTAATTATTATTATATGATGGGAGAACATTTTTAGAAAAAAATTGGTTGATATGAATATTATGAGATGATGATCTTGATACACATATTTAATAATTTATCTAATTCTATAACAAGTTTAAATAAAAAGGATTTAAGCATTTTAACCCAGGATAACAAATTTTATCCAAAATATTGTTTAAAATATAATGGAAAGGTTCTCACAACTCCGTAATGATATATTTTAATGGGTAAATATTTTTTCATAGTATTGATTCAGATAATGAAAATACCATATGAGACATAGTAATTATTATTTTATTTATTAAATACTACCATAAAGGAAATAAGCCTGAGTTCCTAATTTAAACAACTATTTGTCCTGGATTATTTGATATATGGTGTCTAATCGTGGTGTTTTTAAGATAAATAATATAATTATTGAACTAGTGTGTTTTTATTGGTATAGGTATAGTGTTTAAAATTTTCCATATTAATGTAATTAGAGATAATTAGAAATGTTTCAAAAGAGTTTAGAAGAGTTTTGATGTTTTTTCTACCCAAATTTTGTTTATCATAGTGTAACAGGCAATATCGTGCCATAAAGTATGGTATAAGAGATTAATATAGAAATATATAATGGTGTGCAAGATTAAAAAAATATTTATAAAAATAAACTAATGTTTTGTAAGAATAAATTTTTAACTGAAATGATGCATTGTTCCATCGAGTTGGGTAACAGACCACAACTGGTCTTGTGTAGAATCAAAACTCAAGATATGTAAGAGTAAATTATTTTGTATCATTCAGTAATGTGTATCATAATGTTATAAAATTAGTTGTGGATGAATAAGGTGTTTTTATAATATTTTATCTAGTTTTATGAAAGTTGTCACAATCACATAATATTGATATATATTACACCATAAATATGAAGCTTACGTTACATGAAAAACTTGAAGATAAATTTTACAATTCATGAATTTGAAGATCAAATGTATCGTAAGAAAATGGAATACCATAACAAAATATGAGTTACATTTAATTGAATTCGAGAATATCACAGTTGATATTATAGAGGTTTAAATAAGATATTCAACCATGACTTCATGGATTTGGATGTTGACTAAAGATCATGTCACAATGGAGATAAAAGTGTTATTAACTAGATGTTTTGATGGGAATCATTATATAACCAATGTGTTAACTCCATGATAAAAATAAATCCAATTTTTTTTGGAAATTCAAATCCATTTTAAGGGATCATGTGTAACTTTATAAAACATAATTAAATTTTAATGAGAATCCAAATACCCAATTAAAGGTTTGAATATGCGGTAATTATGTATAAGAATTTGAGAATATTTAATCAGTGAAATTATAAGAATTATGGTAGGGAGGACAGTGAAAACTATTAAAATACATAGAATAATATAGATAGATTTTTTTAATGAATTTTATTAAAGAACTATAGTTATTAGGAAGAATGAATAATCAACATCAATCCCCATGTTGGTTTTTTCTTTATTCACTATGAATAATTCTTGTCAGTGATCATCTAGTAGTGAATTATTTGTAGCACTCCATTGGATTGGTGAGTGGATATAGAGAAATATGTTGTAACACTTGGATTGATATTTCATCTTTTATAAACCTTATAATAATTCACATTGAGTAGTGATATCCCCTATTATATCCACACAAAATAAGAAGACACTCCTTGGAGTAACCCTTAGTAGTGAGATGAGTAAAAATTTGCGTCATTTACTTTTTTTACTATAATAATATATTGGGTATGCATATGATTTACAGTTTGAGGAGTAATTTACAATGTGAGAATCATATATTATTAATGAAAAGGAAAACATAACACCCTAATTTTCCCCAACCTCGTCCTATTAGGCTGTACATGGTCTTATAGTTGTGATAGTGGTATCTGATAAATAATATTCAAAATTTCTGAATATTTAGATTTTTGAATTCTAAACTTGGAGAATGATATAAATGAAACAATTGTTCCCTTATTTGATGGGTTAAACAACCAAATATGGAAGAATCTAATGAAATCACATATACAATATCTTGAACTTTATTTTTAGTCAGTAATGGTGAAAATAATTAATGTAAGTAATTATATGGGGTTGTCGATGAATGAAGAGAACAGAAATATTTCCAATGCTGGCATAACGACATAAAATACTTTTTAAATCTCTTTAAAATTAATTATATATGTGTCTGTGTGATGAGTTATATTTCATTGAAATAAAATTTGGATATATTTTCCAACAACTATAATGGTGACACAAAAGTAAATGAAGAAAAACTTCAAGTCCTAAATATTAGTTTTGATGGTTTTGAAAATGATCCCAAATGAGAACATTGATTATTTCTTAAACTCTCTCATTGATTTTATAGGCTTATACATGGATATATTTATTAAAATAATATTTCTGAATTTTTTAAAAGAATTATTCAAGTATTAAAACCATTATATAATCCAATGGTATCATATCTGGAAGAAGGAAGGCTTACAATCATATCTCTTGATGATCTTTATAGTAATATTGTGAAACATGAAATTCATGTGAGATAGAGAGATAATAAATTTATTAATCAAATGATATTATATTTAAATACCTAGAGATCCTTGAGATATATAAATCTAGAAATAAGGAATCATATGTAAGTGATGAATATTGTATCACTGGTGGAAATAAAATTCATGAAATGAAAATGGAGTTATAAAGGTTAGTTATTGTTCTATGTATTCAATTGTGGAAATGTTGGGAATATATAAATTATATTTCTAATATAAGATAATGGGGAAAATTAATCTAAAGTTTCTCTAAAACAATAAATCAAATTTCATTTAAAAATACATTTAAAATTATAAAATACATATTGGAAAGGTTTCAATAAAAACACATGGGGATCCAAGAGGAGGATGAAGATGCAACATGTTTTAAAGAAGATGAAACTAAATTTATCTCAAATATGGATCATTTAATGATGGGAGTATTTTATAAAGATAAATATGAAATTGATCATTAATATCAAAAAAAGGAGTCATTAACATGAAGTTATTACTTGAAGTATCTATTAGGGAGTTTTCTATATAACATAGGAAAAAAATTGATGAGGCGTTGAATGAATCATTAAAATATATTAACCAAAACAATTAAAAAATTTCCTAGATATAGATTACATTAAAATAATATAGGGGTACTCAATCTATGTTTATATAAAATGTAAATATTTATGAAATAATAAATATGATTGATGATCTCAATTCTCGGATCAAAGATATAATAAAAAGAGTTTAATATCATCAATAATAGATTATAATCTTGAAAAATAAACATGAATACAAATAAAAAGTATATGGTGATAAAATAAGTTTCAATTTAGAATGTACTCTAAAAAATAATTAATATATATTGTTGGATGAGGTAAAAGGAGTTTTGGAAAAATTATAAGTGAAAAAAATCACACACACATTGGAAAATGTATTCTTGGTTATGGTGGTGAGTCATATAAAATTGGGGCAGTTATTACTATAGAAAAAGGAAAATAAAAGTTCGGAGATAACTCTAAAATATAGATAAATTTGAAAAAACATAGAGTATACATAGAAGCAATAAATTCAAGGAGATGTAGCGGGCATATTTTTTGTTGATAAAGTGTCAATTTTTTGGCTAAATGTTCCATGTAATGACATATTTCTAGGAATAAAATGATACTTGAAAGGGGAAGAAATTTGGATTCAACAAAGGAGGATATGAATATATCCTAAAACTTTTGAAAGGAACACATTTTTATAGATATTATTTTTATTCTAGAATTGGTCACTAATAAGTGGATTGCAAGAAATAAATGAGTCATAATTAATTCTATTGAAATCAATGGTAAATGGATTTAATGAAAACAAATATTATTCCTCTTAAAAACTATTATTACACAAAGGAAGAAAAATATCCTAACCTATCATCCTATGATGATGTAAATAAATAGATATTTTCCGATCTATCAAGAAATATGGGAATATCATTACTGGAAAATATGAAAAATGAGAAGGCTATCATGGTTGGAATTTATATCAAATGAACAAATAATTGAATCACCCAGATTCTAGATAGTGTTTTTTCATCCCACATGACCATGAAAATGAAAATACTGAAGAATGTTAAAGGATTAATTTATGTAATGATTTATTTTTTCAATGATGAAGCTTTAAATATAAATTGATATTGAAATACAATATTATGTAAATATTATTTGATGAATATAAAAGTTCTCTATGTGTATGATCCATGGTACATTCTTCTGAGTGTTAAAAAAAATTTGACTAGGGAATTGGTTCACATTCAATCAAAAAGATACTTGATTTATGATAGGTCTATAATTTCAATGATGAAAGGTTATAGAGAATATAAAAAATTATATCATGTGTCTAGAAATGATAACATTTTTAATCTCATATTAGAAAAATAAAAGAGACTTTTTCCTTGAAGGATAGGGTATATTAATCAATACAATAATTGATATTTTTTAAAATTGAAGGTTGTGGTTGAAATTAAAAATATAATATGTGACTAGGGGAAGAAATGAGATTCTTTTATTTTAGACAAATTATTGATAAGTCCCTACTATAAAAAGAATATAAGAACATCACATTTATAAGATCTAGTTCACATTTATATTTATAGACCCATGAAAAATTCATGAACACTTGGTGAGATATATTTTATCATATTTTTTGATGTTTAAAGTAGAAATTGATGTATCGTGTTAATATAGGAAAAAAATTTTGTTATTTGAAAGTATTAAGTTAATTCTATAGAGGTTTTAAAATAAAACTAGAAGAATGGTCAAATTTTTAAAATTGGATAATGGTATGAATTCCACCTTTTATGAGGTGTAAAATATTATAGATGAAAATAAAAATTAAATAATTATGTCTCATCACATAGAACACTGCAATCTAAAATGTTTGAAAAAATATATGGTGAACAAAATAGAAAAAAAATTTCTTATCAATAGTGGAATCTCTCAAAAATATGAAATACAAGTGGTATTATAGTAAATTTACAGAAACAAATAGGCATTATTGAGCCCTAAAGAGAAAAAGACTCCTATGAAATGTGTCCTGGATGGTAGCCAACACTTACACACTTTAAAGTGTTTTGTTGAAAGATATATGTCTAGAATAATGAAATAAATTGACAAAAATGTAGAGATATAATAGATGGAGGAATATTCTTGTCCTACTCATTAAAGAGTAAATATTTTAATTTCTTTAACAATGTCTCTAAACAGAATTATGGAAAGTAGTGATGTAAAAGATATTAAAGAAAAGGATATAAATAATATTTCATTTATATATTTTTGTAAATATTGTAAATAATAGTATGGTGTTGTTATAAATTATTTATTATTTCATGATATGATGTGTGAAGAGGTTTCAAGTATTGATTCTATAGATAAAGAAGCTACTAAAAAGGATTGATTCATGTCACAATAGATGAATATATGATCTTTGTTCGATGAATAAAATATTATTTTTGATAAAACTACTCCTATACAAAATCATAAGATGATTAATGTAGATAATATTACTATATTATATCATGTGGAACAATTTTCATTTTTGTAGGTAGAAAAAATGAGTTTTGGGTCATTTCTATCAATGAGGTATTAGATCAAACAGAGACTATTAAAATGTAGGGATCATAAAGTGAAAACAATCAAAACTTCATCAAAAAAAATTATGTGTTTTAAAATAAATACGATGATCATGGAAATGTGATTATAAATAAGGAATGTTTTGTGCATATGGGCTATGAACAAGTCAAATGTGTATATGTTGAAGAAACATTGACACCAATGAAAAGACATGAATTAATATGAATTTTTGTAAATATAGTTATTTAATGAAATTTAAGAATTTTTCAAATGGATTTAATGATGATTTTTTTATTGGATTTATCAAATATTAGTATTATATAGAAAAAATATCATTTTCTTGATTAGTAGTGATCAATAAAAAGTATTCGGTTTGAGAAAGGATTTGTATAGAATGAAAAAAGTATCTAAAGAATGGTAAACTTAATTAAATACTTTCATGATGATAGTGTAATTTTTAAGAGTAATGGCTCATCAAGATTTTTATGTGAAATTGATTAAGTAAGAGCAGGTCTCGGATATTTTCTATGTTGATGACATAATATTAAATGGTAAAAAATATATTCCTTTGAAAGAATTTTCATTATTAATAAACTTGATGTTTGGAATATTGATGATCAAAGTGATTATATAATTTCCAGGGAATTAATTTAATAAAATGTTTGGATAAAAATATGTTTCCTGAGGGAAATATGTGAAGGAACTACTCATGAACTTTGAAATTGAAGATAAAAATCCAATTTCGACACTGGTTGTCTTTGGAATCAATCATGGGAGGCATTTTGTTTGAATTTTTTTTGAATCCACTCTTGTTTAAAGGATTTTTGGTATTATTCTGTATCTCATAGTGAAAAGTTAGATATTTTCTATGCCACATTCTTGGGGGATCATTTTTAGATTTTTATAGAGGGGGAAAATATCATTGAGACATAATGAATCATGAGTTACATTCAAGATACTCTTTTTTATGGTCGTTTATTTATCTTGTAACTGATAATTTTATATATATATATTCACACACACACACACAGATATATATATATATATATATATATATTAGGTTGATGATGTTTTGGATAGAAAATTAGCAAGATAAAGAGTGTTATTTTTTAGAAGTAAGTGCATTGGTACGCTTAGTAAGAAATGCGATGTAATTTTTTAATAATATCTAATGTTGAATTATTTTTGTCATAATGTTATGTACCAAAATATTGTGTATGAAACAAAAACTATATGAACTTTGAGAAGACATGAAGGTGTCTATGGTGGTATATTATGACAATAAGAGTACAATTTATCTGACCAAGAATCTGCTACAACATTCATGCATGAATCATATTGAGATCCAATTTCATTTTATTTAAAAAAAATTTAGTATGTAATCATCAAGATATATCATATTATTATAAATCAACATGTGTAGAACATAATTACAGGGCCATTTTACACACAAATATTTAAGAATAATTTGTTGAATCATGGTGTTTTTTTACCTCCCTCTAGTATAAGTATTATAAAATCATCTCTCATAGTATGAATCTACTTTCTAATTTGGGTTGTTTTATTATACATTACATTGTCATTGAAGTTTATTAAAAAAGGGTGATATGTGATATTCATGTATATAATGGTGAATTCAAATGTATTGTTCTCATCTCAAAAGGGAGACTACATTATTTGGGTATATAGAATCCATGGAGATAATATCTTGAAAGAGGATTTGATATGGTTAAAGATAAGGGAGACCCAATTAATATGGATGATAAAATAAATAATGAGTATTCTATAAATTTATATGATTATCAACAAGTGGCATGATATAATTTTTTAAGGTGAGTATAAAATTATTTCTTGATTAATTTTTTTCTACACCGATCCTGGATAATGTATACGTAGTGTGATGGATGGTATTCTCTATTGATTTATTAATTTTTCTAGAGTATAATTTCTATTAAGAAATATTAGGTTGACAACCTACCAAATGGGGGAGAATTTTGGAACCATGGTTTCTATTGGTTGTGTATATTATATAAATAGAATAAGGATAGAACGAAGATTCTTGGATTAGTGGGAATATTTTGATTATTATTTATAACATCATAAGATTTATAAATAATGGTAATGTATTAGAAGTACTAGGAGGATTGTTTAGATATTTTTATAACTAATAGAGGTCGATCATATCATAATGGTGTATCTCATCCAATAAAGGATTGTACATAATATTAATCAAGTATGTATTAAGGTCGTATAATATTAAATGAAAATCTCTGTAAGAAAAAACTAAAGTTGTGTAAGAATGAATTCCTGAGTGAAAGGATTCAATGAACCCTGGAGTTGGGCTTCATACTATAAGTGGTCTGGTATAGGATTAAATTTCAATCAACATAAGAGTAACTTCTAGAGTTTATGCTACCGTGTGTTTCATCACATCGAAATGTCAGTTTTGGATTAATAAATACTTTTTGAGAAATATAGATCTATTTCTATGAAAAAACACAATGTAATTATTTAATGATATATATTGTTCCATGATGATGATGGTTCCATTGTAGTGAAGTTCCCTTGAGATATTTGTGAGGTTCTAGAATGTTAAATTCGATTGGATCTTGACACAATTAGAAGACCACACTGAAATAGGAATAGTTTTTATGGGAATTTGAGATAATAATAATAAGATAATATAGATTTTTAAATATTGGATTATATAAATATTTAATGTATATGGATATTAAAATATGATCACACAATTATGAAGATAATTAAATAAAAACCAAAGCATTTATATAAGCATCACAGTGAAACCATGATAGTTATTCCATGAAAAAGTTAAATTGTTTGAGTTTCAGAAATTTTTATCCATACTAAATGTTTGGGGATCATTATTATCTATAGAAAACATAATTTAAGTTTAATGAGTGGTTCAATGACCTAATACATGGGTTAATTGTGGAAAAATAGTTTAGAAAAATTTGGGATGACTGAATCTTTCATATTAGAAGAATATCATTAAAAATATTTTAGAAAATGTTTAACATAGTAAGAATAATATAAGTAGTTTTTTTATATGATGAATTTAATTAAAGATATGAATTTGATATGTATAATTAATGCACCATGAAAATACTCATAATGGTTTGGTGTTTATTATTTTTGAATATTTTTTTTGAACAATAATCAAGTCATGAAATCTTTATAACTCTCCTTTAAAGAAATCAATGGATACAGAGAAAGTGGTAGTGGCCTACGAATCAATGTTTTGTCCTTCCTAAACCCTATAATAATATATAATGAGTTTTTATATCCCTTTTAAGTTAAAATAATGTTGATGTATCCTCATTATAGTATCTTTTACTGGTGAACCATGTAAAATAATAAGGCCACTTGATTTATATTATTTATCTTGATATTTAGTCTATATAAGATTGAAAATTATGAAGATGTATTTCCAAAATAAGAAAAATATCTGATTGATAAAGAGGAAAATTTAACAACCGAAATCATACCTCATCTTAGGGTGTATTTATTCAGATGGTCATAGTATTGATATATATTTTTGAGAATATATAATTTCTAAAATGATAGTTGAATTATGTTTGAAAATTTATATGTTCAAACTTTTACCAATAAATGATTATACTAGTCTAATTGAAAATGAAAGGAATTTTATATCTGGAAAATGTTTGAGGAATATAAGTAAATAATAGTCTTAATATAAATATTTATATTTTACACTTATTACCAAAATGATCTCAACCAAATTATAATGAGATTTCTAAATATACTGATGAAAAACATATATTGTGTTCTATGTATTTATGAAAAAATAGTTATTATCATTGTAAGATAAGATATATTAAAGTAAAGAAATCTATATATTATGTTAAAATAGTTAAACATGAGTATATAAATCATAATCTAAAAAATATTTAAATTGTATTTATTCATTGATTTCAACCCATTAGAGGAGTTTAGTGAGAGGATTTATCATACGATAACAAAGATATGTGGTAGAAATTACACATTAATGTAATGTGATTAACAAAACCATAAAATATAGAAAACATAAGGCCACTATAGTGGCTTAACATATAAGATATGAATAATATATAACTTATGTATGATTTTATTAGTATTCATAAATAATTTTACATGTATAAAAAATTATAATGATGTAAAAAAGGGAATCTCCAATTTCTCAATATATCATATTGTTTACCTATATTTCATGATGTAAAATGATAATTTACCTCTCAAATTATAAATTTATGTTTATCCTTAATTAATAGATATCCTGTTTTATTATTATTAGTGATGATTTGTAATTATTGGTTGGGTTTTATTTTTCTAAATAGAATTGAAATTTTCTCATGAGTTATAAAAGGTGTTTTGTATTCAAGATGATCTACTATATCTACCACATTGATTGTCATACTCTACATCATTTTTATACTAAGGTTTCATGTTTTATATTTAATAATCATTACTTAAGGTTGACAATATACCTAGCACGTGGACCTTATAAATTTGATACCTTTATTATAATAACTCTGAGGAAGAACTAATGAAGGGGTGGTTATGTATGATGTTAATCACATCATTAGTTGAGGTTTAACCATAATGCTATTCTTCCTTTCATATAATTAGTATGAAATATAGGACATAAATTAAGATATACTATAGAGATATTTGTGAAAACATTGATAAGATATGTGTGATGTGATTATCTATTTGGACGAGGGACATGTGATTTGTTCATCTATATGGTTAACAACATATGATGTGTTTATCCATCTGGACAGTCTTTACTCAATTAATTAAGAACATATGATTTAGATGTGTGAAATTGTTATAATTTATGTTTCATGGTTACTCAATATCCTAAAAAAATATATTATATAATTAAGTATATTTTATATGATATAATTTTTGGAATCATGTATATAGATGCATTTGTTTCATAGAGATCATGTTTGATCAAATTTTTGCTTGATTACCAATTCTTTTTCAATAGAGGCTACTCTTTTATAAAAATATGTATTATAGATTTCATATTTTTCTTTAATGATATAGTGTCATTCTGGATCATTGTTTGTTGTTTTATGAATGTAGATTATGTTTCATTATAAAGTGTTTCTATAAAATTTTTTAGAGAAGTTTAAATGCATTTTTGAGGATATAAAACATTATTTTCAAGGGATATATAAAAGGATTATTATCAGATATCTAAAATCATTTTTAATTTCATAAATTTAAAATATGATATATGTTGAATTACTATAAAGATAAATAGTAGTTTATTAATGTTGGAAATTTATATCTTTAGGAAATAAAGAAAAAACTAGGACATGGTGGTGTCAACTACATCATGATATAATCTATATTAAGACATATCATTGTAAGTTTATTTCATTGTGGTTTTGTTCATAAAAATATTTTCATTATGTGGTACTTCATACCAGTTATAGTTTTTACCCACTAAATTATATTATTATCAGTTAAATTCTATAATATAATATTAATGGAGTTTTAAATTAATTATTTATAGTGTTAAATGATTTGAATATAAAGATACAAGGAGTTTCAAAATATTTATTGAATTCACCATTGTTATAAATTGTTTATTAAACATTTTTATCCCCTAAAAGTTTACTTAGTGGTTATTAAAGTATTTTATTTCAGTTATGATTAAGGTGGGAATCATATGTCCAAAATACTAGATATAAATTATAAATGAATAAACAATTTCACTCTCTTTCTATTTAACCAAGGTTCTTGTATACTTTGTAGAATATGTATACCATCTGATTAATTAAGAGATTCAAAAATAAATTTTGATACCATTAGAATAAGGAGTCATATATCTATATGTTTTTTATATTCAATATCCATTATAAAGAAGGAGGATCCTGGTTACATAAAAGAAAATTCATGTTCTTTATTTACGATTATTAAAATCAAATGAGTGGTTTGATTTTATATATATAGATACCAAATATAAAAATACATGAATATTACATCATATTAGATGAATAATATGTACATTACAAAAATAAATGTCTGAGGCTCATAATAGGTTAGTGCCATTGGAAACATGGAAACAAAATCGTTTATCCTAGGGAAAGATCTTTAAACTGTCCCATGAAGATCTCCACCATTAGTGATTACACCTAAAACCATTCGTCATAATATGGGGGGTAAAAAATCATAAGAAAGTGGTGATCATATATTCTCAATAAGGGTAAATAATAAAAATTCATAATCATAACATGAAAAAGGTTATGAAACTTTAGAATAACATTTAAAGATCATACCATGCATATTAGATATCATAATTAAGTTTGTAATCTAATAAGATATGAACCACATGACAATTAAGTGCATAACTCATGAAATCATAACATAGGAATAAGACATGGAATTTGTGGCATGAAAATTGGATTATATCATTTTTGGACATGTATAAGTAGAAATAGGTTCACTCATTATGTTGAGGACATAAAATAAAGCCCCTGCATCAACTTATTAACATGAAACTAGGTCCATGTATAGCATTGTGAACATGTAATCAGGTTCATGCATAACCTTATGTACAAGATACCATGTCCATGAAAAATGATGTGAACATGTAATCAGGTTAACAAATAAACATGGGAACATGTAATCATGGTCACACATAAACATATGGATATACAACATGTTCGGAAAATAAAATTGTGAACACATAATAAGGACTACTCATAACATCGTGAAAATGTAATTATGTTCACTTATAAACATAAATACATGAAAAAAAATCCATTCCTGAAATTTTAAACATGTAATCTGGTTCACAAATAACATTGCAAACATTTAATCAGGTCCATGTTTAAACTTATGGACCTGAAACCAGGTCCATGAATAACAATGTGAACATGTAATCAAGTTTACACATAATATTATGACATTAAATCGGGTTCATGCATAACATATATACTAATGAGTCATCCATTGTTACCCAATTCATTAGAGGGAGATATATATCTAACCCTAGAAATAACAAAATCATGTATACAAGTTCCAAAATATTATAAAAACTCATAATATCATTACCCAAGAAATGAGATAGTAATCATGAACATTTAATCATATAAATCCATTTCGAAAAAGGTAGGTCTCATAAGCACCACCCATGAATAGAAGAAGGTTTCAAAAGCATATAACTAATGAAAGATAAATGGGTTTTATAAAAATATAACTCATGAAAGAGAATTGGATTTCATAACAATATAACTTGTTAAAGAGTAATGGGTTTTATAAAGACCATAACATTTACCAGTAACTATTCAGAGAATGAATATGAAGGGAACTGTTAGTTCATTTCCTATAAAGTCAAAAGTAAAACCAATACATGTCATCATAAAAAGAAAATAATTTGAAATATCGTTCAATAAAATTTCTTGAGGAAATATTTTTTATTATTTGAAAATGTATTTTTAAAAAATAAAACCATTTATAAATAATGTTGTTAGAAAATACATTAAATAATTATAAATAATAATTGAAATCATTTTGAAAAACTTTTTCCTTGAAAGCTTATAAAAGAATCTTGAAAATATTTTCAAAACCATTTTCCTTGAAAACATATAAAATAATATTCAAAACATTATAAAACACTTTTTCTTAGAAAACTTATAAAATAATATTCAAAAAATTTTAAAAACCCAATTTTTTGATAAAAATGTGAAAACTTACAAATAAATCATGAAAATGTTTTGAAAACATTTTACATGAAAACTTATGAATGAATCTTGAAAACATTTTGAAAACCATATTATTGGAAAATAATATGAAAACATATAAATAAATCTTAAAAACCTCGTTTTTAAAATTCTTTTTTCCTTATAAATGATCTTCAAGGTTCATTTGAATACATTTTTCTTAACATTTTAAAAAAAGTTTTTGAAATAAAACAGAGTTTCAACCCAAGATAAAATACGATCATATATTCATAAAAATATTTTCTTAATTAGATTAAGTAAAAAAAAGGAAAATACTAATAATACATGTATATATCATTAATAAACATATCATAATGAAGCTCAGGAGTTTTCTTGAGATATGTATCATAATATTTCCTCGATGAATCGTAATCATTGAAATTCAAGAAAAGTGAAGAGATTTTTTCAATAAAAACTAATCACATGGTAACATGGGATAGTAATGTAATTATATAAAACTAAAATTAATAATTTAGGTTCATATCAAAATATTATTCTCAAAGAAGGAAAATTGAAACAAAATTATTTTACAGATTCAATAAATTTTGAACCATAACCCCTATGAAAGAGAGATCTTAAAATGGATATGTAAATACCCATAAACTTAAGTATAAAAGACTCATAATGAATTAATGGGATGTACATACACAAAAAATAATTTAGTGGTGAATAATTCATGTATATCATGGAAATTATAGTGATATAAAATTTGCATACCTTGTGTATTGACAATCATCATACTCGTTCAAACCACCTCTTAGTCAGGTAAATCCTTTTGGTTTGTGATAAAAGGATTCCTTGGATTGTTTTATGACCAAGATGATACTTCTAAGAGGAAGGGAGGAATTTTGGGAGATTATTTTAGTATATTTTAAGGGATACAAAAGACTTGATATATGTCATAGAGTAGAAGAAGAAGAGGCCTTTTTATAATGGAGGATGAGTGGCAGTCTAGTAAATATTTAAAGAGTGAATTCCACCCATTTTTTATTTTGAAAGTAGATCCAACAACGGAAAAAAGCTAATAAAATGGAGTATAGGGTCCAAATATGGCTATTAAATTGCTCTTGGACCAGTTTATAGGTCATTTGGAGTCTTAAATTAAAGGTTTAGTCTATAGTTAAGAAAACTTTTACCTTAATCGATGTAACTAGTTTTAATTACTTTCACTAAGCTTTTGGGTCAAAAATTATTTTGAACATATTAGAAATTAGAAATTATGATTATTTCCAACATATGATCTATTTTTTCATGTTCTACTAATATTAGTTACAAAAATTACTTTAAAATTAATCTCGTGTACGGGATAAAACTATGATATTTTAAAGTAAAACTGATCAAATGATTAATATGTTTTTATGTCCAATTTCATTGCGAAATTTGTTCTAATTACTTAAATTGGATTAATTTATAAAAATATTCTCAAATTATACTTTTACAACAATTTAAATAATAATTTATCCTTAAAAATATATTTGACAAAAAGGTAGTTTTTAATCAAAATATTGTATTTTTCACTCTTCATTAAAAATGAAACATCGCAAAAAATAAAATAAAAAATTCCTAAATAAAATTTTCTATTTATATTTCAAATATTAAATATATATTGACCTAATAAATCTATAAATTTTTTGAAATTGTGATTTAAAATGGTTTCTCCATTAAAAGGTAGTAAAACTACATTTATGAAAATATAGTTTTTTAAGCATAAAATTGGGTTTGTTCTTATATTATGTCTATAAAATATATTGAATGTACTTAGAACATATTTTATTTAATATATAACATATATATTGAATTAATATCACTCATTAAATTTATTTAATTTAATTTATAATGGTGAAACTACTTTGTGAATATAAACATAATAATTTTTTCCTTTTATATTCATTCGGTTTTCATATTCAATTCTAAATAATTGTTAACCTATGCATTCATCATATATTTTGTTTAACCATATAATTTCATAAATTATTTAATAATATAAATAACCACTAATTTATTTTCTAGTTTATATATTAATATTTTAAATAATAAAATTTTAATGGTATACTATTGTTTGGTAAAAATAAGTCTTGCTCGTTTTGCAAGTCAGCAAGGAAAGTCATTGTTGCATGTAATGAAATCTGACCTCAATGTTCCATGTAAAAAGACATAAAATTCATTTTGTTTCTAGTTCACAATTTACTTGGTATTGCATATAACACAAGCTAGACATTGTGATATAATATAAAATAAACTATTTTCTGTGATGCATGAAATGAAAAATATAAAAAATTGAAAATTAATTGGAAAAAATTCACAAAATCTCATTTTGATACATTATACCATACATAAAATGAATTTCTACCTCAAAATTCATATGCTCCATAAAATGTTTAATAATTGAAAGTATCATTGATAGAAACCCACATCAAAAAAATGAATACTAATGTTCCCTTAAAAATGGAATATTGGAACAGTAACAATTATCCAAAGTAAAATATAACTAGGTTTCCACATATGTTAATAGAGGTGGGATGTCAAAACATGTACAAGGAAGAAAAATATAAGTAGCAAGTTCTAATGGAGAGTGATAAAGAAAAAGATCTAAATAATGTTAACAACCAGAAATCCCAAAATATTTGATGAACTAAGGGACCATATGATTCATCAGAAAAGGATATACTTGGATAATATTTTTGGTTTCTAGATCCTTTTTACTAAAGTTAAATAATTTTCATGAAATGATATAATTTCATGATTTCAAGAAAAACTCACCCTTTTTGGTTCCATGATCCAATTCACCTCTTTCTTCAAAAAAGATGGTCACATTTTCATTCCTAAAGTACTAACAGATCATGTGACCTATGATATGCCATCCAATTTTTTATTAGTTACCATGAACACAAGTATGTTTTAATCGGCTATTCAATATGAATAAATCCACATATATAGAGAGATAAAACATTAATCTTACTGACTTCATCTGAAGTTCAACTTATGTTTTTCATAGATTATTAACCATATAACCCTTCCTAAAGATTAAAATTAAAATATTTGGAATAAAATTCTTAAAATAAGCATAAAATTTATCCCCATATATCACAGAGTACTACTTGGTTATCACATTAAAAACATGGGAATAACCTCATCATATATTCCATTGAAACATGATAATAAACTAAATTGCCATAAATACTATTGGAAAACATGCATGATTCCTTATTCCAAAGGTAAATGTATATATTCCATGAATAAAAGATGTTGCAAAATTCATCGATGATGACATAGACTATATTGTCAACCAATAAATAATCAGATCTAGGGTGATCAGTGTTATCTAGTTTACCTTATGCAAATTATTCACCTATTTATACAAGAAAAATGAAATTTTCTCAGCATCTTCTCACATTAAGGGTTGCCTTATATTAATTAAAATATCATTTTTCTAGGTCTTCATCACCATTAAAGATATCATTTTCAATCGTCAATAAAAACAGATACATAAAATATATATTTTTCATGATTCTTATAACATAGTATTTTAATTCAAAAACATAAATACTTCATTAATAAAACCTCATTCTCAATCCATTACTCAAGATTAATCAACATATTACATAATACATATTTTCTAGAATGTGAAATTTGAATCATGTATTAAGTTATATCAACAAAAATATAATCATTATTTTTATATTTAATGTAAAAAACACTGAAAGAACATCACATACCTTTCACATGTCATTTCTGGTCTCTTTATCATCATCAAAAAACAATTTATTCTTCCACCTTGTTGATTCTCTTCATGATATTTCCCAATAAGATATTGATTCTCATAATTCCCCTAATTTCCACATTTAATAAAATTGACAATTAAAAATACCTTATGGAGTCCAACATTACCTTCCATTCTGTTAAACAAACTCTCCATTTTCCCATGCATTCAATTTATTTGTGTCCTTTATTTCCACATTCAAAACATATTCTTATCCCTCTATGAAATTCACTCAAGTGATTTTTTCAACATTCTGGAGACAAGGGAATCCAAATCTTCTTTCCTCCATGGTCTTAATTACCCTACCTCTCAGTGAAATCCTTCTTTTTCTTCCATGGTGAGTACGAGAGTTGGTTAAGGTACATGTTGTTAATCATATTCCATGAAAATAGATTAGTTATGATCATAGCCTCATTCACTATAGTGATAATAATCCTTGAATACGATTTAGATAATCATCCATAACATTCAACAATAATCCAATTCCATCATGTTACCGTGATTGAACAATGATAGAAGAATATTGTGAGAATTAATTATCATTGCAGAAAACCACATTGTAATGAAAATAATTACTTATAAGATGTCTTACTCAAGGAAAATTCATAAATATATTTCACCCTAGGTTTATCCTAGGTTATTCATAGATGAATTATTTTTAAATCCTTCATGATGGTTCATGAAGTGATCATTATTTCCCAAATCATATCCCCCAGCAGTGTCAAAATAGGTGTGTGGCAAGTCATGTTGTCATGTACCAGATTACCCCATGTCAAGCCTAAAAAAACTTGTTAGAGTTGTTACCCCTAGGTACTTTTGTGCCAGATCCACATCAACTTATATTATCTTGATAGAGATGTATTTATAGGACACCACTCACTCTATCATTTACCAATATTCTAGGACATTTTCCTAAATGTTAACTCATCCTTATAGTTATCTATAGATACATCCCTAGATATATCCTTAGAAATAAACCTAGGGATCTCACTAAAGTTTTCTAATCCTATTTTCCAAAGGATGACTAAACATTTCCTTTGATACAAAATATTGAGATCCAGTATTAAAATATATGGATATTACATTATGTTATATAAATATTTAGTGCATTAAAAAAATATGATCCTGAGGACCATAATAACTTATTATCTTTGGAAATGTGGAAACAAAATATTCTATGACAATGAAAAATATTCAACAAATCCCACAAATATGTCCACCTTTATTACTTCTACCTAACACCATTCTTCATAAGAAGGGGAATGGAAAAATAAGATAGGGGTGAGCTCAAAGTCTTTATAAGAGTAAATAAATGAAATATATAAGAATAACATGAACAAATGGTATAAAAATTTAGAATTAAATTGGAAGATCATACCCTATATAATAAAGATCATAATAAATATTGGAAGTTAATAAGACATGGATCACAATAGAATTAAGATAATAATTCGTGAAACATAACATAGGAATATGTCAAGGATTTTTTTGGAATCCACATAGGTTTATAATGTTTTTGGAAAAGTATAAGTTGAAACATGTTCACTCATTAAGTAAAAGGTATTAAATTAGCCCCCCCAAATCAACTTATGGACATGAAACAATGTCCATTCGTAACATTATAAACTTGTAATCAGGATCATTCTTAAATTTATGGACATGAAACTGGGTCCATGAATAATTTTTTGAACATGTAATCAGGTCCATGGATAAAATTGTGAACATGTAATCTCATTCACAAATAAACTTCTGGAAATGATACCAGGTCCATGAATAACATTTTCAACACGTAATAAGGTTCACTCATAACATTTTAATCATGTAATCAGGTTCACATATAAACTTATGGACATGAAACCAGGTCTATAAATTGAATTGAGAAAATGTAATTAGGTTCACGCATATCATTGTGAACATGCAATCAGGTTTACACATGAACTTATGGTCACAAAACCAGGTCCATGAATAACATTATAAACTTGTAAAAAAATTTATGAATAACATTTTTAACATGAAATCAAGGTCACTCATAACATATATACACATTATTCATCCATTACAACCTAATGCATTAGAGGGAGATATAGATCCAACCCAGGACATAACAAAATCATACATATGAGTACCACAAGATTATAAAAAATAGTCATATCATAAAACATGGAATGAGATAGTCATCATGAACATTTAGTCATCTCGTTACCTATATAAACCAGGTAGGTCTCATAATCACAACCACGTAAAGAAGCTGGTTTCAAAAACATATAACTCATGAAATAGAAATAGTTTTCATTAATATATAACCCATTAAATAGAAATGGATTTCATAAACATATAACCCATGAATGAGTAAGGGTTTTCATATATACCATGATAGTATGACTAACCCTATCAGATAAATAATATTAATGGAACCTTTAAATCATTTCCTTTAAAGTTATGTGTAACATCGACATATTTCATCTTATATGGAAAATAATTTGAAAAATCATTCAATAAATTTTTTTGACAAAAATATCCTTTCTTCTTTGAAAAGGAATTTTTAATAAATAATAACATTTCAGAATATTTTTCACAAAAAATAACATGAAATCATACAAATAATACATGAAATAATTTTTAAATCATTTTTCCTTGAAAACATATAAAAGAAGATTAAAAAAATTTTAAAAAAAATTTCCTTGAAAGCATATGAAATGAAATTCAAACAATTTTAAAAATATTTTTCATTGAAAACATAAAAAATAATATTCAGTAAATTTTTTAGAACATTTTATTTTAAAACATATTGAAAACTTATAAAGAAATATTTAAAATGTTTTGAAAACATTTTATTTGAGAACCTATGAATGAATCTTCAAAACATTTTAAAACCCATTTCTTTTGATAATAATATAAAAACCAAAAAATAAAGCATGGAAATAATGAAATATTTTTAAATTATCTTTTAATTGAAAATTATATTCAAGGATGATTTGAAAACATTTTTGATTTTTTTTGAAAACATGGTTTTTGAAATAAAATATATTTCCTATTGAGGAGAGAAATAATGTCATATTTTCTTTAAAAACATTTTCTTATGTAACTTAATTACCAAAGAGTGGGAAAATTATACTAATACAAGGATTTATAATGAATAAAAATTTGATAATAAAACTCATTAGTATTCTTGAGATATGGATGATGATATTTTTTCAACAAATTTTAATCATTTACAATCTAAAAAAGTGATGAGAGTGTTTCAATAAAATTTAATCACTTGGTAACTTAGGATCACATTATCCATGTAAGAAAATGAAATTAAATGAAGCATAATTTAGCATGAAAACAATTAAGTTCAATATATAACATGTAAAATGGAATTATATATACCTAAAAAATTATTTACGTGCATAACCATACATGAATCTTAAAGAAGGAAAATTGTGACAAAAAAAATTTACTGATTTGGTAACTTTTGAAAGGTAAGCCCAATGAAAGAATAAACATAAAATAGAAATGTACATACCCAAAAACATATGTATCAGAGACATATAATGAATTAATGGGTATTTCATAAAACACAAAAAATAAGTGAGTGGTGAATAAAGCATGTATCTCATAGAAATTACGGTGAGATGAAGTTTCCTCACCTTCTATCATGACTCTCATCATACTCATTCAAACTACCTCTTAATCGAGTAACTCCTTTTGGATTATTACAAAAAGATTATTTGGATTTATTTCTACTATATGGGTTTATTATAGGAGAAAATTATTAATTTTGGGAGCTTATTAAAAAGATGTTAGGTGATCTAAGGGGCTTGAGAGGTGTTACGAAGTTGTAGGATATGAGGCCTTTTTATGGTGGAGGAGGAGTGACACTCTTGTCAATATTTGAATAGAGAATTACACCCATGTTATTCATCTTTAAAGTTGATCTAATAATAGAAAAAAGTTAATCCATGGGAGTAAAGGGTTGAAATTGGGACAGACAATAGATCTTGGACAACTTTCTATGTCATTTTGGGTCATAAATTTAAGGTTTAGTCCACAGTTATGCTTAATTTTACCGTAATCGATGATATTAATTTTAATAATATCCAATAATATTTTTTGAAAGAAAACTATGTTGAACATAAAAGAAATTATAAATTACGATGACTCTAAATATGGAATAAATTAATTAAAATTCTAATAACATATGTGGAATAAATAAATTTAAAATTAATCCCACTTACGAGAGAATGGTACGGGGTTTTTATGTAAAAATGATCAAAATAGATCTATGTTTTAATATCAATTTTCAAAGTGAAATTGGTTCCAATGAATTAAATTGGTTACATGAAGCTTAAAAAATATTGAAAAGAAGTAGATTCATTATATAACATGTAAAATGGAATTATATACACCTCAAAAAATAATTTAGGTTCATTACCAAACATGAGTCTCCATGAAAGAAAATTGTGACAAAAATATTTTATTTATTTGGTAAATTTTAAAACATAAACCCAATGAAAGAAAAATCATAAAATACATATGTAAATACCAATAAACGTAAGTATAAGAGACATATAATTCATTAATGGGTAGTATATGAATAAATAAAAAAGAAGGGAGTGGTGAATAAAGCATGTATCTCATGGAAATAAAAGTGATATGAAATTACCACACCTTATATCTTGACTCTCATCATAATCTTTCAAACCACCTCTTAATCGAGTAGCTCCTTTTGGTTTATACCAATAGGCTTCCTTGGATTTATGTTAACCCAAAGGTAGGATTTTAGGAAGAATGAATGGATGTTGGGAGCTTATAGAATATATGATAGGTGAGATAAGGGGCTTGAGAGGTGTAAGAAAGTGGGAGGATGTAATGCCTTCATGGTGGAGGAGAAGTGTAACTATTGAAAATATTTGAAGAGTGAATTCTGCCAATGTTATTCATATTGATACTAGAGCCAATAATGGACTAAAGTTAAGTCAAGGGATTATATGGTTGAAATATGGATAGATAATGGATCTTGGACAAGTGTATACATCATTTTGAGTCATAAAATTATTGTTCAATCCTCAGTTAAGCGTAAATTTATCTTAATAAATGTAATTTATTTTAATTGATTTCTCTAATATTTTCTAAAAAAATAAGCTTACCATATTATTCATTACAAATTATGCTGATTCTAAATATAAAATCCATTTTTTGAAATTATAATCACATAAGTGGTATAAATTAATTTAAAATTAATCCTGCTAAAGGGATGTCACTGTTGGATTTTTAAGTAAAAATGATCAAATGTTTGATAATATTTTATATCCAATTTCAAAGTAAAATTGGTTCCAATGAATTAAATTGGTTACATTAATCTTAAAATGTCATGAAAAAAAGATATTCATTATACAAAATGTAAAATGGAAGTATATACATCTAGAAAAAGAATTTGGATACATAACCAAACACCAGTCTCATATAAAGTAATTTGTGACAAAAATATTTTATCGATTACATAAATTTTGAAACATAAACCCACTGAAATAAAGATCATAAAGTTGATATGAAAATAACCATAAAATTTTGTATAAGAGAAATTTATCGAATTAATGGGTAGTACATACATCCCGAAAAAGGTGTTTGTGGTTAATAAAGAATTTATCTCGTGGAAATAAAAGTGATATGAAATTTCCTCACCTTCTATATTGATTATCATTGTACTCATTCAAACCACCTCTTAACCGAGTAAATCCTTTTGGTTTTTTACAAAATTCTTCCTTGGATTGATTTATACCAAGGGGTAGTATTCTAGGAGTAATTATAGATGTTGAGAGATTATCGATTATATGTTAGGTGATCCAAGGGGATTGAGAGGTGTCGGGATGTGGGAGGAGATGAGGACTTTTATATTGGTGGAGGAGTGGAACTCTTGTAAATATTTGAAGAGATAATTCCACCCCTGTTATTAATGTTGAAATTGGATCCATTAATAGACCAAAATTCAGGCAATAGAGGATAAGGTTAAAATATGGCTAGTAAATGGCTCTTGGATAGGTGTATAAATCATTTTGAGTCATAAATTTAATGTTTAGTCATTAGTTAAGATTAATTTTTCCTCAATCGATGTAATTAATTTTAATTACTTTCAGTAATATTTTTTTGTAAATAACTAAGGTGAAAATATTAGAAATTATATGTTATTCTTATTATAAAAATGGAATCCATTTTTTCAAATTAAAATCACATAAGTGGTAGAAATTAATTTAAAATTAATCCCACTAATGGGACAACATTGTAGGATTTTTATGTAAAAATGATCAAAAGTTTTCTAAGATTCTATATCCAATTTCAATATGAAATTGGTTCCAATTAATTAAATTACATTAATTGATAAAAATATTATATAATTAAACTTTTAAAATAAAAATAAAATATAATTTAACCTTATAAATAAATTAGATTAAAATGTATTTTTTAATTAAAATATAGTATTTTTCAAAAATCATTAAAAAATGAAACACAACAGAAAATAACTAAAAATTTATCATAACCAAATTTTTATGTTTTTATTTAAAATATGAAGTTTATTTTGACTTATAAAATCTATAAAAATTCTAGAACTGTGATTGAAAATTGTTTATCCATTAAAAAGTGGTAAACTCAATTTATAAAAATATAAGTTTTTAAGCACAATATTTGGTTTGTTTTAATATTATGTCTATAGAATCAATTGAATGGATAAAAAAAATATTTTATTGAATATATAACATATATATTAAAATAATATCAATCACTAAATGTATTTAATTTAATATATTAGGGTAAAAAATCTGTGGGAGCATAGATATAATAATTTTCCTTTTATATTCAATCAATTTTCATATTTGATTCTAATTAATTGGTAACCTATGAATTCATATTATATTTGTTTAAATAATATAATTTCATAAATTAGTTAATAATATTCATAACCATTAATTTATCATCCAGGTTATATATTATTATTTTAAATAAAATCATTTTAAGTACATACTATTTTGTGGTAAAAATTGGTCATGCATGTTACACAATCTATTTAGGAAAGTCGTTATTGAATGCAATGAATGATAACCTTGGTGTTCTTTGTATAGAACACTAAAATTTATGTTGCGTGTAGTGAATGATTAACTTAGTGTTGCGTATATCACAATCCATACATAGTTCCTTAATAAAAAATAAACTATTTTCAGTATTGTGTGAAATGAAAAATATAAAAAAGGTTAAATTAATTTAAAGAAAAAAATTCACAAAATACTGGGGTGTAATTAAAAATTTGGAAAATACTTTTCCTATTAATCCTTAAATTTACAATATAAATCTCATGTATAATGTATGTCATTGTTTCCCTATATATGGGCATGCTTTAAATTTATTTAATTTATACATAGCATGAATATAAATATAATGAACATGTTATAATACCATTAATTTAGAACTATTTATGATATAAATTATTCAAGTTAGGTATCCATAATAAAATATAATATTTGATACATATCGATTTTTTATTACATGTGATTGAAATAAGAAACTATTTTCTATAATGGATTAAAATCATAATAAAACTAAATCATAATCTAAATCATGTATGGTGACATAAGTCACCAACTACCTCTTTCTCAATATAACTATAGTTCCCATACTGGTAAATGTTTGACCCAAATGTTCCACTACCCATATATCATTACTCAAGAGTGATTTAATGATTTTACATGGTTTTAGTACTAAATATATAAAATTAATTATGACAAAATACTTTAATATTTCGAATCCATTTTTTATTTTTAAATAAAAACTACTTTCCTGGTTTGAGTGGGAATCTTACCAACTACAAATGAACCAACCTCACAACTGTTGTAAAAAAATCAAAAAATTAATAGAAATACATGAGTCAAAAAACAAAATTCAAAAGTATTGGGAGGATCTGACAACATCTAGTGAGATGATGCATCAATCCCATCACTT
The DNA here is from genome assembly GCA_963277665.1 of Viscum album. Taxonomy (NCBI): domain Eukaryota; kingdom Viridiplantae; phylum Streptophyta; class Magnoliopsida; order Santalales; family Viscaceae; genus Viscum; species Viscum album. Next base: position 1,296,601,128 of record OY728136.1, read on the forward strand.
CCAGGAAACCCAAATCACCTCGATTTAAATTCTTTCACTATGAAACTAATTTACATTTATGATACACAAATACAAATCACCCCATCTGTCATCACCATTGGAAAATCCAAATTTAATTAAGAATCATCCTTCCTCAATAAAGGACCCACAATAGTTTATCAATTCTAACCAATTATTAGGAAAAAATCATTTAAATGATAACCAAATAAACCAATAATCATGGTTAAAGAAAATTAAATACTATTTGATACCATACCATGAAACTCATAAAATGAATGGTATTAAATTTTATTTTATTAGTTTAAATAGTTTAAAAACTAATAATAAAACTCATGATATATAATGTTTTATATTCATGAATACAGATAATAATTCAAAATGAGTAATTTAAAAAATTAAACCTATAATATAATAATCATTTTATAAAATTTAATATAAACATTTTATTGTTTATTGAAAATGATTATAAAATTTCTCTAAATAATAAATATAAATACCATCTTATTATATTCTTAATGGGAACACTTAACAATTTAAATTTACATTATATACATTTGAAAATCATTATATTTAAAATATATGATTTATAAACACATTAAAATTTATATCTTCTGAAGTTACTATTGAATAATGATGTTTGAACACTGTATATATTTTCAATAGAATATAGTAACGTAAATGATGAAGTTTAATTTAACGGTTCCTTAGGTAATATTTCCTAAATAATGTTTATAGGATACTTATTCTGACAACTATCTTTGATAATTCGAGATGAAGAAGTATGTACTAGAAGAGGAGAAGATTACAGAAGTCTACTAAAGGAAGTTGGTAAATAGGATTCAGAGAATTTTATTTTGGATGTTAATAATGTTTTCAAATGAAATTCCAAAGAAGTTTAAGAATTTTCTCCAAAAAAACGTTAGGAAAACATTATTATAAAGTCAAAAGATGTGAAAAGATTAATATTCCTAATATCCTGAATAATTTAATGGTGAAAACTGATGGTGTATCATTTCATATTAAAAGAAGTTCATAAGTGTCACTGAACACAAAATATTTGATGTAGACCATAAGACATAGATCTTCAAATTTATGTCACTGGATAGAGATACATTAAAATTATGAAGTATAAATTGCACAATGTTACATGAAAAAATATGAATAACGTTATAGTATGTACCATGGTGGTTATTAAAATTAGGATGTTTATCTTGATTTCATCACAATATGTTTGTACACACTTATAAAAACTAAATTATCTATGATGGAAGAATATGTTTAATGGAGTGAGAACATTTATATTTGATTGGTAGTAAAAAAGTTTAAGTTGTGATACCAAACTGAGCTGGGAAGTTGTAGCTGGATGGCGAATTATTATGGGAAAAAAATATTTTCGAGCTGCATCAATGTTATCAAATATCAATGATTCGAGTGCATTGAATAAAATTTGTGGAAGTATTGGGCAAATAGTTTAAAAAAATTGTAAGGTGTTGTGTCTTTTATAAGATATAATAAGTCTAATGCTATGAAGACAATGAGTGTGTTACTATTTAGAGGTAATCAGTTTGAGAGCATCAAATATATATCCATATATCCATTTGTTTGTATGTTTGATATATTATCCCTATAGAAGAAGGAATGTTGGTATATATTTTTAAAAATATAATTAGATGAATAGATGAAATGATCACACAAAGATCCATAATTATAGTATATGGGGATTTATGATAATATGATCTAGAAAAATATAAAGGATCTCTTATCAAAATTAGTAAAATAAACCCAGAGATGGACTTAACTTCTATCCATTGGACAATTAATAAAGTCATACAGAATAAGGAGAACTAATTCAAATAAGGTGTTCATAAAATAATAAAATTTGATGAGTAATGATTAAAATTATGATCAGTCAAAGACATAATAGAAAGTTGAAAAATATATAGATGAATGAAATGATATCTAATAGATGATGTTGTGATGATGAGAAAGACTGAATTTTATGAACCAAGTCCTTAATAATGTTTAAGTTGAGTTATATTGACTAGATAGAGAAATTCCAACCCATTATACTTACATAGTCAGATAAACATATTTGAGTCCATTAGATAGAGGAATGCACTGAAGTTATTCATTCAAGAATTTATGATTTATTTGGGTAGAGGTGGTATATGAAGAACATCATTAGAAGAAGATCTCATTTATTCATACCAAAAAATCAGTTGAATTGTATTATGTAGATGTTATTTACTAGATATAGAAATACCAAATGTACCAGAAAAAAGGTAACGCACTAGATGAGGCAGTTCATAATGAATTCATCATATAAAAATATGTTAAATAGATTAATAATGGGATTTACAATAACCTTGTAAATTTTTAAACATTGATGATGTGATAATAATCTATCTAATTTTTTATCTTACTAATGTTAAGAATGTTTGAAGAAGGTTTTGGGTGCTAGAGTATTTATGATTCCTCCACAATATTTTATAAGAGTTGAGATTCATCCAATGAAGTTGGAATGAGTAGGGAGTTCAAAATTTGAAATTGAGTTGGGTTGGAAAATGCATTTTAGTTCAAATGTTTTCCAAAATAAGTGAACCATTATAAAGTGATGAATTAGTATAAGAAATATGTTCATATATACATTATTAATTATTGTAAAAAATATGAAGTGATTTTTTTTGGATAATTGAGTGTTTCCAACAACAAAAATACATGGTTAAAGGAGAGGCATCAGGGAAAGCTACCGATCAGAGTTGTAATTACTAGATAGATTATACATTGAATTAAGATATTATTTTATTGGTAATAGGTAGAAATGAAATAGATTTTATAGGATAGAGTTATTGGTCTGATAAAAATGAATGAAGGCTCATCGAATAGAGGAATACTAGATGGAGGTTGATTTTTAGAGTATTGATGTGAAGATATCTGATGCACACCAAGTGGACATTTAATATATGAATGGTGAGACACATTTTATGGAGTCACACCAGATGAATGTTGAGGTGTATCAGATGGAGAACACCAAACAGAGTTTCAAAACATACATTTCTAGATGATGTTTCAGGGATCTTCTTACATGTTTATATTATTTATTTTAAAAAGATAAAAAAAGTTTTTAACTTGAAGGAATCATTATAATTTCATATCGAGGTATGTGTTGATATTTTCTAGAAATAAATCAGTAGTGGGATGCGGTATTAATACCCCACAATTGTAATTGATAAAAATATTATTAGTGGAAGAATCCGTGAATAGATAAGAGTCCTCATGCCCTGATGTATATTATTATATAGAGGTAAAACGTTATAAACAATGACATGTATTTAATTCATTATATAATCTTCATAAAATAAATGTAAAATTATGAGTACCATTTTTCTAAATAACCATAAATATTAACCAATTAACATGTTTAAATAAATTTAATTTAAGAAAGAGTTTATATTAAACAGGATTTGTAAAATTTGGTCACCACTAATTCACCATCGACCCCCTAGCATTAACTCATTATCTACCAAGGAATATAAACTATTATTAAACCATTAGTTCCATAATTTTAGATCTATTATTTGTGTTACCAAATCTATTTAGCTATTTTATATAATGTTAAAAATTTTAAAATTGAAAGATAGTTTTTCTTTAGAGGATAATAAAGTAAATAATAGGAAAGATAATATAGAAGTCATTTCTAATTTTAGTGATATGGAGGTTTTATTGAGAAAATTGAAATAATAAAAGAATATAGAGGATCATAAGAAGAAAACGTTTGGTTCTCAAATAAAAAATATAGAGGATCCAACACCACTTAAATTTATGGTTTCTAGAAATAATTCTTTGAAACCCAAGATAATTGATCCTCTAAAATAATATTTCTCCTATGACTTAGCAGTAACTATTAAAAAAATTTATTATAAAATCAAATAATACATAAAAAATGTTCTTATTAATGTTATTATATTCCTACTCTCCCATATCAAGGAAAAATAAGAGGAAATATCACAAATAAATTTAACTAATATGACTCATAGAATGTACTGGTAAATAATATATGATATGATTTATATCTGAATAAACATGTGAAAGCTAGGAAGAAATTTTGTTAAGGTCTCACAAAAATTTAAACCATGTGGAGGAAATTTTTGTAGAATTTTTTATGATAATTTCAATCTTAAGGAAGCACTTATGGATGTATTCCCTGCATTAGAATGTTTTGTTGAAGACATAAACTATCAGTTGTATGTTAAATATGGAAGAATACAATATATTGAAATATTACATCAAATGTAGAGTAAAACGAATGAAAAAATAATTCACAATAAACACTTGTGTGACACTGTCACCAAATTAAAAAATTGTAATTAAATTTTAGTATTCTTCTAAAAAGACAATTTTATCCTTTTGGAAGAATCAATGTTGAGGATTTTTTTGCAAAGAAGCTATGTTGATAAATGTTGTTAAATAAAAACTCCATACACTGGAAAATACTCACAAGTAAATTATTGATGTTATGAATTTTTTACTAGCAATCAAATTGAATCATGTAAAAGAAATTTATCTTTCTCTGAAAGAGTTAAGTAATATTCCTGAGAAACAAAAAAAATAAAAGTTAAATGCGAACAAAAAGTGAAGAGCTCGTAAAACAAGAAGAATAATTTCTATATAACATGTCTTTAGAAGGTAATAAAACTAAAAAACATGGAAGATACTCAAGTTTAGTCTTCACATAATGTTAATATAATAATCTTTAAAAATGTTTATATAGAAATTATTACATCAGGAAAGTCCAATAAAATGATTGGAAAATTTTTAATTCATTCAAAGGATCTAAATATGAAAAGATAGTAAAAAAGGTAACCCTATACTAATATGTATTTGTTAGAAAAAACTCCCAAAATATAAGTTCAAGTTATAATTCATTTAAAACATGGGTAAAGAATGTTGTAAAACCCATTTCTACTAAGAATGTGGAAGCTAGAAAAACGGGAAATATTTCTCAAAGAGATTTCCCAAAAGATAAATCATCCACTATGTAAAACACAACACAGTGAAACAATATGAGGTTTATTGGTTACAATTGTTGTTGTGTAATTTTTAGGAACATAGTAGTTGATATTTGGAATAAATTTCCATGATATTAAGAATAGTGATATCCAACATTGAGTGGGAGAAAACTAAAATGAAAAATTAATCTCAACTATAAATATCTAATCTTCACAAAAGAGGATTGATCTTATAGAATTCAATAGATATGGATATATTTAATATTTCTATGAAATTTTCATTACAAATTTCCTTGGTGAATAAAATTTTACAATTACTTCAACAATGTAGAACCCAGTTATAATTTTAAGAGTCCACATAAAATAAATAAAAATTAAAGGATGGTAAATTTTATATATACTATTGGATGAAAACACAAATATAAAAATAAGAATGTTAAATCCAATTAGAAAATAACAGAATATTTCATATCTAAGAAGATATGGTACTTTGGTGGAAGAAATATACATTTAATGGAATGTTATAAGCATTCAATTAATGTTCATGATAAAAAAATATTATTCAATAAAGAAAATCCATCTAATAACGATATAAGTGGATTGTATAGAGAATGTAATATTAGATGAAGAAGTTGCAGTTCATCAGAAGTCATATCTGTAGAGTTAAATTTTAGAAGATAAATAATTATTTTGAAGATTCTAGTTGGTCATCCACATCTAAAAAAGGGAATGAATATGTTACCAGGTCATTAGAATACTATTAATAAGAATATAAAATATTTGGAAGGAAGTTATGGTGTTGTAAGTAAATATCAGCATAAGAATAATGTTGAACATACTCTGAATATTAAATGATTTTATGGAAAAACTATTGGAATAATAAAAAGGCTAGAATTAGATGAAAATAATAAAATAAAATTTTCCTTATTAGCTATAGTTATGAAAACTCCACCATAACATGATTTAATAAAAGTTGATGAGAAAAAACCCATTAAGCCCATGAAGATCAATGTTTATAAAACTAGGGGTGAAATAAATACTAAAAGGGAAGATAATATAACTTCTGGGTTGGAAACAATTTCTTAGTTCTATTTCACTTTCAATGGATGCTAAGAAATTTCCACATTATTCCCTAATTTTTTTAACAATAATATCTTTCTAAAAATGTATAATTTGATGATGTTCAAGAGGAAACTTGAAATTGAAATATGAAATAGGTTTTTCTATGAACTTTATACAGTGTTTTAGAAATTAATTCTTGTCAACCAAGGAGTTTCTACACAAGATAAAAAAAACAAGTAATATTGAAAGTTGTTTTCATCATTGTGGTATATTTCTTAATATCACATTTCCATAATAAAATTATGTACAACTTTTAAAGGTAAAAATATTTCAATGATGAAAATGTATATATTATCGTGAAAAGGGTTAGAAAAATATGGTCATGTTCTTAGTCGAACATTTTATATTTGTTTGTTAAGATAGTTGTAGGGAATTTACTTGGATGATATTCAGTTGAATTTTTTTCTGAAATAATTTTTGGAAAAGTTGGCATCACTTGGAAAAACTTCATGGAATCCTTTAATTTTTTAGTTAATCATTCTTTTTTTCTTTATTGAGCATGGATCACATTGACTGGACGTTAGTTTATTTATGACTTATTTCATTTATAAAATTTATATCATCATTCCCTAAAAATTTATAGATTATATACTTAGTTTTATAGATGAAAATAATGGAAGAATAAATGTTCTGATGAAATTTCCTCCCTCACTCCAAGATGTTAAAATGGAGGGATTCATATTCAAATCATTAATGGGATGGGGAAAAGTATTCCCTCACGTAAATATATTAGAGAATAATAATACTTTGAATCTATTATAAATAATACAGAGATTAAATTTCATATCATATGATGATGTTCATTAATTGTATATGTTGTCAATATTTTGTTTTAAATTTAATGAGGAAGTTAAAATTAAGGTTAAATTTGGTAATGTTTCCTAACAATGGATGTTAGGTTAGTGATGATGACAACTTTCCTTGATTTTTGTAGATGAATAAGTACCAAAAAAGAATAAAATTGAATAATTATTCTAAATTAATTTTTATAAGATGTTTTGGAAACTTTCCTTATCGATGTTAATAAAAATTCCATATGAAGTAAAAATTTAGGATAAGAATTTTTTCTTTATGTATGTTAGAAAAACTATTTTATAATGTCTAATGATATTGTTTGAATTTTAAAGTTCCTAACATTATGAGGAATTTCATGATCAAAGATGACGTTGTAAATATCTTTATAAAGATAAATAAGATGAAAAATATCACCAGATTCACATCACTAGTTGTAGACTACTATATTAAAATCACCAAATAGATGTGATTAGATGGAGATACAGAATAATTCCCAAGTCTAGGTTACAAAAATTTACCATGAAAACTCTACATAATGGTATTATTGGGAACATTGAAGTTGTTACCTGTCTATGTTCTATATTTAAGTCATCACTGTAATTTTTTGACACACATAAAACCTGAAATAAGTCTGAAGGAAGAAGAAGTACAATAGTGTAAGAATATTTATGTTCGAGAGGTAGTAAAAAGTTGAATATGTAATACTAGACAGAGTTGGGAAGTTGTTGCTAGATAGAGAAGTATTTAGTAAAAAATATGTTTATAGTTTTTAATAGTTTTATCACATTTACATTACTCAAGTGAACCATAGAGAAGTTGCTGAGTTTCTATATAAATAGTTTGAATAATGTGCATGTTGTTGAGTTTATAATAATCAATAAGATGTTTGATGATTTGAATTCAAATAGTGAATTTTTGTTTGGTGGATACTAGTTCAATTCCATTAAACAAAAATCCATTAATTTTTTTTATGTTAGATATATTTTCCCTCTTACATAGGGAATATTTTTATAGATATTTAAAAATATCCTCAGATTAATAGGTGAAGTGATTTGACAGAGATCCATAATGACATCAAATTGAGTTTTAGGATTTCATCTACTTGAGAAATATAGAATAAATCCATGGAAATATAATTTTAATGTACCATAATATAGATTTAAATTATATTTCTTAGAAAAATAACAATGTCCATATGATTAGAGAGAAAAATGTCAAAGAAGATTTCTACCAGAGTAGATGTCGTGATGAGTTTTGTGGAATAAGGTGATCGCTCTAAGACATATTAAATGGATGAAAAAAGATACATAAATTCAATGTTACTATATTGGTGATGTTGTGATGGTGAACTAGACATAGTTTTTTGAACCATGTCATATATGATGTTCAATATGAATTAGGGTTACGAAACAGATAGATTCCAACCCTTTAGACAAACATAGTCAAAATAAAAAATTTGAGTCCATAAGATATAGGAATGTAAAAAAATTACCATTAAAACAATGATAAATGTTTTAAGAATAGGATTTATATAATGATAATTTTTCAAATAAGATATTAGTTCTTCAAACTAAAATAATTGGTCAAAGAAGAATGTGGATATGTGATTTTATGAATGGAGAAATATCAAATGCACAAGATAAAGGAACAGTTACTAGACTGGGGAGTTCTTAATGAATTCATCATAAAATCATATATCATATGGATTTTTAAGGATATTTAGAATAACTTTTGTCATAATCAATGATGGTTCCATGATTATCAATCAAATATTTTTATTTTACTAAGGTTAAGGATATTTGAAGAAGTTTTTGGATGTTTGTGTCATCTTGGAGCTTCAATAATATTTTAAATGATTTGAAAAGATTCCTAAAATTAGATATGAGAATGAAGTTCATAATTGGAATTCGATTTGGTCTGGAAAAAATATTTATATTCCCATGTTTTTTCCCATGAATCACACCTGTAAAAAGGTATGCAACATTATTGAATATATATTTGTAAAAATGTTCATGAATGTAAGAAGCCGAAGTGATGATGTTTTTTGAGTATATAGAGTTTCTAGCTAAGGAAATACTTGGTTGAAGAAGAGGCACTAAATAGAGGTACTAATAATAGGTATATTGGAATTTTTTCTTGATCAAATAAATTGGAAAAAGTTTTATAGGTCATAGGTACAAAGGATATAGGTACTACTTTGAGGGGATTTATTAAAGGAGAATTGGATAGTTGAATACTAAGGATAGGTTGAGGAAAAGAGTATTAAGGAAAATAGTTTAGAGGCCTAATTGAAATATGTTTAGGCACATTGGATAGAGTCACATGATATGAAGGAAGATGCTCACAAAATTTAGTACACTAAAAAAGATTTATCAAATTAACAATTCTAGATGATGTTTCAGGGAGCTGCTTGAACAATTATACTATGTTTGATCAAAATATAGGAAATAATTGTAATTATTGGGAACCAATATAATTACCTATCGAGATATAAGTGGTCCTTTTATGAAGATATCTCAATTGTGGTATGTTGTATAAATACCCATCACTTTAAATAGATTAAAATATTATTAGTGGAATAATCCATGGATTAATGAGGGTCTCACTAGAAAATATGTAATTTATCACATTCAGAATGAACGATATAAAAATACTTGTGTGTTGATATCCTTATATCATCTACATATCCAAAAGGTATACAATGAGGAATATTTTTCAAAATATCCATACATCTTAACCAATTTTAGTATTTAGTCAACTTAATGTTGTAAAGTGTTCATGTTGAACATAATCAATAAAAGTTTGTCACCACTAATTTACCCCCCCCCCCCTTAGGGTGAATCCACAATCCACTATGTAATCTTATTTTAAATACATAAAAAATTTAATATTAATAATGTTATCAAATTAAAATATTTTAATATCATATAATTTTTGTTAGTTTAAATATTATTCTCATCCATCAAAACACATCCTTCAATATAGCCCAAATAAATTCCCAAAATAAGGCTTAAATACAGTCATTTAATATTATACAATTAATTAAACTTTCATAAAACCAATATAAACATTTTTAATTTAACTTATTTTATAATTTATAAACTCAATAAATTTATTTATAATTTTTATATAAATATTTTACATCAAAATCATAAATTTTATACCTTATAAATCCATGAACATGAAATTAACAGTCGATATTAAACATTTTATAAATATTTACTATGTAATGATGATAATTCAAAATATTATAATTACTTTTTGAACTATTAATAAAATAAATACATTTTCAAAAATAATTTATCTGTAATTAATAAAAATATTTAAATTATATGTTATTTCATGAATGTGATTAAAATAAAAATTTCAAACTCTTATATCACGGGAAATGATTTTTCTTATGTCACTATGTATAATATATTAAAGAATATACCTTTTTTGTAACACTATCAATGATATCCCATATTATTGGACATATTATATTCTATATTCTGGACATTGTGTAACTTATCGCTTGATGGGATATAGTATGATCATGTTATCACTATGATATAATTTGTTATGTTTCTGTCATAATCATTAATATCTTCATATAATTAGTCATGTTTTTATCACAAACAGTCATATCGATATTTAAATCATCACATTGTCCTAAAAAATCATGATTTAAATTTTAAAATAGTTAATGATATCCTATATCATTACTGTAATATTCTACCCTGTCATAATCGTTCACCCAGGCGAAACATCATATAAAATGAAGTGTGAAACATGATCTCCTGTGTCTAAAAACTAGCATCGAATGTCTCTGAGTATCACATGGGGTGTGGTTTACCCTCTAATGGGACATCATATCAAAATATACATAATCAATGTAAAATGAAAAATAAATAAATATAATAATAATTTCTAGCAATGTTCCATATATCATATAATAAAACTAATCTGTTTTGTAGGATGATCATATGATCAACATAGTAGAAGAAGAATATAAATATATTTATCTCTCATAAATATAAAAATCATATAAAAAATTAAATAAATAAACTGGAATACCGTTATCATAGTGATCATTATCTCTATCAAACATGATGTATTATTCCCAATGGACATTGTTGAGGGAAATCCAAATTATTCTCAAATCTACAGGTGGTACAACAACCACTAGGATACATATTCATAATGAGAGGGACCCCATACACTAAAGTTTTACAAGAACCTCTTTTGTGAAGATTAATGTTTCATAGGGATGAATATGTGTTTTTCTTGTTTATAAGTCAAACACACAGATAACATGGGGATTATATCTATTTATATAGGCTCCCTTCATTCAATTAAGGGTTTTGAGCATCGACTTCTAACTATAAAAACCCATCATACATTACAATAACATATTCCCATTGGGGATATAAAATTTCTTATTGTTTCAATGATTATATCATGAATGTATATTTATAAATGAATCAACCTATAGATTCATAACCTAAATTAAACCATGTGGAATAAGTGGCAGTACATAAACACTTGATATCAAATATTACTTATATATCATAAACTATGATAGATACATATCATATAATATGATAGAATCATTTATATACCAATATCACAATATATAACTCAGGGTATGAAAAATTAAACAATATAATTAGTTTATTTCTTCTCTAATAATCTCCCAATTTCACTAAAATTTTATAAAGTTTTAGGAAGAACTTCACCACTCTTTGTGAATCTATCCAATGTCTTTTGGATATGGTTTATCAAAATATATTCATTTTGGAACAGAAAAATTGTATGAATATTAATCCTTATCATAATTATTAATTATGTAACCCTATAAAGGTTTTTATCTTTAAAATAAATATAAAATCATGATTTCTTTGATATAATCAAACTAAGGCCCCAAGGAAAACATTAGTGCAATTCTTGTTTCAAAGGGGTCTAGTGTAATATCGATCAAACATACTCATATATATATGTAAAAGTTTCAACCATAAGATTTATCATATACATAATATGTATACCTATATTATACCTTTTTCGAAGATGTAAACTAATCACTATATGTAATTCCTTAAGAATATATCCGCGTTGAAATTAAGAGGAATTTTGGTGGATGGGTCATATTTTAAATAAGTTCTCAATATGGAATTATAAAAGTTAAAACTTTTTAATGTAATGTTTTTCAATGTGATTTGAGCACCAAGAGGGTCCTTGGGTGTTCAAGTGAGTATTAGGATCTTCATGTTAATTTTTTCGAGTTTTAGAGGTTTCTAGTGGGGGTGAATTTTTTAGTGTGATCAGTTTAAGAGAAACTGTGTGACGCCCTGACTGTGTGTGGAGGGGGGGGGGGGGGGGTGTTCAGTTAATTGTTAACGTATAATTGTTTTTTGGAATGGTTGAAAGATGATTTTTAGGAAACAATGTATATTCCATGGTAAACAATGTTTCTTGGTTTGGGCTTGAGGCTTTTCCATAATTTTCACATATTTCCAGACAAACAGTGTGAATTATTTCCAATTGATTTGATGTGAATTTTCATATCTGGTGCATGGTTTAGAAAAATGTGTGGCCTAAACATATGAGAGGGGTGTTATTGAAAATATTCTACAACATTATTGGGAAATATTTTTGGAAACCATGCATCCAAAATACGTGTCATATTAAAAAGGGGATAATTGCCTCTTTTCTGATGTTTTTAAGAGGGAAGCCCTTATTTTCCTCCCTCTCCCTCACACACACACCCTATCTAGAAATTATATCCTCCCTACATATATCCCTATATATTTTTAGTGATATTTTGTGGATTATTTTTCTATTTAATATGATATTCACCCTTTACTACTTCCATTCTATCGATTTTCCCTTCTGCACTGTTTCATTGTTTTTCAGTATAGGTCAAAAATAGGGATTTCACCTAACAATGGTGAAATAAACCGATTTCAATGGGACATTCATGAATCTAAGTAATAGGTTTTATTGAGATGTAATTGGACTAATTTAGTTCTTTTTTATTAATACAACATTATGTCATGAAATTATTTATGGTCTTTCCTTGAAAAATATATTAAATTAATGACGGGCTTCGTTATGACGACTAGGGGTTTTCTAGGGTTGGTTTGAAAACTCTATTATAGACCTTGTACATGATTTTGGTGATGGTTTAGATGTTATGGGGTCTTTTAGATTGAATTTTTTAATTTATTATAAATGTTTAAAGTGATTGGTTTTGGGTTTTTGACTTGATTTTGGAGCACATATCATTTAGATGAGATTGGTTGAGCATGGAAAAGGTTGTACATGATTGTGATGGCCTTGGTAGATACTAAAAACCCTTGGAAATAGATATATAATATATAAATGAGGTAGTTAGGTTTGTTACTCACCCTATGTGATAGTTATTATTTAGTTATAATGAATTGCGACATGCAGTCTTCCCAGAGAGGGAGATGAAATATGTATTTCAGTTAATGGCCTATGATAAATTATTAATTATAATTAATTAATTTATTATATTAATTAAATGAGAACCTTTTGACCCTATATAGAGCAATGTTATCTTAGGGGACCTTATTCTTTGGATCGATGTGTTAGTCATCGATAGTTGAGGTTTTGACCATTGTTTTAGTTTCATTGATACCCGCACCCTAAGGGATAATCCTTGATTTATATTGGGATATACATGGGTTGTGTGATAGAAATGACATAGAGTTACCTTGAAGATTGTAATATCCCATGATCCATCTCCTAGATCTTTTACATGTGATGATCCCTATATATCTAATGATTTTGTGATACCCTATGGATAATGCAATGGGGGCATAACATCTTAAGAGCACCAGATATTGACCTGAGACATGGATGAGGCCGAGGACCCATGTGAGGGTACCTATACAATAAATTAACCTATGGGACCTTAATGGGTTCCTCATTGATAGATCGTCCCTGAGTGGGTATGGGTGGTTGTGGGTAGTGATTATTTTGGGATTTATCGTAGAACTTACACGGATGTGTAATCCCAATGGGGTTGAGATGATGATGACGAGTGTTAGTGTTGGTCTGAACTTGTGATATTTTTAATAATTTTAATTTTTATTTATGTTTTATTTCATATTATTACTTTATATTCCTAGGAATCGTCTGGTAGGCCTAGAAAAAAAGTGATTTATCGAGATTCATGGGAATCACCTATCAACATTTATGAGACATGGGGACGATCGATATGTTTGGGGTCTATGATCATGGATTATTTGGAGCTAGATTCCTTTCCCAGATAGAATGAATAGTTATGGATTACTTAGTAGTGGATTCCTATAGTTATTATATATTATTTGGCAATAGATCTAGGGGATTAATAACATACCAGAATGCCTAGTATCATAGGTATTCCATTGATAAAATGACACCATTGTGAATGACCGGTCTTGAAGATTCGAAGGGATACACTGATAGAACATTGAAAATACCCATGATTTTTGTTATTTGTGTAGTGGTATGAGGTTTCATGTTGATATATATCCCCAAAGATATATTTTTTAAAACCAGAGGGTGACTGTTGGATTCCCTTAATTGATGCCTAGGATACCCCCTAGAATCAGTTGGATTCACCATATATGGTTTAGCTGAGGATCTATAAGACATTGGATGCTTAAGAAATTGACCATGGGATCTAGGGAGGGTATTCCAATTAATTTAATATGTATCCAATGTATCATTTACAACTATATTTTTTTATTTCCTAGGTATCCCCCCTTCTAGGAGTCAGACATTGGCCTAACATTGAGAACCCTCAGGTACTACCGTGGGGTTCATCTAGAGGGATTGAGAATTAGTGGTGTCTAGTGATTACATAGGATATTCTACTAGTTATTAGTGGTGTGATGGTGGGTTACCCATACTCTATGTGTGGAAAAACATTCCCCTGAGGTGATGGTAATGCTCAAATACATATCAATGATGATCGATGGAGGTATGGTCAATCGAGGTCGAAAACCTGAGGATTGGGAATAGTTATTATCCAGGGCCTATGTAATTTGTGAACTACCTAATAGTGGTGCGGATAGTATAGATGTGTGGTCATAATAAAATTCAATGATACATTATAGCATCTGGTTGAAGTAGTTTTTATCGATGGTTTTTTTATTATTACATTTTGTATATTATGTATTAGTTATTATTGATCATGTCACATGAACATATAACTGTATATTCCTATTAGTACAGGACCAAATTAGTGGTTACCTGCTATGATTTTTACCACACCCTTCTCATATTTTCATTGTGAATGGGTACCCAAGAAGTGTTCATGTAACTATTTCAGGCAATGGTAGAGAAGAGGCATGGGATTAGGATTTTCATGGTCGAAAGGGAAAAATTGAAAAATATCAGGATATTGGGATTTGATATACCTCCAATTTATAGAAGATCCTATGGTCTTTATAGGTTTATTTAGTTTGTGTATGCCAACTTAACCAATGGGTGATGTATCTATATTTACCTTCCAATGAATGGCCATTATATTTTTTATTTTCTTTCATTTATTATGGCATGTATTATATTTTTATTGGATTGAAATAATATATTTATAGACTATTGTGGATGATATATGTTTTATTTTATATACAATTTTATACTCAAATACTAGGGGTATATCCTCACAATAGTTCCTCCGGAGACCCACGTTGCTAGTCAGTAGACGCTAGCATTAAGGGAGGCTCACCGAAGGTCACATGGTGGTCCAGTCCAATTATTGTACGGAGTGAGTTAGGACAATTAATTTCCAAGTGGTATCAGGGAACACTTTTATTTATGTATTACTATTATTATATATGTTTGACTATAGATTTAATAATTTGTTAGAGCTTCTGACATAACCTAGACTGGTGCATCATGAACACCTTATTCTTATGGATGTCTAGGTTACCATGGGTATGGGATGACGTTCTTGGCTTGTGTTGTTATAGAATTATATTATTCAACATGGGATATGCATGTAACATTCAAAATTTTTGTTATGATTTATTGGATTTTTTCACTTGACGTATAGAGGAAAGTGGTGTCTCATACATTATATCAGGCGTGTAGGATCCAAATTATATAGGGATGTTAGTTTGTCCATATTTATTGATGAGTGAGGATTGGATTCCTAAATTGATAGTAAATTATCATACAGTATTTTCCTATATAAGTGCCTATTAGAATTTTTACTCAGCTGGAATGACATGTATACATAATTTTTTATTATTGTGAAAGGACATATAGATCTTATAGGGATATGTTAGATGGTGGAAATTTTGATACATTAACTACATTTGTGGATGAGTGTAGAAACTAAGGTATCAGTAATTGTAATTATTTAGTAAGAAGTATACCTACTAAGGTTTAGTTTTATGTAGGTATGATTATTTAAAGTTCCTATAACAACCTATATAGAGTTTTATCATATATTTTGGAATGGAAATCTACTTAACTAAATTGTGTGATGGTGGTTTGCTAGAAAGAGATCATTGTTGGGAAATATTGGTTGAATGTGTATTTTTGTGTTGTTACCTTATACTTTTGGTCTTTTAATTTTCAAATAACAACATATATAGTATTCTGTCATATATATTAGAATTGAATTAATTCTAATTTAACCTCATGATAATAGTTCCTTAACACAGATTGTCTTGAAAGATTCCATGGAAGGTTAGCCTACGTTTTTTTATCTATAAAGAAATATCATAGTAAGATTCTTGGTGAGAATCAGTTCCTTGGAAGACTACTGAGATTCCATGTGATTCCATTTAATAGATGGGACCCTTGATAGGGAATTTTTATGTGAGATTTCATATGGCTATGGGTGGAATCCTTGTAGATTTTACCACGAGTTGTGACCTTTAGTGATACATTTATTCTAGGTGGTGTAACCTAGATACCAAATGTTATGACACATTATTTAGTCAGTCAAATCTTTTATAATGATCAAGGGAAACCCATGAGGCGTGTAGTACTACTTTTATTGGTTTCTTGGTTGTAATAGGCATGGGTGGTTGGTTTTTTGATATAAATAGAGGTGTTAATGAGTATATGATGTCAGAATGTTAATTCATTACATTTCTTGAGGTTGCAACTTTGAGTTCAAGTGAGTTGGATGCACAGTAAAGTACAGTGGTATTATGGGTAGACGCTCATAACTAATAGAGGTTTCGAGTGGAGACTAAGTGTTCGGTTGTCTTGAGAAACTTATATACAATTTCTAATGTAATGTTAGTATCTATGTAATAAGACTTGTTGAGTAGTGAGATGAGTTTCCTTGATTTGACATAGTGGAGGCATGTGACACTTGAGATTTTATAAAATCAAGGCAGTGTGCACTAGTAAAGTGAAGTGTCTATTTAAACATGAATCAAAATGTATCCATGTTTCAGCTAAGGTACAAGGAGTTTGGATGCGAGAAAACGGTTGATGTGTTTTGATGTGACCCTTATGGGCATGATGTCCTGGGGATTGAGGGAGGATATTGAAATGTACAATCAAGTTAAATGAGATATTGGACATTGATCGAGTGCAGTCACATGATCGGTCTAAGAGTAGTTCAAAGTGTTTACAAGATGAAATTAAATGTGGCTTGGGATGATCAAAATTCATATTTAAAGGATGGAACTAGTTTAGTTTCACTTAAGGAGTGGTATAAGGGATTCCTTATAGTGGTAGTGCATTATCATTCATCTGAGGGAGAGGCCTTCATTATAGATTGAATCTTTATAAATGTCATGGGTTACATTCTCTGATAAAATTAATGAGAATTATTTTATGTTTTTATGGATCTAGAATATTATAGGGAATATCAAGTCCAATCCATGAGTTTAGAAATTAATGGATCATGGTATATGGTGCTTGAGAATTTTTTTTTGATGTGACAAAAAGTATATTCCTATGATGGGGAGTGTAATGATAGTTGTGGGTAACATGTCCCTTATCCTAAATTGTAATAATTGTGTGTGATCATTTAATGAACATTAATTTTGTAATTATGATTCCTATAAATATCTGGACTTAAATATATCTATATTCCAAAATATAATATGATGAATAGATTTAGATACCATATTGGGTGGATTCTAATCATGGGCATCGAGATCATGATGGTTTGTGATGATTCGAGTCTTTTTTTATCAGATGTGCATCGGTTCTTGTGGAATGGATGATGGAGGTTTTGGATGGTTTTGGAATCAACTATTAAATTACACCAGATATTGGTCATGGATTTTTTGGGCATGTCTAGGTGAACAAGGGATGCCTCTGGGAATGAAGGCATCGTGATATGGGAATTGTTAACATGTCAATGGATAGAGTCATGTTTTTTAATGATGGGATAGATGAATGTGGTTTGATCGTTGGTTTATGGGTTTTGTAAATATTGATCTTGAAACTACATCAGGTTCACCATTTTGGAAAGAGTGGGTATGTTTAGAAAATTGGTCAGAGATTTCAGGAAAATTCACTATGCTTATTTTGTTTGTGGGTGATGGAGACATGTATACTCTGACTTGGAATCTAGAATTGAGGATGGATACTACTGTTAGATATAAATTTTCAATTGCGTTCAGGTGTGGTGAGTTTGGATTCATTCTTCACGTGGCATTGGAAATTTGTGTATGGAATTATAATAAAAAATTCTAATGTATGAGGTTACAATTTTTTAGAATTGGCAGTTACGGGATGAAGCATATAGTAAGGATAACCACATGCCAAATAATGGATTTTTTTGTGTCCCCATCAGTGTTTCAGGGCATAGGGGCATATGGAATAATTTTTACAATGTTTGGGGTAATTGTTATGTGTGATAGATCATGGTTTAGGGGTTGAAGAACATTTATTTTGATGTTGTGCTTTATAAGTGAGTTTAGAGATATGAGTTTAGAATTGTCCAGATAATGAGTAAATAGCGACCAGTATAGGATGGGATGTATAGTTGGATGACCATCTAGAATTTTTATGGATGATATGTTTCATGGTTGTGAGTTTGAAATGCCTGGCAAATGGTTTGGTGTGCATGGTTTCCTAGATATTGTGTGACACCCAAAGAGTGTGAAGGTTTTTTGTTCAATTTGCATCAAGATTAGTTGTCTTGTACATTTAGAATATGGTTCTGAGGTAACTATTCATATTCAATGTAAAAATGTGAATCAAAGTATGTGCTAGAGTCTTTGAACATTTATTCGGAAAATCGTGTGAAATGTTTCATAACAATATAGTACCAATTCACATTATTAGTCCACAATTTAGAAAACTATGCATCCCAACCATGTGAGAGGGGTGTACATGAGAAGATATAACTATATGGTTGGAGCATTATTTGGAAAATTATTCATCCAAACCATACAGCCTATTAAAAAGGGTGGATTACTATTTTACACTATGGATTTTATGAGGGTAGCCCCTCTTTTCCTCTCTCTCCATCATGTGCATACCTTATCCAGTCTTTCCCTCCTTCCATCAATCCCCCTGTATTTGGAGTGATTTTGAGTGTGGGGTTTGGTGATTCAAGACGATATTTAACCTATCCTTCCTCAATTATATCTCCTTCCTCATGCACATTGATTCATTATTTTTTAGGTCAAAAATTGAGATTTCTTTACAGAATGGTGAAATATTTTGATTTCAACAATTATTTCATGTGGACTAGAAAGAGAAAAACCTAAGACAACCATTTTATTCATTTAATAATTATTTCACTAAAGGTACATTGTACCAAAATATTATTAAGGTGTTTTACATTAAATTAAATTAATGATTTTATGGTTTTGGTTCTTTAGGGTTTGTATAGAGTTTGTATTAGTAGTTTGTTATAGACCTTATGTGAGTTTCTAATAATAGTTCCAATGGGACAAGGTCTCCGGTGAGTGAAATAGTGATTATTCAAATTTAGATTAGATATTTTAATTAATTATTAATGATATAATTAATTAATTATTGGTGTTTGGTTTGATTTTGGAGCTTTGATAGTTGATATGAGCTCGGTTGAGCATGTATGTGGATTGAAGGGCTTGGTTTAGCCTTGGAAACTACTACCATGGCTTGTAAATAGATATAAAATCTTCAAATGAGGTGTATGGTTATGGTATTCACCCTATGGTACAGAAATAAATTAGTTTTGATTCTTTTTAACATGCGGTCTCACCACTAAGGGATAAGACATGGGTAATTGAGTGAAGGCCTAAGATAAATGGAGAATGTTAATTAATTAAAATATTTAATTAACTAAATGAGATACCTTCAACATTATAGGGATCCAAGGGATATGATTGGACCTTGAACTCTAAAAACATTGCTTTGCGGTCGATGGTTGAGGTTGTGACTTTTGTTTATGTTTCCTTGATTCCCACCCCTGAAGTGGTGATCCTTGATTTATATTAGGATTGATGAAGGTTGGATAATTATAATAACTTAGAGTGACCTTTAGGATTAGTATGTGTCATGTTCCATCTCTAAGATATTTTCCATGTTACATACCTCATGTATTCAATGAGGTTTTTCTACCCAATTGACAATGTCATCTCATGTGACATCCTGAGTGTGCCGAGTGTTGTCCCGAGACCTAGTTAAGGGTGAGGACCCATGTGAGGGTGCCTCTACTATAAATTCACCTATGGGGACCAAATGGTGTCCTTGTTGATTGACCGACCCTAATAATGCATGTGTGATTATGGGTAGTGATGGTTGGATGTGCAACCCTTATACCCCAATGGATGTGTAAGTCTGATGGGGGTGAGGTGATGATGACGGGTGTGGGAGATGACAAGAACTTGTGATATTTATATTCATTTTGATTTATATTTATGTTTTATATCATATGACTACCTTGTATTAATGGGAATCAATATGTGGTTCTGGAATCTATGGACTGCCCAAGATGCCCAGAAATCACCACATGAAATGGATGAGACCTAGGGATTCCTGGTATGTTTTGGTTCTAGTCTCATGGATTATTTAGGGATATATTATTATCCTATATAGCAGAAAACTACATGCTTAATACAATAGTGGATACTTAGAGGTGATACCTAGGTTCCAACATCAGATATATATGATTTCACTCATACAAGAATTCCCATGATGGTAGGGATTTCTTTGATATAGTGATAACATTGTGAATGCTTGGGTTCCATAATTAAAATTGTAAAACCAATAGACCATTGCGAATCGTCATGATACCAAGGATTTAAATGAAAGTATGAGGTTTAAGGTGGGAATATGTACCTGAGAAAAAACATTATATATCTCATGGGTGGATATTGGATCACCTTGATTGATAATATGGATACCTCTTAGTATTAGGTGTCCCAGTGGGGTTTTTTATATATTTATTTTCCTAAGAATGATCATTAGATTCATTCTTCCATATCACATGTTACAAAATTTGTTGTATTTTAATGCTTACACTGGTTAGTATATTAATGTTATGTGTGATAATTTATTATTTCGGCAATGCTTATACACTCTAATACAGGGTGTATAACATATCTATTGTACCTACTTAGATTCCCACTACTAGTTGGTAGCCTTTGGCAATTTGGTAGGAATGCGTGAGGTCATGTTTAGGTCCAACATTAATACTATATACAGTGATTCAGGTCGGGGAATACACTAGACATAGAATATGTTAATATACTATAGGACATCTCACACATTCATTATTATCTAAAATAGACTAACCAAGTCTGTGAATACATAAAATTTAATTCATCTATACAATGATCACATCCAATGAAACATTGATGAGAACATTATATGTCCCACAACTAATCATGGACATTAATTTACTAAAACTAATACAATTATAATCCCATATGTTTTTTTCAATGTATGAGTGGATAAATACCATCTTTTTTGAGATAAAATTGATGAAATGATCGGCAACATACCCAACCATCCCTGATTATTTAGGCCTAAAGGATTGCATAATAAAAGTATAAATTTATAATGGTTTTCAATCTATGTATCTCTCCAACATTAAGATATGGAGGTTCATAAAAGTTATACAACAATAATTATATCAATGACCATATGAAATTATCTTGGATCTATCTTCATAGTGAGGTTAAAATAATAATACCTAGAAATGGTTAAACCACTAAGAATGTGGGGTTGAATTGGTGGTTTATTTTTAAAACTTTTTTTAATATTAATCTACACTCTTTGAATTATTATGGTATCAATCCACTCATGTAATAACTCTCAGTGTCAATAAAAAACATAGTTTCATCAATAACCTCTCATAGAGTGAGGTCCCCCCATTTATCTGACTAGACATACTACAACAAATCTAGGGAGTGTAGGCTTAAATTTATAAGTCCCACTAAATAAATTATTTAGTCAACCATAATCAATATCTTATAAGTATATCTAGATTTTACTTTGTCAAGAATCCCATAGATCTTGGAATCAATGATCTCTAAATCATTTATGAATCTCATCATGAATTAGGAACTTTACTTCAGGAAATCTAGACATCTATCTCAGTATTTCCACAATTATTATGGCTTCACAATGGTTATTTGAAGTCACTCAACAAATTCCAGTTCATGTACATTTATAGATATAAATTTTCCATTCATTAAATTACACCTCAACATCATCTCAACTCAATATACTACAAATTTCAATACATTGAATATCATTGAAATGGAATATGTGATTCTAAGGTATTGAATCTATTGCACATATAGTACATTTAAACTTGACTTGAAACATAAACTTTTGGTCTACTAAAATATTAATCAATATATCTTAAATTATATTGAATCGTTGTTTGTATTCCTCCAATGTGATATTAATGACATTAAATAGGGGTATATATATCATCTGACATATATTCTAGAGCACCATAGAGTAAAAATATAACCCTTTGGGACTTCATGATCTTCCAGTCATCTTGACTCCTACCCTTATTTTGTTACCATATTTTAAAAACAACATAGTAATGCACCATTCATCTACTTAACTAATCAGTTCATTCCAACCCTTTGAATCCTATGAACCTATGGAATCCTTCAGAATTAGTTCTTCAGACATAAAACATTTAAAACTAAACTCAAAACAATTAATCTAAACATAGTTGACAATAAATAAAACACCTCTACAATCATATGGTAAATTCCATATCCCCATATGGATTTGTTTTCAACACCACTATTTTATATACTGAATACTTCTCCTTTACCACAAAATCACATCCTTTCTCACGGGAAAATTTATAACACCACAATTTTGAATAAAGAAATGTTTTTTAGATTATTTTGTCACTCGGTGAAAGGCAATTATGTCCAAGTGATTTCGATTTACTCCCCCACAATTCATTCTCTCTAATTTTCCTAGATATAATTATAAAAAAACTATCCTTATATTATCTTTTGATATAAATATTTATAATGTTCCTATTGATAAAGAGTATCATTATTATCCCCTTTTGAATACATAATTCAATGAATTTTTGGGGCACTTCCCATAACATCCATCAACTGAGAGGGGAAGTATGGAAATGAAATATCATCGTTAATCACTAAAACATTTCCCTTTACATTTATTTAGTGAAAATACCATTATTATTTTTTAAAAAATAACCCATTTTTACTTCTTTAGAAGAAACAATCTATTTGATGAAATGAAACTCAATATCAAAATTTTTTGATCTAGAGTGTTGTAACATGTTATTTGAAAGTTAATTTTATTACTTTAAATATCATAGATAATTTTCAAAAATAATTCACGCATTCTTTTATTTCAGAAAACTACACATTCATCCATAACATTGGATTGAAAACACTTGTTGAAGCAACATATTTAGATTCTAATATACTCAACGTTACTCAATATTATTTATTTACATTACAATGAATAATAGATTCTCCCAATAATAATATCCATATGAATACTTATTTTTTTTCATCAGAGTAAACATCCCAATAATTATCCATGAATTTGAGTATGTTTAACTCATCACTTATTTGATGAATTATGACAATGTTTTATATTCCTTTAAGACAGGTCAAAATTACTGTAGTGGTAATAAAGTGTTATTACTTTTCATCACATTGATATCTAGGACAAAGAGTGGCTCAATATACAATTTCAATCTAGTATACAATCAGCTAGATTAAAATTTTGATTGACTTCTAAATATATTAATGGTTAACACTTCTACCATTTATATCATTACTCATATTTACTCCAACAAGGATAGGACTTGCAACTTATTTTTAATCTTCCATGTAAAACATCCTTAATATATCATTAGAAAAAATTTGTAATTAAAGTATGATATAAGTTCCATTTTCCCAATTTTATATCCTTATAAATACATTAATCTTCCTATGCATTGAAATTTTATATAACTATTTCATTTTATATGATAAATCCTTTTATGCATAATCTTTTACAACTATAACGATTATATCATCAATGTAAACAATTAATATAATAGTTCTATAACTTTTCCCCTTCACATAAATTTTTTTATCAATATTTGATTTAGAAAATTGTAATAAAATCAAGAATCAATCATGTTTACAGTACAAGGCATAAGGGGTCTACTTTAACCTATATAAATATTTCTTGAGATTAAAAAAATTCAACCATCTATATCAAGTACGAATCCCTTTGGTTTTTCAATATAAACTTCTTATTTATCTTTAACATTTAATAATGTGGCCTTTGTATCCATATAATAAACCATATATTTATGAAGGGTATGAAAATCCAAAAACATTCAGATAGTCTCAAGAATTTGAACTAGGAATAACATTTTTATAAAAACAACACTATCCACCTATGAATATCTCTTAAAAGCTATCATTGTTTTATTTTATGATACTTAACCCTTTAAAATGATATTATTCATAAACACTCATTTAGTTATGATATAATTATTTATTTATGTTCATGTAAAAATCTCCAAGAATTAATATTCTCAATTTCATCAAAATACTCATTTATAGATTTTACCCATTTCTTTTTCTCAAATAATTCTGGTACTAACTGATGAGAAACCTAGGAGATAAATGTTATTTGATTCTATTTTTTTAGATATCTCTTTATCTAAACTAGAGTTTCATATCTTCCCATGATATTACATGGATAAATTTATTTTTAATGATTGAATATATGAATTTTATTATGTGGAACCTTATTCATCACAAGATTCATCAGAACATTTATTTCGATATTAGACTCATGTATTTATTCCATATCAATAGATCTTTCAAAATATATTCTAACACATTTCATTAGATTGTTGAAATAAACTTTTTTATTCATGATTTGTATTTAACATTTCATAATAATTTTTAAATCACATGATTCAACTATTTTTTATAATCATTTGTACTATAACCTCTAGGTTATTTTTTTGGTTAAGTAACCTAGGTAAATTTCTATTTCATATTTTCCATTTTTTTTGATTTTTGATATTCAATAGGAAGGTACTTCCAAACACTTTTAGATATTTCATAGTGGTTTTTTTCTAATACCACATATCGTTGGGATAATGAATTCTTTAGTTGTCAGTAACCATCTACTCTGAATATATATTTTAGTAAATACAAATTCCATCTAGAATTATTAAAAGAGTTTATTCTCTATAATGAAGTCCTTATTTCAACCAAACTTATGGTTTTCCTTCCTACAACTCCATTTTTAGGATTTTAGGGAGAACTATTCTACTCGTTTATTATATGATTTGGAAGAAAATCTATGAATGAGTTACATGTATAATTAATAACAACCCAAAACTATACTCCCAGATCCAGTGAAAAAAACATAATCTTTACATTTTTTGCTATGATATTGATAAATATATCTCAATTTTATTCATCCCAAACATATAAAATAAAATTAATATATTATATACCTTACATACCAAAGAACCATTTAGTATTATAGTTTTAGAGAATTAGGGTAAAATCCTCCAAAATGAACACTTATAAAAAAATCTATTTTCCCAACAATATAAATCTTTCTAAATGATACATATCCTCTTTTTAGGAAAAATCATCATCACTTTGAACTAGACTTAAAATTTTTTATAAACCCTATTTTAAACATTCAAAAACATGGGATTCAAAAAATATCCCAGTAATTGATATAAAAGTAAGACATTTTATAGTCCATGGAATAAAATTAAAAACCATAACATGTTTATATTTATCCTGATATTGTTTTAGCATATGAAATATATCATGTACACATGAAAAACACATTATTTTGACTAATAAAACCTTAAAACACATAGAAAGAAAATATAAACCATTTCCATAAACATAGAGTATTATATTAATGATCTGGGTCATGAATAACTGGTGCCAATTTAAATCTATAGGATAAACCTCCGCGATTAACTCCCTCATTCTTTCCCTTGAAGATACAGAACTTACCCAATGCATTGGAGAGCTATATCGGACTCACCCATCGTTTTTGTTGTATCGGGAACCCCCATAGTATAAACTCTAACGGGTTCACTCATCTTAATCAATAATTCTCAAGTACTATATCATGAATTAAATAAATTAATCTTTCACTTTTACATCTAATAAAACTTAAAAACTCTTCTAAAACCATATTCAAAACATTTTGTCATATTGATATACCCATTCTATTTAAAATATCATTCTCCAAATTAAATACAGAAAATAATTGGAAGAAGGGCTTTTCCTTAAATAAAACATGGAATATTGTAAAGGGATAAAAATATAAAATAATCGTTACGAAATCCTAAATATTCAATTATTTAATATTCAATAAAATAGAATATTATTTTTTCCTTTTGTAAATAAATTAATAACATTCCATTTAAAAAATGTATACAATTCCTTTTGAAAACTTATTTATGAAATTAGAAGACAACATAAAAATTCCGTTATAACTAATTTATATCTATATAAATAAATCTATAAAATAATATGAAGAATAAATACATGTAAGAAAAATATGTTGAAAATAAATCTTTAAAATATTTAAAATGAGGTTTTACGATAATAAATCATTTACCTTGAGTCTGACTAGTCACATCCATTCATAATATTCCAGAAGAATCAAATACTATTAATTAATTAATTTCATAAAAAAATTGTCAGATTTATAATTCCATTTATTTCATTTATTTCTTTATTATATTCAATTACATAATCATTTATTTACATGTCAAACATTTTGACGATGTTCAACTCATATGTCAAAATGACTTTGGTAGGTTGATTATAGTCAAAGAGTTGATTTATCGATCATATAAAAACAATAATAATTCTATAATTGTATATTTTTTATATTAATTATACTTTTATAACAAAACATGAAAAAATGTTTATTAAAAATGAATTATGTAAGAGTTTATGAGATAGTAGGTCATACATACGAATGCATAACAATTACATTTTTTAGAAACTAATAAGGAAAGAAGGTAAAAATTATTATAAAATTTAAAATTTGTTATTATATCATAAATAACATTTTATATATATAAATGCATAATATATACCACCCATGTGATTCAGTGATGAAAAAAATTGCATTTCTTTGTGAAGGTGTTAATCCACACGTATCCACAAATGACATTATCATTTTCAATGGATAGAATGGTAAGATAATAAATGATACCATATATTTAAAAATATTATTTACTTCATGAATAATATATATATATATATATATATATATATGAAATCTATCATTATGACTAGACATAAGAGGATGGAATGGAAAATAAATTATATCATTTCTCAAGGTGGTAGTATGCTGCACACATGAATGATGGTTTCATTTTCCATTTAATGGAATAAGGAGATAGATATAGGATATTCCATAAACATAATAATATATTGGTATATTTATTATACTGTTTTATTAATTCATCATGGTTAAAAGTGTTTCTAGTAAGTTAGAATAAGGAATAAAATATAAATATTCGGTTAGAATTTATACCTCTTATTCAAACAACCTCCATTTCTATACACATTAATCCCTATATGGTTGGTATTCTGACAAAAATAATATATATATATATATATATAAAGTTTATGTATGTTAAAAAAGTATTTGGGTAGGTATTGGCTTAACTATTATTCTCAAAATTGGTGAGTAAGATTGTAGAGGAGGTAGTCTTTTATAATTGATGGGAGGGGCACTCTGGGAATTACATAAAGTATTAAATTAATATAAATTAATTTTCATAAAAATTGGAATAAAATTGATATATATAGAATATAAGATGATGATTAATATAAATCCTATCATAAAATAAATTTTTTTCTAAGTTTGGGTGATTTTTTCCCTTTATCTCTTATTTTTAACCCCTTTTAAACCTTTTGATGATTATCATCATATCAATGTTTTTACAATATAGAAGTCAATAAATTTTCAATAAAAATTAAATCGGCCAATATATATTAAATTGGTTGAAATTTTAAACTATATCCCATTTACATGGCTAAATATTGTATTTCTTTGAATTTTAAATTATTTAATAATATATTGTTTATTATAAAATATCATTAATGTCATTTTTGGAACTATTCATTTAATATGATTTTAAAAACATAATGAAAGAATTTTAATTTGAATGAAAACATTTATCATATATCTAATATGTTATATTGATCTATAAAATTAATGAAACACAATAAATCACCTAAAAATTATTTTTAGTGTTTCTAAAATCATTTACATGATTTTCTCTATTTTCACAAACACTGTATTGGAATTACATATGAATTTAACATAATTATTTCATCACTAAAATGTAAAAATTAATACCATGATAAATAAATAATAAATATCTTAATAAACTATTTATAACTTAACACAAACTCTTTTTATCCCTATTAAAAGAATCAGATATATTTAAACCAAGAGTGTGACATTTTATTTTTATTCTTTATTTAAAATTATATTAAGGTAATTATAAAATTAAATTGGAAATCAATTACCACATTTTAAATGCTTTTATATTCCTGGTCTTAAAAAATAGTATCCAAATAAAACAAATAAGTTTTATGGGGCTATTTATTCTTCATCACATTACATTTCACCTTAATTTCCTTATTTAACCATATTAAGGTGAAAAATATTTACCAATGTTGCTATTCATAGTAACTAAAAATAAAATGGAAATATTTATTAATTTTTAACTTCCAGATTCAAAATATGGAATCTGTTTTTTCAAATTTAATTTTTATAAGTGGATGAAATAAATTTTAATAAAAATGCTTAAAACATAATGAAAACCCATTTTTAGAAAAATTAATTTTAAATCAAAAAATGAACCTATACAAAAATAAATTATATTTATGATTCCTATTTAATAATTGTATGATATAAATTTTAAAAAAAATTCATAAAACACAATGAAGAAATGTTCTTAGAAAAGTTTGTTTTAAGGACAAAATGAACTTATACCAAAATCAAGTATAATACTAATTCTTATGTAATTAATTATATTATTTATAAATAAATTATATCTATGTTAATTTAATATCAAATTAAAATATTAATGGTATATTGAAATTATTCTATATGATAGTTTTACAAAAATTTATATTTTTCACTTTTTCACTGAAAAATATATATTTTTATTAAAAAATCCTAAAAGTTCACCCTAACCAAATTTTTATATGATAATTTCAAAAATTAAATGAATTTTACAAAACATATTTTCTAAAATTTCTTAAAAATAATTATAATAATTTAACATAAAAAATAATAAAATAATTTTTTGAAGTAAAATTTTTTCAGAAGCATAAAACGATTTATTGAAAATTCAGTGTTAATTTTCTAATAATTAATAGATAAATTCATATTGAGTATGAGTATATATATATATATATATATATATATCAAAATTTAGTTAATAATATTCCTACATTCTAATTCAATTTCTAGGTTATAATGGTCATATTTAAAATTATATTACTTCTTATTTAGTTTATGTGCGTTGTTGGATGTCTTGTACACTGAAGAACATAGTTTTCTTTTAAAATATAAAAATATTAAAAAGTATTTACAATTGTTCATTTTTTTTATTCTGGATATGTTCACCATGTTCATTTTTATCTTCCCTTCTATAATACATAAAAATTTCCATAGCATCATATTTGTGCTTCATAAACAAAAAACTTTTCATATAGGTGAATTCATCAATAAAAATGAGAACGTATAAATCAAACTTTTGTATTTATTACTTATAAATACATATACCTAAAAATGTATAAGTTTAATAGGATGGGATGGCTAAATTTATACCCTTTTATGAATTTCTTTAATTATCTTCCCTTTATGATAAAATTCACAAATAATGACTCTTTCTCTTTTGAGTAGATTTAAGTCTCTTATAGTATCTTACTTTGAGATTTTTGTCCTATTTTGTTGGCCAATATTGTTAATTATTTTATTCCATAAATTAATTTCATCTTTATCACTTAGGTAACATGAGTTACTCTGATCACTAATCTGAATAAAAATTCCTTTGGTTCTTAGTCCTTTAGAAATATTTTTCACATTCTTCATAGACCAGTTAATATAAAAAGTTTATATAGAATATTACCTCATTTCCATCATTACACAACTAAATTACACTTACTATGTTATGTTTATGTTTATCAATAAATAAAATTTCTTTAGACTTCAACTTTTTGTCATCGATGATAGCAAGGTAAATTCCAATTATTTTTAGGGAACATTCATTTCCAAAGGTAATAGATAATTTATCATGTTCTTAATTGTTTCTCTACACTTTGACATCACCACTCATTTTGAAGAAGTATATTTTATCAAGAATCCACAACTTCCATTTTCGAATTCATTTTAGGGATAATTCATTAAGCAATATAGTTTTTATAATTTTAAATTTTTTTCTTTTTTTTTCTTAATCAACAAATGATATTTTTCCTGGTAATGCATACACAGACCTCTCTTCATAGTGTCCTTGTTTATCACACCCTCTATGGGTTTCATCTAGACATTCAAATTGATTCTATGTAGAAATTTTTTTAAATTCTGATTTCTTTCCAATATATATTTGATATCCTTCTTGATTTTAGTTATTTTATTTGAGGTTTTATCTACCTCAAATAATTCATTATACAAGTGAAAAACATGTTGATCCATTAATTATAAACTTTATGTTCAAATATTATACAACATCAGTAATAACCACTGATCCTTTATCTTTTAGATTGATAAAAACTATGATTATGGAATGAATGTTGTGATTCATTAGATGATAAAACATAATTTAATATTAGAAATTATTTTTCCTATATCCAATAATATTTATTAATTTAATTTCTGGTTGGGCAGTGTTTCCCATAATTATTTTCAACCTAAGCTTGTCTATTTTTGGTTGACACTCTTTCATTGTTATTCAAAACGTATTTATTTTAAAGTTTAGTAGGAATAAATTTCTCATATTTTTCAAACCATCATTTTTAATAGTTTTTAATGATTAATATTTAACATAAATTTTTTGTTAAAATAATTATTCAACTTTTGTAGATTTTTTATGCCTTAATAAATTTATATAATGTCTTAGCCAGTTCAACTTTTGTTGCTACAAGATTTTCACATTTATCTGTTAAATTTTTTTCCTACTCAGACACTTTTAACTTGAGGTAATTGGTTTACTCAATGTATGAATTCTTTTTTTTAGAAATTATAAATTTCCTTCTTTCTTCCTATCCCATTCCCTTTTCAATTGGAAAATTTCCTTCATGAGTTTATTATTTTTACCTAGACACACATCATGTTCAGATTTTATTATGTTTTCCTTGTAAGTCACATCATATTCTTATTTTTTCACTTTATGATTCATTATATTTTATATATTCCATGAAATAAATGATTTTATCCATAATTTTTTATTCCGAGACACATCTTCCAATGGGTCCATTTCTTAATCTTTACTCATCAAACTCTTTAAATTTTTTTGGTAAATAAATTACTTCAACTATTATTCTAACATATTTAATGATGTTATTCAACTTTTTCATTCAAGGATTTTCATCAGTATCATAATATTTTTACTCAATTCCTTCCATTTCTGGAAAATTATTATCAAAGAACCCAATTTCAATAAACTCAAAAATATAATGGAATCATTCCATTGTAATTCATTAACCTTTCCTAAATTTTCAATACATAAGAGACATTATTCTTTAATTATACAAATAAATTTTATATTTAGCTTTTAATTCATAATAAGGTTCATCTTTCAAGGAATTGATTTTTAGATTCTCTCTGTCTTTAAAACTTATTCCTTCCTTAACCATTTTCTTAAAAAGAATTATCCTTCCCCATTTCATATTCAAGTAATAAATTTTTTTTCACTTAGAGAGAAATCATAATTATCATACTAGGGTGATAATGTATGATCGAAACTATTTAGTAACTTATCAATAACTTTTTACAATAGTTGTGCCCATCAAGGTGTCTCTAAATAACCTAGGTTTTTGATATTTTTTAACTCTTATGAAATAATCCTATTAAGTTTCATCATTATCCATCTTGAATTCCTAAAACTAGATTCTCTATTTTAAATTTTTTTCTTCCATTACGTTGATATAACCTTCAAATATACTTTCTAGTGTTTCTTATGCATTCACATCTGATTTAATACCCATCACATTAGTTTAAAATTTAACTAAACATTCCCTGATAATTTAATTGCAATCCTTACCATAAAATTCCACATTTCATTTATCCAAAAAAAAAATCATTTTTCTATACTTTTATTTACGTCTAAATCTTATTATAGTTGTATCCACAACTTATAAGAAAATATATAGGAGATAAGATATCATATTATTCTTATTTCAATGAATGTTTTTCCAAAAATGGTAGGGATTCGATGGTATTTTACTCAGTTGAAATTCTCCATCACGTAAAATCTAATTTTATTGAGGGAACATTGTATGATTCCACTTTTAATACCTAGGAATGGGTGAATAATTAAAAAGTAGAGGTTAAATTATTGGTTCATTTGGAAAACTTCTCTTAACATAAAGTTAACCTATTTTAATTTTTAAGGTATCAAACCACATATTTAACAACACCCACTCCCACTCAAAATAATTAGTGTCATTGGAAACCTCTCATAATGTGAGGTCCTCTACTTAATATAACTGGACCTACTCTCATAAATATAGGGAACATTAGCATAAATTTGTAAATCCAACTAACTCAATTATTTATTTAACCACCTTCAATATATTTTTTGGATATAAAAATTTAACTTATTTAATACTCAAAAAGATCTTGGCACCAATGATATTCAAATCATGCATAGATCCCATAATCAATAATATACATTCATCCATGAACATTGAACACCCATCTCATCATCATCGTAATTATTTTGAAATGACAATGTTTATATAAACTCACACAAAATCTTTTGGTGGATTTACTTACAAAGAATTTCTTCTTTCATTCTTTAGGTTCTGCCTCTTCTTAAACTCAACTCAATATATTGAAACCGTTAGTACTTAGAACATCTCTGATATTAAACTTTTTCTTCTAATAGTTTTAATATTCAACTCATTTATTTAATTTAAACTCTAGCTTACAAAATCCACTTATGAACTTATTATCTTTTGATCATCATATATTTCAATGAAATCAACTTGAATTATTGTTTGAATTATTTTAACGTTATGTTCATGAATTTAAAGCATGATTCTTGCATGATCTAAATTAAATTCTAGAGAACTATATATTAATAATCTAACTCTCCATACCTTGTGATCCTCTGGTCATCCAAACATCTAAGAATCTATTATGACTATCTTTTGACAACCCAGAATTCCTCAACCAATCGTCCACTTGACTGATCAATTCATTTTAGCCTTTATCATCCAGTGACCATATAAAATAGTAATTAATAGTTTTTTGAACTCATATTCTTTTAAATATAAAATCAAAAACATTCTTATAAATGTATTTGATTAAAAATACAAAATCCTCATAATCCTCGGTGAATGTTGAAAATAATAAGTCTAAACTTACTATTCCTTGATCCTATTATTCATATATTATATATAGATCTTTGTAATGCTTATAAGATTCTACTCGATCTAATATTAACATATCATTACAACACATAATACTATATAATGATCATTGATTAGGGATAATTCAAATCCATAATTTGAGGGAAAATTTACCATTTAACTATTTAAGTAAAACAAGTTCATCATAAATAAATGAATAATAAATATGTGTTTCTTTTATTATATGAAATGACACATTTTACAACCATTATATCTAATATCTCATGTATATACTTCAAATATATTCAACATGACCCTCCAAAGATTCCTATAATAATGGTTTTTCAAATGGATCTCATATATTCTCCTCTCTAGTCACCAACAAAATCAATACATTTACCCTCTCAAATATTGTATTATAATGGATATGTTTGTTCATTTAGTATTATTATGGTTCCTTATTTTGATAGTAAATCTTGACTCATCTATGATAGAAACCACCCAAATTTTAGAGATAAAAATCATAATAAAAATAGATTCTATAATAGAATCTAATGTAATGATGTACTCTTTATCTATTATTGAGACTATTATAGTTTATTATTTGGAACTCTTATAACTCATAGATACACTATTTCAATGAATCATGAAACCATCTTTAGATTTCAAATAAATATTATCATATTGGAAACTAGTAACCATGTGACCACTAATAATGAGCTCATCCTCATCTCAAAATTCCATGAACATATACTTATTTCTTCTTAGGTACTTAAGGATGTTCTTGGTAGCAAACCAGAAACTCTCACTAGGATTATATTTGTATCTACTTGTAATGATAAAATCATAAAAGGCATTAGGTTGAGTAAAAAATATAGAATGCATGATATATATTTTAGAAGATTTATATGTATTTATATGCACCCTTTCCAACTCTTTATAAGGATCTTGAATATTCTAAATATATTTTCCCTAAAACATTGGTAAAGACCCATTTCCTGTAGTTCTCTATGTTAAACCACTTCAGTGAGTTACCAATATATTTG
Source organism: Viscum album (assembly GCA_963277665.1). Taxonomy (NCBI): domain Eukaryota; kingdom Viridiplantae; phylum Streptophyta; class Magnoliopsida; order Santalales; family Viscaceae; genus Viscum; species Viscum album. The sequence goes on from OY728136.1 coordinate 1,296,636,117, forward strand.
TTATGACTCAATAAAATCAACCGATTTGATCTATCTCTATAGATATTTATACCCATTATATAGACTACCTCACCCATGTATTTTATATAGAATCATTTCCAATACAAATCATTTTAGAGTGTAATGTTAAGAAATCATTTTCAATAAGAAGTATTTCATAGATATACAATATTAGATACAACAACACACTCCCAATAATATTTTGTTATATATAAGAATTATATATTTTTTCATGAAACAAAAATATATGATTTCATCATTAAACCTTATATTCCCATTTCTAGAAGCTTTCTTCAATACATAAATGGGTTATTGAAACTCAAAAACCATAATATAATCATTTAGAACATAAAATTTTTGGTTGGATCATATAAACATCCTTGATTGTATTATCATTAAATAAAGTTATTCTGACATCCGTTTTATATATCACAGAATCCTGAAAATATCATATAGAAATTGATATTTGAATGGTATTAATCATAAAAACTAGTGAAAATGTATCTACATATTCAATACAATTTATCTCTTTACATACCTTCCCCACCAAGAATTCTGTATATGTAGAAACTATACAATCCATTTTAGTTTTATATAGAAACCCCACTTTCACTCTATGGGTCTCACCCCTTTGGGTGCATCCACCAATTTCCAAACCTGGTTATTTTACATAGATTCCATTTCAAATACCCTAATATTTAACCATTTCTCAAAATAAAAACTCACAATGGAATCTCATTAGGTAGTAGGTTCATATAATATAAAAATTTATTTATAATAATTTTCAATAAGAAATAAATATATCGTAGGATAATGATGAATTATAAAAAATAATAGTGGTTTATGTGTAACTTGAGTATGTTCTTCTTCCACAGCTCTTTATGGATTCATATCGTCTTCCATCTAAAGTACAATTCACGTTTTTTTCATATTAATCTTATTTAAGCTCAACATTCCTCCCAATTACACATATTCTAAGATATTCCTTCTCAAATTAAAAAACTAATCCATATATATATTTTTCTCATTAGTATAATTGAAATAATATCCCTCATTTTCCATATAATAATCAATGAATATTATCTTTTTAGACATAGGGTCAATTTTCTCAAAATCCAAATTTCATACATATGATTCAAAAACTAAAATATATATAAAAGATACATTGGGATATTTCATGGCCTATTTATCATATGGTGTCTTTATGAATACTATATATGGAACACGATCATGTAAGAACAAAAACTTTTCCCAAGCATATCCCCATAATGAAATAGGATGGCCACATTAACATATTATTTTGTGGAACCTTGTACAACAAGGTTTGATTCCTTCTCTCAGTCTCATCACTCAACTGTGGTATTCTAAGAGTAGTGTGTTTTGGAATAAGTCCTTAGTCTATCGAATGATCAACAGATTCCTAGATGAAGTGTTAACCAATATGATATGGTCATAGAATCTTATTAATTTTTTCCAGTTAATAATATACATTATTATCAAACTCATTGAACTTTTCAAAATTTTAATACTTATGTCTCATTAGAATAAAATAACCACACCTACTAAATTCCTAGAAAAAAGTTATGAATTACATAAACACACAACATACTTGAGTACTCATTGGTCCATATACATGACTATGTATAATATCCATTGGTGAAATATCCCTTTCAAACTTTATAGTAAAATGAGTTTTGGTCATCATTCCTAAAAACAGTATTTTCATGTATCAAATAATACATAATTGAATGATTCCAATAATCCATACCTATGATGTCTTTGAATGTTTTTCTCATATATATTTACAAGGAAATAATAACAATGGTAAGTGGGATTATAATCAACATTGACCTTCTTATTTTAATTTTCATAAAGAATATTACCCATATACTGAATGTATAAACCATTTAACATATTCTATATTTCAATAAAATCATTAATATATATATAACAACACATATTCTTAATAATTAATGAAAATATCAACTTTTTTAAACAATATACAAAAATAAATTTTTTTATGGAAAGAATATAATAATAGTTTTCTAACTCCAGAACTAATCCAATAGGTAGACATATATCATAAGTTCGAAATTCTAATGAAGAAACTCTTACTCCCTTATTGACAAAAATATCCAATTTACAATTTTTCAATTCCCACTTATCTCTTAGTTTATAATAATCAACACAAATGTGTGATGCACACCCAGTATCTCATACATGTGATACATAGTTATTGAAATTTATCTCTAAAATATTAGCATTTATTTACTCATAATGTTTCTCTTTGTTAAACTTATCATTTTTAGATACCAATATAGAAATATTTTATAGGCCACACCCAAAATAGATCTAAAGATTATTAATATAAATCATTTTATTTTTTAAAATAATGACATATCTATAGGTGAGTATCATGTTTTATATCTTTCGATCAAAGAATTTTAGTAAAATTTCAGCAACAAAAAATGAGTACCCCATACATCATATCCATTTATTGAACCATGATACATCTTCCACCTACTAATGATTATACTTTGAAATTCCTATCATCACATAGTTATCTAGATATTGAATCATCCAAATCATTTCATAGATGAATCTTAGATAGTTGAGCGGACAAATATTTTACTAAATCCATTATATGGATATAAAATAAACTATACTCATCAATCATCCAAACTCTTAGGGTTTCTAAGCTAAGTGTCACCCCATTATCACAATTAGATTTTTATACCTACATATTAGGGTTATCCATTTCCCAAAGACATTGAACAATATAATCCATGGGCACCCTACTTTGGTTGAACCTCTCCAGTTAGATGATTAAGGTATTAACATGTGTTTTCTATAGAATTAATCATAAACTTGGTATATTTAATGGGGTTTATTTAGATGTTTCATCAATTTAATATGAATCATAGGAAAATTAAATTCATAACTATTTATTCGCATGTAATATTTAAGATCTCTAGTATTATTCCTTTATATATAATGAAATATACTGATTTACCTTTGGAATCCCAATTCCAACCACCAAATTAACATATTCAAACCATATTAATGTGAAACTCTTTACATAACCCAAATTCTTTTTTACTCACCAAAAAATATAAGTTAAAAATATTCACACATATACAAATTCATATTATGAATATGGTATATTTAATTTTCGTATAAATGTTTAGAAATATATATGAAATTGATGATCTCTAATTGATTAATCCTAGATCCATGATAGACAAGATACATATTTCTAGAACAAATAATAACCCCCCCAACCTAAGGAGAAGTACAACCGAATTATCTCTGCCTAATGATACATTACTCGAGAGACAATCCAATTCATCATAACTATAATGCCTAATTTGTATAAACTATATTATATAAAAAAATACAAGATAATAATATTAATTAAAATCAAAGGTCAACGTAGATGAAAACTAAATCTTTTCTTATCATATATAGAATTAAATTCTTGGAATAAAAATTAATAAGAATAAATTTAACACAAATATTAAATTGTAACACTTTAGACCCATACACGAAGATCTAATGCTAAAAATATAAAATTTTCATATTAACATTGATACCAACTAAATTGACCAAAAAATAACCATACATAATTAAAATATCAATATCCAATATTAAAATAATTATATTCACAAGACCCATCTATGTTTAGATATTTAGAGAATTAAGAAAAAAAATATTTAATGAAACCCATATTTTGATCACCCTATGAACATTTTTTCAAATATAGTAAGTATTTATTATTTCATCATAAATTCATCAACATCACATACAAAATTATCCACAAAATATTCTTTTCTATATATTCCATATGTAATACCTTCTTAATAACCTGGGGAGACGGAAATATAAGAAGGGTGAACTCAAACACTCAATAAGAGGTAGAATACATCAAGAACTACTATAGAATATAGAATACCTATATAATATAGAATGTATAAATAATAATATACTAATGGAATATAATAAATAATTTTATGTTGAGAATTATCTGGTCATAACTACATAAACAATCTCATAGGAAAATATTAACGATTTCATGGTGATGTAATGAATAATGATAAACATTGTAAACTTATTGTTAATGCCTCATCTAAGAAATAATAAATACCCTCAAGTCCTCAATAAATACAACCTAAATAATTGTCCATTCATTCACCAAATACCTAATCCAGTTTGTCTCATGGAACCTACTAATGCATCAACGGGCTTTATAATATTTCCCCACCCATCACTAAATAAGTGCAATGCATTAATTATATGAGTCAAAGGAATAAATAATACAAAACATAATAAAAACATGTTGTTAAAATATCATCATTGGTAAAATAGTATATTAATTGTTTATATTTTCCCTTGTCAATAAATGAACTATCATTCTTGATGAAAACACACTAATATTATTTTTGTATGATATGGTATTTGTATTATATAGAGTAATGAGTCTATGATTAATTCTAAGAGATTTCAAGAAGAAATTTCAAATATATTTTTAAAATAATTTATAATAATGGAATCATGAAAATAAACTATTTTTAAGTAAGAAAATGTGGGAATAAAATAAAAATATACATAACATGAATGAAATCATTTTTTCAAAACTTTTAATAAAATAATGTCTATTTCTTTTTAAAATTTCACTAAATAATGGGATTAAAAAATAATTTTAAACACCATAAAATTCTATAAATGAATCTAAATAATAAATAATGGTCATATAATTTTGGAAAATCAGTTAATATAGAAATATTTTAAAATTCATTATTTTCATTCTTTTTCAAAAAAATATTAAATTTATTTTCCCAGACACATTAAAAATATTATTTTTAAACTGTTGAATAAAAATTAGAAGCTAAAATAATTAACCCTAAGATATAAGTATATAAACGGATGTTATTTAAACACTATAAAGAATATGGATACGAAATATAAATATTCCCAAAAAAATATGACATGGCGAAATAATATTATCTTAAGAAAACATGGTGCACCACCTAAAACATGTTGTAAGAAATCAAAATTAAGAAACAACCTCTTATGAATATTATGAAACCTAAATAAAAAACTTGTGAATGATATAAATATAAGTAAAAAATTAATTACCATGTTTAAATAGGGGACTGTGATATAATATTTCAAACACTTAGCATATACACAAAATAATATAAATAGGTGTGTAATTTAAAACACCCTCAAAAAAGGATGTTTGAGATGAAAAATACTTACAAATAACATAATATTTTGAAGTAAGATTCAATTAATTAATTGGTTATGTTAAATAAATTTAAATCCTTATAAAAATGTTTAAATAAAATATAAAACAATTATATTTCAAAACACACATTATCTTGAAAAAAAAGTCAATGGAGAAGTGATATAAACCAATGAATGGGAACTTTGTTAAGAATCCCCTACACTCATAATTCCACTTATACATAAATTCCTTAACGTCCATTTATAATAAATTTTTATTTTTTCTAAATATATATTATAATAATATTTATCATTCTCATTATATATATCATTGAATTTTAATTTCTTGTTACCTACATAGTAATAATCCCTTATTAAAATCAATATTTTTTGTTAACTATTAAGTATTCTTTGAATGTTCTAATTCATCAGTCCAGGTACATGAAACTTGGTCATGGATTCATCATCTAAAAAAATTTCATGAAGGTATATAGTATGTTATTTACTACATTCTAGGGTTCCATGGTAACATTATGGAACCCATGGTTATGAATCGCATAGAAAGCTTAAAAATATCATTTCTTATAAATTTTTATTTCATAAAAAATAATTGATTTTAATAGTGAATAAAAATATGTATATAAAAATTAAAATAACTTATTAATGTTAAAAATTTCATATTTATTCACCATATAATTTTTTATAACCAATCATGTTTTGGAGTGATGGAAAATGAAAAATTTTGTTCATGGAGGTGGTAGTCTACACGTGTACATGAAAGCATATTCATTTTATAATGAATGAGGGGGGAATGTATATAATGGTTTATCATTAAAAAATAATATTTTTTTATAAAATGAAATTTTAATTGATTAAATAAATATTTTATAACTATCCATATAATTTATTGATGAAAAATTAAATACTTCATTCATGGAGGTGGTTGTACTCATGTACACATGAGCGACATTTTTTTCCATCATTTAGAAATGTGATAATTGATAATTTTTACATAAAAGATTTAAATTTAATTGAAATAATGATACTTATGTTATTATTTTATTATGGATATAGAAGATTTTGAGGAGTCGTAAGAAGTATGAAATGTGATTGGACTTGAATAAGACAATTACATCTTTTTTTTATATCCTCCTTGTGATTGAACATAAAACCTTTATAAGAGTTTTTTTTGTAAAAACCTGGGTGTTAATAGAAAAAACATTTTTTTATTTATTATTATTCATTAAATAGATATTTATATTCACTATAAATATATTTTATACGCTTTAAATAAATATAGAAATAGTTTTAAAAAACACTTTTCATATAATATTTTATTTAAAAGTAAATTTTAAAACTATAGAATTTTAATTTTAGAAAATTTATTCTATTTTTTGAATTCATCATGTCAGAATTATATTAATATAAATATTTTATATTTTATAAAAAAAAATATTTTTCAATGAATAGTGAAAATATTGACTTTTATTGATAAATGTATTTTCATTTAATGTATTTAAAAATTAAATATATACTTTCTATTAGTTTTAAAATAACATTGGTTAATTTTTATTAAGAATAATCCAATTATAGTCACTTTAATGAATTATATAGTTAAATTCAGTATAAAACATTTCTATACATAAGAATGATTTTTTCTTAAAAAATTGTTTCCGAACGCGTTTTTGGGATTAATTTTGAATTAAATTTTAACACTTATATGTTTTTATCCAAGAGAAATAGATTTAATATTTGAAATCAGTATTTAAGAATTTTTTTAATATTTCTCTTTTATTTTTAGTCATTATGAATCATAATCTTAGTATATTTTGGTACCACAGTAAGGGTAAAATGGGTTAATTAAGGGTAAAAATAATGTTAAATACTATAAAGTTGTAACAATCCATGTTTTTTAAAGGAAACACGATTTTCAATAGCGTACAAGATACACAACATCGAGCTTAAATGAAAAACTAAATATTATTATGGTAGTTATCACATATCCCTTAGAATAAACAGAATGAACAATTTTAACTGAATTAAAAAAAATATTGTTTACACATATTTATATAACGATTCATTGGTTACCAAATTAACATGAAATGAAACTAAAAACTAATTGAATATATAAGATTTATTTTTATGAAAAAATATTTAAATATGAATAATTATGTTTATAAAATAATAAACTCACTCTTATTAGAATATATTAATGAAAAATAAATTCAATATTATTTTAAAAATTCATCTTATCTGTTCTCTAGATATTATATATGAACAAATACCATTTTATGTATAAAATGAGTATATTCTTAGAAATCCAGTTTTACTACATTTTGTTGGAAAATCCATTTTATATCTAGTTTTTTGACACTTTTATTTGTTCTAATTGACAAAATAAACTTAAAATTGGAATCGGGACATCAAAAATTACTTTGGTTGAAATTTTGGAACTTTTCTGATGAAATTCATATTTTATTGAATTGTGAAAAAGACATCATTTTAATTCAAAATTGTCTTTTGGAATACATTATTTATATTATTATATAATATTTTTAATTGGTTTTAAAATATATTTACATTAATTTTTTATCATTTAATACAATTTTTTTCATTGTAATTAATTTCACATTGAAATTTTTTATAAAAGCATTTCAATCTTGTGATGGTTTTTACATCTAAAAAACTCGTTTTCTCGTTTTGACATTGGGGATTAATTTTCAATTAATTACTAAAACATCTGTATTTTTAATTTGAAAAAATATATATCATATTTTAAATAAAAAGGTCCAAAATATATAAATATTTTCTTTTTTATTTTTAGACATTATGAATAGTAACTTTAGTAATAATTTTTATTTCCTTGGTTAAAGGTAATTTTTGTAATTAAAGTAAAAATAATATTATAATAATATAGAACTACCCTAAAACAACTCATAATTTTATTGGATGAGTGTATCTAGACCATTATAGTCCATAGGTCTATTTTAGGATCACTTAGAGCCACTTGGATGACTTTAATGCATTTATAATTTTATAGATAAGGAATAGTCATATTTTGTACAGTTGTTTTTAAAAAGAAAAGTATTTTAATATAGAGTTATACAAGGGATATATTTGACTATAAATAGTAATTATAAATATAACTATATTACCTACATTATGGTAATTTATTTTTAATCATAATTATTAAGTTATTAAATTTAATGCTGGCACAAGGATGATGCAGTAAAAGAATTATTAAGGAAAGAATCATATTAATAAAATAATAATATTGAAATAAATATAATTTGACCTATTTGATACATAAAAGAAATTTGGATGACTATGGCGTGTTCAAATATTGTTAATTATGATTTTTAAAAGGAATCATGTTTTTTTGAATTTGTTAAAAAAGTTAGGTATGAATTGTGTCAAAATTGACATAATTGATATTTTAAAATATAAATTTTTTAATTAAAGGATATATTTTTTTATAAAAAACTAACATTAAGAAAAAAAAATTAGATAATTCTGGATTTTTAATTAATGACTCATTCGTTATTAATTTGTAATGATTTATTACTATTTTAACTCTCAATGTTTAAATTACTTGATAATTCACTAAGAGTTAAAAGTGGTTAAACCAAAAAGATAAGGATTAAAAAATATTCAAAACTTGTATATTTTTAATTTTAGGATGTATATTTGACCCAAAACCATCCTATATTTTAAATAAATATGGTTCGAACCATTTGGAATCGAAATTGAATTTATATTAATTTAATACTATTACCAATTCCAAGGGTGCCTCTCCCCTCTCCAATAAAAATGCACAAATTCCTCTCTATTATGCACACTTCCAAAAACTTTTGTATTGGAAAATATATACCCAAAGTAATTCCTATAATTCCCCAAAAAGAAGTTTGAGGCCTTTCATTAGGAATGACACCCATCTGATATGAGTTAGTTTGTTCATCCATGGTGATCAATCGAAAAGAGGTATAGTTTTCTTTAAGTATTTATATTTTATCTCTTCTTACAAATCCTATAAATATCATGAAAGCATGATGGAATAATAAATACATTATTCTTATTATAATAAGAAGTAATTATGTAAATATCATCACCTAAATTCTTCTACACAATTATTAAATGGGAAAGGAATTAATATTCTGTTCGTACGTGTGAACTATCACCTCCACGAACCAATCTAATTCATTTTCTGTAACCATATCTCATCATTGGTTATAATATTATAAATAATGTTAATATATGATATTAATGTAATATTAAACATTATAAAATAATAATATATAAATTATGTTCTTACATTCCCTGCACATAAAAAAGACAACGTCATTCGTGCTTACATGTGAACTATCACCTCCACGAAGCGAGGTGATTCTTTTTTATTCACTACATCAGTTGTATGAAATATATAAGTATATTTAAATTATTAATATGATATTAATTATGATTTTATAATTTTTTAAAATAAAATATTACTTATCATCTTTCCATAATGATCAATGAAAAATGATGGCGTTACTCATGCGTACGTATGGCCTAACGTCTCCATGATTATAACATTGTTCATTTTTTATAAAAATAATTAATGTTTTGATTTACAAGTATAACGGAGGTATAAAATAGATCCTTATTTCATGAATATTATTCTTTATAAGAGAATGTTATGACCACATGGGCTATTTATATCATGCCATGTTCATTTTTGACTCACGTATATAATATCAACTGAATGTACGATATTAACTTAAATAATAATGTAATTTATATATTATGGTAAGAAGTGATATAAAATTAATAATTAAATTTAAATAAGTTCTCAATAATTTATAAGTTAACATCTTTGTATTATTCAGGAATATGAAGATTGTACATGATGATTTGGACTCACAATAAAAAATTTCATCCCAATCTCTTTTTATTGAGTTATTTCTTGTTAATAATCCCCATTATTCATTTATAAAGTGTTTATAAAACCACTATGAAAATTAAAATTCATATTTTATCCATAATAATTTTATTTTTTGTTTTTTTTTAAATTTATTAATTCACGAAGATGAAGATTTAAATGTTCAATGTGGTATGAGACACCAAGAAAGTTTTGTGATTTAATCATCAATTATTTTTATCCATGATATTAACATACGTATTTATTTATGTGGATATAAAAGTATTATACATTATATTATATATCTATTTTGAATTTCATTCAAAATTTTCAAAATAAATATTTTTTATAAAGGGTTTTCCTTTCTTCAAAAATGACAAAAGGAATATTTTTTTAACAAATACGATGACAATGACCTCTACGCCGCCATTACCATTGTTTTATATTTTTCTTCCTATACAAGAAATAATATTTTTAAAAGAAAAATAAATCCATAATTTCATATTTGGGTATTTTGGTATTGAAAATGGTTTTGAAAATTGATTGACTATTTCAATATCTTGAAATTATTTCCTGTGATTTCAAATTGAATTTTATAAGTGAGATATTGATAACTGAAATATTTTATGTGTTATTATTATATAATAATGCATTGAAATTTTATGGGTGGTTAAGTGATAAACCAATGATGTTTGGTTATGTGATTAACCAAATATAGGTTTTTCTATGATAAACTGAGGTCGGGTGAGCCCATGATATCTCTCCAATGTATTTGGTAATGAGACGGGGTTAACCAGTTGGGTTTCTCTTAAGAGATTTATAAAAAATAGTGTGATGGGTATTCCAAACATAACTTTGAAGGTTACTCCCTATGAAGCTATAAAAGCTAAAATATAAGTATGATATGGATTCCATAATTTACCTTTATGTTTTATGATTTCTATGATGCCTTATAGAAATCTTACGATTTTATGAGGTAAGATAAAGAGTTTATGTTTTATGGGTAAAAAGTATATTTTTTAGAATAAAATATTCATGAACTAATAGTTTCATTCCTTATTTCATATCCCTTATTAAGGTTTTTTTCTTATCCTATGTTTTCTATTTGTTTCCCAGGATTTAAGGGATAATATATTCCAATATGGGATCGGGGAAAAGTTTTCATGATTAAATACAAAAAAAACCATGTCTCATTTTAAATGTTTATGTTTTATAGAAGAAATGGATACTGATGGAAGTGTTCACTTTTTATTTCTATGGTTATTTATGTTTGATTTATTTCCTAACTATCTAAATATCTAAACATGACAAGATCCTGAATGTGAAATAATGTCTAATTAATGACTTAACTCATGATTATGCAATGTTTAAAGTTGGGGCCTTATAGTTCATAATAGTGGATGGTTTTGATAACTTTGGATATTATGATTTCTTCTTTAGAGATATCGATATCATATGAGTTTATAATTTATTGTTTATTATATGTTTAATGTATTAGAAAATCATTTTATGCTTTAATTTACAAAATTTTATGGTTATTAATGGTATTTTGAGACATATTTATTTTTGAGTTTATTATGTGTAATTAAATTTTGGGATAAAATGTTAAATCCATGAGATAATCATTTAGGTTAAAAACAATTTATGGTTATTTTGGAGGATTTTATCTCATTTTTGGTAATGTTTTTAAAACTATATATTATTTGAAAAAAGAAAACACACAGACCATGTGACAGCTCGTCGTGTCAGACAAGGTTGCGGGAATCAAAACCACTACCAAAGTGCTACCAGTCTTTATCACCTACTACTAGCCTACATGAAGTCAGTGGTTAGTATGACTTCATTTTTATAATTTAATCAATTTGATAAGTTTATTTTGGGAACTTATGTTTTATTAAATGGATATCCATTGTATTGTAAAATTATTTGGTGATTATGTGATAATTTTTTTTGAAAGTATTTCATTATTTTGGGGAATTTATATAATTAAGAACAATATAATACTATGTGATTTTATTTGATGAAGAGCAACTGAATTTTATTCTGGAAGAATCAATGTTTTTATTGTGGTCTTATGCGAATTAGGGTATTTATTGATACGATTAACCTATCTTGGAGGATATGTGGTTAGAAAATTTCTTGTTCGTATGAGACATTAAGAGTGAATTATGTTATTTGGAGATAAATATTAGAGCATATCTTGGATGATTAATTTATTAAATCATTCAAATTTTTGGGATTTAATCTTGGTAAAAATATTTTTGAGAAATTTAATGTATAGTTATTTATTGAATGGTCTATGTTAAAAATTTTATATTACTATTGAATTTTTTATATTAAAAGTATTTTTTCTTTATGCAATGGTTTTTTCATTTTATATAATTACCTTATCCTAACTGTCTCAGTTTTTGTTAATGTTTCAAGATATGAGAAATTGATAGTTAATCTTTTGTGGATTATGTGATTATCTAGAAGTTGATTTATATCAAATACTAATCGTTTAGAGAAAAGGATGAGTTTGTGTTGTAAATTGATTAAAGGATGAAACTCTACTTATCAAGTAAGTATTTTTACTTATGTTCGTTTTCATGTAAGTATAATAATTCCTCAAATATATGAAAAGAGTTTTAAACAAAAACATTTTTTGTTTTACATTTCCTAATATGAAGTGAAAGACCATTTAACCCATCACATATTTATAGCTTTGTGAAGGAAAAACTTTTTACTAAAAATATTTTCTATCACTCTCCATCAGAACATAATGGTTAGGTTTTCTTTAATATCTATGATTTCTAACCAAAAATCCTAGTATTTTTTATCTCGGGTGACCTTCATACTGGCCTTTCTTCCTTTTAAAGAGGTTGTTTTTAATGCTTTTTTGGATTTGGGAATGAAATAAAGCTATTTTGAAGAGTCATACGTTATTTACATACCCCATATTCAAATTTATAGGATGAAATTTCCAAAATGGGGTTAATGTAACATACCATGTTTTTAAAAGGAAACACAATGTTCGATAGCGTACATGGTACACCACATCGAGCTTAAACAAACACATAAATATTAATATGGTAGTTATAACATACTTTTAGAATGGAGGTAATGAATAAAGATAACTAAATTTTGAAAATATGTTTAACAAATATATATATATATATATATATATATATAATGATTTAATGGTCACAAAATTAACATGAAATGAAACTAATAACAAATTGAATATAAAGGATATATTTTTATTAAAAATTATTTATATGTGAATATTTGTGTTTCTAAAATTATAAAATAACAATTTTTGGATTATATTAATGAAATATTAATTCAATATAATGTTTAAAATGTATCTTATGTGTTTTCTGGACATTATATAAGAACAAATACAATTTTATAGATAAAATGATTGTTTTCTAAAAATACAGTTTTACGACCTATAAATGGAGAACCCATTTTAAATCTAGTTTTTGACACTTTTATATGTTATATATTACAAAATAAAATTATTCATTGGAATTGGGACAACAAAATTTACTTTGTATGAAATTTTTTTATTTCTCTAATAAAATTCTTTATTTAATGAGTATTGAAAAATAGTGCACTTTAATTCAAAAATGTATTTTTATATAATTTATTTATATTTTTATATTAACTTTTTAATGAATTTTAAAGTATTAATAAATTAATTTTTATCATTTTATTCAAAAAAAATTTATTTGAAGTAATTTCAAATTGAAATTAGGTATATACGCATGTCAATCATTCGATGGTTTTTTCTTTCTAAAAACATGTTTTCTCATTCTGACAATATGATTAAGTTTAAAATAATTAGTTACAATACTATGTTATGAATATGGAAAAATGGATTATATATTTTTAATCATAAGGTCTAAATTATATAAATAGGTCCCTTTTATTTATGGACATTATGAATAGCAACATTAGTAATAAACTGTATTACATTGGTTAGAGGTAAATAGGGTAATTAAAGGAAAAAATAAAATTATAATAATATAAAACTAAACTAACACTTGTAAAAATAGAATTTTTTGAATGTATCCCGACCATGAGCATCCTTGTTTCGATTTTAGGACCACATGGATGAATTTAAGGCATTTATAATATTATATTCAATGAATTGTAATTGTTATTACACATGTTTTTTGAAAGTAAAGTATTTTAATATTGATTTAAACTTGGTATATATTCAAATATAAATAATATTTATAAATACAACAATCTTACCTATATCATGAAATTTATTTCTACTTATTAGTAATTAAATAGTTAAATTTTATTGTGACACAAAGATGATACAGTAATATATTTATTATAGAATAAATCAAATAAATGATATTACTAATATTAAAAGAAATATAATTTGATATATTTGAGGTCATCCACAAATTTTTAGGATGGATATGACATGTTATGATTTTTTTAATGTTGCTTTTTTATGGAATTAAGTTTATATATATATATTTTAAAAAGTCAATAATGAATAGTGTCAAAATTAACATAATTAATATTTTAAAAAATAAATCTTTGAATTAAATGATATTTTTTTTTATAAATATGTCATATTCAGCCACAAAGTTTAGATAATTATAAAAAATTCTATAATGACTCGTTCATTGGTAATTTTTCATTATTTGGTAATTATTTTAACTCTCAAAGTGTAAATTAATTGAAAAATCTGTAAGAGTTAAAAGTGGTTAAAACAAAAATATTAGGATTTAAAAATATTCAAAACAATATAATTTTCTTTGTATGAATATTATTATACCCAAAACAATCATATATTTGAAGTAAATTTGTTAGGGAGCCTTTTTAGTCAAACATTAATTTATATTAATTTAATACTTTTAATAATTCCATGGGTGCCCTTCACATCTCCTATAAAAAGTATAACATTCCTCTATATTAATCACACTTCCAAAACCTTTTGGTACATAAAATCTCAACCAAAATCCTTTATATGAATCCCTCCCTACATTATTGAGACCTTATAATAATGTAAACCCCCTTCTTAGGGGTGTTAAGGTGTTCTTCAAAGGTGATTAACTGAATAAGATGCATCGTTTTCTTTTTGTATTTCTATTTTATTTCTTCTTACACATCCTTCCAATCTCCTACAAATATAGTGAAATAATAACATAATTATTATAAATAAACTAATATGTTTTTATTTTAATATCATCACCAAAATCCATCTTCACTTCCATTAAATGGGAAATAAATTTATCGTTCGTGCATACTTCTGAACTATCAACTCCCCAAACCAATCTAATTAGTTATCCATAATCATCTCTCATGACTAGTTATAATAATGGAATTCAATATCCTATGTTATATTCATGACATATTAATCATAAAAATATAATAATATGTCAATTATTTTATTTACTTTCCATGCACATAAAAATGATAATGTCGTTCATGCGTACATGTAAACTATCACCTCCACAAAGCGATGTGATTTTTTTATTCACTACATAATTTTTATGAAATATATATGTATATTTATAGGATTAATATGATATTAATTATTATTGGATCATTTTTTAAAGATAAAATAATACTTACTTTCTTTACATGAAGATTAATAAAAAATGAAGGCGTTACTCATGCAGACATATGGTCTATCGTCTCTGTGATAATAACGTTGTTCATTTTTCATAACCATAATTAATAATTTTATTTAAAATTATAATAGATATATAAAATTTATTTTTATTTCATGAATATTATAATTAATATGGTGGAAATATGTCCACATGGTCTTTTAATATTAAGACAAGTTCATTTTCAACTCAAGTATCGAATATCGACTAAATGAACGATATGAACTTAAATAATCAAGTAATTTTTATAACATGGTAATAAGTGATATAAAAGAAATAAAAAATTAAAAAGGTTCTCAAGATATTATAAATTAACCTATGTTTATTATTTAGGAATATAAATATTGTACATGACGAGTCGGACTCATGTTAGGTGATTTTGTCTAAATCTCATTTCATCGAGGCATTTCATTTTAACCTACACCTTTATTCTTTTAAAAAGTGTATATAATTTCAATATGACATTTAATATTAATATTTTATCTATACTAATGTAATTTATTGTTTTTTTAGTTGTTTTAATTCATGGATATTATGTTTTAAATGTTCAAAGTTGTATGGGACTCCTTGAACATTTAAATATTTATTTATCAAATATTTTTCTTCATGATATTAATTTAAATATTTATTTATATAGATATAAAAAAATTAAATATGGACATTTTATGTCTATATTTAATTTCATTAAATGTTACCCAAAGGATTATTTTTATAATAACAGTTTTACTTTCTTTACAAATGACAAAAGGAATGTTTTAAACATATACGACAACAACAACTTCTCCACCACTGTGACTATTATTTGATATTTGGATTCCTCTAGAAGTCTTAAATTTTTTAAAATAAAAATAAATCCATTATTCATTTTATGGGTATTTTTTTATTAATTTTTTTTTTTAAAATAGATTTATTATTTCAATACCATGAAATTATTTCTTGTGATTGAAAATGAAATAATATGAGTGATATGCTGATAATTGTAATCATTTATGTATTATGATTGTCACGACCCGTCCTCTGGGCCCATGTCGTGACTACCCCAAGCCCACCATCCATAGGTCAGGGGCTGGTGACTAGCACCAAGGCGTAAATCCCGGTAAAAAGGGAAGGCATTGCCTTTGAAAAGTAAACAAACACCACAGAGTAAACAAGAAGTAGAAGTAAACACTAAGTAAAAGCTGGTACAAGAGTAAGTGCAGAAAAAGTAAATGGGCCAGTATACAAACCCAAACTGAAAGTAAAGTACAAATCAAAAGGGAAAACAGCAACTGTAAAGTAAAGTCGCAACGCTGATTTGTCCACTAGAAATCCCACCTGAAGGGTGGGTACATATAGCTCCACTGCTCCTCAGGTCCCGCCGTCTGCTCCGAGTATGTCCCGCCCAGTGGTCCACCTCCAGGTACCGTCCAGCTCTGCAAGCCTCAACCACGATCAACGCTGTCCGTCGTCTGCAACCAACACAACGTAGTGCGGGCATAGCCCGTGCAGGGGTGAGTATAAGCTACTCAGTAGGGATCCCAAGACCCCCGAAGGTCTCCCAAAATCCACAAAGGAAAAACCACAAAGGAAAGATACAATCACAAAGTAACAACCGACACTGCTTAGGTATATTCCCATACATATATCTAAGTCATCAATTCCAATATGCTCCAACCTGAAGTAAAACCTAGTCCACACAGGAAAGCATATGTATTCCACACAGGAAAGCAAAACGTAATCCACACAGGATAGCACAACACAATCCACACAGGAAAGCAAACAGGATTCAGCTCACACAGGTATACTTCTTCGAAGACGATAGAGATGATCACTGATCCATCTAAGTCATCGGACCCACAAAGGATCGATAGGTACTAACCCCTGCAAAGACCCACACAGGATCGTTAGGAAACTAACCCCTGCAAAGACCCACACAGGATCGGACCCACACAGGATCTGTAGGCGCTGGCTCACATAGAACCACTGAGTGCTGACCCACACAGGATCGGACCCACACAGGATCAGTAGCACTGATCCACATAGGATCGTTGAGTGCTATAGTCGTCACCGTCGAATCCACTGAGGATCTCTGTATAGTCGTCGTCGTCACAGTAGCAGTCGCAGCCAGCTCTAGGGTTCCCGCACACAACAATATCGTTCGGGAGGGTCCGCTCCATGAGCTGATAGGCTCATACATCAACTGATACAAAGTCCAGAATTGATGTATCCAAAAGTTCGTATCGTCAACAGGAACTCAACGTCGCAGACGACACGTCAATCGGACGCCTGGTCTGAGAGTTATTGGCTTTTTCGTCCCAGGGGCCCGATTGGTTTTTAAGGAAAAACCAACCCAACCATACTCCACCTGCGTACAAACCTCGGGCTTAGTATGCCAAAAGATCTGTCTCACTTAGAGGAATTCAATAAAGTCGACAGCATGTCAATCAGACGTCCGAAGCTCAAGATAAGAGCGTTTCCGCTCCGAGGGCCCAGTTGGTTTCGTGTACGAACCAACCTAGCCGAACTCAAAGTATTCCTAAACCTTGAGTGTGATATACTGAAACGACCGTCTCGATTCAAGGATCGCATCTCAACTGACGGTGCATCGATCAGAGGTCCGTAGTCCATGTTATGGGCAAAAGACCGAAGACATTCTGAAAACGGGGGTTTCGGGCCCAGACCGACCCGGTCCGAGACCCCCCCGGTCGGTCCGAACTGGGCGACCCGCCCCAGGTCCGGGTCAGCCCGGCCTGGGGAGGCCCGGTCCGACGACCCGCGCGCTGGGTGCGATGGTCAGCTGCTCGGCCAAAACGGCCGAGCCGTTTTGGCTCGTACGGGGGGGGGGGCTGGCCCTTTGGTTTTCTGAAACCGCGACCCCTTAATTGGAGCCGCATGATGTCTATATGGGGGAATTAATTACCCCGGCTCCTCCCTGTCCTGCCGGCCCGACCGGGCTGGCCGGTTCCTGCTCAACGGGACCGGCGATGGCCGGTCCCCTTCCAGCTCCGATGCCGGCAGCCCTGTCCGGCCGCCGGTCACCCTGCTCCGCCGTGGCCCGGAACCGGCTGTGACCCTTGTCGTCCGGCGCGGCACGACGACGCCGCACCCCACTTCCGTGGCCCCGGTACCGGCCGCGGTATTTTCGGGTGTCTCCGACGCGGCGCGACGGTATCGTGTCCTTGATCTTCTTTCCACGGCGCGGCGTGACGGGGCCGCGCATTTCCTTTCGCATGATTCCGCGTGGTGCGCCGACACCACACCTTCTCGTACCAAACCACAAAGGAACCAACATGAAATAAGGAGGAGGGTCGGTCGTGTTTGTGCGGTCCGGCCCCCCTCACGTTATTCGATAACTATTGGTTTTAATCCATGAAGATCGTCAAGTTGGTATTCACGAACAAAATAAATAAATAAAACCCCTACCTCGGTTTCAAGAACGGTGCACGCCAACGAGCTGCGGAAAATGAGCGTCACGGAGGTCAGCCGTCGCGGAAAATGAACGTCGACATTACGAAGCGAGGATTTGAAGACGTTGATGGAGATTTCGTCGCGGAAAACCGTCTCGGAAGAGACGACGCGGAAGAAGAACGTCGTGGAAGAAGACGTCGCGTTGCGGGTCGGTGTCGCGGAAGACGGTCTCCGAGGGCTCGGCGCTCCACGTCAGAGATCGTTCGTTCTTCGTGTTCTTCATCAAAGGAAATGAAGAACTCAAGACTTCCTTAGCTTTTTCTCCAAAAGCTCTCAAGCAACCCAACACCAACCCAAATAAAATAAGTTCTCGACTTATTTTATTAACACAACAAGGCTTTTGAAATTCAAGTGTTTGAATTTCAAAAACATACATGTAACTCACCATATTAATTCCATAAGTTAATTAAACATATGTTATCAATTTTTAATGGGAGTTGAGAGGGGTTAGAGGATATGGATGGGTTGGGTTCGTGTGGGCCCCACCACCCTCATAACCTCCCAAGGGAGGTTGGGTGGTTACCCAACTTCCATCAAGAACTAAACACTTAGAATAAAAATTGTAGAATAATAATAAATTAACTTCCACAATTTTTATCATCCACACCCATGATAACGCAACTCCGGAACAGGAGTTCCTAAGCAATTATCGGCACTGCGGTTCCATTGGTGCCCTCAGAATTCGATTCCGGGAACCGGTTCAAAAGTTAGAATTTACCGCTCTTTTGTTCACTGAACGTACCCGAGCTAAACTTTGGATAGAAATTCCGGGCACACCGGGCCTCAGAATCAAGTGCCGTCTGAAACTGTGTTCTTGTAAAAACCCAAAGAAAATTAAGAAAAAAATTCCCTTGAATTTTATGGGTCTTTACATTACTCCCACCTCAGGGCTTTACATTCCCGTAAAGATACATCAAAAACTAGGGAAACAAATGTGGGTACTGAGAACGCATCTGAGCCTCCCGCTCCCAAGTGCTCTCCTGGAGGTTCTCGTGCTGCCATATGATGCGCACTAGAAGAATCGACCATCCATGCAGGACCCTCTCCTGTCGATCCTCGATCTCCACTGGGACCTCCGTAAAAGTTTCCCCATCATCAACGTCTATCTCTCCATGGTCAATGATGTGCGTTGGGTCATGCACGTATCTCCTAAGATGAGATACGTGGAAGACGTCGTGCACCTGGTGCAACTGAGGTGGTAGAGCCAGGCGATAAGCCACCTCATCAATCCTACTGAGGACCTAGAAGGGTCCGATGATGCGTGGAGATAACTTTCCATCTCGGCCAAATCTCCGTATACCACGTCGAGGTGAGACTCACAAGAAGACGTGGTCGCCATCCTTGAAATCTAGTGGCCTCCGCCTCCTGTCAGCATAGGAATTCTTCCGGCTCTGGGCTGTCCTCATCCGCTCCTGGAGGACCTGGACCTTCTCTGTCGTGGCCTGGACCATCTGCGGTCCCACAAGTGCTGACTCCCCAGGGTCTGTCCAGCACAAAGGAGATCTGCAAGGTCGGCCATACAACACCTCGTATGGTGCCATCTCGATGGTGGAGTGGTAGCTGTTGTTGTACGCGAAATCCACCAAGGGTAGGTGGTCCTCCCAGCTACGACAAAAGTCAAGGACGCATGCGCGGAGCATGTCCTCGAGAGTCTGAATGGTCCTCTCCGTCTGACCATCCGTCTGAGGGTGAAAGGCTGTTCTCAGCTGTAGCTGCGTCCCGAACGCCTCTTACAATTCCTTCCATAGCTGGGAAGTAAATCGAGCATCTCGATCGGAGACGATAGATGATGGCACTCCATGAAGCCGCACAATCTCCTGAACGTAAAGACGTCCAAAGCTCTCCACTGAGCCCTACTCTCTGATGGGTAAGAAGTGAGCCGACTTGGTGAGTCGGTCAACAATCACCCAAATGGAGTCGTGACCTCTGGAAGTGCATGGAAGTCCAGTCACGATGTCCATAGATATGTCATCCCACTTCCGCTCCGGAACCTCCAAGGGTTGTACCAAGCCTGCCGGTACCTGGTGCTCTGCCTTCACCTGCTGGCAGGTGAGGCATCGAGAAACGAACTCTACCACAGCCTTCTTCATGCCCGGCCACCGGTGCTGTCGTCTGAGATCCTGGTACATCTTTTCCACTCTAGGATGTACCGCCAAAGGGGAAGTGTGAAACTCTCTCAGCACCTCCACTCATAAAGCAACTGGCAACAAGTTACATCCTTTGAGAAGGACGTCGTGCTCTGATCCAATGGAGAATCCTTCAGGTGCCAGTCCTGAGGATATCTGGGCACACCACGTCTCACAGTCAGCATCCCCATGTTGTGCCTCTCTGACCTGCTGCAGTAGTGGAGGAGTGACTGTGAGAGACTGAAGGAAGGCTGCACCATCTCTATCCACAAAGGATATCTGCAAAGAGGCTAGCTACTCTGTCGCCTCCTCAAGTAGCTGAATGCCCGACCTCCTGCTGAGGGCGTCGGCTACCACATTCCCCTTCCCATGAGTATAGACTATCTCAAAGTCATAGTCCTGGAGGAACTCGAGCCATCGCCGCTGTCTCAAGTTCAGGTCCTTCTGAGAGAAGATGTACCTGAGGCTCTGATGGTCAGAAAAGACTGTAAAGCGCTCGCCCATCGGGTAGTGTCGCCACATCTTCAAGGCGAAGACCACTGATGCTAACTCCAGGTCAGGGGTAGCGTAGTTATGCTCATGCGGCCTCAACTGACATGATCCATAGGCGATCACTGCCCGCTCCTACATCAGGACACATCTGAATCTGGTCCCTGATGCATCGCAGTAGACTACGTACCCTACTCCCTCCTCAGGAAACCTCAAGATAGGTGCGCTGGTCAATCTCTGTCTCAGCTCCTGGAAGCTCTTCTGACATCTGTCTGACAACAAAAAGGGTTTCCCTTTCTTCGTCAAATCTCAGAGTGGTGCCGCAACTCTGGAGAAGTCTGGCACAAATCTCCGATAGTATCCAGCTAGTCCCAAGAATCTCCGCACCTCCGTCACGCTCCTGGATGGATCCCAAGCTAACACTGCCTCGATCTTCGCAGGATCCACTGCAACTCCCGCCTCAGAGATGACGTGTCCCAAGAAGTGGACCTCACGTATCCAGAACTGACACTTCGAGAGCTTTCCATAAAGCTGGTGCTCTCGGAGTGTGTCTAGTACAACCCGTAAGTGGTAGGCATGCTCCTCCTCAGTCGTCGAGTAAATCAAAATTTCGTCGATGAAGACCACAACAAATCGATCAAGGTATGGCTGAAATATCTTGTTCATGAGGGCCATGAACACTTCTGGAGCATTGGTTACGCCGAAAGGCATAACCAGGAACTCATAGTGGCCAAACCGACATCTGAAGGCCGTCTTCTGCACGTCCTTGTCTCGAACTCTGAGCTGATGATAGCCTGACCTGAGGACTATCTTCGAGAACCACCATGCTCCCTTAAGCTGATCAAAGAGGTCATCAATCCTTAGTAGCGGATACTTGTTCCTCACTGTCACCTGGTTCAGGCGACGATAGTCGACACAAATTCGCAAGCTCCCGTCTGCCTTCTTGGCGAACAAAATCGGGGAAGCCCAGGGTGAAACACTGGGCCGGATAAACCCCTTGCCCTGCAAGTCCTCCAACTATACCTGTAGCTCTCGAAGCTCGGCGGGGGCCATCCGATATGCTGGAGTCGATATCAGGGCTGTCCCGGGGTACATGTCAATATAAAAGTCTACCTCTCTACGAGGAGGTAGCCCTGGAACGTCGTCGGGAAAGACGTCCACATACTGATCCACCACTATAGGAAAACTAGGACTCCGAACGTCAACTGCTCCTAGGATGAGACTAGCCAACTGATGAGTGATGGGTTGTCATCTCCTCTGCAAGAGTCCATCCTGTGCTGCAAAAGCTCCCTTCTCACCGGTGAAGGTGAACCTACTCCTGTCGGTGCGTACACATCGCACCTTGCACCTAATACAGTCAATCTGTGCATGGAATGTAGACAACCAATCCATGCCCAAGATGACGTCGTAAGGCCTTGACGCTGCTACAAGAAGATCCCAGCCGAAGCTCTCGCCTCCTAGAGTAAGCTCACACTGCTGGAACCAGTGCGTAATCGTCGAGTCTGCTCCCGTAGGAGTCTCTAGCCGTAAGGATCGAGCCAACGGCTCTGTCGGAATCTCCGAGCTCCGAACAAGGGCAGCGGCTATGAAAGATTGACTCGCTCCTGTGTCTATAAGTACTACAACAAGTGTAGAATAGACACAGATAGTACCTCGAATCATCTCGGGCGCACCGTGGTCGTAGGCCTCTGCGGCCTAGAGCTGTGCCTGTCTCTGCCCGCCAGCTCCCTGTGGTCGGGGTGAACCTCTTGGTGGTGGTGGTGGTAAAGCCTTAAAGCGTCACCCACCACCTGCTGCTCGGCCAGCTCCTCTGCCTCGTCCGCCTGCTCCCTGCAGACCGCCACAATCGACCCTCTGCCTCTGCCTCAGTGGTCACTCAAACGTCTACTGCTCCTCTGCATGGAGGGTCGGGAAGTCACGAGCCATGTGGCCCTGCCTGCCGCATGAGTAGCACTGCCTGCCTCTCGAAAGACTGGCTCTACGATGTGTGCCTCACACTACTGAGCCAGTGTCCTAAGGTCGTCTGCCTGAGGGTCTGGTCTGCCTGGACCCCTGAGTCATCCGTCGACTGCCTGCTGCAGAAGACTCTGCTACGTGCCGCCCTGCGGTGGGTCTCGGTGCTGGTGTAGACTCAGCAAGAAAGCTCTCGATCAAAAGGGCTCGCTCCAGTACTCCTGTCTGAGTCGGAATGCTGAGGGAGATCAGCGATGCCCCGATCTCATGTCTCAATCCCTGCTCAAAGGTTTGGGCCTGGAAGAATGGTTCCCATACCATGTCTGTAGAGTAGCGCGAGAGATCAGTAAATCTCGCTGAGTACTGGGCGGTCGTCTTGCTACCCTACCGCAGCTGAAGAAGCTCCTGAATGCGCACCGCACGGAGGGTGGCTAGGACAAACTCGGAGCGGAAGAGGCTCTCAAAGTCTATCCAGAGTAGAGATGCCTCATCGTGCACCTGGAGCATCAAGCTCCACCATCGGCCCGCTGCTGCGTGCAGTAGGCTCGCTGCGAGGATCACCATGAGGCCTGCTGGTTTCCTCACTAACTGAAAAACTCTTACAACTGCCTCCAGCCAGTCCTCGACTGCCTGGGGGTCCGTCTCCCCACGGAACCTAGGCGGTCGCTGGCACTTGAACTCATGCAGTGCACTAAGGAGACGTGCATCGTTATCGGCTGGGGCTGGAAGCATCGGTGGCTCGGTGGGTAGAGGTACCGCTGGTGCCTCAGCTGTCAAAGGGCCCTGTACCGAGGCCTCGTCGCTCAGTGGGCTGTCGTCACGTACAACTCTCGGAACCCAAGCTGGCTGCCATCGTGGGGCCATCCTGAAAAGGAAACAGGTGCTCCACAATCAGAACAGTATACCTAGTGAGCTGATACAAAGTAATCACAAAGAAAACTTGAAACACACAAGCAATCAATGTTTTTGTGCATTAAGTCGGAAATCAGAAGTCAGGGTCCTGGTGTATGAATACGTCGGCCGCCGCACCAACACTGGGTTCCCTGGACTGATAACCACACTCAATACGCTTAACACTATTGCTTCACATAGAAGAAAGATCAGAGTCTATGGTAGAACCGAACTCCTCTCATACCAATTTGTCACGACCCGTCCTCGGGGCCCGTGCCGTGACTACCCCAAGCCCGCCTTCTATAGGCCAGGGGCTGGCGACTAGCACCAAGGCGTAAATCCCGGTAAAAAGGGAAGGCATTTCCCTTGAAAAGTAAACAAACACCACAGAGTAAACAAGCAGTAGAATTAAACACTAAGTAAAAGCTGGTACAAGACTAAGTGCGGAAAAAGTAAATGGGCTAGTATACAAACCCAAACTGAAAGTAAAGTACAACTCGAAAGGGAAAACAACAACTGTAAAGTAAAGCCACAACGCCGAGCTGTCCACTAGAAATCCCACCTGAAGGGTGGGTACATATAGCTCCACTACTCCTCGGGTCCCGCCATCTGCTCTGAGTATGTCCTGCCCAGTGGTCCACCTCCAGGTACCGTCCTGATCTGCAAGCCTCAACCACGATCAACGCTGTTCGTCGTCTGCAACCAACACAATGTAGTGCGGGCATAGCCCGTGTAGGGGTGAGTATAAGATACTTAGTAGGGACCCCGAGACCCCTGAAGGTCTCCCAAAATCCACAAAGGACAAACCAAAAAGGAAAGATACAATCATGAAGTAAAAAATCGACACTGCTTAGGTATATGCCCATTCATATACCTAAGTCATCAATTCCAATATGCTCCAACCTCCGAGCTGAAGTACAACCTAGTCCACACAGGAAATCATATGTATTCCACACTAGAAAGCAAAACGTAATCTACACAGGATAGCACAACATAATCCACACGGGAAAGCAAACAGGATTCAACTCACATAGGTATACTTCTTCGAAGACCATAGAGATGATCACTGATCCATCTAAGTCATCGGACCCAAAAAGGATCGATAGGTACTAACCCCCGCAAAGACCCACATAGGATCGGTAGGAAACTAACCCCCGCAAAGACCCACACAGGATCGGACCCACACAGGATCTGTAGGCGCTAGCTCACACAGAACTGCTGAGCGTTGACCCACACAGGATCGGACCCACACAAGATCGGTAGCACTGATCCACATAGGATCGCTGAGTGCTGTAGTCGTCACTATAGAATCCACTGAGGATATCTGTACAGTCGTCGTCGAAATAGTAGCAGTCGCAGCCAGCTCTAGGGTTCCCGCACACAGCAAGCTCATTCTGGAGGGTCCGCTCCACGAGCCGAGAGGCTCATACATAAACTGACACAAAGTCCAGAGTTGATGTATCCAAATGTTCTGTATCATCAACAGGAACTCAACGTCGCAGACGGCGCGTCAATCAGACGCCCGGTCTGAGAGTTATTGGCTTTTTCATCCTAGGGGCCCGGTTGGTTTTTAAGGGAAAACCAACCTGATCGTACTCCACCTGCGTCCAAACCTCGGGCGAAGTATTCCAAAAGATCTGTCTCACTTAGAGGAATTAAATAAAGTTGACGAAACGTAAATCGGACGACCGAAGCTCAAGATATGAGTGTTTCCGCTCCGAGGGCCCGGTTGGTTTCGTGTACGAACCAACCCGGCCGAACTCAAAGTATTCTGAAACCTTGAGTGCGATATACCGAAACAACCATCTCGATTTAAGAATCGCATCGCAACTAACAGTGCATCGATCGGAGGTTTGTAGCCCAGATTATGGGAAAAAGACCGAAGACGGTCCGAAAACGGGGGTTTCAGGCCCAGACCGACCCGGCCAGAGACCCCCCGGTTGGTCCGAACCAGGTCGACCCACCCCGGGTCTGGGTCGGCCCGGTCCGGCGACCCGCGCACTGGTCAGCTGCTCGGCCAAAACGGCCGAGCCGTTTTGGCTCGCGCGAGGGGGGGGGGGGGAGGGGTGGGGGAGTGGCCCTGCCCCCCCCGGTTTTATGAAACTGCGGCCCCTTAATTGGGGCCGCATGATGTCCGGCCGGGGGAATTAATTCCCCCGACTCCTCCCTGTCTGGTCGGCCGGTTCCTGCTCAACAGGACCGGCGATGGCCGGTCCCCTTCCAGCTACGACGCCGGCAGCCTGGTCCGATCGCCGATCACCCTGCTCCGCCACGGCCCAGAACTGGCCGCGGCCCTTGTCGTCCGGCGCGGCGCGACGGCGCCGCGCCCCTCCGCAAAGGCCCCGCTACCAGCTGAGATATTTTTGGGTGTCTCCAACGTGGTGCGACGGTGTCGCGTCCTTGATCTTCTTTCCACAGCGCGGCGCGACGGCGCCCCGCATTTCCTTTTGCATGATTCCACATTGTGCGCCGGCACCACACCTTCCCGTACCAAACCACAAAGGAACCAACATGAAATAAGGAGGAGGGCCAGCCGTGTTTGTGCGGTCCGACCCCCCTTGCGTTATTTGATAACTATTGGTTTTAATCCATGAAGTTCGTCAAGTTGGTATTCACGAAAAAAATAAATAAATAAAACCCCTACCTCAGTTTCAAGAACGGTGCACGTGAATGAGCTATGGAAAACGAGCGTCGCGGAGGTCGGGCATCGCGGAAAATGAACGTCGACGTCGCGAAGTGAGGATTCGAAGACGTTGACATAGATTTCGTCGCGGAAAACCGTCGCGAAAGAGACAACGTGAAAGAAGAACGTCATGGAAGAAGACGTCGCGTCGCGGGTCGGTGTCGCGGAAGACGGTCTCCGAGGGCTCGGCGCTCCACATCGGAGATTGTCCGTTCTTCGTGTTCTTCGTCAAAGGAAATGAAGAACTCAAGACTTCCTTAGATTTTTCTCCAAAAGCTCTCAAAAAACCCAACACCAACCCAAATAAATTAAGTTCTCAACTTATTTTATTAACACAACAAGGATTTTGAAATTCAAGTGTTTGAATTTCAAAAACATACATGTAACTCACCATATTAATTCTATAAGGTAAGTAAACTTAAGTTATCATCATTTAATGGGAGTTGAGAGGGGTTAGAGGATATGAAGGGGTGGGGTTTGTGTGGGCCCCACCACCCTCATAACCTCCCAAGGGAGGTTGGGTGGTTACCCAACTTCCATCAAGAACTAAACACTTAGAATAAAAATTGTAGAATAATAATAAATTAACGTCCACAATTTTTATCATCCACACCCATGATAACGCAACTCCGGAACATGAGTTCCTAAGCAATTACCGGCGCTGCAGTTCCATCGGTGCCCTCAGAATTCGATTCCGGGCACTGGTTCAATGGTTATAAATTCCCGCTCGTTCGTTCACTGAACGTACCCGAGCTAAACTTTGGGTAGAAATTCCGGGCACATCGGGCCTTCGAATCAAGTGCCGTCTGAAACTGCGTTCTTGTAAAAACCCAATGAAAATTAAGAAAAAATTTCACTTGAATTTTACGGGTCTTTACAATGATTATATAATGGTACATGTACAATTTATGGGTGGTTTCATGATAAACCAAATATGGCTAATTCCATGATAAACTAAGAGAAGGTGATCCATTGATAGCTATCCTATCCATTGGGTAATGAGACAGGGTTTATGAGTTGGATTTATTCTATGATATTTAGGGAATATACAATGATGGGTATTCCAAACGTAACCTTAAAGGTTACTCCCAATGCATTTTTGAAAGCTATAATGTAAAATTGATATGGAATCCACAAGTTACCATTATGGTTTAAGATTTATATGATTATTTATAGGAACATTATGATATCATAAGGTAAGATAAAAAGTTTATGTTTTATGGGTGAAAAGTATGTCTTTGTTAAATTTTTTTCATGATTTTAAAAAATTCATGGACTAACAGTTTCATTCCTTATTTTATATCCCTTACTAAGATTTTTGTTCTCATCCCAATTTTTTGAAAAGTTTTCCACAGTATTTAAGGTAGAATAGAGTCAAGTAAGGGATTATGGAAAAGTTATGACAATTTAACATAAATAAGAAACCATGTTTCATATTAAACATTTTTGTTTTATGGAAGAAATGGATACTGTTGGAAGTGTCCACTTTTTATTTCGATATTTTGTCTATGTATGAGTTATGACATAATTATCTGGATCTCTAATCATTAAAAGTTCTTCAATGTGAAATAAAGTCAAATTATTAACTTAACTCAACATTATGTAATGATTAAGGCTACAACCGTATAAAAGTTTACCTAAAACCCAACATAATTTTATTACATGAGTAAATTTATTCCATAGTCATCAATAGTTGTAATATATGTACTTTTTTCCATATGTAGATGATTTTTAAATTTATAATATTTTATGTAATGAAAATTCAAAAATGTCATTCTCTTTATTTTAAAATCATTA
Organism: Viscum album; assembly: GCA_963277665.1. NCBI lineage: Eukaryota > Viridiplantae > Streptophyta > Magnoliopsida > Santalales > Viscaceae > Viscum > Viscum album. The sequence continues at coordinate 1,296,665,247 of OY728136.1, forward strand.
AATTTTTTGACATAGGGATAAAGAGAAGGAATATTCAATTATAAATATTCATTTGAAATATAAATTATTATTATTTATTATGTAATTATATTTCTAATTTTTTGTGATGAAATAATTTTCTTGAATTCCTAAACAACATGAATATAATAATCATTAAATTAATAGAAAAATAAAATATATGATTTTAAAAATGTTAAAGTAATATTATTTTATAGAGTTATTGTATTCCCTAATATTTTTAGATGAAAATGACATATTATAGATTTTATAATTAATTAAATTATAATTCAATTGTTTTATTTTTGTTTTAAATTTCATATTAAATTAATAGTTCAAAAATTGACATTAATGTTCTTTTATAATAAATAATATTTTATTAAATGAATTAAAACATAGAAAAATATAATATTCTTCCATGTAATTTGTATATGGTTTAATATATCAACCATTTCCCATTTATGTCCTAATTTTCCATTTATAGTAAATTTATTGAACCCTAAAGAGTAAAATATTTAATACAATGGTAATTGACAAAAAAGGTTAAAATGAGTTAAAAAAATGATAAGGGTAAAACCATCACCTATACCTGTCCAATTTATTTTATTAGAGTATTTCTACTCATTATCATATAATATTATAGTATTATCAATTTGAAACCATTTAAATATTGAAATTAATTTATATAAATTTAAAATTTTATTAAATTTAAAGAGTTCCCTCCCCTATCTTATAATAAGACACCTCTTCTCATCTTTTATTCACACATAAAAATCCTTTTACTATAAAAAATACCTACCCAAATATATTACATAATCCCTAACCAAATCCTTGATACCGTGGTTTTATTATAAAACTATCCATGAAATGTTTTGGTGTAAACCTTAAAAGGTTTTCCAAAGAAGATATCTAGTTCATAATAATACATTTTCATTTTGTTTCTTTTTCTAACGTCGTAAAATATTCTTCAACCGTGATGAAATAATCAAATTATTATATAACATACAGTAAAATGTATTTATGTTAATTTAATAATCTATATCCATCTCAACTTCCATCACATATGAAATGAAACAATAGTTTGTGTGCACGGTGGACAACTGCCTTGCAAACTGATGTAATTCATTTTCAACACCTCCTCTTATGACTAGTTGTAATGATGTATTTAATATATATATATATAAGAATATAAATGATATTAATTCCTTCTTTAGAATTATGAAAAGAAAATATATCTTTTACTTTCTTAGCTTTCTATTCAATAAAACTTGATAACATCCCTCATGTGTATGGTTGGACTTACCTTCTTTCCATAATGATTCTTGAAAATTGGAAATGTTACTAATGCATATGTATGGTCTACCATATCTATGATTTTAACATAGTTCATTTTAAATAACCATATTTCATGGTTGGTTTTAAAAGTATAATTTATGTATAAAATTAAAATTATAAAATGATTATTATTCAAGATATGATACAACAATGACCTCTTTGAACGTAGTCAACCTACCGAAGTCAGTTTGGACATATAGCTAAATATCATAAAAAATGTCTAATGTGAACATAATTTATTATGTAACTGAATATAACTTGATTAAATTAATAACAAACATGATAAGTTTTATTAAACAAGTAAATAATTAACATTAGTTTATTATTCGTGAAGAAAAATAACGTACGTGATGAATCAGACTAAAGGTAAGGGATTTTCTTTTAAAAATTTACATTTAATGTTTCTCTTCAAACTCTTTTTCTTCCATGTACATATTTTTAAGATTATATTATAGATGTATTCATATGTATAGAAATGAATTATAAATGAAATTTTATGTCTCCTTTTTAATTCCATTATTTTAGAAAAGGAGTCTTTTTATGTATTTTATATGTAATATTTTGTATTTTAATAGAAAAAGAAAAATAAATGTTATATTTTATCATATATAAAGATAATGAATTTTTGCACCACCATAATTATTATTTGAAATTTGGCTTCCTTTATAATTTTATTTGTTTTATTTGAAGGAAAATCCACTTTCCTTATTATCATGTTATTTTCAAGAAAGGGTTTTAAAATGTAATCGATATTTCAATATTCAAAAACATATCTTATGGGTGTAAAGAATATTTTGAAAACTACATGATATTATGTGTTCTAATAATTTTTCGGTTCATATGTTTTATTATTTATCATGGGTGTTTCTTTTATTAACCAAGGATAGGTGGGTCTGTGATATCCCTCTAATTCATTTTGTAATATTTATGTTTGGATGCTAACCATGAGGGTTATTCAGTGTGTAACCATGATGGTTATTAAAAGTATAAATATAATGGTTATTCAATGTGAAACTGTAAGGGTTATTCCATTTATAATAGTAAATCTCACTACATATATAATTGTTTTATGAAAATGATGTTCCAATTTACCTAAATGATTCATTTATTATTAATATCGTTTTTACCAAACATGTTATGATTTCAAAATGTTTAAAAATGTGTCTATGTTTAAATAAAAAATATTCTTTTACATATAGGAGGAAAGTATAACTTTGTGAAAAAAATCCTTAATTTTTAATGATTACAAAGAATCCTTTAGGAGTTCTATTTTTTTTCATTTTATAATTCTTATTAAATGTTTCGTGAAGTTTTTTAGGTAGGGAAATTTATTTATTCGGTAAGAAAATGTTTATTTTGAGCCCAAAGTTTATTTTGAAAAAAGAAAAATTTTATGAGTATCCATGAATGAACAATTTTCTTTCGTTATTTTTATTTACCTTGTTGAGCTTTTCGTGCTCATCCCTCTTTTTTTTAAAAATCAACTGTTTTTAATAATGAGTATGGACATGCATATTGTAAAAATGAAAATTGGGAAGATGTTTCATGAAAAGAAATATTGTTTTGTATTATAAGTATTGTTATGTGGCAAAAATGGATACTACGTCGGATTTTAAACATTGTAATGTAATAATTATTTATCTAAGGGTGATGACCTAATTATATGTGACTGTATACCTAAAAGAACATCGACAATGTAATAAAATTAATTCATGTAATAATATTATAGAATATTTATTTCTTATGTTAAGATCTTTATAGTTTTTATTAAATGAAAGGTTTAGATAAATTAATCGGTTTAGATAATGTAATTAAATACAATTAAGACATTTTAATTTATGGTTATCATATTATATCATTTGAAGATTACAATTTTCTTTATATTAAATATACATGTTTATAATCTTTTTCTATAGATTAAACATGGAAAATGATGTGGGAAAGCACCAAGAGGACAATATCCTTCCAAATCAGTAACCATGAATAGTTAGAATTGGAACATTGTAGTTTGTTGAAGTAATGGTTTATTTGATGCATGTTATAAATAGTGATGGTATCCATGTAATATTTATGATACAACTAACCAATAAGATAATGTTGATAGTGGAATGTATTATAAGATAACACACTCCAACATTCAGTGGATCTTCTGAACTAGTGATTGTATCAGGATAAATTAATTCCCTAGAAAATATATTCAATATCATGGGTTTTTTGGATCAATAATAGTTATCACATACTATTTACCATTTTGAAGGTAAATCATAACAATAGTGGTCAATAGTAACAAATATCATGGAAATTGTAGAGATTGATTCCTTAGAATGTAATGAATTTAATAATATTTTCCTTGAGAAATAATTTCCAAAGGTGGTTCGTCTTAGGATGGAAAATCAATTATTGGAATTGAAACATACGGGGTATGATCTAGTAGGCACCTATAAATTCAAATTCACCCTCTTTAAAATTTATGCACTAAATTTTATCTAGGATCTTGATAGTAAAATAAATCAGTTTTACTTAGGATTTATTCCCAAATACAACGGAGCATTGGCCTCTCATGAAGTTTAAATTATGATAAACTTGTTCTATGTGCTAAGAAGTTGGATGTAGAGTTTTCTGAATATTCGGTTTTCTATGACAATAAGAATTAAAATATATATTGGTCAATGGTAATGGAAAATAACCCATAAAATTAATCTAAAGAAAAGAAAATAAAGTTTCAGGTTTGTGATGAGTGTGGTAAAAAGTATCATGGGGAATGGCTAATGAAATCTATAAGGTGTTTATGATGTGTTAAGTCTAGGAATATGGATCATAATTATAATGAAAAGATCATGGTAGTGGCAAGGAAAAATTTGATAATCTATAAGTAAAATGTTTTAAATTAAGTGATGTAGGTCATTATGTGTTTGAGTTTTAAAATAAGATCTTCAATGATGGGAAGAAGGTAAACTATAAATTGAAGGGTTTGGTGCTATCCTTAGAAACTACTTTAGTAGCTTTTGGACCAAAAAACTACGTGGTAACATGTATATTACTTATTTATCCATATTATTATAATTTCTTTTTATTTTTGGGCCTATAAATTCTTTCATTTATTAGAATTTTTTTTGGTAAATTTGAAATTTCACCTCATGAAATGAAACTGAAACTGGCAGTAAACAAACTTAAGAGAAATATTAAGGATAAAAGAAATTATAAGAACATTCCTGAGGTTTTATATGGATTGAAATTAACTAAAAACTTTATTTTATTTCCCATAATAGATTTTAATGATATTTAGGAATGCATTGGCTCTCTGTTTACCATGATAAGATAGATTGTAGAGATTAAGAAGATTTTTTCAGAAACAGTTTCAGTTTGTATACAAGAACAAATCCATACCTTTGATAACATATCAAGAAGCTGACAAACTATTAAATTTTTTAAATTAATGTAATCTTACACATATTATTGAAAATAAAGAAACTATAAAGATTAATGATACTATGATAGTAAGAAAACCTGGTTGTTTTTCCTAATGAGTTGTCTTGTGTTATACCTTATCAGTAATTCGAATTTACGAATGAATTTGTTATTGATGTTATGAATATTTCAAACCACCATTATAGAAAGGTATATTTAGAACATATATTATTTAAAAGGTTTTTCAATAATTTCTTGAAAAAGGTTTCATTCTTCACAGTACTTCACCATGAGGTTCTCCTATTTTATTTGTTAAAATGGAAGATGGTAACATGAGTAACTGAACATAATATAGATTTAATGGACCAAAGGACTTCATTTTTTATTCATTTTTATAATCCCCCTTTTAAGAGTTTAAGGGGAACTCATACATAAATCATAGGCTTCATGACATTATAGGACCTAAAGGTCATAAAATAATTAATCACAAACAATGAATACATAAAACTACACCTCCCCAGCATCTATATCATGATTAACACTCCACCATCGCATGACTGGTCGGGTAGTTGTCCTATGCTGGGATTCACAGGCATGAACCGATGGAAAAGTTATACACTCTAATTTTTTCATGTCTGATTAGCTCTGCTCTGGTGAATTTTCCTACTCTGAATCCTCATCTAGGGCATTGTCCTTTGTATGTCAGTCTAGTATATCTTCAATTCATTTTTCCTGAAGGCATTTAGGTGTCCTGAAGGTCTTAAGGTGGCTAAAAAATTCTTGAGGTGGCCTAAAATCTTTACTAGCTAGAATTTCTTGGGTGGGTTGTGGACCAAACAGGTGGCTCGAAGGCCCAAACAGGTGAATAGTTTTGGCTACTATAGTACCAAACAGTATCTACTACTGTACTTACAATATTAAATGCTACATTTCTTACTATATTACTCACTAAAATACTTCTATAGTGACTTGAAAAAATTCGTTCACTTAGATTTGATGTCATGTCTCTTGGATGAACTTAAGGAGTCCTCACCAACTGGGCTTAGGCTCATGTGCTTGCAGTCAATATAGAGATTTAAATAAAATTACTATTAAGAATAAGTGTTTTTTACCTCATATAGATGAATTTTTTATATCTACTTTGGGGAGACTTTAATTTTTATAAGGTTGTACTACAATCAAGGTATCATCATCTAAAGGTGAAGGGGGATGAAATTATGAAAATTGTGTTATGTAATAGATATGAGAGTTATGATTTTGTGGTTATTCCCATTGTATTAAATAATTCCCAAGATGTATTTATAGATCTTATGAATAGAATTTTCAATGAATTTTTTAATACATTTTTTTATTGATGATATCTTGATTTATTTAATATTTTTTGAGGATCATAAAAAACATATAAGGATTATTTTTTAATCCATGAAAGAAGATAGGTTATTCGGAAAATTTAGAAAACGTGATTTTTGGTTATGGTAGATTTTATTCTTTATGTGCATCATAAATAAATATGGCATAAAATATGATCCTTCTAAAACTAAAGTAATTGATGAATGGAAAAGGCCTTCTAATGTTACTGATATTCATAGTTTTCTTAGATTATCAAGCTATTATTATCATTTATGTGGAAAATATTTCTCAATTATATATCCCACTAACTACGATAACCCAAAATAGGGTTTAATTCAACTCAACAAAATAATGTGATGACTGTATCAAAGAAATAAAATAAAAATATTGATGAATGCTCCAGTATTGGATCTGCCCTCTAAAAATGGTCACTTTTTCATCTATAGTGATACTTCATTAAAAGGAATTTGTTGTTTCCCAATACATAATGAGAAGGTAATTTCATATGCTTCTTTCCAATTAAAACCTCATGAGAAAAATTGTCCTACAAATGACCTTGAACTTATAGCTATAGTGTTTGATTTAAAAATTTGGAGAAATAATTTATATAGATCCATGTGTGAAATATTTATTGATCACAAAATTTTTATGTACATATTAACTCATAAAGAGTTAAAAATGAGATATAGTAGACAGATATAATTTATAAAGGATTATGACTAAAATTCATTATCATCCAAGTAAAGAAAAAGATGATGTTGATGAATTGATTTAGAAAAATAATGCTACACAAACCATGATACATTTGTAACATGACCCTTTGGTTGGTGATTTTATGAATTTTTCCTCAACATTATGCATTTAGGAACTTCCAATATTTTTTCAAGTGTTATTACAATCATCTCTACCAAAAATAATCAAGAAATCTTAAAATTAGGGTCATGGTTTATATGAATAGTTAAAATATATTAAGAAGGTTGTGTTTCATCCATTTGATACTGATTAAGGTAGTGTTATTAGATTTGGAAAATGATTTATCAATTGTTATTATCCATATTTAAATAGGAAATGGTTTAGTGAAACTCATAGTTCCCCAATTTTCATTCACCCTTGTATCACTGTGATATATAGATAATTTAGAGAGTATTACTGTTGGGATGGGATGAAAAGAGAAGTTACTGACTTTAACGTGAAATTTTTGAATTTTCAATAAGTTAAGGATGAATAAAAATTTTTAAAGGGGATGATAACACCTTTTCTAGTTCCATAGTAGAAACGTAAAAATATTTCCACGAATTTTGACGTGGGATTTCACAGGACAAATCAATGTGATAATGAGATTGGGGTTATTATTGATTGATTTAACGAATATTTGAAATTCCTACCCATTAAGAATATTATGTCTTTAGATTAGATTTATATAATTGATAATAATGAGATAGTTAGGTCACATGAAGTTTCACTCTCTATTGTATCTGACTGTCATCCTATTTTCACTTTAATTTATTTGGAATGGTCTTCAAAAGTCATTGCACACTAAATTACATTTCATTATAACCTTTCATCCCCAGTCTAATAGACATCTTGAGAAAATGATTCTGGCCTTTGATGCCATGATTTATAGTTATTTAATAGATTACCAATAAACTTGGTATAAAAACATCTCATTAGTTTAGTTTTCTTATAGTAACATATTCAATTCTAATATACATAAGTCACCTATTGAGGAATTATATAGAAAATGGTGTCGTACTCTATTATTTTTTCATTATGTAGGGGGACAGGAAATAGATGTTACCATATTATGTATAGGAAATGGTTGAGAAGGTAAATGTAATTTATAAGAATATTAGGATGGGTCATAATAGGAAGAAAAGTTTTTTGGATAACCTGGGAAATGATGTTTATTTCAAGGAAAGAGATCATGTATTTCTTAAAGCATCCCCATGGAAAAGTGTGATGTGTTTTGGTTAAAAAAATTGATGTTATGAATGTGGATCATTATACCATATGAAATACTAGAAAATGTAGGATAAGTTTATTAAAATGTTTCCATTCCCTTGATTTTAGCCAACATATATAACATATTTCATGTTTTGATGTTATGAAAATAGGCGTCAGATTCTTCTCATGTTTTGATCCCTGAGTTAGATTAGTTAAAAGATGGAATTTATAATCAAGAATATGTGGTATATATTCAGGAAATTAAATATACATTTTTGTTGAATAAGTTTATTCTCTAGCTAATGGTTTTCTGTAAAAACCATTTGGTTGATGAAGCAACATGGGAATCTGAAAATACTATAAGAGAAAAGAATCCACAGTTGTTTATGTGATGAATAAAATTGTAAGGATGCAGTTTACAAAAGGGGGAAGAATGTAAAAACATAGGATCGATATAATGAATTATTTTCATATTTATAATTATTTATGAAAAATATATATATATTCATTATAAAAACATTAGGTAAATTTTAAATTAAAAAGGAAATGTTACTATTCCACTATTTACTTATAAGTTTTTATTTAAAATATTTATTTTCAAAATATAAAATTATAATTTGAAAATATTATTTCAATTTTTTACTCATAATTTCAAAATATTCCTAATAATAATGTTTTATAATTTTATTACAAGATGGACGTTTCAATGAATTGTGAAAAATTTTGATTTTTTTTTGAAAAACTTATTTTCATTTTATGAATTTATAAATAATATTCTATTTTGGAATAGTTTTAAAATTTAATTAGTTAATTTGGATTTAAAATAATCAATTTTAGGTATTTGTAATGAAAATATTACTTGAATTTAGTAAAAAAATATTTATTTACATTGAAAGGAATTTTTTGGAAAAAATGGTTTCCATCATGTTTTGCCTGATTATTTTTAAATTAAATTTGGTCACTTATGTGTTTTGAATATCAAAAAACAGATTCCATATTTTCAATTAGGGGGGTCCAAATTTGGTACATATTCCTATTTTATTTTTAGTCAGTATGAATTGTAATCATAGTAAATCTGGTTACCGAGGTAAAAGAAAATTAGGTAAATTTAGGTTAAAAATAATCTCATATATACTATAAATTATTCCTAACATTTGTATTAATTTTATTATATTAATAAATTTCTTCCATAATATAATAAAATTCAAATATATTTCTTAATTTCTATATGGGTATGATTTTGACATTTATAATGTTTTATGTAAAGAAAAAAAATCTCATTCTCTTTGATTTATTCACATTGGTTTTTTAAAATAGGGAGAAAGATAAGTCATGCTCAATTATAAATATTATTTTTAAGCATAAATATTTTTTATTTACCATGGTAATTTATTTACAACTTTTAGTTTTGAAACAATGACCTTAAGTTTCTATGCAATACTGATATAATATTTATTCAGGTAAAATAAAAATAAAATGAATGATCTTAAAAATATTAAAATATATATTATTTGAATAAATTGTTGTGTTCCATGGTATTTTTCAAAAAAAATAACATATTATAAAGGTTTTATTAATTAAAACTGAATTCCATTATTGTATTGTATTTTTAAAAGTCAAATTAAATGAATTCTTCCAAAATTTACATTAATGTTATTATATAATAAATATTATTTTATTAAATGATTAAAAACTCAAAAAAAAAATCTCAAACAAGTGTTTTTGATGTAGTATAAAATATAAATCATGGCCGTTTATGGTCCAATTTTCCTTTTATATTAATTTTCATTACCCATAAAGACTAAGATCATTATTACCACTGTAATCATCAAATGGATTAACATGGGTAAAAAAGATAAGGGTGGAAACATCATATAAACTTGTCCAGTTTTTATTTTAAGAGATTATTTATACTCATAATAACCTTAGATTCAAATATTACCTATTTGGATCCATTTGACTATGATTTTTATATTATTTTAATATATTTAATAAATCTCAAGAGTGATCATCCCCTCTCTTATAAAATGGCAACACATATATTTTATTCATTATTAAAAATCATTTTTATTCATCTTAGACATACCTAAATCCCTTCCTTGTATTCCTACCCAAGTTCTAATGGCCTTTTTTTATCATAAAAACAATCGAGGAAAGATTTTGGTGTAAAGATTGAGAGGATGTCCGAAGACAATGTATAGTTCATAACCAAGAAATTTTGTTTTGTTTATTTTTATAATATATTAAAATATTATTCAAAAAAGATGAAATAATTAAACCTGTATCTATCATATAATAATATTTTGTAACATTTATTTAGAAACCTATATCCATATCTTATTCCATCGAATGGGAAATGAAACCATTGTTCGTGTGTATAATGGACTACCACCTCACGAACCGTTGTAATTTTTTTCAATCAAAATGAATTACTTCTCATTTTAATGATATAATTTATATATAAATATATATATATATATTGATATTTATAAAATATATACTATTCTTAAAATATAATATTTATTTTATGTTCCTACTTATTCATTCAAGGAAAAATTATAATGTCTTACTTACATACGTGTATACTACCACCTCTAAAGAGCGATGCGATAAATTTTTCATCACCATATAACATGGATGATATATATATATATATATATAATAATATTTTGTATTATATAATTATAAATTTTTAATGATAAAATAATACTTACCTTCTTTTCATTTTGATCCTTGAAAAATGGAAACATTACTCATACGTATTTATGGGTTATCATCTCTATGATTGTAATGTAGTTGATTTCTCTAAAAAAAACATTGCTGTTTTGTTTTAAAATTATAATTAATTTATAAAAATGATAATTATATGATGATTCTTATTCTTTAGATGATGGAATAATGACCTATTTGACCATAGTCATCCTACCAAAGTTAGTTAGGACATATGAGTTGAATATCATCAAAACAATATGATATATACTTAATTGATTAAGTAATTGATTATAACATGGTAACATTAATAATAAAATTGAATAGTGTTCTTAATAATGTAAGTAGTTATTAAAAATTTATTATTATTGTAGACAAATGATGTACGTGATTAATCAGACTTAAGGTAAGATACTTTCTTTTAAAAATCATCTTTTAATGTTTCCCTTCCTACAATTTTTCTTCCATGTCCATATTTTTATAATTATTACCATGATGTGTTTATATTGAAATAAATAATTTATAATTTATACTTTATGTATATTTTTATTTCATTTCAAAGGTATTGAAAATTAATCTTTATATATCATTTATATATAATGTTTTTAATTTCAATACAAAAGACATATGGTATGTTTAATTTTAACATATATAGTGATAATGGCTTTTCCAACCATCATTACCAATATTTGATATTTTACCTCATTTATAAGCATCCTTGTTTTTTTCAAATAAAACACCTCTGTCCTTATGTTGTGGTTATTTTAAAAATGTGTTTTGAAATGGAATGGATATTTTAATATATTGAACTTTTTTCCTATGGTTGCAAACAATATTCATAAAACTGTATGATTTTATGTGTTATAATTTTGTTATAGTTCTTAGTAACTGTTTATAATTATGAATAATTCCATCATTATATAAAAATGGTGATTATATAATATCCCTAAAATTAATGTTCCATGATTTATGTATGTAATTTGACCATGAGGGTTATTCCATGTGAAATCATGATGCTTATTCCAAGTGTAATGGTGATGGTTATTCCATGTGAAACCATGAGGATTATTCTACTTGAAACTATGAATGTTACTCCTTATGTAATATTAATGTGAAAATGATTAATTAAGTTACCTACATGATTTATTTATTCCCACTATTTTTTAGAGAAATGTTATTATTTCATAAGTTAAACTAATGTGTTTATATTTTAAAAAAAATCATTTGTTTCTTATTTTGGGTGAAATGTATAACATTTTAAAAATGTTTTCATGAATTTTTAATGATTTAAAAGAAACTTTTATGATCATTATTTTTCCATTAATATATTTTATTAAAAGTTTTATGAAAATATTTTGGTGTATATGTTGATTTCTTGGGTAAAAATATATTTAGTTTTAGCCGAAAATTAATTTTTTAAAAGGAAATTCTTTAGGAGTATTCATGGAATAAAAATTTTCTTTATTTTTTATATTCATTTATATGGTTTTTGTGATCCTAACACATGTGAAATTTTTTCTCACAAGGATCTAAATAATAGTAGGGACAATGATGACATCAACATGAAAATTGTAATGATGTGTCATGAAAAGAAAAATTATTACATCTTAAAAGTTTTTTTTGGGAAAAAAAGATATTATGTCGATGTTTCCACTTTGTGATGTGGTACTTATTTTTGTTAGGGTGATGAACTAATTCCCTAATACTCTAGACATAAAATATCATCTAGAATGAAATAATGTGAATTCTTTTCCAAAGGTATTTGAATATGTAATATTTAATGGTGAATCCTTATATTTACTATCATATTGTGATCTTGGGAACATGGAATGAGAACTGTGGATAGGGATTTTAGCATACGTTTTAGAGAAAAATTAACTCATATGTGTCTTTGGAAAGTCTAGACTATGTCCCATTTTATAGAAAAAAAATCAATGGTTTTTTTAGAAAATATTCAATTTTTAATGGTCAAGAATGCTTTTTTGAAAATCCAAAGTCTCTCATAAATGGAAAATGTATATTATTCGAGACCATTTCTCATCTACTTTACTCAATATATGTTTTTTTAAAATCAACTAAAAAATATTATTTAATATTAAATTCCTTTTAAATTCATTTCCAATACTCTTCACATAATTTTTATTTAATGTTATCTTGATAACTATGAAATTTGAATTTAATCATTTAAATTACTTATTACATATCATTTTTATCTCAAAAATTCATTAAAATATATAGTTAATCTAAATAATATTACTTTTAATTTTTTAAAACTATTTACTTTTTCTTTTGTACTACTTTCTTGATCATTATGTGGATGCTTCAATAGAGTTTTAGATAATTATACTATTATTTAAAATTAAAATAAATACTAAGATAAATATAATTTCTTAATAATAATTATACTCATCCATATTCATTAGGAATATATGTTTATCTTTATAAATCTTATAAAATCAAATAAAAAATATTAAGTGGGAGAGTCTGTGTAAATACCCAAACTTATCATATATATATAACATCTTAATAGATGAATATTAATTACATAACCTAAATATTCATGCCATAATCATATAGGTAATGTGCCTTTGGTATCATGGATACATAAATAACTAGTTCATAGGTATACTACATCATCTCTTGATAAGTTCTTCATAACTTTCACCCTTAATAAAAATTTTATACAAAATAAATCTCTTCATAATATAGGGAAAGGACATATAAAATGTAATGCATTGACCCCAGTTACCCAGAGTCTGTGCTTTAATACATAACATTGGCATGATCACAAAAGATCAAGTCTCTAAAGACTGATTAGTTTAGTATCCATGGGAGTACTAGATACATTCATAAGGATTACATTACATCATAAAATGAAAAACTGAAACATCATTGTTTCCATAGACCACACTCATATCCCCTCAGACTATCCCTATAGATCAGTCATAAAATACTTCTTCGCATCCTGGAAAAAATAAAACATAGAAAGGGGTGAGCTCAGATTCTCAGTAAATATATCAATATATATGAAAACATTAATAATTAAGCATAAACATTTAAGGCAATGCATAAGACTAAAACAAAAGCGTTTTAAACTTGAACGTCAGTATAATATGGAAAATATAAAATCAAATAATGATATTTAATTACTCACATGGATATACTTCTTGTCTAATAATCACATGCAATATCAATAGCCACGTTCATAACGATGGAATGCATAATGCCAAACTTTCATAAGCACATAGTCAAAGCCTTGTTCCACGACTACAAATAAGATTTTTTCAAGGCATTGTGTCATGATACTAGTCTGCCTCATGAGACATACTGATGCATCGAGGAGATATATCGGGCTCCACCCGTCACATTCTATGTCCAATGCATTCCTCATATGAAAAGGTTTAAACATAACATAAACATTCGTATTAAAAATTGCATACAATGTTTCAGTACATTATCCATAAACCATGAATGGTATAAAAATAACACATCCATAGTCAAACATATCACAAAAACTTTAATACAATATGGATGTTTTGTCTCATAATAAATAAACTTCAAATAAGCTTAAAATCCATCAATGGATTTTGACATAGATGAAATCAAAACCTTTTTTAGAGAAATATCACTAACTATTTTGAAATCTTTTAAGAAAACATTTATTTTGAAAATATTCTTATATCCTTGTAAGGTAAGATTTGACGATGTTATAATTGAATAAAATAGCCACACCTGCCGTATAAGTTAAAAAATACATTTTTTCCTTAATTTTGTCGAAAGGGATAAAAAGTACCTTGATTGGAAAATGTCAGAAATATTCCTTTCAAACCATTTTATAATAAGTCAAACAAGGGTATAAATTAATTTAACCCATATTATATTAAATAGAAAAAAAATTGAAATATATTTTTAAGAAACATGGATGTGGATGATAAAGAGGTCTCGGTAGATACTTACATAAAAACAACCTCAGATAATAACGAGATTGTGAAATTAACCCTTACCTTGTACGTTTTATTGGTTACGGGTAGGTTAAACTCCTGTATAATGGTAAAATAATTGTTATTAAATTATAAAATAATCATATACATTAATATGATATCATATAGGATCTTTTAATATTTCTTTGTTAATAATATATTACTACTTCTTTCGGGTGTTAACAGATTCGTTTTACTTTATATTCATTGTTATGTGAATCATATGTTTTATGGATGGGATGAATATTATTCATATCTAGAATCATATCAAGTCTTTAAAAATTATATTTAATCATCTAATGAAATTAGTCTTGACTGAATACAATGGGGATTGAATCTCATCGTGTTCGTCGAGACGGTAATCCGTACGTACGCACGAGCGACAATATCATTATTTTGATATTCAAATAATATATAATTGGATGGTATATCATATATAAAGAATCATTATCATGTTATATTTATTATTTACATCAATTACACATCATTATTATACCCATCCAAATAATAATGTATTGAATAACAATTACACCATGACGTGGAGACGGTAAGCTGTACGTACGCACATATGGTGACATGTCTTTCAAAGATGGATAGAATAATGAATTTGGTTGTAAAATATTTATAATAACATAACAATATATATAAGATACTGGAGTTATTATTTCCAAATGGAAACAACAAAGAAAAGGGAAGTGGAAGAATAAAAAAACATGAAAGAGGTGATGAAATATTTATCTCTTCTCTAGGTTCTTCCAATTCATTTTATCAAAAGGTATTCTTAAGAGGGATTTCTTGACTAAATTAAGGCCTCTAGGATAAATTGAGGATAGTTTAGAGGGTATTTGGGCAGAGGGTTTTGGATCCAAATGTTTCTAAAGGTGTGAATTAGTGATAAGGGGGAGTTCCCTTTTATAAGAGGGGTGATGGGTACCTTAGGAAAAGCTAGAAATATTATTTTATAATAAAATAATTTTCAATTTATAATGGATCAAAAATGAATAATTTAAATTATAAGGTGGGGATTTGTCAAAAACCACTCTACCAATATGATTTAGACAGGTTTGGGTAAATATATTAACAATATCTTTTAGATTTAACTCTTAGTTAAATAGTTCGTCATTTACCATGTCTCTTTGTATTTTTATATTATATGGTTAATAAACATACTATATAAATCCAATCCCACCCCAAAGTGGTTCATTAATGATTCACATATTATTATATATGTTCTTTGGCCGAACCGTATATTTTTAGGAATAGAATATCAATTAATAATATAATATTTGTTTTAAAAACACTTTTATGTCAATTTTCACACTATTTGGTATTTTTTTCAAAATTAATAATAGCAAATATTACTTCAAAAAAATTAGTCAACCCAACCCATAAATATCATATTAACCTATAAAATTTGTGTAATTCATAAAAAGTCTGAAATTACATTTACTTGGATATTTATTATATCAATTATTTTAATATTTCATTAATTAGGTAATTATTGCATCAACATTGTGTCAAAATAAATTAAATTATTTAATGTCTAAAAAATATAAATAAAATATTATTATGTAATAAATCTTCTTATATTTCTAATGTATAATTATAGTAGAATTTATCTTATGTATAACCCTATATAAAAAATGTTTTAGTTATTAAACATCGATTTTGACTATTTTAACTCTTCTTTAAATAAAATAATAATAAGTGTCCTAATCTAATCCATGTGTACCCAGAAGGTTCATATTTTATTCATAAGGTTGTTTTTGGTCGAATTATACCTTTTCAATAGAATTAGGACATGTGTTAGGATAATAATAATACCATTTTTACCTTTAAATACCCTTTTTACATTTAACTACGGTAAATAAAATTAAAAAGTTACTATTCACCAAAATTGTTTTCTTCTTATTGAACTACATTTTTCTTATTAATATCATCTTTGTCTCTTGGATTTTTGAAATTCCACTCACAGAAGTGGTAAAATTATGTTTTATGTGAATTTTCAAATTCTCCTTGGAGGTGGGTAAAACACGGTGAAAAGTTCAATAAACTTTTTATATATCTAAAATTATTATAAACTAATTCCAACGAATTACATTAAACATATATAGGTATTATATATCTATTTTGGCCAAAAATAAATTAAAATAAAATAAATAATTATTTAAATAAAAATTTGGTTTTAAACTATAACTCAGTGTTTTGACTTTTCATCAAAAATTGGATGTTTTCATAAAAAAACCAAAAATTCATCGTAAGCTAATTTTGATATTAAAAATCCAAAAATGAAGTATATTTTGAATGATAAAATTTATAATATTTTAAAAATTAGGTATTACTATTCATAACAGCAAGTTTTATTGGTTGTGGTGTGTTAGAACTCGAAGTTGCGTACCATACATGCTATTGTATTATTCAAAGAGAAGCGTACCGTGGAATCTTGGGGTGTTAAATTTTCGCCTCCATCAAATAATTTCATCCTCAAAATTTCTAAAGTATTATTACATAAAAAGGCTCGGGTGGTTCTTCATCATAAGTTCCTTTGTTTCCCATATTGCCTCTTCCATCTTATGGTTTCTCTATAGAACTTTTACCAGACGAGTCATCCGGTTTCTCAACACTTGTTCTCTTGTATCAAGAACCTTGACAGGCTCTTCGCAATAAGACAGATCGGGTTATAGCTCTAATTTCTCATAGGTGAGTACATGCATTGGGTAAAACATGTATTTTCTAAATAGTGATTTCTTGAACTCATCATGAACTTTGGAGAGACTTGGTGGCATTGCAAATCGGTAAGCTACAACCCCAATTCGTTCTAGAATTTCAAAAGGTCTGATGTACATGGGACCTAATTTTCCCTTTTTACCAATACGTATTACACCCTTCTATGGAGATACCATAAAAATACATGGTCTTCTACATTAAATTTCAAATCCTTCATTCAGTTATCAGCATTGCTCTTCTACCAACATTGAGCAGCTTTGATGTGGGTTTGGGTTATCTTCACCTTTTCCATCGTTTTCCTCTACAAGTTCTGGGCCTACGAATTTTCTTTCACCAACATCATCCCAACAGTTTGTTGTGTGAAATCGATTTCTGTATAATGCTTCATATAGTTCCATCTAAATACTTGAATGGAAACTATTTTTATAGTGAAATTCTACCAGAGGTAAATATTGATCCCACATACCTTTAATGTCAAGTGAGCATGATCTCAACATGACTTCTAAGGTTTGAATAGTCCATTCTGATTGTCCATAAGTTTGAGGGTGGTAGGAAGTACTCAAATGAAGTTCAGTATCCAGGGCCTTTTGAAGACTTTTCCAAAATCTAGGTGTAAAACATGGATCACGATCAGAAACAATCAATAATGGTACTCTATGAAGTCTTAAAAATTCATTAATATATAGTCTTGCCAATCGTTCAAGTGGAAAATCTTCTCTTATAACAAGAAAATGTGCTTAATTGGTAAGACGATCAACAATGTACCTTATTGCATCATTATTTCTAGGAGTATTTGGTAGTCCCATGACCATGTACATCGTAATATTATCCCATTTCCACTCCAGTATGGGAAGAGGTTGCATGACTCCTCCTACCTATTGGCTTCCAGCTTTAACTTGTTGACAAACCACACATCTTGACAAACAATTAGCAATCTCTCTCTTCATATTGTCCCAAAAAAAATATTCCTTCAAATCTCCATGCATCATAGTTCAACTAGAGAGTATATAGAAATTGGAACTATGAGCATCGTCCAATAATTTACTTTTTAGATTAGGTATATCAGGAACACAAATTCTCTTCCCAAATTTCAAAATTCCATTTAATACCCAAAGTCACTCAATCTCCCATCACTCATAGCTTTAATCTTCTTTTGAAACTCTTCATCACCTATCTGAGAACTCTTTATCCTTTCTAGTAAAGATGGTTTGGAACCCATTTGAGAAAGAATTGATGTTTCACCTTCCATGGTTATTCTCATATCCATATTTACTAGATTCATGTATATAGAATCCTTTTCAACTGTCATCATGTTCAAAACTCCATGATCTTTTCTACTCAAAGAATCTGCCACCTTATTTTCCTTCCCTGGGTGGTAGTGTATAGTGCAATCATAATCCTTGAGTAGTTAAATCCATCACCTTTTCCTCACGTTGATTTCTTTTTGTGAGAAAATATACATCAAACTCTTGTGATCCGTATATATCTCACATTTTTTACCATAGAGATTGTGTCTCCAAATCTTCAATGAAAAGATTACAGCTGCTACCTCATGATCATGAGTTGGATAGTTTTCCTCATGAATTTTTCGCTATCGTGATGCATAAGAAATAACTCAATCATTCTGCATAAGGACACAACTGAGTCCTTTTTTTTGAGGCACTACTATAAATTACAAACCCATCATTCTCCAATGGTAGAGTCAATATAGGTTCATTGAATAATATTCTCTTTATTTATTCAAAACATTCTTCACCCTCTTTTTTCCAAACAAATTTAACCCATTTTCATGTGAGCTTTGTTAATTGGTTAGCCAACCAGGCCAAATTCTGGACGAAACGTCGATAATAACCAGCTAAACCAATAAAACTGCGTACCTTAGTTATACTCGTCAGTGCTGGACATTCTTGGATGGCCTTGTTATTTGAAGGATCAACAGAGATTCCATCCTTAGAGACTCTATGGCCATGAAAAGAATTCTTTCGAAGCCAGAATTCACACTTGATAAACTTCCCATATAATCCATGTCTTCTAAGAGTCTTCTGGATAATACACGAGTGATTTTCATGATCTTCGTAGATTTTTTATTATACCAAGATATCATCAATAAATACAACTACAAAATCATCCAGATATTAATTTAAAACTCTATTCATTATATCCAATAAGATAGAGGGTGTATTAGTCAATCCAAAAGGTATTACTATAAACTCGTAATGCCCGTACCTGGTACGAAATGTTGTCCTCAGAATGTCTTCCTTATTCATGCACAACTGATGGTATCCAGGTCGAAGGTCAATCTTTGAAAATTATTACGCTCCATGCAGTTGGTCAAATAAATCATCAATTCAAGGTAGGGGATACATGTTCTTTATTATTATAACATTGATCTCCCTGTAGTTAATGCACAACCTCATAAATCCATCTTTCTTCATAACAAAAAGGATAGGGGATCCCCATGGAGAAACATTATGGAGAATAAATCCATTATTACTCAATTCCTCTAGTTGTTTCTTTAGTTCCACAAATTCCACAGTGGCCATTCTATAAGGGGTCTTCGATATGGTCCTTGAACCAAGAATTAAATCAATGGAAAACTCAATTTCTCATTCTAGAGGATGTCTAGGAAAATCCTCTGGAAATACATCCACATACTCTTGCACAATAGGTACATCCTCTATTAGAACATTCTTTTCCTCACCCATAGTATTTTTATTCTCTTCCACCCCAATAATTGAATTTAGTTGAGCTACTAGGGGTGGATCAAGATAAGAATTAGGTGGTGACGATTCCCCTCTAATGATAAGGTTTTCCTCATCATCATAGTAAAAAATTGTAACCTCGTTATTCTTACAATGAATTTTTGTAACATGGTCCAAAATCCAATCCATACCGATATTTATATCAAATTCAATCATGTGTATGATGATGATATCAGCATATAAAGATCATTTATATGCCAAAATGGGGACTGATTCACAAAACATTGCTGCAATGATTATTCCCTTAGTAGTTTTGACTGACAAATCCCTTGTTAAATCAAATTGGAAATATCTAACTTTCATAGAAAACTGGGAAGATATGAAACAATATGATGATCCATAATTAAATAAATCATTTTCTAAACTTGAGGAAACCATTAAATTACCTTCCACCACGTCTTTCGGTTCTTCAACCTCAGCAGTAGTGATAGCATAAGATTTTCCTTGATCCTTTGGAATTTTTCGAGCTAAGTTCCCCTGATTATTATGAAATTCATTTGCATAATTCCCCCTTTCTCTACAATTGTATAATTCTACATCAACATCCTCTTTATTCCCTTTGCAATCATGAGCATGGTGGACTTTTTCACCAAACTAGTAACAGACCCCCATTCCCTTCCGGCAAGTACCAGGGTGTTTCTTCCAACATTTACTGTAGGATGGATATTCAACTTTTCCCTTCTTCCCCTTATTTCTATTTCCAAAGTGTTTAGCAGATCTCTTCTTCTCTTGCTTTGATTTAAAGTCTTACGACCTAGAGATTTTTTTTTCTATCTTGATAGCACATGAGACAATACATTTGTATGATGAGAAGGATTATGATACTAATTCTCGATGGAGAAATGGTTTTAACCCATAAAAGAAACAATAAATATTACTTCATGGGTTACATATATAATATGCCTCATGCCTCGCTAACTTTGTAATGTTAGCTTGATAATTTACGACATTCTCATCCTCCTTTTGCCTCAGACTCAAAAATTGCATTTCCATATCTGCTCGATGGTCTCAAGGAATGTATTTTTCCAAGTAAATCTCTTTAAACTCCCTCCATTCCATATTTGATACTTAATCATCTTCCTTTGTGTTTTGAATCAATGACCACCATTGATCATCATCTCTAGTGAGGCGGTAAACTGTCGTGAAAACTATTTCCATTTCGCTACTCCCCAAAGCATGGAATATATTCTATAATGAATTTATCCATTGCTTAGCTACTAATGGATTTGTTCTTCCATTTAATTTTGGTGTTGGTTGCCTCATGAAGCGGTCTAACATTGATCCTCCATGTTTTGGATCAGGGTGATCCATACGGGTAATGTTATTATTCATAACATGAGTGAGTTGTCTCAATATAGTGATAAGCTGATCAGCACCAGTTGTACCACCAGCTCCACTATAATTATCATGAGAAAGAGGGAAATCCCTACATGGAGAGCATTCATTGATTCAGTTTCTATTCCTTCCACTATGCTCCATTTCTAAACAATAGAATAAACTAGATTAGTTTATGAATAAAAATATATAATTCCAGACTTGTAAAACAGTAAACATAAATTGAACAGTTTGTAGATATAATCCATAATCATAAAAAAAAATCATTAAGGAAGTATATACTCATAAACCCTATATAATGTTTTGTAAAGAAAATGAGAATTATCCTAAGAATATCCCCTGGGGGTGTCATAACGTAGATATAAGCAAGGCCAGTTGTCATGCACCAGTTCTCGTTTGAGTCTAGCTCAAAGTGGTGTTTTTAAGTTTTACCCCCAAGTACATCTATTCCAGAGCCACCTCTACCTACTCATATCAAGACAGGGATGTATTTCTTGAAAAACTCACAAAATCTCCACAATAACAAAATTCTAGGATGTTCTTATATACTAATCATCAAAGTATATCTTAGGGAAATGTTCTCTAATCAAAGTTTATTAAAATCTTGTTTCCAAGGTTTGTACTAAACTTCCTCTAATACCAAATATAACGCCCCGACCCCAGTTACCCGGAGTTGGTGCATTATTACATAAGATTTTGATGATCACAAAAGATCAAGTCTCAAATGACCGATTAGTTTAGTATATTTGGAAGTACTAGATACATTCTTAAGGTTTATATTACATCATAAAAGGAAAAACTACAACAACATTGTTTCCATAGAACACACTCATATTCCCTCAGACTAAACCTTCAGGTTGGTTATAAAATACATCTTCAAATACAGGGAAAAATAAAACATGGAAAGGGGTTATCTCAGACACTCTGTAACGATAACAATATAGCAGAGAATTTCATAAATAGGCATAAACAGTTAAGGCAATGTATTAGACTAAAACAAAAGCCTTTTAATCTTGAACTTCAGCATAATATGGAAAAGATAGAATCAAATAATTATATTTACTTACTCACATGGATATTCTACTAGTCGAATAATCACATGAAATATCAATAGCCACTTTCATAACAATAGAATGCATAATGCCAGACTTTCATAACCACATAGTCAAGACCTTATGCCAAGACTACAAATAAGATGTTGTCAAGGCCTTCTTCCAAGAAAGTAGTTTTCCTCATGAGACCTGCCAATGTATCAAGGAGCTATAGCACGCTCCAGCAGTCACATACTATGTCCAATGCATTCCTCATATGAAAAGGTTTAAACATAACATAAACATTCGTATTAAAACTAGAATATGAAATGTCAATAATTTATCCGTAAACTATGAATTGTATAAAAATAACACATCTATAGTCAAACATATCAAAAAACATTCAATACAACATGGATGTTTTGTATCATAATTAATCAACTTCAAATTAGCTTAAAATGTATCAAAAGATATTGACATAGATTAAATCAAAACCTTTTTTAGAGAAATATCTTTGACTATTTCTAAATCATTTAATAAATATTTTATTTTGAAAATATTATTCTAAGATTTTAAGGTAATCTTAGATGATGTTAGAATGGCGGAAAATATCTGCACCTACCATATAGGTTAAAAAAATACATTCTTTCCTTAATTTTGTTGAAAAGGTCAAAAAGTACCTTGTTTGGAAAATGAAAAAAATATTCCAATAAAACCATTTTATAAAAATTCTAATAATTATATAAATTACAATAACCCATAGTCTAGTAAATAGTAAAAATGTTTTGGAATGCATTTTTAAGAAACATGGATGGGGATGATAAAGAAGCCCCTGTAGATACTTGTATAAAATCAACCTTGGATAATAAAGAGATTGTGAAATTAACCCTTAACTTGCACTTATCTTTGGTAGATGGTAGGTTAAAGACATGTATAATGGTGAAATAATTGTTATTAAATTATTCAAGAATCTTATACATTAATATGATATCATATATGATCTTTTAGTATTTCTTTGTTAATAATATATTAGTATTTATTTCGGGTGTTAAAAAATTTGTTTCACTTTATATTCTTTGTTATGTGAGTAATATTTTTTATAGATGTGATGTATCTTATTAATATCTAGATTTATATCACGTCTTTAAAAGTTATATTTAATCATCTAATGAAAATTAGTCTTGAATGGATACGATGGGGTATGAATCTCATCGCGTTCGTGGACACGGTAATCCGTATGTACGCACGAGCGACAATATAATTTTTTGTATTAAAATAATATATAATTGAATGGTATATTATATATACAGAATCATTATAATGTTATATTTATTATTGAAATCAATTACACATCATTATTATACCCATCCAAATAATAATGCATTGAATAACAATTACACCATGACGTGGAGACGGTAAGCCGTACGTAAGCACGTATGGTGACATGTCATTCAAAGGATGGATAGAATAATGAATTTGGTTGTAAAATATTTATAATAATATCACAGTATATATAATATATTGGAGTTATTATTTTATAATGGAAACAATATAGAAAAAGGTAGTGGAAGAAGAAATAAATTGGAAAGAGGTGCTGAAATATTTACCTCTTCTTCAGGTTCTTCTTTTTGATTTGATTAAAAGGGCACCATAGGTTGGCTTTATGACTAAATTAACACCACTAGGATAAATTTAGGATAGTTGATAGGGTATTTTGGTAGAGTTTGGAAGAGCCAAATGGCATTGATGGTGTGAATTATAGAGAAGGGGGTGAGCCCTTTTAAAAGAGGGGTGAGGGGCACCTTGGGAAAAGCTACAAATATTATTTTATAATAAATTCATTTTAGGTTTCTAATGGCTCCAAAATGAATTATATAAAGTCTAAGGTGGGTATGGGTCGAAATACACTCAACAAATAGGTTTTATATAGGTTTGGGTTGCTATATTAACTTTATCTTTTAGATTTAACTCGTAGTTAAATAGTTTGACATTTACAACGTCTCTTTGTATTTTTATATTATATGGTTAATAAACCTACTATATACATCCAATAGAACCCCAAGTGGATAATTAATGATTCACCTATCATTATCTAAGTCCTTTTTCCGAACCTTATATTTTTAGGAAAAGAATATCAATTAATAATATAATATTTTTTTAAGAACTCTTTTATGTCAATTTTGACACTATTTGGTGTTTTGTTTTTTCCAAATTCATAACAGCATTATTACTTTGAAAAAAAAAATCATCTCACCAACCTTACCTTGTCATGATCACCTAGAATATTTGTTTAATTTATAAAAAGTCTGAAATTAAATTTATTTGGATATTTATAATATCAATTATTTTAATATTTCATTAATAAGGTAACTACTGGATCATCACTGTGTCATAAATAAATTAAATTACTTAATATCTAAAAAATATAAATAAAATACCATTATATATGAAATATTTTTGGATTTCTAATTAATATTTATAGTAGAATTTATATTATGTATAACCCTATACTAAAAACGTTTTATTTATTAAACAGTGATTTTAACTCTTTTAACTCTTCTTTAAATAAAATAATAATAAGTGTCCTAATCTAATCCATGTAGACAAAAGAGGTTTCTATTTTATTTCTAAGGTTATATATAGTTGATTTATACCTATACAATAGAATTAGGACATGTTTTAGGGAAAAAATAATGTCATTTTTACCCTTCAATACCCTATATACTTTTAATCGTGGTAAATAAAAGTAAAAAGTTATTATTCACCAAAAGTTATTTTCATCTTATTGAACCACATTTTTCTTAAAGATATAAAAAGTGCCTCTCTAATTTTTTTAATTACACTCACATAAGTGTTAAAATTATGTTTTATGTGTATTTTTAAATTATCCTACGAGGTGGGTGAAAGATGGTGAAAAGTTCAATAAATTTTTTATATATTTAAAATTATTATAAACTGACTCCATTGAATTAAATTGAACTTATATAGGTATTATATGTCTATTTAGACCTAAAATATATTTAAATAAAATAAAATAATATTTAAATTAAAATTTTGTTTTAAACTATAACTTAGTATTTTTCATTATTCATCAAAAAAATAAACGTTTTCAGAAAAATACCCAAAATTCACCCTTCGCTAATTTCGATATTCTGAATCCAAAAATGAAGTCCATTTTGAATGATAAAATTTATAAAATTTTAAAAAGTTGGTATTAATATTCATAACTGCTATTTTGATTGGTTGTGGTGTGTTAGAACTCGAAGCCATGTGCAACACACGCTATTGTATTATTCAAAGAGAAGCGTACCATGGAAGCATGGGGTGTTATATATAAAATGGTTATATTGAATTATTATTAAGGGTAAATAAGGAATATATTAACATATTATGATCATAAAGTTATTAGAATAAGATAATAACATTTGAAAACCATACCTTGTATATCAGATATCATAAAAACGAGTCATGGAATAAATCTTGTCAGTTTATAAGAAATCAATAATAATGCAATCAAAGAACTTGATCTATGAGATCATAAAATTATAATAATGCATTTATTTTTGGAATAAACATAAGAATATGAATTCATTTTATTAGTATTGAAGAATCATTTCCAAAACTACCATAGTGTAATGGGTTTACCCCCAAACCATCATAGTAGTCAAGGTTCACTCACAAGAATATCATAGTATAAAAATTCCCTTACAGAACAGGGTTCACTCAATATTAAAATAATATTTATCTCATTATATAGAAATAATTAATCAATTAATTATAAGGTGATATAATTCCTACCCATCATATAATTAATATCATACTTACGAGTGTTATGGGATCATAAAATATTCATCATATTAGAGCCCAAGAAAAGAAATCGGATTCATAAACATTAAATCATATAATAATCCATGTAAGAAACGAGTTTCATAAACATTTCATCATATCATCATATCATCATATCATAGCCTTGGAAAAAGGAATGGGTTTCCTTAACATTTCATTATTTCATCATATTATAACGTGTGAAAAATAAAGGATAAGTTTCAAAAACACCAGTTAATCATAAAAACAAACAATACATAGAAATAATAAGGATGGTGTCATTCGATTAAATCCTTATTAGAGCTTAATTAATATAAAATTATGACTTTTTAGATTGAAATTTATTTTTAAATATCCCTTGGAACATTTCTTGAGGATAATATCCTTTCCATTTAAAAATCACTTATTTAAAATCAAAAAATTCTCCAAAATTTAAAGAATGAATTTTATATGAAAATAAAAATTTAAACATACAAATTAATATTCAAATAATTTAGTGGTCAATGTGGTGTAAAATTTCATTCATCCTGTGCACGTTAAAAAAATTCCTTTAACAAATTTTGTAAAATTCAAAAGTATATCATCCAAGAAATTTCTAGAATATTCTTTTATAAAAATAAAAAAATTAAAACATGAGTAAAAATATATATATAAGTCATTTAAGTTTACTTAAAAAATTCTTTAATTTTTTTTTGAAATCATGGGAATATAAGAAATATGACATTCGACTAAAGATATTAATAACGTTGATTTTTCTTAAAATAAATATTTTGAAATTTTGAGTACATAAATAGTGTAAAATGAAAGGAATGCATGTATTTTTGATAACATAACCATAGGATAATAAATTTCAAGATTTTATTGATATATAGGTCACAGATTTTATAATCAGAAACTTAATCATAAACAATCATGATAAATAAGGATATTGCAATATAAAAATTTTACTGCTTTTGTATCTTTTGAATCATAAGCCCCGCGATTGAAAGAATATTATATGTATATGTATATACCATTATTTAATGATATTAATACTAAAATAAATTCATTTGTACTATATACACCACACAGAATAAATTATTAGTGAATGCAGTATGTGTCTCAAAGAAATAAAAGTGACATGAGAATCTATTAAGTCTCTACATCCATTGTACATGATCGAACATCCCGTATAATAAATATATTTCTATTATAAATATATTAATGAACCATAATAATATGTATTATACAATATATTATTTTCCTATAACCATTTATCACCCATTTATAACAATTCCATGTTAGAATCATGTTTTGGGTAAAAATATATTAGTTTTTCATGCAAGTTTTGGTTTGGTAATTTCAGACTTTTTACATTGATCATGGTTCCATAATATAAATTTTTTAACCATTATATTATTATAATATATATTAATTATATATATATATATATTTATCTATAAAATTTAGAGATAGAATATAAATCCTAATAATCATGGATATGGTATGTCATACATACATATGAACATTGTTTCCATTTTCTCGATAGATGGAACTAAATAAAGTTAAATAATATATCACAGTTAAAAATTAATTATTATTTCATATATATCACATATATTTATTAAAAATAACTTTATTACCTTTTTTTAATTCATAATTGAATCATGAATCGCATCCCTTCATGAGGTGGTAGTCCCTTGTCCATACGATCAACAATATCAAATTCACATATAATGGAAAGTAAGAAGGTATATGTGATATTATAATTAAATAAGTATAATTATGTCATAGATATAATATTAATATGTTAAAAACATCATTATATCCAACTTTTAGAGATATTTATTTAAAAAATGAATGTAATCGGTTCATGATGTGGTAGTCTGTCGTACACACGATTGGCAGTTTCATCTCCCACATGATGGAAGAGAAGATTGATGGAGGTCATTCCACTATCAAAATAACATATTTGTATATTTTAGAAACATTTGTTATTATATGATCATGTTAATATGTTATTTTATGGTGTTAGAGGAATAAATAATGTGGAAATGTATAGTTAATGACTATACCTCTTCTTCGGAGAACCCTTTTAAGTTTACACCTAATACCTTTTAGCAGGGTTTATTAAGAAAATAAGGCATCTAAGATGTGGGGAGGGAATTAAGAAATATATTTTTGTAGGTTTTATCCACACCAAATGGTTTTATAAATTAAAATAGTCGAGGATGGTGGTTCCCTTTTATAACTGGGGGAGAGGACACACATGGAATCTTTAAACATAAAATGTGTACCCAAGTTTTAAACATGAAAAAGGCTCCAAATTTTTCACTATTGATCATAGTATGATATAAAGTCAAAATATGGTAATACAAAATGATTTGTAAAAGTTTTTAGGTAATTTTACCCTTATATTTTTAGTTTAACCTCCACTTCATAAACTCATTTTAACCCTAACCCCATTAATTAGATTTTACTATTTTTACAATTAATTTCAACCGAAAATTTGGTTGAAATTATTATAAAATATTAATTATTATGATTCTAAATATTTAATCCATTATTAAAAATTCCATTAACATAATTCGTAGGGACTAATTTAAAATCAAACATGCAGATGTGATGAGAAATGGTTTTCCAAATAGAAAATGTTTATAATTTGTGAGTGTTTTAATATCAAAATTCAACATTAATTTGATTGAAATTATCTATAAGGGTTAAATAAAATCATAATTGAAATAATTTTACTTATAAACAATTTTTAAATAATTTTTTAATTTTTAAATTCCAAAAAATTGGTAGTCTTTATTGAATATCAATATTTATCACTATTCACTAATAAATTAATCTTTTAAAAAATTATCAAATATTTACCCTAAGATAATTTTTAAATGTTGATTCAAAAAATGAATATAATTTTTTAAAATAAATCTCTTGAAATTTTAATAAACTAATTTAGTTATATGTTAACAAAAAATAAAATAAATCATTTTTTTGAGGAAAAAACTATTTTTGAAGCATACAATGACTTTATAAAAATTAAGTACTTTTTTAAAAATATACCTTTTTATCTAAATCATATGAAATTGATTTTAAGAATTTTTTCATTCATATTCATACATCCAAATTTAATGTCTAGGTTATAACAATCATGTTTAAATAATAATATTAAAAGTATATTGCAGTTTGTTAAAAAATGGTGTTATCTGTAACACAAACTATCAATGAAATTAAACTATTTGAAAATATATATTTGAAAAATTTTCATTTTGTTAAAGAGTGATATTTTTAAAAAATGTTCTAAACATAAAATAATATAAATTTTATTCTCAAAGGCAAGTGGAATCAAATCGAAAAAGTTTAAAATATATATAAGGTATGATATAAATAATTCATACAAAACAGTTTATACTAGTTTTAGCTGTATATTTTCCCTTATCTCATTGTTTAACCATTTACCATATTTAACCTTAACCAGAGTGACTGAATTTATACTAAAGTAACTTATTTTTATGACTAAAAATAAAATGGAGATTATTACCTAATTTGAATATGATTATTCAAAATATTTAATCAATTTTATAATATTGAATTTATATCATTGGTAAAAATTAATTTAATAATAAATACACATAATGTAATGACAAATAGTTTTTAGATTAATGAATTTAAGTATAAAAATTAAGTTGTACCAAATCCATGTATATAATATTGTAATATTGGGTGTCCTAGACCCAAATATGCAGTAATTTTCATTACGATATCATGTATACAAGTTAGATATACATAATATTTACTTACCATTATTGTGTATACTTTAATGTGTCTGGTGTTGAAATGTTAATTTCCATAGATTGGGTATTGTATCGAAAGGTTATAAAAGATCCTGTGATGTAATTAGATCTTCAAGATACCATGGATTTAATCATAAATATATGACATATGGTCTAGAAACACAATACTAACGGAAAAAGTATATTTTAGACTATCAGGTTTTGGGGGCTTAGAAACATTGATACTTCTTCTCAAGAAGTTCACACTTGATGATCTCTGATAGTGAGATCATGAAGACAGACCCACCAAAAATAACACCACGTATTTTGGGTGTAATTGGTTGTTCCTATCTATGGACATGTGTAATGGTCCCCTAACTAGAGATCATTCCCAATGGGTTTCATTTGATCACGTATTATTATGAAAATACCTTGATAATGAAATCATGGTGAGGTAGCATTTGGTGAGTGTGTCATTGGTGGTATGACATTGGTTGAATGGTCAAGAAATAATTTTTAACTTCAAGTATAAGGAACTAATTTATCTCATTCCATGTTGATGAGGATGGTAGTGCCTTTATAAGACTATCTCTATGGAATTCAGGGGTAAATCTATCTAGTTACATCAACAAAAAATAAGGCAAGAATGGTCGATGACATGGGTGTGCATCCTGATTTCTGGGATATTAAAGACAAATAGATTTTATGAAATAGTGCATATTAATAGCTTGGTTGTCACAATTATGATTTCCCTTATCTCTTTAGGGGATATGATTGGTTGATAGATCTCACTCTTAGTCTGTGAATAGTATTCATTGCTCTTGAGTTAAGGGCCTAGAGGGTCACACACAGTAGCCTATTCAAGAATCATCCCTATTTAGTTGAATAGGTATATTGGAAATTATTGGACCCACCACTGGGGTTTCTTATTTTTCCAAGGAGATATGATCACCAATGAAATAAATAAATTCATATTATTCATGTTAATAATAACGTTCATTGGATTTATTTATTAATTTTTATTACATGTTTTATGTAAATCCATGGAAAATATTCATTGATCGAACATTATTTTAAAATATTCAATGCTCATTTAATTTTTTTTGGGAATTATGATTTTATTTAATTCTATAATTATTATTAGATAATATATTTATTATATTATAGTATAGTGATAGTAATAATAATAAATATTGTTTATGACTCAATTTCGTAGTCAAAATATAATTTATATATCATGTTAATTATTCATAAGTTGGGTAGGAATTCCTGATTAATTTTAAAACATGATATAAATTGAGGAAGAGGGGTAATTTCTATGGAATATTCAAAGCCTCTTTATTGCTTCCTCCATTTACAGATTTTTATATTTAGATGCTCTTGATCTAGGAATTCGGATTGAGCTCCCTCTCAAGCATCACATGAATTGTGATTTTGGGATCATCAAATCATTGAATGCATTGTCAAATCTTCACACTTGCACCTGGAATTTGATGATCGGAACTCTCAAAGATTGTTGAAGCCCTTGTGAAAGTTCTAGAAAAATTCAGCTTTGAATTCTACAAATTATGATCACCAATGATGATCATACATCGATCACAACTTCAAATCTAATCAGGTAACTATTGTTTTATTTTTTTTCTTAAAACATTTCATGTGAGATCCTCACCTTAATTCCAGAAGTGATTCACCGATGTCGATGGGTTCATGTTGATCGTCAGTGGAAATTTTATAATCCTTTACATGGGGATACCATTTTGTGCCCAGTGCTTTTAATTAGTATCAGAGTGACATGTGAAAATTTTATTCCAATGAAAAGTTAAATTTATATTGAATTTATTAAAGGGCATCGTTATGGTCCTAATGTTTCTTACGACATTTCAATCTGACATTGGAGGGCCAATCTGCAGCCATATGAAGTTTTTAATGTTTATTGAAAAACAATTATTACATGTATTAAAATTTAGAACATGTGTATTTATGTATGTGTTAATATATTTTAAATCAGCCATTATTAACGTTTTCTGGAAAACTTGATCATCGGTTAGATTTCTGATCACTGTAATAGAAAAATCCAAAAGTTGGATTCTTTTCCAACATTTTATGGAAAACATTGTTTAATATTAATAATTATTATCATTATTTTATTAATACGATTAATTATTATTATGGATTTATTGAATTGTCCCAAAAAATGGGATTGAAAGGCTGTAGAAAATTTAATGGGGCTGTTTGACTCTTGAGAACTAAAAATAACAAATTTGTGGGATGTATGAAAGTAAAATTTTAAAATACAAAAAATGTCAAGGTGTATCCCCCCCAACACATTCTCACTCCTCACTTCCCATAGCTGTTATTCCAGAGGGACCAGAGGTGGCACCACCCTCATTGGAGCCTCCTTCTCCGGTGATCACAGGAACCATCTACCTCTGGCGAGCGCTCTGAGCCCACGCCGCCATGTCCCCTTCATCATCGTACCTCAAGGCCACTACCTTCAGAGTAAATAAGCATTGACTCATACCGGGTCTTCAGTGTCACCCCATCAAGCCATCGTCGGCTGCCCGCGTTCACGGTCGACCCCAGATCTAGCCATCGTGGATCTCAACTGAGGTGCACGTGCCTCCGCTGCTTCGATAGAGGTCGATCCACCTAGATCAGGATTGCTCAAGCAAGATCTATCCCACACCCCCACAGAAATTAGTTCCTCCCCCATGAACTCACCCTTGACCACCCTTCATGGTCTTTCTCGGCCGCTGCCAATGACACCAGCTTGATATGACCCTACATGTGGCACATATATCTGTCAACCACCACTAGGGGAAACGATTGATGGCTGATTGACCACCTCGATCCACTAGGGTGCACCTTGTAAGGCATATATCTAGACTTATACCCTATTTACCATCCCTTACAATGATAGATGTAACTCACTGCTAATTTTATTAACCATGAAACGGGCTAGATGGGTCTTCTCAATCTAGAATGGGATTTGTTGGACCTTCCTTGCCTAGAAAACCCCTGTACGAGGTTTTCACGGCTCAGAATGGGCTTCTGCGGGTTCGATCCCACCCACATAGCGCCGACACAATGTTTTCGAGGTCCAATTATTTTTTAAAAATAAAAATTTAATTTAATTTAATTTAGTAATAAATTAAATTAAATATGTATTAATAATTTTTTCAAAATTTTAATTTAATAATTTTGGTTAAATTATTTTATTTTTTTTGATAAATTAATTTTTTTAAATTTTTAATTTTAAAATTAAATTAATTAATATGACTAAACAACAAAATAATTAAAATACAAATATTAGTGAAATTTATTTCAATAAAAGCTCCCTCAATGTTTATTTTTAATTAATGATTAATTTCGTTCTCTACATTTAATTTTAATACACAAATTTAAATATTATTAGAAAAATAATGAGCCATAGACCATCAAACATATATAAGGTGCATGTTTATTTATATATTTAATTAATTTTAATGGTTTTATTAAGTAGTTTAATAAATTGAGACCAATGTTTTGTCTAAGATTTATTATATGTATAAGGGTTAGCTTGTCCAACTCTTTTATATATATTTAATACTCCTGATAACCCTTTGTGGATGAGAAATTATTTTTTTATAATG
Organism: Viscum album; assembly: GCA_963277665.1. Lineage (NCBI taxonomy): Eukaryota > Viridiplantae > Streptophyta > Magnoliopsida > Santalales > Viscaceae > Viscum > Viscum album. The sequence continues at coordinate 1,296,699,037 of OY728136.1, forward strand.
AAGAGAATAGTAGAGGCAGGCTTGTTAGTAAGCTTTGGGGATGCACAAGACAAGAGTTGGATGCATTTTATAAGAATATGTTGCAACTCAAATTTCTAGCGACATGGCACAAGGTATTACCCCTAGGGTCTACGTAGATCCATTACTCACTCAATGGATTAACCTATAGAAACATCTCATGATCACATATTCATTTTTTTCCATGGTTTATTATATTCTGAATATGTGGTTGACTTGATATCACATTTAATAATAAACAATCATGGACAAAAATGAGTGTTTAGGGTGCTCATCATGGAAAAGTTGAGCATGACACTTACTACCATATAGTTCTTATGAGAGTGGTGGGTTGACATAACTAATGTGGTAGTATGGATTATCCGAATATAAATTTCTATCATTTTAGAGTCAATCATTATGTAAATCAAGTTATGATTTTAGAAGCTAGAAATTCCCTCAATAGATTAAGGAATCACAAGTTAATGGGGTTGGTCAATCTGAGGTCTAACTTGAACCCTCCAAATAGTGGTGTAGCCAAATCATGTAGACTATGAGGGGATATTTAGAGATCCTTTCCATTAGAATACTCAAGAAGCTGAATATTCCAATTTTTTCACATAGGGTTCCAATAATTCGATAAAATAGTGAGATACATTTAATGATTTAATTAATTAATCAAAACATCCAAATCGGTAATCACTATAAAAAGTACTAATTTTCTAGAATTTTATTTTTTGTAAAAAATGGAATGTTATTCCATAATAAATACATGATAAATACTGAAAAATGTGAATATCCTCACTAGCATGAATTTTAAATAATATTAAAGGCACTTTTGCACAATATTATGATATTGGAAATAAAATGTGTGTGGTAGATGCTCTCCTTCTCCCAGTGACGATGGAGGCCCCCGCGTCGGCCCCTCCTCCCTCGGTGGGGGGGGGGATCTTCGTTGCCCTTTGGGAGAGCAAGGTTAGCTTTTTGCCAATTTTCCTACCCTGATTTTCTTCCACCGTTTCTGAAAGCGACTCTATGCCCTAAAGTTCTGGATCTCATCGATGGCCTCCCTAATCTTCAACTTTTGACATCTGAGTTCTCGGAAACCTCTGCCCTCATAAACCTCACATTGTTTTCTCTATTTAGGTCGAGAAGAACTTCGGTTGATGTGTTCGATAGGTTTATCTTCTGCTCATGGGATCTCTAGGAAAGGGCGATTTTTGGCTTGCTTGAAAGTCGACACATCATGATTCAACTTGAATCGGAAGCAGACCTCATCAAATCATGGTCGAGAGCTCCACATATCGTCAATGGGTCCTGGTTAATTCTCTTACGATGGTCATTCTAAGTCCATATGAATCGAGATTTTCCATCTAATGCAGTTTGGGTTAGTTTTCCTAATCTCCCATTGCTGTTTCAGAATCCTTCTGTGATTCCCATGATTGGTAATCTCATAGGTAGATTTTTGTGCTTGGATAGCCTCACCGAAGCTGTTTGTCACCCAGTCTATACAAGGGTATTCTTGGAAGTAGATGAATCTCTAAATACTTTTGATTATATATGGATTACTATTGATGAGGAGTATAGGTGCAAATAATGGGTCATATACGAGATCTGGATAGACTTATGCTCCTCATGCGGTCGTTTGGGTCATGCGTCGGAGGTCTGTCATGAGGTTCTTTCATCTCAGGAAGTCCACTGTCAGGTATCCCAGTCTACAACTAAGAAGGAAGCTAGTGTGAAAGGTAAGGCTCATGTTACTAGTGGTGAAGTTGGTCCATCGCAGTTGAAAAACGGTGGAGGCTGTGGTAGGGATTTCCACTCTCAGCATCTGGTAGAGAAGGAACAAATGGAAGGAGATTGTATAAGGACAGTTGAGGTTACACATGGGTTGGAATTGATGGGGAATACTATGGAGATCCTGGATGAATTGGGAGAATCATCTGAACCCGTGGGTGGTTCAATGCAGCAGACTGAGGTACATGTTTTTACCCAGGTGGTGGGGAAAAAGAACTCAATGGAGCAGGAGGCAGGAGGTGTGGTGATATGTCATGCTGAAACTTCTGGTGCGGATAGGGATGGCTCTCAAAGGGGAGTGGGAGGTGAAAGGGAGGTCATGCAGCCATGTGATGGGGAATTCGCCCATCATAGGGCTGATTTTAGTGATTTCCGGAAGAAAAAGGGTGCGACACAAGTAGCAGATGCTGAGGAGGACCCTAGTAGAGCTGTTTGTGGGGTGATGGGAAGAGGCAGTGAGGAACTTCACTTGGAGAAGTAGGGGAATTCACTGGATGTGGAGGTCTGTAACCCAGCTAGTAAGGAAGAGATCTGGTTCTCAGGGAAGCAATATGCTATCCAGGTGAATAATATCATTGATGGTCTTGGTTGTTTTGGGGAGTGTATGGAAGGGACCTTTGAAGGCAGTAAGAGTTATTCTACAGGGGAAATCAGCCCAAGGAGCAGTAGATGTAGCAGGGGGAGGAAGAGGAAGAGGAAATACTCCTCCTTGCCACCCCCATTGAAGACTCGGTCAACCAAAAAGAGAATGGAGGAGAAGGTGGAAAGTGAGGCCATGTGCCAGGATTCCCCTGAACAACCTGAAATTTCCTTGGATCTGATTCTATGTTCAGAGGATGAGGTTCCAGAACAGGTGTTGTATCTCAATTCCTCAGAGGAGGATGTGGCCAAGATGATGGACCGAGACATTTGAATGAAGTAATTGAGGACCAATATTCCTGGGTTGACAAACAGGACACGATAATGGTTGGGGGTTTAAATAAGGTGTTGATCAGACTTGAAGAATATATCGAGGTCTGGGATACACTGACCTCTGCTTTAGAGACTTTTTTATGTGATGATCCACTCACACGGGTAACAACTATTTTCTGGAAGTTATTCAGGGATATGTATTATGGAAGAATTTTATTTTCCTTCAATGATGCTTCTTTAACATTATCTATTTAATACTTGGTTTTCCACTATCACCTTTCTTATTCATATGTTGAGGCATACCCTCTGCTTGTACTCTGGAAATGTTTTTGGTTTTCTGTCTGCTGCTTGTTGCATGGATCTACTTCAGATGAGGTTCAGAGCGCAAGTCTGCCACTACTGCATGGTACTTAGAGTAGAAGAATGAGAGGGTATGGCCTGGCCATCGGTTCTGTGCCCGTGCATCCTTGCACAGGACTGGTTACCAAGTACTTATGCTTGGCGGGGGCCTAATATCGAGTCAACTGCTGGGGTGAGGTAGGACATGTGTTGTTCGGGTTTTTTTTATTGTTCCTTTTTATGTTTAGTTGGACTTGGTGGTTCTCACTTCCCCATTAGAAGTGAGTCAATAATCAAATAAAAATAATTTTCAGGTCAAATAAAATGTGTAGTGTCTTCGATACCTATTAGGCTACCACAAGAAGCAACGGTGAGAAACATGATTACATGAGACTCATGTGTTAAACATATAATGGTCATGTCATAATTCTACCAACAATGTCTGATGCTAGTTTCAGTCACAACATCATGACATGGGTGATATAATATGTAGTCTCATCACCGTGAAGTTTCTAATTAGAAGGTTAATGAAGATATGTAAAAGGTGATCATTACAAATGGATTTATAAATATAAATATAGATCATGATCATCCAATGGATCTATTTAAAATATAATTTTTACCCATTAACTCATGTCTATTTTTTGGTTTGAAAAACACATAAATGGAGTAAACGCTTCATTGCCTTTTTTAGGTAAGCATTGCGAGGTAAATAATAATATAAAAGAAAAATTAACCTTTTATTATTATGGATAATAAATTGAAAGAAAATGCCAAAAGTAAAATTGATTGTGAATCCAAAATAATATTCATATTGTCCTTCAATTAAATGAGGATGGATATTAATAAGAGGTTATTTTATTTTTATATTAAGAAATAAAAAAAATGGAATTCTAACGACAATAAACTAAATTAATGAAGCATGTAATTGCTTCTTGTTTAGGTTTATTCATCAATGTAATGTTTCAGTTTTACTTATTGCGTATTTGAGAGAATATTTCTATAACATATGATTATTTAAATATAGTAACCAAGTATGAATCGAAATGTTATTAGAAGTAAGGTTTATTCTCCATGTGGATAAAGAAAGGGTGATTCCTATGTCAATGGTGAGAAGTACATGAGTTTGATATTTCTAAGTGAATGATTATTGTAAAACTATTATTGATTATAACCAAAAAAATTATCCCATGTGTCCTTTAAACACAAAGAGTTCTTAATCTAGTTTCAGAAATGAATTTTGTTTGCGGTGTTTCAAACTCAACTAATAGTACATTGTTACTTGAAATGTAGGCATTACCATATGAATACAAAATGCAAGACATTTATACCCAATTGTGGAAAGATAATTCATTATCAAGTAAGACTAAAAGTGGATGTAAAAAATATACCCAGTTTGGTATTTATCCTCGTCGAAGCTAAACACCATTGCTATTATCGACATCTTTAGTTTGTAGAAAGAAAAATCTAGAAATAATGTCATGCCTCAATGATTTTAGAATTATTTTTGATATATAATGAGAACTATTCCAAGGGTAATAAGGAGATATAGATATTCTTTATAAGATTTCTTTAAATCCGTAAGGAATGGTAAAGGCAAGTATGGTATATTCATGGTTAGAAGATATGAGTTACTTCGGGCTGGTACACAGAACAATTTATTGACCAATAATTCATCGATCAATATAATGTAGTGTGGATAAAATCCTAAACACACATTACCATGTATAAATCAAGACATTGATGTCAATGAGTAAGATAAATTATTACATCTTACATGATAACGATAATAAAAAAATAGCATGGATTAATTCCAAAACGCATATTTTATACGTCAATGTTATGATATAAGGAGTATCAATTTTGTAACATGTAAAAACATACATTATATTTTATATTGTGATTTGGAAGTAATGGTAATATCCAATAACCATATGCCAACTAAAATGACTAATGCATATAATAAGCATTGTATAATGATAGAACATCCATTATTTCTTAAGGACATGTGTTTGTATGCGAAGAGATTGTTAGAACATAAACATACTTGCATCAATAACAAACACATTGTGCATCTTAGTAAATATCATAATGATTGATTAGGACTTTTCATAAATCCCTATGATAGAAAATAGGAATTCAAGTGATAGACAACATTTCTATATAAGGGTACACATATATATTATAGATAGTGGTGGAAATATTGTCTTGGGTTAAGTCAATGAAAGATAAGCATAAGTAGTTGGCATATGAACTAGTTCAACAAGTGAATTTGGAATAGAAATGTTCTAGAGACATACTATGTTAGAAGGTTAAATCCATAGTGGCGGTTTTATTCACTATGTTCAAGGATTCAATATTCAGTGAGAATAATATTTCTTACAAGTAAGCAGTATATGAAAATTAGCTAAGATAGCCAAGATCATTTAAATTTCAATAATGGATTCCATCTATTAAAGTGAAATGGTGTCTATTATTTATAATATTTTGATGGTTATTAAAGTGATAAGATATATGGATGGTACACGAAAAGCACCAATAAGGATGAATTGGTTATACCAGTTAGTTATGCCTACATCTATTATAATTTTACCTTTCATAGCTATTATCTATGATCCTGTTATTGAGAAATAGATATCATGACCACCAATCATGGAAGGTGTCTATACGACGCAACTAGAAAGTGGTGTTCATGTCATAGAATGATAATAGATGTTGAAAGTTACTAAAATCCATCTAAGGATTTGTGTAAGAAGAAAATGTCATATAATATTAATTATGAATGAATGTTTTCCATGTGACTACCCGATGTTAATGAGAGATCCACAGTTTTCCAAGTGTAATATGTTTAGAAAAATATGGAAAATAGATTTACGTCTTACTATTTGTAATGGCCAAATATAATAAATTCCCTATTGATTAACTTAATGTAGCAACCTAATTTTTATATAACAGGATCTACTGAGGTAGATATAACAACTACTTGGACATATTCAACAATTCATGTAGTGACATGGTATTGAAAAATAACAATTGGAGTAATTCAAGAGAAGAATTCCTGTTAGTGTCACATTGAATATATTTATCCAGGTATACATGATTGAGGCCTGGGAGGATATTAAACTGGTGATTTGAATTCCATTCTCTTATGTGATGGATCAATAATGTATTCCATGATATGTACAAAAATTTATATTCCCAAGATATACTTTACTGTAGGAAAATGTCAATTATATCCACGAGAACTAGAAGGGAGGAAGTAAAATATGTTTGATTTTACTTCAGAAAGTAAAATAGGATATGTACCTTGGATGTGTAAAATAAAGGATGCTAGTTTTTAAGTGAAAAACATGTATTACATAGATCCATGTGATCTAGTATCATAATAAGTCTAAGATCGTTAGAGAGACAAGATCCTATAAGAAAGTGGTAGTCATACCTACAAAAATCGAGTACATTGCAGCTTTTGAGGCAGCTAATAAGTATTTATTATATAAAATGATTTTTATAGTTCTTGGAAATGCACCTAGTATGTAAAGGATTATAACAATGTAAATAATGATATTCTTACTATACAATATTCGAGTTTATGATAATAGGCAAAAGCGATATACTTGAGGATACTATCTCCTGGGAATTTTTACACAATGAGATGAGGTATCATATATACTAGAATTACCATGTATATGAAATCTAGAAGACCCATCAACTAAATTCAAGACTCAGCGTTAACACGATCTAAATCATGTGAGAGATAACAAATTTTGTTATCAATTTGGATCTAGTACAAGTGGGAATGTTGTAATAGAATGTTCCCCAGACCCAACTATGTTTTACTTTTGATTACCTTATCATGTATACAAGTTATATATACATGATATTTAATTACCATGACATTGTAAAATTTTCTGCATCCACTATTGAAATTGTAATTTCTATAGATTAAATATGGTATCAAAAGGTTATAGAAGATCCCAAGCTATAATATGATCCTTGAGATACCATGAAATTAATCTCAAATATATATCATATGTTCTAGATAAATAATTTTGAGTAGACATAATAGATATATGAAAATGAGGTGTTGGGGGATCATAAGCATTGCGACTTATTCTCGATAAGTATGCACTTCGTGATCTCTATTAGTGAGATCATGAGGACAAACATGTGAATAAGAACACCACATGTTTTGAGTGTCATTGAATATTCTTATGTATGAAATTTTTTAACAGTCTCCTGACTTGAGATCATTAACAATGTGTTAAATTTGATCACATACTTTTATGAAATGAAAAAACATGATAATGAAATCATGGTGAGGTAGCTTGTGTTGGATGTGTCATTTGTGGTATGACATTGGTTTAATGGTCAAGAATGTATTTGTCACTGCTTGGATAAGGAAGTAATATATCTCTAGCCATATTCATCAGGATATTTATATCATCATAAGATGATGTCTATGGATGTCTAGGGTAAATCTATTTAGTTACATTAACAAATAATAAAGAAAAAAAGGGATATGACGCTGGTGTGTGCCCTACTTTCTGAGACATTAAAGAAAAATATATTATATTACACACTGCATGTTCATAGTTTCGTTGTTGCTATTGTGACTATCCTTATTGCTTTAGGGGCCATGATGGGTTTCTAGATCCTACTCTTGGTCTATGAATAGCATTCACTGCTTTCGAAATTAGTTCCTAGAGGGTCACACATAAGAGAGTATTCTAGAATCATTCATACTTAGTTGAATAGGTATATTGGGAATAGTGGGCCCCACCACTAGAGTCTGGGATTTTTATAAGGGGAAAAATTACCAAAGTAATAAATCAATTCATAGTATTCATGTTAATAATAATTTGAATAGAGTTTATTTATTAAATGTATTTACAAGTTTTAAGTAAATACGTGGAAAATATTAATTGAATGAATATTAGTTTAAAATATACAATGTTAATTTAATATTATTAAGAATGGCGTGTAAAGATAATGTCTCAATTATTATCCCATATTATATTTGTTTTAATAAGAAAGTGATAATAAAAATAAGTGGTATTTATGACTCAGTTTAGTAGTCAAAATATTGTTTATATGGCGTGTTAAATATTTAAGGGCCAGGTAGGTATTTCTAGGTAATTTAAAAACATTCTATAAATAGAAGAAGAAAGGTAATTTCCATAGACTATTAATATCCTCTGTCTCTCTTATTCTATATACCAATTTATAGGGAGAGGCTCTAGATCCATGATTTAGTATCAATCTTCCTCTCAGGAAATGCAAGAAAGGCGATGCAGTGATTATCTGAGCATTGAAGACATCATCAGATCTTTATACTAGCATATGAAATTTAGCGATTGATGATCCCACTAATTTTTGATGTTCATGTAAATGATCTAGAGGAATTAGTATTTTCATTAATTGATTAGCGATCTCCAAATAATAACAGACTTTGAGCACAAATTCGAGTCTAACTAGGTATTTATGGTTTTATTTCTCTTCTTAAAAATTTTGACGTGAGATCCTTAGCTTAATCCAGGGAGCGATTCACTGACGTCGACAAGTTCATTTCGATCGTTATTGAAAGATTTTAAAATCCTTTTTTTGGGGCTTCTACAGCATTCCTGGTACAATAATAGAATTGATACCCATGACATTAATTTCTTTATTACAAAATAAATGATATTTTTGTTACTTTAAATTCAATTTGAAACTGAATATAAACATTTAAATTCTTAATTAAGGAAAATAATCAAAAATAGTTATTTTATTATAATAAAACATTAACTAGGTTTTAAAAGGTAAAACATAGGTTTATAAATTAAAAATGATATATTTAAATGTTTTATTTTAATCCAAAAAACACATATTTTTCTAGAAAAAGGTTTTTAAAACTTATAATTCATTCTTATGTTGTGATGATGTAAAAAAAGTGATAGTGTTGGTAAAATCTGTATTATCACCATTCAATAAAAAATAAAAATTTTGGGAAATTTAAAATAATCACTATAAGGTAATTATGATATCATAAATAAAAAATGGGTTCTCTTTAATCTAATTCAAATTCTATAATTTTTAAATTTATTTTCTATGTAAAAACATAATATATAACGAAAACCTGTTTTATATAAAAAATAATTTTAAAATATTAATTTTTTACCCTATAAATTAATAATAACAAGACTGATTTGAATTATATTTGAAATTATATACCAAATTGATTTAAATATAACTAACATATATATATACACACACAATGGTTATAAATCAAACGACCATGTATCCAACAACCATATTTTCAACAATTATATTCAATTCCAGTGTATAGCCTTGCATTTTTCATCTTAATCTTTTACTTCTCACTCAATATGTCTATTATATTTTTAATTATTTTACTTTTTTCCTTATTTTTATTCATGGTTATTATATTCAGGGTGAACCATGAGGATACGTATTTTATGCTCATGGTATTTTTATATACAGGTTCATTTTCTCCACTTGTAATTCTCTTAAATATGTTTCATATTACAACCAAATAATGTAATAGTATTTGTCTTTAATTGTAATATTTTATCCCAATAAAATGTGTCATTTTTATTTTTCATGTATCACAATATATCATCCATACATGTTTTATTTGAAGGAGAAGGCATACAAAAACCATGGGTATTATATTCTCCCCTCTTAAATAAATTGTGTCCCCACAATATTAACTTATTCTTACAAAAATTAATGAATCATATCATTGGTACAATCTAAAATATAAATTTTATCATGATAAGTAATTCCTAAGTTACTACCAGGAAACATGGTTTTTTTATGTAAATATTTCTATAACCATTTTTGTAACACTATATGGACCATCCTTTTAAATGAGTTTCCTAAAGTATACCTTTATAAATTAACGATATTTTCCCCATATGAAACAATATACTTAACTTCCTATTACTTTATTTTTATGAAATATTTTATCATTGAGATAAATAATATGAGAAAATATAATTATTAATTTATTTCTATATTATAAGAATAATTTAAACCATCATTTTTTTAATAATCTTACAACCTATTATTCATCTTATATTCTAAATTATAAATATCCATGATGAAAAATTCATGCCATACATAGGAATATAATTTTTTAATAGATTATAATATCAACAAGAGAATGAATCTTTATTCCTCTTGTCTATAACCATTTACTAAAACCGAAATGGTAAAAAAAGTTGAGATAATACTCGATATGAATAAACCATTATTTGAAAATGTAAAACTTTGATCTATAAATATTAAATAATAATACCCAATGTCTAACTTGAATAATTACACAAATAAATAAATCCTAAAACTCTTAAAAATATTCTTGACTAAATTCAAACCCAAATAATGGAAATAAATGATCACATATTCATTAAAAATCAAATTATCTTCTTTATAATAAATAATTTAACCTCAATAATCCTTATAAAATAATAATTAATCTATTATAAACCCAAAAATACTAGAAATATATCATCTTATAAGAAAAATTAATCCAACTCAAACTAACCTGAATCACCATGACATAAAATTATACTTTAATCCTAAGGGTTATTGATAATTCTAAACTTATATTCCAAACAATCACTTATACCATTGTACTAAATAACCATGACCAATTTACACTCCAATTATTATGGTAATATATAACATAACTTGTCCCTTAATGATATAATAAAATCATTACCCAATAACAATTACACTAAATTATGTATTAAACCCTTGTGTTATATTTACCTTATTCAAGTATTCATATAAATTTCTCAATAATCTATTTAATACCTTTAAAATATAGCCACATATGATCAAAAAATTGTACCTATGAAATTGAACTTATGATCAACCTTGATTATATCAACTTTTTATGATAATTATAACTTTTTAATTATCCTTAAACAATTACATTATGAACTAAAATTTTATATAAACTCTGATCAAATAAAATTTATTATTCCATAGACCTTTACACCTGGATCTGGGGCTAAAAATATACTATTTTTATATAGGATTTAATACCAAATAAAGTGACCCAAAACTAGCCATCCATTATTACAACATTAACCACAAAAATTGAATCTCTTATAAACCTAAGACATTTTTAGGTTTAAATCAGTAGAGAATTATGAAAAAACAATATGTAAGAAAAATCAATATCTTTATCACCCAATGGAAAATTTCCCCATTATACCATGAATTTCCTATTTCATAAAAATACATTAATATCTCTGAAAAAAATCTCCACTAAAGATTCAATTATATACATACAAAATTTAATACTCTTCTTCAAAACCTTTGGGAATGAGAACATAAGAATAATTAGTTTAAACACTTAGTAAGGAGTCACATACATTTAAAGCTATCATGGAATCATCATGACATGAATATTATTGAATACATAAATTATAATTAAAGAATTCTATATAACTAACAACATTATATAGTTATATATCCATTAATAACAATATAAACAATCACATGGATAATAATAACTGATTTCATGGTGATAGAATGCATAATGTTAAACATTATAATCATAATATCAGGAAATGAACCAAGAAATTGTATATTCCATCAAGGCCTTGGACAATAAATAATAAATAAATGGGTAGGATTATAGTGAATAATCAGGATAGTTTTGCTAATGATACAAACTAATAAATCGAAGGGCTATATAATATCAGGCCTCACCCATCACTAAATAATTCAAATTTATTCAGTATATGAAAGGAATGAATAATTAATACAACACATAATCAATATTCCGTAATAAAAAATATTTGATGGAAAACTATCACATAGAATGTCAACATTTTCTCTGGTCAATAAATGAAAAATCAATATTGATGAATATCATGCAATCTGATTAATCTATTATAGGGTATTCAAATCATATAGAGTAATTATTATATAGTTAAGTGGGATGAAACCCCCTTTTAAAACTTTTAATAAAATAATATACATTTAATTTGTAATTTTTAAAAAATAAGTTATATATAAAATAATTTTTAAAAATGTAAAAATTACAAATTATGATAAATAATGATTATTTTTTATGAAATTTTGAAAATAAATTCATGTAGAAAACATTAAAAATACATTCACTTCAAACTTTTATAATGATATTTGTAAATGACTTGTTCAGAAAATGCTAAAAATTATACCTTTTAAAAAAAATAATAGAAATTCAAAGATAAAATAAATTTACCTTCATAAATCATTTAACAATATTATATAAATTGTTTAATAAAAAATAATAATATTTATATCTAAGAAAAATATTTGTGATAAAAAATGAGAAATAAAGCTAAATTTTATTAAAAACATTACTTTAGATGTTTTGAGTTCCAAAGAGAGTAAAAATTGAAAATAATACCTAAAAACATAAATAAATAAATTATATTGAAATATGAGTGTTTTCTGAGATAAATAACATACAATTACCGTAAAATATTTAAAAACATAAATAATCTTGATAATAAATTAAGATTGTAAAATAAACCCTTACAAACATTATAAATTTTGAATCAACATCCATAGAAAGTTAAAAAATTTTATGGTTATATAAATTAAATTTATTAAATAATATAATGAATCAAAATATATTCTTGTGTCATTAATCACACCACATAAAATAAATCATGGTGAAGAATAAAAAACTTGTCTTATGAAATTGAAATTTAGAAAAATAAACCCTATGAATTTTATAACACTTGAACCAAAACCTAATAAATTTTGAACTTGAAATGGAAAAATAATTTTCATTACAATATAGCATATCATGATATAATATTTCAATTAGGAATCATATACACAATATAATAGAATTAATTGTGTAATTCAAAACATATCTCGAATAAGGAGGTTTTAGATGAGAAATCCTTGAAAAGATCATAACAGTTTAAAGTAGGGATTGATCAATGAAGTTATTATGTAAAAAAAATTATTTCCAAATACAAAACTAAATAAAAAATAAAACAATAAAATTTAAAAACACACATAATATTGTCATAACATATTCAATAGATAAGTTCTATAACCCAATGAATGGAAATTGAGTTCAAGAATCCCCTTACCTCATACTTCTGCTTAGGAAAATGTGTCATGTCCTCCATATATAATAAGTGTATATTTTGTATATATCTATATTATAAACATTTTTATTTTAAATTTTATTTATTCTATTCACTTATAATTTCTTATTACCCACTTTGAAATTATTCTTTGTTAAAATCAATATTTTTGTGTAAACTATTCAATTTTCCATGCATGTTTTGGTTCTGCCGTTCGAGTCCTTTCATCTTAGTCATAGTTTAATCATATCTAAAAATTTAATAAAATTATATAGTATTATTTTTATATATTTATAGTTTTCAATTTTCACTTTATGGAACTCATGGTGATTATTCACATAAAAATATTAAAAGTCCCATTTTCTATAAATTTTGATAACATAAAAATGATTAATTTTAGTAGTGAATAAATATATTTATTTTTAACCATTAAAAATAAATAATCATGATATTAATATCATATTTATAAATTAAATATACTTTTATAACAATCCATGTTATTAGGTAATGGGACATGAAATATTTTATTTATGGAGGATATAGTCTGCATATACACACAATACTGTTTTTATTTTTTAATGAATGAAAGTGAAGGAAGTTAGATAATTTTTTATATTTAAAAAATAAATAAAATATGTAATATATATAATATTTATTAATTTAATGAATCTTTCATAACTATCCATGTTATTAAAATATTATAAATGTAATACATGCTTTCTGGAGGTGGTAGTCCACACCAACACATGAGCATCGTTTTCATTTTTCAACAAATTGAAAGGGGGTAGATTATTGTTATTCCATAGAAATAATAAATTTTAAGTGAAATATTATTATGGATGTTAACATTTTAATATTATTATATAATTTTCATATGAGTTTTAAGAAGAAAGAAACTTGATTGATTTCAGGTACGACTATTACCACTACTTTTGATGTCCTCCTTTCGATTGAACTTAATTCCTTTAGAAGAGGGGCTTATGGTAATGGTAATGGATTGGTAACATTGTATGGTATGTTTTAACAGGTATTATTGGGTAATTTTTTGTTTAAAAAAGTAACATATGTGTCTTTTGAAATGTTAGATTGAGTCTCATTTTATAGGAAAAAATCATTATCTTTTTTGAAAATATTCAATCTTTAGGGTTCATGAATATAATTTTAAAAATTAAAAGAATATCATATATAGAAAATTTATTATATTATACAACTTTCTCATAAAAATGTCTCTATATAATATTTCTTTATTTTTAAATCAATTAATAAAATATGTTTTAAGATTAAATTCACGTTAATGTCCCCTCAAAGACTATTCATAAAATCTTCCTTAAATAGAATATATATAAAAATGGAATTATAAGTAAAAACATTTAATTTAATTTTCATCCATAAAATTATTTTAAGTCCCTATTTCATCCAAATAATATTAATTTTCAAATTTTTAAAAATATTTACTTTGAATTTTCTACTGCTTGTACAAGTGTTGTGTTGAAGCTGCATAAGCATTTCAGATAATTATACTAATATTTATTATTAAAAAAGTGATAACATTAATATAATTTAATATGAAAAATTTTATTCAAATATATTAATTAATAATATATTTCAATCCAGATCATTATAATAACAACACATTTAAAATTTTAAGTGAGAGAGTGACATTTTCACAAATTTTCTTAACTTAAAATAACGAAAATGGAATTATCAAAACAAATGTCACCAAAGGGTAATAATTTCAAAGATGAAATATTTTATATCCAAATACCACTCATAAAATCAAATTTAGTCAAAAAGAACTAGGTAAAAGTTTAGTCACTGTGGTTGAGGTTTTTGTTCCTTCAAAAAAAACCTCAACCACAGTGACTAAACTTTTACATAGTTAGCATATTTTTATAAATAAAAATAAAAAGTATCTTATTCACTAATTTATATATGATGATTAAAAATATGGAATAAATTTTACAAGATTAAATTTTTATAGGTGGAAAATTTTATTTTTAATATAAGTATACAAAAAATGATGATTTTTTTTTGGAAAAATGCCTTTTGAAGTATAAAAATGAATTTACATTGAAATTAGGTATCAATTTATCTCCATTACATTTGATATTTTATTATCGAAAATATATATTTTATTAAAATTAAATACAATCCAAAATAAAATGTAATCTTATAAATACTAAATTAAATAAAAAGATAAAAAATACTTCATGAATTAGAATAAAACGTCACATAGGTTTTAAAATTTCAAACATAGGTTTATAAATTCAACATAATATTTTAAAAAGTTTTATTTTAATACATAAAAAAATACGTTTACATGAAAAATGGTTTCAAAAACATTTAATTAATTCACATATGATGATGATGTCATAAATGTGGTTGTATTTGTAAAAATTGTATTTTCAAAATTAACATAAAAATAATCATTTTAAAAAAATACAAAAAAATTAAATCTAAGGTAATTTTGATATTATAAATCCATAAATGGATTTAATTTTATCCAATTATAATTATAAAACTTATAAATTCATCTTTTAATAAAAAAATTATATATTATGAAAATTTATTTATGTAGAAAAGTATTTTAAAAATTTAACTGTTTTTAATCTTATAAATTAATAATTACATGGTTATTTTGAATTATATTAGAAATTATATACCAATTAGATTTAAATATAACAAATTAATATATATATAATTTCTATATATACAATTTTCGTGATTCCAATGACCATATGTTGAATGGCCATATATCCCACGACCCTATTCTATTCCTATATTAGCCTTCCATACTTCACTAAAATTTATTTATTTTATTCATTTAATTATATCTAAACATGCCTACTATAATTATAATTATTTTCCATGTTTATATAGTTATATTTGGGGTTATGATCTTCATACCAAATTATGAGGATAAGGATTTTATGTTCATGGTATTTTTATATTTGTGCATTTACTCCACTAATAATTTTCATAACGTCATTTCTTATTGCAACCACATAATTTGTTATTGTTCACATTTAATTGTGAATTTTATCTCAATTACATGTGTCATAATTCATTTTAGTTCGATATTTCATGTATCACAAATTTTCATACATTCTAGTTTTATTTAATGGATAATACATAGTGAAATCTTGGGGGGTTACGTAAATCATACCTAATATTAACTTTTCAAAAAAAAAACTATAAACATAAATATTTAAATATAATAATAAGATAAATAAAAATTTAATTTATTTTTCAAACAATATAAATTTAAATGGAAATTTAATGTTTTATGTAGGCATAATAATATTCTAATTTTAATTCCTAACACTTATCATTTATAAATAATTTGTAAACTATAACAAATTATATCCAAAATAATAATTTTTTTGATTTTAGCTATGTCATATTTTTTTTATTTATGGAAAGAAATTATCAATCATAATAAATAATAGGTATTTATGATAACCCTTATATATCATGTTTCATTTTTTAGATAAGGGAAAAAATTTATGCATGGGATATCCCATATGTAAGAGTAACTCTCATGCAAAGGAAAAAACTTTACTTATGGGGTCACCCATATTTAAGATTGATTATCCTACAATGGAAAGACTCTTATGTATTGGGTTACCTATACATAAAATATAATTTAATTTAAAGGAAAATAATTACTCTAATTTGTGGGCCAATCATAGCCTATGATATATGTTATATTGTTACTATTAATTGATACTCAATTTTCATTCATCCTATATTTCAGTTTTAGCCGAAGATATCACTTATTTCATAATTTGTGGAAGAGAAAATACCATTAGATTACAATATATCATACCTTATGATATACTGTAGTTGTACTCTATGACCTAAGAAAATATAATTGTGACATCCTATATCATAAATCCCTAAGAAGATTATGATAAAAATGATCTTTATAAAAATAAAAAATACCCTATTAATTCATTAATGAATATCACACTAATACCACTAATGGGTTTCAGAGGATTATAATATGGTAAAAATATTGGAATCACACAAAATTGTATTCGTATTCATTTTCAAGATAAACCACTTAGAGGGAAATTAGAGAACCATATAAGAAAACAATTTAAACGATGATGGGAATTTCTTTACCTCTACCAAATAAAATTAATGTTTTAGTATCTAGTATCTAATTCAAACTCCATGTGATTGGAAAAATATTCCACCTAGGCACCTTATTAATACTTTCTTCAAATAAATAGGTCATAATTTCCATAATCTTAATGAATTCCTCAATGTTTATTTTCATTTCATTGAAGCCCTGAAATAGAATTTGGATCTGATAATTTATCCATTCCGATTATTACTTGGTGCCAACAACCATAGCTCTAATTACCATTCAGGTTTGGTGTTCCTTTTAAGATACGATTACAAAATTATATTCCACCCTCTTCTCTATAAAATTCATAAGTATGATTTTTTTATTGGATTCAACAGCCACTTGATTCTCCATTTCTCCACTTACCTCTATTTTCTCTTGATAATCAAAATTATTTCATCTTTTATTGATATTTCATTATAGTTCCATGTCTCTAATTTATTTTAATGGGAATTACTCCTGAATGGGGGTCTTATTATCCTTTTTGTTTTCATATTATGCCTCTTCTATGGGTAGTAACTCCAGGTTCATGGTAACTTCACAGGGAAAAATTTCATTTACAGATACTTTAAAGAAGGACTAACCAGGATTCCTAACATTAATATATTTTCCTTCTAATTGATTAATGATAATATTTGAAATATTCAAATAATATATTCCATTCTTATTATTCCTCCTTAAATTATCATAGTAGTCACCAATGTCAATTTCTATTTATTTCTGTTTTTTAAAACCATTTTGAAAAACAATTGTGGGTTTCTCATCCTGTTCATACTCCAATGATGACTGAGGGGCGTCAAATGTTATTTCCTTATTTTATATAATTTTCTACACTATAGAAGGACCTTATATCTTAGAAGTCATGTTTATAACCTTTTTTTATACCCCTAAGTAGTTGTTTGAGAGAATACATTTTCTAAATTAGAAAATGTTTTCTGTATGATAATGAGGGTGACACCCCTTGGTAGTGGGGTTATGTTTTGTGCCTTATACCATGAACCATGCCCATGGTTGGCTGATTGTGCCCAAGATGATGAACTTGGAACATGTACATCTGAAGAAACCCCTAGAAACCTTTTTCACACCTTCGAGATATGAAAATGGATCCATATTTTTTAAACCTCAATCAAATTCAGATGAATCCAACTGATCTCATGTGGGTAAAGAAAGTGTATCTATGTAAGACATCACAATTTCATGAACCATGTAATCATCATGATGAACCAAGGATAGAGGATAATATCCTTGGACAACTAAACCATTCCTGATGACCTATTAGAGGTGACCCAGATGATGGAAACTGAAGCATAAATCCATTTAGTACTCAAAAAACACTACCTGTTTGATTTGGTATTTGTTTTGAATCACAATCCACCCAATATAATGGATTCATAGACACATATACATCAATAATTATGTGTGGTGAAATTTTATTGATAATGGAGAGGGATATAAAATCACAACACAAATATATGTTTACCAAGAATCCTATCATTGAAAGGATGTAAGGATTTCGAAATAGTAGTAGAAGGCCTAGAAAATTTACCCAGATTGGTGATATTAGAGGAACATTTCCTAAATTAAAGTTGAAAACCCATCGAAAAAGGGAAAATCAAACAAATCTGATGGATATCCAAATTTTGGTCCAGGATGATATAAGACCATCCATGGTTTCAAAGTGAATGAGACGATGTTGGTGGTCCAATATCCCTATGATAGTGTGATGTTGTAGATCCTATGAATTGGAGATGTATCAGTCAAAGGAATAAACTATTAGACAATTTGAAACAAATAGAGCCACCAAGGAGATCATGTTCATGTCCTATGCCTATTTGGACTCCTATAAATAGTTAAGAATATTTTGGAATCCCTAGTCAGAAGTGGGAAACTTTGGGTAAAGCTGGATAGTAGATAATGGTTGATGAACAGATAGATATATATATATGTGATGAAATGGAGAGGCATGTCAAATATTGAGAAAATCGTCCCCCCAATATGAGGGGGATGGATGAAGTTAGTCTCCATGGTCATTAGACCATTGAAAGTCTCAATGAATGTTCTATTGGTTGCTCCTCACATACCACAAAAACAGTGGATGAAATCCACAAATATGTCAAATCTTACATCAATAGAACTGAAATATAAAACAAAGAACATAAATAAACAGTCATGTTTTTATTTTAGTAATATTTATCTCTGTTGAATACGATGGACTATGAGTGATGGAGAACCAATAGTGACAACCAAATGAATCTTTCATCTACAACTAGTACATCAACAACTAGGATCTTCATTCATAATGAGAGGAACCCTAAACAACAAAGGTGTTCTGAAACCACATCTTTGAAGACGAATAGTTAAGATAGAGGAAATGAGATATTTGGATTTATCATTTGAGTGTGACTCAAAACCAATAGGGGGATTGTATCCCTTCATATAGGATTTATGCATGTAATAAAGGGATTTAAGAATTAGTTTCCAACTCTTTCTAGCCATCATACATTCTAATAATGTATGATCATTGAGGATATGTATTCAATAAATGTTTTAGTGATTATATAATTCTTGTATAGACATAAATGAATCAAATCATTGATTAATAATCAATGAGAAAAAGTTGTGGATGATGTCACAGTGGATAAGAACAAAATATCTAATATCACTTATTTATTTTACACTATGATATATATCAATCATATAATATGATAAAAGATTTTTTATGCCGATAAAGGTGGATATGACTCTTCGTATATCATAATATATTATATAAATATTTACATTCATTTATAACAAAATAACCCAAAAAATAAATCCCAAAACATGAATTATAAAACAATACAAATAAAACTATGTAAAATAAATAGAATAAATCTTCACCTATGCCTAAAAACTCCTCTAGTGTCATCACAATGATCCCATGCTCTAACTAAAAGCTACCCAGGATCCTTTCCCAAACCTATATAAAAACATGTATAATTTTAATACCATGATATTTGAATGTATAGAGTGTGGGAAATACATCTCAATAAAAATCTGATTGTTTTCAACTTATTCATATGTGGAGAGTGAAATTGCATACTAAAATTTAAAGAGAGAAATCAACTTACAAGAAAAAACATCAAATTCTTACAAAAATATATTGGTTTGGAATATACCTTACTAAAATGTTATAAATATAATTTTTAAAATATATTTTATTATATTTGATATGCATACTCATAGATCTAATAGTATTTGAGACAATAACGTGGTAAAATACCCAAAATTTTATACTCATAACATAGAAAAACCCATGGAATTATCCTCCTATTACTAAACATTTAACATATATCAACATAGCCTATCAAAAGTCGTAACCCACACTATAACCAAATTCATGGTTATATCATTTCATAAATAAAGAACTTTTAATATAATAAAAACACCTCAAATTAATATTCAATCACCACATTAAATTTATCAAAATACCCTTTGAAACATCATTCAATTCATCATCACATTATGCTAACACAATAATTTCAATATCACTCAAAGTACATTAAAATAATTTGTAATTAAAATAATTCATTTTTTTCATAAATGATCGATTTCCAAATATTTCTATGAATTTATAGTAGTAGTAAATTAATTAAATTTCTCATAAAATATATCAAAACATATCTCATTCATTACATCATTAATCAAATGATGATATTATTCATGACTCAATTTAAGGGACATTTACACAAGTTCATCAGACTAACATATTCCAAACACCCCACTAATTTTCTTAATAAAAATCATTCCAAATTATCATTCTCAAGGAACAATAATTATAAACATAGTAGTCGAATTATATGAATTAATAATAATAATTTATAATGAAAAATCACTTTTATATTTTCCCAAACATTCTTATTATAAACATTTTTTAAGAACATAATATAATTCAATATCACTAATTCAACACACTCATGAATTAAAAATTTAATTACTACCTTTTACAAAACACTATACATCATGATATTCCCAACATATTTATCATTTTAAAACCTTAAATTCAAATTCTTCATTTTTATAAAAAAGGTTAACATTAGGGTTATAACCACTTTAATAAAGAACAAAATATTCAAATTGATAAATTTAAATTTTACGATTCCAAAATTAAACACAAATTTTTATATAACTTAATTCAAACCATATATTTTTATTCAACTAATTTATTATAATTAACATCTCAAAACCCCTAAACATAACCCTTTGACACATTCTTATGTGTCCATTATTTAAAATTCAACTTAATAATTTTTCACCAAATTCTTAACCATTAAATTTTATCACTATAAACCCAAATACATTACATTTGTTTCATTAAATATACATGTGATAATAAAACACATTTCTATCATATAAATGGATCTAATACTTTTTATATAAAATTATAGGGTAAAAACCCAAACTTTCAACACTTAGTAAAGAATAATTTTAAATTTCAATCCCATCCATAAATTAACATTTTACCTTTTAATAATACTTTTTTCATATTTAACCTAGTTCATAACATTGTCCTTCAATCAGTACTTAATCAACAAGTGTTAATAAATTCCATC
Source organism: Viscum album (assembly GCA_963277665.1). Lineage (NCBI taxonomy): Eukaryota > Viridiplantae > Streptophyta > Magnoliopsida > Santalales > Viscaceae > Viscum > Viscum album. The sequence goes on from OY728136.1 coordinate 1,296,720,912, forward strand.
ACCCCAACATAATTATTATACCCAAAAAAAATGTGACACACCATTTAAAAAAATATTTTCTTATCCAAAAATTCATATAATAGTTTTAACACCTATTATAAATCAATAATAATAAATTATCACCAAAATAATATAATTTAAAAACTAACTCTAGATCATTGACATTAATTTTAACATATTAATTCAATAATTAATACCTCTATTTACTCAAAATTTTATTTTCATAATTAATGCCTTTTAACTACAAGGAATAATTATTAAACACATAATAATTATATACACATAGTATTATTTCAATGTAATAAACTATAATTTAATATTTTCATTTAACTAAGAACATTTATTAATCACATATCTCATTTTTCTTCAAAATTTACACATCACTTTTTAAATTAAAATTATTTTCATAGCAGATTTTTACATGTAACTTACTTTAATTATTTATAATAAATAATATATTTAATTCCCCATTGAATTTAAAACTCATTTAATCTAAAAAATTCATAATATATTTAAATTAATGTATCACACAATACATTTACACTAGAGTAGTTGTATAGAATCTTAAATAAGGTTATGACCACCTACAACATGATACAATAATAATCTGCCAAAGGATTTCAATCCAACTCCCTATAATAACAAATGTATATATGAATCTATTCAAAAAAAAGAAGAAAAACATGAATTTGAATATACCAAAAAAATAAATCATCATTCTTTCAATCATAACCATAAGATAAGTGTAATACCAATTATCCAAGTTCCCACATAAGAAATCGATCATCAATCTACCAAGAAGCAAAGGTAAAATCCTTAAGATAATATTTAGAGTGTTTGAGAGAATTTTGGGAAGGAATATTAGGATAATCATTTTTATAATTTGAAATGTTAGTATATATCACTAAATTCATGACCATGAAATAAAAAAACCATTAAAAATATGAACTATAAACAAACTGGGTATATAGTGCTCTACTACCGGCAACCCAGTGTATCTAGAAAGGGTACTTTGTGGCATAACCTAGATAACACCCTCTATAACTTACACAAATAATACATTATATCTAAATATCAAGTACCTAGTGGTTTCCTTGCCTAATTTCATGTAATCATCATCTCTTCATCCTCGGTCTACTTACCTCCTTCACCTAAAATGTTATATTTTCTTTCACACCATATAAATTTAAAAGAATCAAACTCCAAAGTAATGTTTAAAATTCACCTAATAAAACCAAATTCATAATCAAATTTCCACCAAAATTCATGGAATTCCCTATATTGTTCTTTGAGTATATATAGTGAACTATATTGTCATCAAGATCTCAATTTTCTTCCCATCCCTAAACACTAATATAAGTACACCCCACTCAACCATAAATGAAAAACCTAAATGGATCCCTACCATATGAGTTCCCATAGAAAATGAATATCAAACCATATAATTTATTAATATAAATAGAAATAAATAGTAGTTATCCATATAACCCCATCTCATCCAAAAATATCATAACCAAATTCAACATGAATGTTTAATACATAAAAAAACTCACTAAATCTGATCTAGATTATCTTATTGCTATGTTTTTTTACTAATACTGTCCAAATTTCAAAATAAATAAAAACACATCAATTACCTATTATGAACCATCAATCCCATACCGTTTTAGTCTAGAAAAAAACCCCAAAAATAATCTAACAATGATTAAATGAAAAATATTAATCAATTAAACAATTTATGTTTCATCAAAAAATTTAAGAAAAATTAAAATCTCTACTCACTACACATTAAATTTCAACATGAAATAAATAACAATAATTTTAGAAAAAAAATTTAACCAATAATGTAGTTTATTTCATCATAAAGTCACAAGTAAATTCAAGGTTTATCACATGATTTAATAACATTTATCCATTTTAAAAAATTTGATAAACACAAATCATTCTCTCCAACAATGCACTTATTTTAAATTTCCATAATAATATATCTTAACATATATTTCAAATAAACACTATATTTAATATGAAATGATCATTAAAATGATAATAATAACTTAATAACATGCTAAATTCTCTTTATAACATTTCATTGTAGCATACAGTTACAAATAATTAAAATCATTAAAAAATTTGATGAATTTGAATTAACCATTGTACATTAACATACTCTTCGACAATAAAATCATATGATGGTTAACAATTTTTATTAGAAAATTATATATAAATAAAATAAATTTTATAATATAAAACTCAATATGATTACATTCTAACTAGACATCAACATGATTTACCCAATGGATGAAAAATTAAAATTTATATATGTTTTTTTTAAATTAACTCCCATCCCTTTTATTATAATTCTAGAATAATATCTAAAAAAAAGATCATCAAAATTAAACTTTTAAGAAAATTCATAATATCCTATTAATATCATTTTATTAATCATTTTTAACTTTTCACAAATCATTCTCCATAATTAATATTCCTAAAATATACTAAAATTAAGACCCACAACTCTAACCATTAGGCCTTAAGAATTTACGAAAATTATATATTGATCTGGATAATGTTTTATATGAACAAAATCTATTCAAGTTACTTCAATTTTAAATTATGTGTTGATAAAAAATTTAATAATCACATCTACATTAGAAATACTAATTTACATACAATTTTTTATATAACACAAAATGAACAAAAATCATTTTCATTCAACTCAAAACATGCATATCAGATACACATTAATTATACTCTTTCATTACTAAAAATAAATTTATAATATACCATGATTTTCATCATTTAATAAACTTTCAAAATAAATGAAATCAATATAAAAAATCAATAAAGCATACATTTAACAAACATTACCTCTTTATAATTTATCATATTAAACATGTATTAAATCTTACACAATTTATAAAACATGACATTCCATTTCCATAAATCTATAATTATATTTCTCTTATATTTATGGAAATAAAAAATATAAATAATTTAAATTAAATTCCACTTAAAGTTACATTGTTAAATCATTATTTAATCATATTATCATTTCTCCCAATTTAACACATAATATGACCATTTAATAATCAACTAATATGATATTATAAAAAAATATCAATTGCCAAAAAAGTGAAATTGTATCATCAATTTGATCCATTTTTATTTTTATTAATAAATTAATTATTGGAAACTTATTTACGAAAACAATAATTATCCATTAAATCCCCACTTGGGATGGTGGTGAGTGGAATATCCCACCACAATTGAACCTCTAATAGGTCACGAGATTGTGACTAGAACTGATTAGACATATCTTACAATATGGGAGGTCTTATACTATATCAACCAACATCATATACTTATCTTCAACACATAAAATACTTAAAAACAACAATAAGATGAATATATATATATATATATATAAATATATATGATTAACAAAATCATGCATAATGCATGCATGAAACAATAAGTACAAGTACATACCATGGGTTAAATACATGGTGAAAAATACATCCAACATCCTTAGAAACACATAGCACCGAGAATCTCCTCCATTATATATATACTCCTTGATATGAAACCATTAACGATGGTAACCACCATTATCATGAATAAAAATTCTTAAAAATGGATTTCCAAGAATCACCATATTCCATCTCTGAACAAGACATGCTCGCTTCATACCCACCCAAACCATTTCTGAACATGTGCATCATTTTCACCGAGATATAATGTGTTGGCATAAGTCCCTTAAAGTGGTGAGTATAAATATGCCTAGTAGAACACCATAAAAGAATAAATAAATAAAATTAATAAGTCAGATCGACTTATAGTATGATAGGTGTGTAAGAGATGGAAAATGAGAATAAACCAGAACACCAATTTTGTTTACCTATAATTAAAAAATCATATAAGTAAGGTCACCATCATCTCAACTCAAATCCATGATATTCATACCGTCAATGAAAATAAAAAAATAGAAACCACTGAAGAGTACAAAAATCATGAAGTCGATATCCCAATGCAAACCACATCTCAATGGAACCCTAGGGGTGTGGGTGTCACAATACCTGAAGAAGTCTATACCACTATATTGTTAAAAATACTAAAATATCACCAAAATATGATAAGGAAATACTAATCATTTTTGAATTTTACTCAAAAAGTATAAAGGTAAAACTCTCACTAATCTATCCATATCATACCATCAATCAAGTATATATAACTCCCTCACCGTAGTTACCCAGAGTCAGTGCATTATTACATAACATTGTAATGATCACAAGAGTTCATGTCTTGAAAGACTTATTAGTTTAATAGACATGTAAGTACTAGATACATAAATAAGTTTTACATTACATCATGAAATAAAATGACAACAACAAAAAAAACATTTTTCCCCTTTGAACACACTTATATCTCTTAGCCTATCCGTGCATGTCAACCATAAAATAACTCTTCACATACTAAGAAAAATAAAACATAGAAAAGGGTGAACTCCGATACTCAGTAAGGATAATAATATAGCTGAAACATTCATAAATAAGCATAAACATTTAAGAGAATTTATAATACTAAACAAAATCCATTTTAAACATAAACATCAGTATAATATGGAAAATATAAATCAAATTAATGTCATTTACTTATTCACATAGATATTCTACTAGTCGAATAATCACCTGTAATATCAATAGCTAATTTCATAATGATGGAATGCATAATGTCGAACATCATTACCACATAGTCAAGGCCTCGTTCCAAGACGAGAAATGAGATTTTGTTAAGGCATTATTCCAAGACACTAGTTTGTATCATGAGACCTACCGATGCATAGAGGTGTTATAGTGGGCTCCACCCGTTACTTACTATGTCCAATGCATTCCTCATATGAAAAGGTTAAAACATAACATGAACATTTCTATTAAACTAGAAAAACAATTTAATACATTTACCATAAACCATGATTGGTATAAAAATAACACATCCATAGTAAAACATATCAAAAAACCATCAATACAATATGGATGATTTGTATCATAATAAATCAATTCAAACAAGTGTAAAATCAATCAATATATATTGAGATAGAAGAAATCAAAACTCTTTGAGAGAAATATCTATTTCTATTTTAAAATTATTTAAAATTAACATAATTATAAAATAAAATGTTTATTTTTAATATATTAGTATAATATTGTAGGGGAGTCATCAAAGGTGTTATAGTGGTGTAATGTAGCTACACCCGCTGTATAAGTTAAAAAAACATCCATACCGTAATTTGTCGAAAACTTCAGAAAGTACCTTGTTTGGAAAACGACTGAATGATGCATTTCAAAAACTTTTATAAAAATTCAGAAAAGGGTACAAATTAATTTAACCCATAGTATAGTAAATAGTAAAAATGTTTTGAAATACATTTTTAAGAAAACACAGATGTTGTAGATAAAGAGGTCCCAGTAGATACTTACATATAAAAAACCACAGATAATAAATAGATTGTAAAATTAACCCCTACCTTGTACATTTACATGGTCAAGGGTAAGTTAACCTCCTTTATAATAGTTAAAAAATTGTTATTTAATTAAATAATAATCATATACATAAATATGATATCACATATTATCTTATAATATTTCTCTGTTAATAATATTTTTTGTAGTATCATCGTTTCAGGTGTTAACATATTCGTTTAACTTTATATTTTTGTTATGTAAGTCATATTTGATATGGATATGATATATTTGATTCATTTACATAATTATACTATGTACATAAAAATTATTTTTTTAATCATAAAATGAAATTTATTCTGGAATGGTTATGATGGGGAATGAATCTCATCACATTTGTGGAGACAATAATCCGAACGTACACACGAGTGACAATACCATTATATTGATCGTAGAATCATATTTAATTGTATGGAATATAATATTTAAAAAATTATTAACATGTTATATTTATTATTTATATCAATTATACTAATTATTATACCGATCCAAAATAATTAAGTGGTAAATAACAAACTACCGCATGACGTGGAGATGGTAAGTCGTACGTATGCAAGTATGGTGGCATTGTCATTCATAAGATGGATAGAATAATGAATTTGGTTGTAAAATATTTATAATAACATTATAGATTGTATAAGGTACTAGATTTATAATTTTGGTATGGAAACAACAAAGAAATAGGATGTGGAAGAAGAAAAGAACTTTGAAAGAGGTGATTAAATTATTATCTCTTCTTCGGGTGAATCCTTTTGATTTGATCAAAAGGGATCCTTAGGATGGTTTATGATGAATTTAACGCCTCTAGATTTGGGTGAGGGTAGTTGGGAGAATATTTGAGTAGGTTTTGGTAGAGAAAAATTTCTTTGGATGTGTGATTTCAAAAGAAGGGGGAGTACCCTTTTATAAGAGTGGTGATGGTCATTTTAGGAAAAACATGAAATATGAATTTATTATACAATCATATTTTGTTTATAATGGCTGAAAATGATTAATTTATAAGATATGGTGGGTATGGATCAAAAAACACTCAACCAATCGGTTTTAGACATGTTTAGGTCACCATATTATCCTTATCATTTAGATTTTACTCTTAGTTAAATAGTTTAACTTTTACCATGCACTCTTCTATTATTATAATAAATGGTAAATAAACTTACTATAAAAATCCAATTGAACCCCAAGTGGTTCATTATTGGTATATATAATAATATATTAGTCCTTTTGAATAACCGTATAATTCTAGGAATATTATACCAATTAATAATAGAGTATTTGTTTTAAGAACTCATTAATGTCAAATTTGACACTATTTGGTATTTTTTGTTAAAGTCATAACCGCATGATTAATTCATAAAAAATTAATTGAATCAACCCTAACATGTCATACTAACCAATAAAATTAGTTCAATTCATCAAAATTCTCATATTACTTTTATTTTGATATTTATAATATCAATTATTTTAATGTTTTAAAAATAAGGTAATTACTACATCATCATTGTGTCATAAAAAAATTATATTATTAATTTCTAAAAATCATAAATAAAATACCATTATATAAGATATATTTTTATATTTATAATTAATATTTATAGTCTAATTTATCTTATGTGTAAAACTATATTAAAAATGGTTTAGTTATTAAACATTGAATTTAACACTTTTAACCCTTCTTTAAATAAAATATATTAAATGTCCCCATCTAATCTAAGTGGGTCAAAGAGGATCATATTTTATTCCTAAGGTTGATTTTTGTCAAAATACACTTATAAAAAAGAATTAGGTCATTATTTAAGGTATGTATAATATCATTTTTACCTTTAATTACCAATTTACTTTTAACCAAGGTAAATGAAATTCAAAAGATACTATTCACCAAAAATTATTTTCATCTTATTGAAACAAATTTTACATAATAATATCAACCATGTCTCTCTGATTTTTTAAATTCAATTCACATAAGCAGTAAAATTAAGTTTTATACAAACTTGTAAATGTGCCTAGGAGGTGGGTAAAAGACGGTTAAAAGTTCAATAAAAATTTATATATCTAAAATTATTGTAAAATGACTCCAATGAATTAAATTGAACTTATATAAGTATTATGAATCTATTTTTACCTAAAATAAATTTTAATAAAACAACGAATTATTTATATAAAAATTCATCTTTAAACAATAACGTAGTGTTTTTTTACTATTCCTCAAAAACAGATAGTATTCAGAAAAATACCAAATATTCCCCATAATATAATTTTGATTTTCCAAAACCAAAAATAATTTCTATTTTATCCAATTAAAAACATATAAGTTTCATTAATTAAACTAAAATTAATTCCTGTTGTCAAAACAAAAAAGCGGGTTTTCATAAATTAAAAACCATCAAATGATTGGAAAGTGTTTATGTCCAATTTAAATGTAAAATTACTTATAATGATCTAAATTATAGTAAATGATAAAAAAGTAATCTATCTATACTTTAAAACCACTAAAAGGCAAAATTTAATAGAAAAAAAATTTCGATTAAAAAAGTTGTTTTCAATTAAAATTTAGTCTTTTTCACTATTCATAAAAATATTAATATTATCAGAAACATGCCAAAAAATAATCCAATCTAAATTTTTATGTCCAAATTCTAAAGAAGATGTTTATTTTGTTATATTTAATATATAAAAGTTTTAAATAATGGATTTGAAAAGCATTCCCTATTAAAAAGTTGTAAAATTTCATTTTTTGAAAAAATTATTCTTTTATCTAAAAAATTGAATTTTTTATTATATTATATCTAAGAAATACATAATATGGATGTTAAAATTATATAGAGTATAGAAAATTCCAAATGCATTTAATACTATTCATAACAGCTTTTTGAATGGCTTGTTTGGTAAGTTGTGGTGTGCTGGAAATCAGTGTTTCATGTAGCCATGATATTGGATTATGTTAAAGAGATAACGTAATATGAAATCATGGGGTGATACATTTTCCCCTCTTTAAATAAATTTAATTCTCACAATTTGAATTAAAATTAAAAAATAAAAGGTTTAAAAAAATACACCTTTGTGGAAAATCCACATCAGAAATTAGGTTAATGAAATTTAGTCTTAATAAGAGGGAAAGGGAAATGAAAAATTCACCACCAAGTTATGATCTCGATTGCAAGAACATTGGTGGATACTGAAGACAAATAATTGGAGGAAAAACGTAAATATTTATATGGATTTATTGAGGTCATCAATCACAATCAAGTGTAAAATTGAGGGCCTAAAATTCATCAATCTTTGATGATTTAAAATATTATCAGTTCAACAAAATATAAGGTGTTAGGATAACATATTTGTTGGTTTAAGATCCCTTCCATAATATTTAAGAATTAATTTCTTCATTGAATAAGAGAGAAAAAATATACTTGACTAGTATAATTTCATCCTTCAACTAATTCCTACTAAAAACTCATCATTCACTCCAAAAGATAATAGAATTCAAATATATTCTATTTATTCTGATCGTATAGGGTTCCAAAAAATAATGAATTTATAATTAATTTTTCATATTATTTAAAAAAACTACATCATACAAACCAGGACATCAAGTAGACCAGTGGTAGGTGATGCACCCTTGTCACCCTTCGGTTGGAGGTTAAAGTATCGTGGCCTTGTCGGATGCGACAGGTTGTCGCCCGACCTCCTGGTTGTCCTTTTTATAACAATCCAAAAATATTATTAAAAAATATTTTAATACTATACAATAATATCCAATTACCAACATAATCCATTCAACCTTTTAGACCTATCCAAAATACTTTTTTCTAAACTCACAGTTCTAAATTTATAAGGAAGGACAACATAACATAATAAAGATATATTTTTTTCACATAATTTAGAGATCCAAAGCATGACGTAGATGGAAATTGCATTACTTTTGCGGAATACTTAAAACCTGACAAAAAACAGACGACCAAAGACAGTATTAGTTTAGTGTCTTTGGAATCTCGGAACATAATCTTCAATTCACGGTGAAATATCTTCAACATCTCCCATAAAGATCTCCCCTTTTGTTTTCTTACCTAAAACCTTTCTTTATATCCTGGGGAAAAGAAAACATATAAAGGGTGATCTCAAATTCTCAGTAAGGATAAGCATGGAGAAAATAAAACTAACCATATATATTTTAATTTAAAAAAAATGAACATAATGTTTAAACATCAAAAGTTTGAGAAAATGACATAAAACATTGCAGTACATAAGGAATAGATCATAAAGGAACATTAATCATGATAAAATAACATTTTAATAAAACATGTAATTGTGTAAAACCATTATGCACATGTTATGATTTCCATAGTAGCCAAGGCATTGCTGCCAAGACCATCATAGTGGAAGAAGTCCCTAAAGGAATCGAGTTCACTCCTCGTTCGAGTCCTGTATCACTGAACCGGATTAAATTGTCATTCCAGCCATGTCTATATCATGAGATATAAATTCTTACCCAATGCATTGGAAGGGGATATAGGTTCCACCCATCTCATAAGGAAATCATTCTTACGTGTGCCACAACAGAAACATAAATCCTTCATCATAACCCAAAGAATAAAATGGGTTCCATAAACATCATCCCTTAATAACATAATCCATATAAAACAAATGGATATAATTTCATCATAAGAATAATAAAACCATGTAAATAATAGAGGCATTATACTTGAAACATACACATATTAAATAATGTCATCTTACATGGAAAATGGTTTTCATAAAACACTTGAAATGAATTCTTGAGGAAAATATCCTTTCTTCTTCAAAATTATTTTCTGTTCACAAAATGCCTTGAAATTTTAAAAGAAAATTATTTTGTTGAAAATATTCATGAAATATTGTAGAGTATTATTTATGAAAATAAGGCATTATGAAACTATAAAAATCATCTTATGCCGTATAAGTTAGAAAAACATTCTCCTCGTACTTTTAACAGAAAAGTGATGAAGTACCACGTCTGGTAAACAAAAGAAATATTACTTCCATAACACAAAGTAAAAGTAAAATAAGGGTAAACATGACTTTAAAAATACATGTAATAATATTAAGCACTTTGTGAAAAACATTTTTATGGACACAGATGAAAAAATATAACCCCAGTAAATACTTACGTAAAAGCAATCTCGGATAAAAATAAGATTGAAAAATTATCCCTTACATTATGTCCAATTTCATACATATGTGTCTGAGACTACTGTATAGGGGGTTTAAACTTATTATTAACTTGTAATAGAACTATAATAATATTTATGATATCATATATGATTCACTTATTACTTTATATTATCCGTTTTGTTGTCAATTCCATGTTAAAGCAGCGTTTTGGGTAAAATCGTTTCATTTATAGTACGTGTTGGACTTGTTATTCTTGATATTATTAATACATATATAATGATTTAATTACTTCCAGAATTTGAAACATGATTTATATATCATATATATTCAATATATATATATATATAATTGATAGATAAATGAAATGAAACACACCGTTCATTGAGATGGTAGGCCGTACAAATGTATGAACGTTGTTTTCCTTTCCCTATTGACATGAATGGAAGTAAGAAGATAAAATATATATATATATATAAATCCATTAGAATTATTTTCTTATATATATCATTATTCTAAATTATATACACTTTATAATCATTCTTGAATGGTTAACATGGACAATGAATCTCATCGCGTCGTGGAGACGGAAATCCGCACGTACAGACGAGGGATGATATCGTTCCCATTATTATTAAATGGAGTTGTAGTGGATGATATAACATCTCAGAATTAGTATCATGTTATAATAACCATGTATATTTATTCTTTACACCATTATACCCATCCAAGTAATGTGGTGGTGGAAAAACAGATTACACCATAGTGTGGAGACGGTATTCCGTACGTACGCACGCGCGGTGATTTCGTTTTCCATAGGATGGATAGAAGGTGAAATGGGGTTTTTTAATATTTATAAAAACATATCAGTATATTATTTATACTGATGTTATTACTTAATAATGAAACAAATAAAGAAGATGAAGTAGAAGAATAATGAAACTTGAAAGAATCGGTAGAAGAGATTACCTCTTCTTTGACGCGCCTCCTCTTAACCTCCTCTTAGGGAACTAAAGATGTTATTTGAAGAAAACCATAACCTCTAGAAGGTTTATATGGAAGTGTAGAAGTAAAATGGGATGGGTTTGGCCGAGATTGAAGGCTCACATTTGTGTGAAGAGGAGAGGGAGGAGGTTCCCTTTTATAAGACGGGTGAGGGGCACCTTAGGAAAAACATAAAATATTATTTTATAATAAATTCATATTTGGGTTATAATGGCTCCAAAGTGACTTATTTCAAGGATAGGGTGGGTATGGGTTGAAAATATATCAACCAATTGGTTTTATACATATTTAGGTTACCATTCTAACCTTATCATTTAGATTTAACTCTAAGTTAAATAATTTAACTTTTACCATGTCTTCTTGTATACTTACACTATATGGTTAATAAACATACTATAAAGTGCCAATAGAACCCCAATTTGTTCATTAGTGTCATATATATTATTATAAAATCTTTTTGGCAGAACCAGAGATTTTTAGGACCATTATATAAATTAATAATATAATTTTTTTAAAAAAACTCTTTAATGTCAATTTTGACACTATTTTATATTTTGTATTTTATAAATTAATAACAGCATTATTACTTAGAAAAAAATTCATATAACCAATCCTAATATGTTATATTAACCTAGAAAATTAGTGTAATTCATAAAAATTCTCAAATTACATTTATTTGTGTATTTATAATATCTATTATGTTAATATTTCTTTAATAAGGAAATTAAAATATCATTATTGTGTCATAAATAAATTAAATTATATTATGTGTAAAAAATATAAATAGAATACCATTATGTAGGAAATATTTTTATCTTTCTAATTAATATTTATAGTTGAATTTATCTTTTGTATAACCCTATATTAAAAATGATTTAGTTATTAAACTTTGATTTTAACTATTTTAACTCTTCTTTAAATAAAAATAATAATAAATGTCCTAATCTAATCCAAGTGGACCTAAAGGTTAATATTTTATTCCTAAGGTTGTTTTTGGTCACATTAAACTTATTAAATAGTGTTAGGACATGTGTTAGGTTAATTATAATATCATTTTTCCCTTAATTACCCTATTTACTTTTAACCGTTGTAAATGAAAGTAAAAAAGTTACTATTCCCCAAAGATTATTTTAATCTTATTGAACAACATTTTACTCCTTGATATTAACCATGACTCTTTGTTTTTCTAAATTCCACTCTCTGAAGTGGTAAAATTATGTTTTCAGTAAATTTGAAAATTCTCCTAGAAGGTGGGTAAAAAATGGTGAAAAGTTCAATAAAATTTATATATATATATAATTATTATAAAATGACTCCAATGAATTACATTGAAGTTATATAGGTATTATGTAACAATTTTTACCTAAAATAAATTTAAATAAAATAAATATTTATTTAAAGAAAAATTCATTTTTAAACTATAACTCAGTGTTATTCACTATTCATCAAAAATTGAATGCTTTCAGAAAAATACCAAAAATTTACCCTAGGCTAATTTCGATATTCCGAATCCAAAAATGAAGTCCATTTTGAAAGATAATATTTATAAAAATTCAAAAAATGGGTATTACTATTCATAACTGTTATTTTATATAATATTTTAATAACATATTGTTGTTTAGTGAAACCCGATATTGTGTACTACGCACACTATCGAGGAAGGTCGCGATTGTATGTAATGTAAGCCATGTCAGGGATGTGTGTATTTCAAGTTACGTTTGGTGTTTCATATATCATAATCAAAACTTATTTCATTTATACATTAAAAAAATCTATACTTAATGTTGTGTAGAATAATTCACAGAAAACGAACTTGAAAATTGTGTGTAACACGAGCCAAGAATATTGTTGCATATACTGAAAGCTAATACGGTGTTGTATATAGTATAATCTAATGATGGTGTAGTGTACAATAGAATACAACAAAGAAATTAAAAGGAATATATCTCAAAAAATATCAGGATGTTACACTATACCCCCCTTAAAATGAATTTATCCCTCCAAATTCTTCAGGGTTATAAATCGTTAACTACTTGAAAGTTTCATTCATAGAAACCCACATCATGAAAAGGAATACTAAAAATTAATTTTAAAAAGTGAATTATGAAACATAACAGTTACCGAAATTAACTCATCACTAGGTTCCCACATAAGAAAACATAGGTGAAAATATGGATATAGAAGAGAAATCTAACCGTCAAGTTATGATAGAGAGTGGTAGAGAACATGGATATGAAAAAGCCAAAAATCACAACGCCATAAATTTGTGATGATCTAAGGTAACATCCAGGACAACGTTTTTGGTTTTCAGGATAATTTCCCTAAAGTTAAAAAAATTGGAATTAGAAGAAATACTTAATTTAGTTTGGTACAATATCATCGTTGGTCATACCTTGAACAATTTCCACTTCATCACATAAAGAAATGAAGTTGAATTTTTCATTAGTGAATTTCTAGAAGATCGTGCGATAGAATGATAGGTCATTCCATATTTCTCAAACAAAAGGTTAGCAAAAGTTATTAAATATACATAAGTCCATCTATGGTGAGATTAATCGTATATGGTTCCTAAAATGGACTTATACTTCATATATCATACCACTTAATAAATTAAAACTAATTTATACTAACCAGGGACTTCCTGTAGGCCAGTAGTAGGCGATAAATTCATGTCGCACTTTGGTTGCGGGTTCGATTCCCGCATCCTTGTCTGACGCGACGGGTTGTCTCCCATTCTGCAGGTTGTCCCTTTTCTTAAACTATACTATTATAACATTCGAGGAATAAAATTGAAAAAAGGGCCTAGCATTAATCAATACTATATGATGTTCAACTTAATTCATTCCATCATTAAGACTTATCCAAAATACTTCTTTACAAACTCATAGTATAAAGAGAATGATTTCTAAGAAGGTCATATAACAATCATGTGAATACAATCATTTATCCATCATATATCACAAAAGATATATCTTCTTCATCACATTCCAAACATGTGATTACCTTAATCATGCATTCTTTTGAAACATGTATTACCATGGAACCTTAGTGAAAACATGAATGCTATCAAAAGTTAACTCTTTCCACATACCAAAATCCCAAAAATTCTATATACTCAAACCATGATATCACTTTTTCCTTATACCAATCATGAGCTAATGAATACTATCAAACATATTATTTTCTCATTATCGCTTCATTATGAAAATATCATCTACTTCCCAAAAATATTTCAATCGCTTTTCATGGTTAGTTGTACAATATAATTATCGAAAACCACAACAAACCGTTACATAGATATTACTATATTCCATGATACTATAAATGAAATTCCACCACATTTTTTTTAGAATACCATTACATAAACACATAATCATTCCACCACATCGTTTTCATACTCAACATCTCCAATAGTGATGCATGTGACTTCTCTTTGTCTTTTTTCCTTAAGAGGTTTTTGATGTCGATCATCATTAACCCTTGGATTAGGGCATTGGTTATCATAATGCCCCATTTAAATGCACTTGAAGCATTTTAGTGTTGGTGGTGTGTTCTCTGTAGTCTTTCCTCTATTCACATCATTAGCTACCTTTTTCCCATTACTTTGGTACTTAGCTACTCAATGACCCTCTTTTCCACATATGAAACATTTTCTAGTACCTTTTAGAAAATCATTATCATGCTTCTTTCCACACTTCTAGAATAAAGAAAAATTCACCATCGTTTCACCATTGTTATGAGATTTTTTTTAAACTCCATCTTTTGTTTCTTGTCAAAACCATGAGATGGATATGTAACACCAACTTCCCTTTCTACCTTGATAGCACAACACACAATTTATTCATAGATATTGAAGTCTCTTATAGCTAATGTCCTTCAAAGACTTTGTTTTAAGCCACTGAAGAATCGGTCAACTTTACTTTCATGTTAGATGATAAAGCCAGATGCATACCTTACAAGCTAGGTAAAATTCGCCTCGTATATACCAATAGATTCATCATCATTATTATTAATATCAAGGAAATCCTTTTTCGTCTTTGTTGGATGAATACGAGGGAAGTAATTATTAAAAAACAAGTTCTTGAACTCACCCCATTCCATGGATTCAATTTCATATTGGGGACTTGTATTCTTAATTAAAGTCCACCACTGGTCTGTTTCACCTTCTAAACGTTAAACAAACAGAATGAAATTTTCATGATCCGAACATCGAAGTATGGAAAATATCTTTTCAATGGTACTGATCTTTTTTTCAGCAACAAGTGGATCAGAAGACCCACGGAAAGAAGGTGGTCATTGCCTCATGAAGGACTTAATAAAATATTGTTCCTTTCTCTGCTCATTTGGAAGTTCAGAATGATTCAAAGCTTCTATAAGCATAGAAAGAGGATTTTTCACTCCATATCCCATCACATTTGATTGTTCGGGAGGACAACCATTTCATTTTCCATTACAATGATCAACACGGTTCCTTCAGGTTCCAGCCATCGTCTAAAACCCCAAAAGAACATTGTGAGAGGAAAAAAACATGCATGGAAAACAACATAATAATGGGGTGTACCTTCAATATATAACATCTTAGGTTTAATTCTAAGATTGTTACCATAATTCTATGACTATATCCTATATGTATACTTATCCTTAGGGACATACCTAGACATACCTTAAAAATATCTCTAGGGATTTCACTAAAGTTTTTGCATAATAGTTTTCAAAGGTTAATTAACCTTCCCTCTGATACCAACTCTAGAGACCCAAAGCTTGAAGTACATGGACATTACATTAATTCTTCAGAATACTTAATACATGACAAAAAAAGACGCCCAAAGACTGTATTAGTTTAGTGTCCTTTGAAACTCGGAACATAATCTTCTAATCATGGTGAGAGATCTTCAAAAACTCCCATAAAGATCTCATCCTTTAATTTTCTTACCTGAAACCTTTCTTTATATCTTGGGTAAAAGATAACATATAAAGGGTGAGATCAAATTCTCAGTAAGGGTAAGCATATAGAAAATAAAACAAACCATATACATTTGAATTTTAAAAAAATGAACATAATGTTTAAACATCAAAATTTTGAGCAATAACATAAAACCTGGCAGTACATAAGGAATAGATCATAAATGAACATTAATCATGATAAAATAGCATGGTAATAGAACATGTAATTGTGTAAAACAATTAATCACATGTTATTATTTACATAGTAGCCAAGGCATTGCTGCGAAGACCATCATAGTGGACAAAGTCCCTTTCTAAATCGAGTTCAATCCTTATTCTATTCCTGTATCACTGAACCGGGTTAACTTGTTGTTCCAGCCATGTCTATCTCATGAGATATAAATCCTTACCCAATGCATTTGAGATATATATAGGTCCCACCCATATCATAATGAAATCATTTTTATGTTTTCCATAACATAAACATAAATCCCTCATCATAACCCAACGAATAAAATGGGTTTCATAAACATCATCCATTCATAACATAATCCATATAAAACAAATGGATAAAATTTCATCATAATAAGAATAAAACTGTGTAAATAATATATAAATTATACTTGAAACCTACACATATGAAATAATGTCATCTTAGATGAATAATGGTTTTGATAAAACACTTGAAATGAACTCTTGAGAAAAATATCCTTTCTTCTTCAAAATTATTTGCGTTTCAAAAAATGGAAAGAAATTTTAAAAGAAAATTATTTTGTTGAAAATATTCATGAAATCTTGTAGAGTAAGCTTCTTGAAAATAAGGATTTATAAAACCATAAAAATCCATTCGTTCTGTATAAGTAAAAAAACATTCTCCTCATACTTTTAATGGAAAAGTCAAAAAGTACCATGTATGGTAAACAAAAGAAATATTCCTTCCATAAAACAAAGTAAAAGTCAAATAGGGGATGTCTTTAAACATACATGGAATAATATTAAACACTTTGGGAAAAACATTTTTATGGACATGGATGAAAAATATAACCCCAGTAAATACTTACGTAAAAGAAATCTCAGATAAAAACGAGATTGAAAAATTATCCCTTACCTTATGTCCAATTTCTTCTGTATGTGTCAGAGAATCATATATAGTGGGTTTAAACATATTATTAACTTGTAAAATAAACATAATAAGATTTATGATATCATATATGATTCAATTATTACTTTATATTACCTGTTCTTTTGTTAATTCCATGTTAATGCAGCGTTTTGGGTAAAATCGTTTCATTTAACGTACGTGTTTGGACTTGTTGTTATTGATATTATTATTACTTATATCATGATTTACATACTTAAATAATTTAAAACATTATTTTTATATCATATATATTCAGTATATATATATATAATAGATAGATAAATGAAATGAAACACACCGTTCATGGAGACAGTAGGCCGTATGTACGCATGAACGTTGTATTCCATTCCATATTAACTTGAACAGAAGTAAGTAGATGGAATATATATATACATAAATCCATTAGAATTATTATGTAATATATATCATTATTCTTCATATTATACACTTTATAATCATTCTTGAATGGTTAACAAGGAGAATGAATCTCATCGCGTCATGGAGACGGTAATCCGTACGTACGCACGAGTGATGATATCATTCCCATTATTATTGAATGGAATTGGAGTGGATGATATAATATCTCAGAATCGGTATCATGTTATAATAACCATATATAGTTATTATTTACACCATTATACCCATCCAAGTACGGTGGTGGTGGAAAAAAAATATTACACCACAGTGTAAAGACGGTATTCTGTACGTACGCACACGTGGTGATTTCGTTTTCCGTAGGATGGATAGATGGTGAAATGGGGTTGTTTAATTTTTATAAAAACATATCAGTATATTATTTATACTAATGTTATTACTTTATAATGAAACAACTAAAGAATAGGAAGTATAAGAATAATGAAACTTGAAAGAATGGTATAAGAGATTACCGCTTCTTTGATGCGCCTCCTCTTAACCTCCTCTTAGAGCACTAAAGTTGGTATTTGTTGAAGACCAGAACCTCCAGTAGGTTTCTATGGAAGTGTAGAAGTTAAATGGGTAGGGTTTGGCCGAGATTAAAAGCTAAAATTTGTGTGAAGATGAGTGGGAGGAGGTTCCCTTTTATAAGTGGGATGAGGGGCACCTTAGAAAAAACATAAACTATCATTTTATAATAAATTCATATTCAGATTATAATGGTTCCAAAGTGACTTATTAAGAGGCTAGGGTGTGTATGGGTCTAAATACTATAAAAACAATAGGGTTTAGACATGTTTAGGTTACCATTTTAACCTTATCATTAAGATTTGACTCTATGTTAAATAATTTAACTTTTACCATGTCTTCTTGTATTCTTACACTATATGGTTAATAAACATACTATAAACTGCCAATATAACCCCAATTGGTTCATTAATGTAATATATATTATTATATAAGTATTTTTGATGATCCTTAGATTTTTAGGACCATTACATCAATTAATAATATAATATTTGTTTTAAAAACTCTTTTTTGTCAATTTTGACACTATTTGATTTTTTTTTCTAAATTCATAAAAGGATTATTATTTCGAAAAAAAAAATCATCTAACCAATCCTAATATGTTATATTAACATATAAAATTAGTTTAATTCTTAAAAAGTCTCAAATTATATTTATTTGGGTATTTAAAATTCAAATTATGTTAATATTTCATTAATAATGTAATTACCGCATCATCATTGTTTCATCAATAAATTAAATTATTTAATGTGTCAAAAAATATAAATAAAATAACATTATTTAGGAAATAAGTTTATCTTTATAATTAATATTTATAGTCTAATTTATGTTTTTTATAATCCAATATTTAAAATGTTTTAGTTATTTAACGTTGATTTTATCTATTTTAACTCTTCTTTAAATAAAAATAATAATAAATGTCCTAATCTAATCCAAGTGGACCTAAAGCGTAATATTTTATTCCTAAGGTTTTTTTGGTTGAATTAAACTTATCCAATAGAATTAGGACATGTGTTTGGATAATAATAATATCATTTTTACCCTTAATTACCCTATTTATTTTTAACAGTGGTAAATACAAGTAAATAGTTACTATTCACCAAAAATTATTTTTATCTTATTGAACCACATTTTAATCCTTGATATTAACCGTGTAACTCAGATTTTCTTAATTTCACTCACATATGTAGTAAAATTATGTTTTATGTAAATTTTCAAATTCTCCTAGGAGGTGGGTAAAAGACGGTGACAAGTTCAATAAAAATTTTATCTTTCAAAAATTATTATAAATTGGCTACAATTAATTAAATAGATATTATAATGGTATTATGTATAAATTTTGACCTAAAATAAATTTAAATAAAATAAATAATTATTTAAATAAAAATTCGGTTTTAAACTATAACTCAATATTTATCACTATTTATCAAAAATTGAATGTTTTCAGAAAAATATCAAAAAATCACCCTATGCTAATTTCAATATTCCGAATCCAAAAATTAAGTCTATTTTGAAAGATAAAATTTATAAAATTTTAAAAAGTGGGTATTACTATTAATAACTACTAGTTTATATAATATTTTTATAACATATCGTATTTTAGTGAAACCCGGTATTGCGTATTTTGCACGCTATCAAGGAAGGTCGTGATTGCGTGTAATGCATGACAAGTCAGGGATGTGTGTAGTGAAAGCTCCCTTTAGTGATGCGTATATCATAATCAATACTTATTTCATTTATACATTAAACAAAATCAATACTTAATGTTGCGTAGAATATTTCCCACAAAAAGAACATGAAATTGTGTATAACATGAGCCAAGAATAGTGTTGTGTATACTGCAAGCTAATATGGTGTTGTGTTTATTACAATCTAATCATGGTGTAGTGTACAATAGAAGACAACAAAGAAATTAAAAAGAATATATCTCATAAAATATCAGTGTGTTACTCATAATAACATGTGAGTACATTCATCATGTATAGTAACACCTTGAATTACCATAAAAAATTATTGATTACACTCACGCTTCTTTATTCCTTATTGACTACTAAATATATTCCTTATTTCCAATGTATTTTAATACTCCAAAAATGATAGAATAAACAAACCATTAATCAGTTTAAAGGTAGTCAACAGTATCCAATATAATTTATCCAAATCCACCACCTCTTATTCCAAAATCACGACCTCAGTTTCATGACCATATTAAGGTTTATCTTACCTTCATCCATGTATTTCCCAAAAAATTTAACTTGTTGTTGAGTCAATTCTCTTAGTACCATATAATATCAAATCCTCAATGTAATAGTACGGATGTACAATCCTTATTTATTTCCATAATTAATATAACCAGTACATCATTGATTCGAAACTCAAATGAAATAATTCATTAAAAAAATATAATAACACTAATTATTCATCATCATTTGTGGTAGTATCATAAATTTATTAATATCCAATAGTATCATTTGCGGTATACTCTGATGATTGGGACCTTTGTTCATGTAGTGTCCCAACTCCTTGCAGATGAAGCATTGTACATTTGAAACTTCTTTCTTACCCTTGAAATCACATACTTTGTGTCCCTCTTCTCTACCCTTATAAACAACTCTCATTCCGTTCAAGAAATTACCAAGGTGAATCTTTCCAATGTTTTCACATAATGTAAAATCCTTCTTTTCCTTCTTCCCTTTAACCATCTTTCTCTCTACTGCCCTTTTCTTTTCTGGATTCCATTCCAAGCCATAGGACTCCAAGAATTATTTACTTATCTTATTAACACATGATACTATTTATCCATATAATAAAAAATACATGGGAGACTATTTCCCCTTTAAATGTTATCTTAAGATCATGAAAGAAATGATCCTTTTTTTCATTGGATCATGCGTATTTCTGGAGTTCTCATTCCTTCTACTGGGAACCATTTCTAAACAATGTCATACACTAGGTTAGTTTATAAATCACAATTCATAATTCCAAACTTTTAACATACCTAACATAAATTGAACAGGTTATACATACAATACATAATTATAAAAATGTTTTCATTAAGAATGTATTTACTCATAAATCCATTATAATGGTTTGTAATGAAAATTTAAATTTTTCCTAAGCATATCCCCTAGGAGTGTTGTAACCAAGAATACAACAAGGGCCGTTTTGGTGTACCAGGATACCATGAGTCAAGCACAAAACTCCTTTTCAGAGTTTTCACTCCTAGGTACAGTTGTGCCAGACCGCCTCTGCCTTCTCGTATCCAGATATGGATGTACTGCTTGGAAAATTCACCAAATCTCTACATTACCAAAATTAAATGAAGTTATTCTATACTAAACCTCAATGTATATATTAGGGTAATGTTCTCTAATCATATTTTTTCTAAATCTAGTTTTCATGGATTGTATTAAAATTTATCTGATACCAACTGTAACACCCCGACCCTAGTTAGCCAGAGTCAGTGCATTTTTAAATAACAATGGCATGATCACAAGTTGTCATGTCTCAAAATACCGATTAGTTTAGTAGCCTTATAAGTACTAGATAAATACATAATGTTTACATTACATCATGAAATAAAACAACAACAAAAACAACATTTTTCCCCTTTGAACACACTTATATCCCATAACATATCACAACAAGTCAACCACAAAATATGTAAGAACATGGTTCTTACTTTTGAGGTACATGATTCTTCTTTTCTCTTTTCCTTAAGTGTTTTTTAGAAAATAAGGAAAATGGGGAAAAATCCCAAATTTTGGAAGTACACACTGTGTACTTTTGGCCATGTGGGATGAGTACACAAGGTGTGTAGCCATGTCGGTGATGAAGGGTGTAAAAACAGACTACATGCCGGGTAGTGGTTTTTTACACGCCGTGTAGTCAGTCAGCAGATGAAACTATAAGGCGGTGGAAGCAGTCGCCAGCTGGGCGACATTACACGCTGTGTAGTTAGAAATACATGTCATGTACTCATCTCAACAGATGAACAGTTTGGTGGTGCGGCTAGAGGAACAGTTAAATAAAGGAAGTACATGTCGTTTAGTCAAAAGTACACACTGTATACTTTGTTTTTTTCCTTAAAATGGGCAGTATCTAACCCTATTCATAGGGAAGGCTTAGAACCGGATGGGATCTCGGGAGGGGAAGATTGAATCTTCATGGATCTCCAGATCGAGCATCGGGAATCCGTTTCCACCTCGGATGATCATGTTAGGACTGCACGGGTAATCCCTCCCATCTCCTTGCGTAGTTCTTTCCAATTCTTCCTCAAATTGAAGTTATTTGAGTTTTAATGGGTTTTCTTTAATGTTAGATCTACGCCGTTCTTGGACTTTTTAGAAGGCATCGTTCGGGTATACTGTTCTTCGGTGTTTAAGGTAGGTGGCTTAGTTTTTAAATTTCCAACTGTCATGTGTTTTATATACCATTGCGCTTCGATCCCATGTTGGGGTGTCGTGTGGCTGAGGACTTGGCTATTTTCAATACCTAGAAATGTATATGTAATTAATGTGATAATAAACTGATGTTTGGGATCACTGCTTGGATCGAAGACCACCCCGGGGGTGCGTTCCTCTGTTTAGCAGTTTGGCCAGGATACCCTCAGGCATGTCATGTTATATTGAGCATTACTTTTTCCTTGAGAGGAATTGTATTTAAATTTCTTGTTTAAGATTTGGTCTCGGCCTAGTTACTTGTGCCTAAGGGTGGTGGTTTACTGTATTAGCCTAAGGGCATGACTGTATTAGCCAGAGGGCGACGTTCTATTTCTCCTGAGGGAAATCTTTCGTATGCCTGAGGGCAGTGACTTCTGTGCCTGAGGGCGACACTTCGTATGCCTGAGGGCAATATCTGTTACTCCTAAGGGCAATGCCTGAGAGTAATATTATGTTTACCTCAGGGTAAGGGTTTGCGTGTCTGAGGACACTGACTGGTTACATAGAAATTCATTGTGGTGTTTTCTTAAAAATAAATGTCTTAATGAATAAAATAATGACAATATAACTTGTAAGTTAGTTACTTTTGAGTACTTCTTAGTTTATTGCATTTACTTTTGCACACTATTGTTTCATGTTTACACACAATTGGACATGGGCCTTTGGTGGGTGCCTACTAGGATTTATTTCTCACACCCTGTTTGGGACATGGTTTTCGGCCCAACCAGATTCTGTTTCTGCAGGTGTAGATAAGTGAAAGGGTCCTTATAAAAGTACTTGATTACTGCTGAGGAGCAGGGGAGCATGGCACCGGGCATAGGCTTGCGATGCAACCGGCTATTTTGTTTTTCTTGGTTGTACTCTGCATTTTATTGTACATCTATGTAACATGTTCTGGATTTTTTCTTAGAACTTCAGACATGTTGCATCATATCTCTAAACCTGGTTGGATATCTTTTACTACGGTAGTTATAATAATGTGTATGGTTAATTTCTTCTGCTGTTTTGGTATGATTTTATTTTATTCCCCTATGCTACACTTTGAAAAATGAGGGCATAGTTTACCCAGTATCAGACCTGGGCCCTCGCTGCTAGTCGGCAGCCTCTGGCATTTGGGAGAATGCGCTTGAGGTCATGTGGCGAACCGGGTTCAGGGCACCCGTTGAGTGGAACCCGGATCCGGGACATTAAAAAGTGGTATCAGAGGAGTTCTTTTCTTTGACTTACCATTTGGAGCCTTAGTCAGGGATAGGACGGAAACAGTAATTGGTAATATGTTGTGCACAGGCGTAGCTAACCCCTCTACAGGGAAAAGCCAGTCTACCTCATATTTTTTTCAATTCTTCTGATTTTGAAAATTTTACAATTGATTTTTTTTTCACCGTTGTGTGACTCACATGTGATTGTGCTGTTATATTTTATCCATGGGTTCTATTTAGTTGCAACCCGATGAGATGAGGGTATTCCATCTCAGGCAACAATTATGCACATGCTAGGGATCACATGTCATGCATAGTTTCCATACCATGTAGGTGAATTAGAATTTCATGTTGTTGTGATAGTCATTTTTCTAGGAAAATCATGTTGTTGTGATTGCTGCTTTGATAAATACCTGCTATGTGATAGGGTATTTTTCTGTGAGCTTGTTGAAAGAATGGACTCCGAACTTTGGTTTTTCGAGAGTATGGGCCCTCATTGACCATAATTTGGTGGAATATTAGCTATTTATTTTGTTATAACACAGATATGATGTCAATCATTGATTCATCGGGAGTATGGGCCCTCACGGGTCAGAATTTGACACTTAGGTGTTGTTTTTTGGTATTTTTTGGGTTTCAGAGATGTTTCTGAGGCATACTCTTCGGAAATCCCAGTGTACACACCGTGTAGTACCTTAAACACGCTGTGTATGGCCTTTTGTTCAGGAAGAAAACGAAAAAAAATTAGGTACATGCTGTGTACCTTGAGTACACTCCGTGTAGTCTCTTCCCGTGTCACAAACCGTGTGGGCGGTGTCACAGTGAAGGGAAGAGCATGGGGCGAACACGCCATGTAGCTTCTGTACACCTCGTGTAGTATTGTCCTGGAGTCTGGCCGTGTAACAAACAACATGAACGGAGGACACCTTATGACATACATGCCATGTCCATTATGGAACATGCCGTGTAGTCTGACCTGGGGACCCGACCGTGTAACTAACAACACGGGTGGGTGCAATCCTTTCGTGTATACAAATTTTAGTTTGAGCCATGTGTCCGGCCATGTATCTAACAACATGGGTCGACAAAGCTCTTCTAGTAAACGCCGTGTAGCTCTGGGACATGCCGTGTAGTCTTGTCCGAGGATAGAATGTGTGGACTTAGCTGTGTGGCTGGGAAGACGGGGTGGTGTACACGCTGTTGTGGGTGTCACATTCCATGTATTTTTAGCTGAGTATTTGGCCATGTCACAAATGAAACGGGCAGTTGGAAATTACACCATACACACCATGTAGTCAGTATACACGCCATGTAGTTTTGTTCAAACAGGAGTTGTGTGGCTTAGCCATGTAGGAGGACCCGGGCAGGGGAAGAGAAGTCAGGTATACTCCATGTAGTCAGTATACACGCCGTGTAGTCTTGTTTTGAAAATCTTGAAATGCCTTCTCCCTCTTGTTCCCTTTGTGGTTCCTTCGCTTTCAGCCTTGATAATCTTGAATCTAATGCGTGTTTTTGACCTAGTAGTGTCATGCCGCTTAGACGTTCATGCGTTGTTCACCAGGAGAGTGGCAACGATTATACTCCCGAGATGGTGGGCTATGGGCTACTAGTGGACCCTCCAGCAGAGCTAGATGTGACGCCAGCTGTTATACTGGACATAGGCATGGAGGCACAGTTTCGGGAAGGCTTTATGCGGTTCATTCAAACCATTCAGGGAGCACCGTCGACTGCCACATCTATGGCTGAGCTGACTCGTATATTCCAGCAGCAGCATCCACCTACATTTTTAGGGGATGGAGGACCATAGGATACGGAGTCTTGGGTGGGGTCTATGTAGACTATTTTCAAACATCTCGAGACACCTTCAGGGTGGAGGGTTAAACTCACAACTTATATGCTGCGTGATTCCTATAAGAGGTGGTGGAATGTTACCACCTAGTCAGAGCATCACAGAGACATGGCATGGGAGGATTTTCAGGTAGTCTTCTATGAATTCTTCTTTCCAGAGATGCTGAGGGTAGATAGGGCTCGAGATTTCATGAATCTGTAGTAGGGCTCTATGTCGGTGATGGATTATTCTACTCGTTTTACCGAGCTTCTGAGTTTTGCACCTGTTCTGGTGGGTGATGAGAAATTGAGAGCCCGACGCTTTGAATATGGTCTTTAGTATGACATCCAAGCGCTGGTGAATGTTATTAGGTTTCCTTCAGTACATGATATTGTGAACCAGGAGCTGATTATAGAGAGGAACCTTTGGAAAGCTAGTGGTGTAAGCCAGGGCGGTTCCACAACAGTTATTGCTACTATTTCTACCGGGAATAGGAAGCGATAGATGGAATTTTATCAGGGTGGCAGTACCAGCCATATGATTTCTCCAGGTGGCCCAGTCAGGTTCTACAATTGTGGTAAAGAGGGGCATAAGAGACCACAGTGTCCACGTGATCCAATGGAGTGCTGAGCTTGCGGCAAGATGGGTCATCTGCAACACTTTTGTAGGGCGTTTCCACCAGTGGATAGTGAGAGGGGTTCTGTGCAGACTCCATGTATGGGAGCAGAAGCAGTATCTTCTTACCAGACGGGGAATTGGAATACATCAGGGCGTGCAAGCCGAGATGGTGGTCATGACCATGCCATCCAGACACCAGGATCTCAGAGGAAGCAGGGCGGGACTGCTCTGGGTAATCAGGCTGTGTCACAGGGTCGTGGCACTGTGTAGGCATATGCAGTGCAACAGACCCAACATGAGTAGGATCCTGGACCTTCTACTTTTAGAGGTAATATTATAGTAGCTTCTGTCTTATCTTCAGTACTTTTTGATATGA
The DNA here is from genome assembly GCA_963277665.1 of Viscum album. Classification (NCBI taxonomy): domain Eukaryota; kingdom Viridiplantae; phylum Streptophyta; class Magnoliopsida; order Santalales; family Viscaceae; genus Viscum; species Viscum album. The sequence continues at coordinate 1,296,748,071 of OY728136.1, forward strand.
GTGCTACACATAGTTTCATATTTTTACCCATTGTGGAGTGCCTCGGGCTCTGTGTTTCTTCTTCTTCTGTTCTTATGACGCTAGACACTCTATTGGGAACTAGAACGACATGTGTGCATCAGTGCAAGGAGTGCCCCCTTTAGGTTGGTGGGTGTCAATTTCTATGGGACCTCTTTTTCCTAGAGATAGCAACTTATGAAGTCATTCTTGGGATGGTCTAGTTTGTTCCCTTTCGATCCTTTGTAGATTTCTATCGTCGCAGGGTGAGTTTCACGTCACCATAGGGCCGAGAGTATCTATAAAAGGGAGAATGGGATGTTCAGGCGAGTCATGATGGACTAGAGAATCATGGGCGAGGTGGAGTCATAGCCCAGATTGCGAGTTTATATCTGGATGATCAGGGGACTTGTCAAAAGGATTTCCCTCCAGTGGTTGATCATTTCAGGGTTGTCTTCCCGGATGACATTTCAGGTCTACCTTGAGAGCGAGTGGTGGATTTCTCTATCGAGCTCCTACTAGGGGTAGCACCGGTGTCCATTTCTCCTTATAGGATGGACACACCTGAGTTGAAGGAGCTCAAGAGATAGTTAGAGGAGTTACAGACAAAGGGTTTCATTTAACCTAGTACTTCTCCTTGGGGTTCTCCGGTCCTTTTTGCGAAGAAGGCGGATAGTACCCTCAGACTCTGTGTTGATTATAGAAAGTTGAACCAGTTGACGGTCAAGAACCGATATCCCTTGCTGAGGATTGGTGATATTTTTGATCAACTTTGTGGAGAACAAGTGTTCTCGAAGATTGACTTGAGATCAGGATATCATTAGCTGCGCATGACACCTTTGGATATACCGCTTACAAATTTTCGTAGGAGATATGGTCTGTACGAGTACTTGGTTTTTCCGTTCAGACTCACGAATGCGCCAGCAGTTTTCATGGCTCTGATGAATTGTGTGTTCCATATGTATCTGGATTCTTTTGTGGCAGTATCGGTGGACGATATCTTAGTGTACTCTCACACTCGACACGACCATGCCACTAATCAAGAGATCATATTGAGTACACTGAGAGAGCATCAGCTATATATTATGATCTCAAAGTTCTACTTTTGGATGGACCAGATTCACTTCCTTGGTCATATCATCTCAGAGGAAGGAGTTGCAGTAGACCCAGAGTAGGTTAGAGCAGTAGTTTCCTAGGAACAGTCTAAGAACGTGTTTGAAATACAGAGTTTCTTAGGGATTCCTGGTTACTACAGATGCTTCATACAAGACTTCTCCCACTTAGCAGCGCTGTTGACGGGTCTAACTAAGAAGGTTGTGAAGTTCGTTTGGTCGGAAGCTTATGAGACAACCTTTCAGGACCTGAAAGGATGGTTGACATCAGCACTAGTCCTGATACTTCGAGAGAAAGGGAAGAGTTATATAGTTTACTGTGATGCATCAGGTATTGGACTGGGAGCAGTGTTGATGCAGGGCGACCGAGTTTTTGCATACGGGTCTCGACAATTGAGGCCACATTAGAGGAATTACCCAACGCATGATCTCGAGTTGGCTGTAGTTGTGCATGTGTTGCACTGTTGGAGACATTATCTATTGGGATAACGTTTTGTGGTTTTCACCGACCATAAAAGTCTCAAGTATATCTTTACTCAGCATGACTTGAATCTGAGGCATCGATGGTGGGTTGAATACCTTTAGTCCTTCGATTTTGAGTTTGTCTATACACTTGGTATGTGCAATGTAGTAGTTGATGCACTGAGGAGGTGGACTCAGATACAGGCAGTGCAGGAGGCCAGTGATGAGTGACAGCTCATGGCCTTCTTCTCTGTGATGGATTTGGAGGTGCATGCCAGTAAGGAGAATACCTATATTTCATTTTTAGCTGTGACTTATACCCTCATGGATAGAGTGAGGATGACACAACTATCTGATTTAGAAGGTCTGGTTCTATGGGAGTCGGTGGCAAGGGAGGACCCTCCTCTTGGTCGGACAATAGGTGATGATGAAATTCTGTGTTTCCATGGACCAGTGTGGGTTCCAGGGGATATACATGAGGAGCTGATGTGGGAGTTTCATTCTTCAGCTTGGGAAGTTCATCCCGGGGTTACCATGATGTACCATGACTTGAGACGTCAGTACAGGTGGCCGGGTATGAACAGAGAGATAGCTGGTTTTGTTACGAGGTGTTCCACTTGTCAGCAGGTGAAGGTGGAGCATCATAGGCTAGCCTGACTATTACAGAAGTTACCCATCTCGGAGTGGAAATAGGATGTTGTCGTGATAGATTTCGTGACTGGATTTCCAAGGTCACCTCGAGGCAATGATGTCGTGTGGGTTGTTGTGGACAGACTCATGAAGGTAGCTCACTTTTTGCCGATCAAGGAGACCTTCAATATTGACGAGCTCAGGAAGTTGTATATCCGAGAGATCGTACGTCTTCATGGGGTCCCTTGTTATATCATTTCAGATATGGACACCCATTTTACGCCTCGTTTCTGGCAGTGTTTTAAGAGGGCACTGGGTACACAGGTGCTTCTGAGCATAGCTTACCACCCTCAGACCGATGGACAGTCAGACCGTACGATACAGGTGCTTAAGGACATGGTACGTGCATGCATCCTGGACTTTGGGGGCTCTTGGGATAAGCACATACCCCTAGTCGAGTTTTCCTATAATAACAGTTTTCAGGAGACTGTTCAGATGACACCATAAAAGGCTTTATATGGTAGGCCATTCCGTTCATCTTTGTGTCGGTCAGAGGCAGGTGAGGCAGCATTACTAGGACCACATCTCATGTAGGAGACTTCTGAGCAGGTCCATTTGATTCAGAAGCGGATGGCTACCGCACAGTCTTGTCATAAATCTTATGCTGATTGCCGCAGATGACCTTTGGAGTTCATGGTCGGGGATCAGGTTTTCTTGCGTGTTTCGCTGAGGCTGGGACACAAATGAATCATGAGACAGGGTAAACATTCACTGAGGTATGTGGGGACATTTGAGATTCTGGAGAGAGTCGGGCTGGTCGCCTATCAGGTGCAGTTACTACAGAGGTACCAGGCCATGTACGATGTCTTCCATGTATCTCAGTTGCACCACTATCATTCAGACCTATCTCACATCTTTCATCAAGAGGAGGATGAGCTTCAGATAAATGCGTCCTTTGAGGAGCATCTGATTCGTATCATTTATAGGAGCACAAAGGTTCTCCTAGTCCAGTCAGTTCCTGTCGTATGGGTGCTATTGCAGCATGGCGAGGTGCAGGACGAAACCTGGGAGCGGAAAACCGACATACGTGCTCAGTGGCCAGAGCTGTTCTAAGATTTATCTTCGCCACCATTGTAAGGTCAATTCAGGGATGAATTTCTTTAAGGTGGGAAGTTTGTAAGAACCCGGTTCTTACTTTTGAGGTACGATTTTCTTCTTTTCTCTTTTCCTTATTTTTTTTGAGAAAATAAAGAAAATGGGGAAAATCCGAAATTTTGGAAGTACACGCCGTGTAATTTCCCAAACGTCGTGTACCTTTGGCTATGTGGGATGAGTACATAGTGTGTGTATACATGTCGGTGATGAAAGGTGTAAAAACTGACTACATGCTGTGTAGTGGAATTTTACACACCGTGTAGTCAGTCGGCAGGCAAAACAGTAAGGCGGTGGAAGCAGCCACCAGCTGGGCGACAGTACACGCCGTGTAGTCAGAAATACATGTCGTGTACTCATGTCGACAGATGAACAGTTTGGAGGTGCCTCCATATGAACAGTTAAATGAAGGAAGTAAACACCATGTAGTCAAAATTACACTCTTTATACATTGTTTTTTTCACTTAAAATGGGTAGTAGCCAACCCTGTTCATAGGGAAGGATTAAAACTGTATGGTATCTCGGGAGGGGATGGTCGAATCTTCGTGGATCTCTAGATCGTGCATCGGGAATCTGTTTCCGCCTCAGACGATCATGTTGGGACCGCACGGGTAAGCTCTCCCTTCTCCTTGCGTAGTTCTTTCCAATTCTTCCTAAAATGGAAGTTATTTGAGTTTGAACGGGTTTTCTTCTATGTTAGATCTACATCGTTCTTTGACGTTTCAGAAGGCTTCATTCGAGTATATTGTTCTTTGGTGTTTAAGGTTGGTGGCTTAGTGTTTAAATTTCCAACTATCATGTGTTTTGAGTTCCGTTGAGCTACGAGCCCATGTTGGGGTGTCGTGTGGATGAGGCATCGACTATTTTAAATACCTAGAAATGTATAGATAATTAATGTGATAAAAAACTGCTATTTGGGATCACTGTGTATATCCAGGACCACCCCGGGGGTGAGTTCCTCTGTTTAGCCGTTAGGCCAGGATACCCGAGGGTATGCTGTGTTATATTGAGCATTACTTTTTCCGTGAGAGAAATTGTATTTAAATTGCATGTTTAAGCTTTGGGATTGGCCTGGTTACTTGTTCCTGAGGGAGGTGGTTTACTGTATTAGCTTGAGGGAATGACTATATTAGCTTGAGGGCAACATTCTATTTCTCCTGAGGGCAACCTTTAGTATGTCTAAGGGCAGTGCCTTCTCTACTTATGGGAGACACTTCGTACGCCTCCGGGCAATATCTGTTACGCCTGAGGGAAATTCTTGAGGGTGAGATTCTGTTTACCTGAGGGTAAGGGTTTGCGTGTCTGAGGACACTGACTGGTTACATAGAAATTCACTGTAGTGGTTTCTTAAAAATAAATTCTTGAATGAATAAAAAAAATGACAACATAACTGGTAAGTTAGTTACTTTTGAGTACTGCTTAGTTTATTTCATTTACTTTTGCACACTGTTGTTGCATGTTTACACACAGTTGGACACGAGCCTTTGGTGGGTGCCTACTAGGATTTATTTCTCACACCCTGTTTGTTTCATGCTTTTAGGCACAAACATATTACGTTTCTACAGGTGTAGATAAGGGAAAGGACCCTTATACAAGTACATGATTTCTTCTGAGTAGTAGGGGAGCATGGGACCGGGCTTAGGCTCGCAATGTTACCGGCTGTTTTGTTTTGCATTGTTGTACTCTGCATTGTATTGTACTGCTATGTAACATGTTCTGGCTATTTTCTTAGAACTTGAGACATGTTGCATCATATCTATAAAACTAGCTGGTTATCTTTTATTGCGGTTGTTATAATAATGTGTATGGTTAATTGCTTCTGATGTGGTTTTATGCTTTTATTTTATTCCACTGCGCTACACTTTGACAAATGAGGGCATAGTTTCCCCACTATCAGCCATGGGCCCTCGCTGCTAGTCGGCAGCCCTAGAGTTTTGGGAAATGCGCTTGAGGTCATGTGGTGAACCGGGTTTGGGGCACCCGTTGAGTGGAACCCAGATCCGGGATGTTACAAAATACTTCCTCAAAACCTGGGAAAAATAAAATAAACATAAGAGGTGAGCTCAGATGCTCAGTAAGGATAACAATACGGCATAAATATTCATAAATAAGAATAAATATTTAAGGCAATGTATAAGATTAAAATGATCCTTTTTAAACTTAGGCTTTAGCATAATATGGAAAATATGAATCAAAATAATGCGATTTGCTTATTCACATGGATATTCTACTAGTCGAATAATAAAATGTAATATCAATAGCTAATTTCATAATGATGGAATTCATAATGCCAGACATCAAAACCATATATTTAAGGCCTTGTGCCAAGACTACAAATAATATTTTGTCAATGCCTTGTGTCAAGATACTAGTTTGTCTTTTGAGACCTATCGATGCATCATAGAGCTATAGTGGGCTCTACCCATCACTTACTAAGTCCATTACATTCCTCATATGAAAAAGATAAAACATAACATGGACATTATTATTAAAACATGCATAAAAAATGTTAATAATTTAACCATACACCATGAATGGTATAAAAATAACACATCCAGAGTAAAAAATATCACAAGACCATTAATACAATATGGAAGATTTGTATCATAATAAATCAAATTCAAACAAGTGTAAAATCCATCAATGGATGTTGACATTGATGAGATCAAAACTATTTGAGAGAAATATCTCTTTCTAATTTGAAATCATTTAAAAGTCACATAATTATAAAAGAAAACATTTGTTTTGAAAATATTATTATAATATTATAAGGGAAGCTTTGAAGGTGTTATAATTGCAGAATATAGTTGTACCCTCCATATAAGTTAAAAAAACATTCTTACCTTAATTTGTCAAAAATGTCATAATGTAACTTGTTTGGAAAACAACAGAAAGATTCCTTTCAAGACATATTATAAAAATTAAAAAAAATGTTATAATTGAATTTAACCCATAGTCTATTAAAAAGTAAAAATGTTTTTGAAATACATTTTAAGGAAAACCCGGATGTGGATGATAAAGAGGTCCTAGTAGATACATACATATGAACAACCTCGGATAATAATGAGATTTTAAAATTAACCCCAACTGTATAAATTTCCTTGGTTGAGGGTACATTAAAATCATGTATAATAGTTAAATCATTATTATTAAATTATTCATGAATCATATACATAAATATGCTATCATATATGATTTTCTAATATTTCATTGTTAATAATATTTTAATAGTATCATCATTTAGGGTGTTAACTAATTCATTTTCCTTGATATGTTTTGTTAGGTAAGTCGTGTTTGTTAAGGATATGATTTTTTTATTCATATCCAGAATGATATTATGATAATAAAAATTATTTTTTAATCATTAAATGAAATTTATTCTTGAATGGTTGTGATGGGGAATGAATCTCATCGCGTTATTGGAGACGGTAATCCATACGTACAGATGAGCGACAATACCATTCTATTGACGGTGGAATCGTATGTAATTGGATGGTATATAATATATAAATAATAATTAACATGTTATATTTATTATTTACATCAATTATACTCTTTATTATAGCTATCCAAAAAAAATATGTGTTGAATAACAAACTACATCACGACGTGGAGGCAGAAAGCCATACGTATGCATGCACGGTGAATTTGTCATTCATAAGAAGGATAGAATAATGAATATGGTTTTAATGTATTTATAATAACATCAATGTATGTAGAAGGTACTGGAGTTATTTTTTTGTATGGAAACAACAAAGAAAGGGTAAGTGGAAGAAGGAATGAACATCGAAATTGGAGATAAAATTATTACATCTTCTTCAGGTGCTTTCTATTGATTTGATCAAAAGGGCTCCATATGTTGTCTTATGATCAAAGTAATGCCTATATATTGAAGTGAAGGTAGTTGGGAGAATATTTGATCAGTGTTTTTCCAAGCCAAATGTCCTTGGAGGTATGATTCTGATAGAAGGTAATTAAAATTTAATAAGAGAGGTGAGGGTCACTTTAGGAAAAGTTTGAAATATTAATTTATTATAACATATTATTTGGTTTATAATGGAATCAAACGGAATTTTTTTGAGGCTAAGGCGGGGATGGGTTGAGAACCTCTCAGTAAATGGTTTTATATAGGTTTAGTTCACCATATTTCCCTTATCGTTTTGATTTAACTCATAGTTAAATAGTTTAACTTTTACCACGTATTTTTGTATTATTATAATAAAGGGTTAATAAAAATACAGTTAAAACGCCATGAGAACCCCAAGTGGTTAATTATTGATATATATATATATTATTATTATTATTTAATTCATTTGGACGAACCTTAGATTTTTAGAAATATTATATCAATTAATTATATAGTATTTCTTTTAGATACTCCTTTATGTCAATCTTGACACAATTCGGTATTTTGTTTTTTGTTAAAGTCATAACAACATGATTACATCGAAAAAAAGTCATTTAATCAACACAAACATGTCATACTAACCTATAAAATTAGTGAAATTCATTAAAAGTATAAAAATACATTTATTTGGATATTTATATTATCAATTATTTTTATAATTCATTAATAAGGTAATTACTGCAACATTATTGTGGCATAAATAAATTTAATTAATTAATATCTAAAAATAATAAATAAAATACCATTATATATGAAATAGTTTTATCTTTATAGTGAATATTTATAGTTGAATTTATCTTATGTGTAATTTTATATTAAAAATGGTTTAGTTATTAAACATTGAATTTAACACTCTTAACTCTTCTTTAAATAAAATATAATAAATGTCCTAATCTTATCGAGGTGGATCAAAGAGGACCATTTTTAATTCCTAAGGATGATTTTGGTCAAAATACACATATCCAATATATTTAAGACATGTGTTAGGTATGTATATTATCATTTTTACCTTTAATTACCCGATTTACTTTAAACTGTGGTAAATAAAAGTCAAAAGTTACTATTCACCAAAAAATATTTTCATCATATTGAACCACACATTACATACTGATATCAATCGTGTGTCTTGGATTTTTTAAATTCAATTCATATAAGTGGTAAAATTAAACGTTATGCAAATTTGAAAATGTGCCTACTAGGTGGATAAAAGATGGTAAAAAGCTCAATATAATTTTATATTTCAAAATATATTATAAAATTACTCCAATGAATTAAATTGAACATATATAGTTATTATGTATATATTTTTACCTAATATAAATTTTTATAAAATAACTAATTAGTTAAATAATAAATCGTCTTCAAACAATAACATAGTATTATTCACTATTCATCAAAAATTGAAAGTCTTCAGAAAAATACCAAAAATACACCCTAAGATTATTTTGATATTCGGAATCCAAAAAAGAAGTACATTTTAACAAATTCAAAACATATAAGTTTAACTAATTAATTTAAAATTAATTCCCATTTCCAAAACAAAAAACGAGTGTTTAGAAAGTAAAACCCATCAAAATATTGACTTCTGTTTATGTTAAATTTAAATGTGAAATTACTTATAATGATAAAAATTATATTAAATGATAAAAATATAATATAATTATACTTTTAAACCACTCAAATGAATAATTTAACACTAAAAATTATTTCGATTAAAAAAAATTCAATTAAAATTTCATATTTTTCACTATTCACCACAATATGAAAGTTATCAGAAAATAAAAAAAATTATCCAAACTAAAATTTTATGCCTTTATTTTAAATAAGAAGTTTATATTATGAAATTTAATATATAAAAGTGTCAAATATTTGATTTAAAAAGAATTCTCCCTTAAAAGGCAGTAAAATTTCATTTTTTGAAAAAATACTTCCTTTATCAGAATAATTGAATTTGTTCTTATATTTTGTCTACGAAATACATAATATAGATGTTAAAATTATATGGATTATATAAAATTCCAAATGCAGTTAGTAATATTCATAACCATTTTTTGGACGGCTATTTTGGTAAGTTGTGGTGCGCTCGAACTCAGTTTTGTGTATAGTGCATGCTATTTAATTACTTTAATGATATAACATAATATGAAATATTGGGGTGTTATAGTGTCTATCATTCCATGTCATACAAATTATAAAGCCTCTATATAATTATAGTATATGATCCATGCATGCTATAAAGCTAGGTTGGAGTACCAACTCTAGTATAGGATCCCAGGCCCAGGTGATCTCTTAATTGGGAAGAATATTGTCACCATTTATAGAGGATCTTGGACCCGTATAAGTGGGTGAAATAATAATCCTATTTAATTGTTTTGGTATATATTCCCTATTCCCTTCACATGAGGGCAGAAATATGAACCCTACTTGAGAGTGGTGAGAGATATCTACATCCTAATGTAACGTTGTGACTATTGAAGTTTGTTATCTAATAAAACATTCCTTGAACAACATGTCAAATCTTTATCATGAGATATCCAAGTTGAAGAGCTATTTTTTATTATGTCACCTTGTCCACATCAATGATATCGAAGGGAATGCCCCCATCACATTATATGCATAAAATCACTCAAAATGGACTATTGTGTGTCTAAATCAGTCCTATACAATAAGGAATGGCCTGAGGTTGAATATGAAAAAGGAGAATGATTTTTAAGATCTTATACATGGTGTATAAGACCCATATGGATACTAAACAAGTACCTCATATTCATGTGACATGAACTATAAAGGTAAAGGATATTTCTACATTGAAATCCATATAGATAATAAATATGAGGTACATGTTGAGTATCCATATAGTTCACAGGCATCAATGATATTTTTGGTATGGATACTAAACATATACCAAACACGTCATTGATCACATCATAGAATTCCAAATTAAACTTATCAGATTTCCAAGTAGCAAGATCCTTCAATCCCACTCTATATTTCTAGTCGTATCATGCCAACAAGGTAAATGTATTATTGTTTATAGCTAATGGATCATGGGTTATATTTTTTTATTCTCCATCCTCAATATCTCTTGGAATCCACCATCTGTATCATAATACTCAGTAGGTTTTGAAATCACTATCAAAGATAGCATGGTGGTGTTGTTGTTTATCATTAATGAAAGATGCTAAATATAACCATGGTCACCACAGTAACCTCTCTCAATTTCCCAATATCAAACCACTTCCCATCAGGTGGCCAAATTTTCTAAAAGTTGAATTGGATGATCTTGATCATTCAGATGACCCTGTTATGTTGTCTCCATGTCCCAAGATAAAACTGCTACTAATTATAAAAATTGAATCCTCTTGAGAAGTCGTCCCCCTCCATAACAAAAAATGGTTTACATATGGTGGTTACACCCTAAAAGATTCATTAGGTATGGCATACTGAGGTACATGCTCCACTATATTGTTTTATTCATTGATTCCCCATTACCACAATCAATTCAAACATCAGAAGGTAAACACTACCAACCAAGGGAAGTGGTTTACATTCTACCAACCCTTAGGTTAACCGTACAAGTCTGATTCCAGAGAACATCCAGTGAAACTGAATCACCAAATTGATTCCATCACCTACATGGAAGTGTGTGAGGCCAAAAATGTCATTCTAAGGTGAGAAACACCCCCTTCATTATGAAATGAAAAACATCCCCAAAACTATATTCTAAATCCCCTATTAAATTATTCATTCATAGAATCCTATATAATAAGAATCATCCACTAGGCCTCTATTATGCTACCTAGTCATACCAACTATCATGGATCCAATATTAGGAAGGAAAAATTTACTCCATAAATCTTAATTCAATATTATGAGTGTTTACTACAAATGTGGAACTTCTATAGAAAGGCAAGGAAAATACATTGGATTCCCAATATGAACCTATATGAAATAAGACTCAGAATGGTTCGTTCCATGTGTCCACAAATTCTATAGGGAACTCAACATCCCACAAAGTAATATTTGAAAATCTTCCTTGGAATGAAAATCAATGCATGTATAAGCCTTTTGACAAAGATCAATAATGGTTTCCCCTTATAAATCATTTGTAAATTAATCCACATTCAAATGAAGTGAGTTCTCATATATGAATATAGTATATAAATCCATACTAACCATTGTCTAGGCAGTAAATATTAACTACGAATGTGTTACCTAGCCTCTACCAACTGGAAGGGGTCTCTATTACTACTAAAAAAAGGACCAACCTAATTAATCGAATCACCAAAAACCACACAAAACTGAAAAAACATTGTCTATCCATACTGAAGTGGTAACTACTAAACCTATTATCTATCATGAAGAGGTATTTGAAAAGACTTATTTCTCCAATAAGGGTAGACTCACCTTACTAAAAAGGGTTGACTGAATGAATTTCACCATCATAGGAAACCCTATAGTTGATCAGTGTGTATAAAGGGGTTCCACTAGAATATCTAACACCCAAACATATGGTGCATAATGGTTAGATCATGTCATCATCAACTAATACGAGGTACTATTACAAATGGACATGAATCATACCTTGAACAGCAACCACCAACACTTGACTGGAGCTATCTATCACACACATCACCCTAAGATACATCTCCAAACACAACACACTAAATTGGAAATATCCAAATGTGATATTTGAGGAGAGGAACTATTAATAACTCAACCCCAGTATCTGAGGGTCGGGGGTTACATTATCACACTATCACTAGATACAATGTATCACATCCCGAATGAATTGATAGTGTAGTAGTCTTGGTAAAATAGATATATGCATGAATTTCATATGCATTATAAAAACATAAAATACAATAATTTTATATATTTGAGATCATCATTATTCCCTCTAGCATGTTTGTACATGTAAATCGTAGAACTTTCCTAGAATCCTAAGGAAAGGAGACACAAGTAAGGGGTCTCTAATACTCATCAAGGGAAAGAATAAATTACAATATATCAGTAATAAATAAGAGTAATCAATATGTAACGGTAAATAACTGAAATATATTCCATTTAAATAATAACTTGAGAAAATATAGAAGGAGTAAATGATAATCAAACAAATCCATATAAATAATCACTTGAGATTAAAACGTATACATGGATATTCTAACTTATTGAATAATCACATGGATATGAATAACTGATCTCATAATCAGTGAATGAATAATTCCAAACATCAAAAATGTATTGTCAGTACCGTTCACAATATAGTTTAAATCTATGATAAAACACCAATTTAATTTATCCAATTGATTTGATTGATGAGACCTATCGATGCATCAGAGGGATATCTATAATAATTCCTCACCCATTTCATACTAAATCTATTTAATTATTCATAGGAAAGGGGTGATTCACAATCAAGATAAACATTCATATTGAATAACTAACATAATAAATTTTAATACTTATCCAAATAAAACAAACAAATTCATAAACTATACAGAGTAATATGTTGAATGGAAATAAAATTGTACATCCTCATTCCAACATATCATAAACCATCAAAATAAAGAATAATGATGATATGAATACAAATTATTCTTATTTAATCATAAATAAAATAATGATTTACTATATTTCATGAATAAAATACTATAAAATGTCAATAAAAACATTCTTCAAGAAAATAACTGTTTCATTTTGAAAATGACCTTTTTAAACCTAAAAGTTCCCAAAAATAGTGTCTAAATATTTTTATTTGAAACAAATTTTCAATCTTATAAAATAGTATTAAAAAATTGATTTTTCATGATTGTGCGAAATTATATTCATTTCATATATTAAAAAAAATATTACTTCCAAATTTTCAATAAAAACTAACAGGCCTTATTTGGAAAAGTACATGAAGATTTATTTGAGAAATATTATATTTAAAAAGTTAAATCACTGGTAAAATTTATTTAATAAATCATTTCATGAATATTTAAAATATTTATGAAAATATTTTTAGAAAATACGATTTTGGAATAAAATGAATTTTTTATCCAAAAAAATGTATCATTTTCTTATAAACATTTCTTCAGTTATTTTAAGTACCAAATAGTGGTAAAATGGTAATATTACTTTATAATTTTATTAGTAATTATATGATAATGAAATATATTTTTTTATGATATAAATACAAAATAATTACCCCACGTGTGAGTTAAATAAAAACAATCCAGAGTAATGATGATATTGTGTAATAAACAATTACCACTTTGGTAACATTAGAATCATAAGCCCAACAAAATAATTAAATTAAAATTAAACATTAAATTTTATTAATATAGATATATTAATTTTATAATATATCAATATGGGATTTATATACACCACACCAAGGAATGAGTGATGAATTTGGTGTATGTATCACGGAAGTAAAAGTGTGATAAGAAACCTATACATCAGGTTTGACTTCATATGTGTATGAACATTCTATATAATAAATATTGTTTTATTATAATAATATTAAAGAACCATTATCATTTATTTCATATCATATATTATTTAATTAGAGTCTTTTATGACCCTTTTATTATCAATTCTTCATTAAAATCATTGTTTTATGTGATAATTGTTTCATTATTCATATATTTTTTGTTTCAGTAAATTTGGTCCTCTTACATTAATCAAGGTTCCATAATATCCAAAATTTTAATGATTATTTAAACATAATATATATCCATTATATATGTAATTATAGGGATCTATTAAAGTTATATATAGAAAATATATGACACCATTCATGGAGATAGTAAGCCATGGATAAAAATGAACAGTATTTCAATTTTTATCGATGGATTGAATGAAAGGAAAATAAATTTTAATTAAAACTTAAATTTTTATTATTATGTTCTATATATCATATTAATCAAATACAATTTCATTCCCATCTATGTCAAAATAAAATGAAAAATATTTTACATCGCTATGGGGAGGCGGTAGTCCACAGGTATGCAAGAGCGACATAATTATTTTCCAATGGATTAGAAGTAAATAATTTTGATGTGATTATATATTTATGTCAGTATTTTTATGTAATAAATATAACATATATTAACTAATATTAATCTAAATACTTTCCCTGTAAAACGTAAGATAAAAACAAATCACCTCTCTTCATGAGGTGATAGTCCGTTGTACACACATGCAACATTATCGTATCTCGCTCATAATGGAAAGTAAGAAGGTATATTTGAAATAATAATAAAATAGGTATAATAATGACATAAATATCATATAAATAATTTAAATTTATCAATATATTCATCTTTAGAATGTGGATAAAGTAAATGAATTACATTATTTTGGAGGCGGTAGTCCACCGTACAGAAGATCGATGGTTTCGTTTCCCATTTGATTAAAGTGGTGATGAATATTTGTTATTTAATTAACCTTAAAACATATAATGAAATAAGGAATACTAGTTTTATTATATTATAATATTTTATTATGTGGAAGATGAAATAAAACAAATATGCATGTTTAAGAATTTTTCCTCTTCCTTAGAGAGCCTCTTTAGGTTTATACCTAAATACTTCTTAGGAGGGATTCATAATAAAAAAATGTCCTACAATATTTGTTAATTTAATTAAGGAAGATATTTTGGTAGCTATTCTCAAATAATAATGATTTTTTACATGTAAATAGGGGAGGATATGGGTGGCCTTTTATAACTGTGGTGAGGACCCACATAGAATGTTTGAAAATATTAATAGATTCCCATGTTATTATAATTTAAAAAGCCTATAAAATGAGTCATTATATAACCTTATAGGTTATTATCTCTAAATATACCCATATAATGGGGTTTGGAATGAATTTAAATCCTTTTTAACTGTTATCTTTTTAGTTTAACCACTCGGTAAACCCATTTTATCCTTAACCATAGTAATTAATTTTTACTCTTTCCACCATTAATTATGGTTGAAAAATAATTTTACCATTTTAGATAATATAAATTATGTTTATTTCCAATATGTAATCCTGTTTTTCAAAATTAAATAGATATAATTTTTAGATGTCATTTTAAAATTGAACCCATAGACGCATCAAAAAAACTATTTTTCCAAAGAAAACCATTAAAAAGATTGAAAAGTTTTTATATCATAATTTAATATGATATTTATTAAATTAACATAAATTAGATATATTTTAATATAATTTATATAATTTTACAATAAAACTAATTTAAAATATAATTTATCCATATAAATAATTTATACGAAAAGAAAAGTTTCAATAAAAACAGTATTTTTCACTATTCATCAAAAAATTAATATTTTGAGTAAAATTAGTAAAATTCAACCAAATATAATTTTTAATTGTAGATTTAAAAAATTATTTTTATTTTTTTAGATAAATTTTATATAATTGGTAAAAATTAATTTAAATAATGTGCGCAAAGCATGACTAAATGACCTTTTAGAAAAACCTAGTTTTTCATAAAGCATTTCTTTTTATTTAAAATGGTTGTTATTTTATTTATAGAAAATATATATACATTTAATTTAATTTATAAATTTTTATGTCATATAATTTTGATAATCTTTTTAGTTATGTTCATACCCACCAACTTAACTGATAGGTTATAATTTTAGGGTTTAAATAATAATATTTTAATTGAGTATCACATTTTGTTTAAACTCAGTGTTGTGTGCATCAAAATATATCAAAGATATTGAATTAATTTAGAAATTAATATATCAAAAAAGTATAATGGTGTTAAATTAACTTCGAATATATTTTTTTTCATATATTCTATTGAACATAATGTTCCTCTTTTAAAATCTCGATGTGTTATATTTTACCTCTTTAAATAAATGGTGTCTTCACAATTTAATATTGATATTAGTAATCTAGGGTTTGACATTTCGAAATACCTTTATTAGAAAACCACATCATCAAAAGAGGTATTTAAAACATTCCCTTGAAAATACATAAATGTAATTATAGAGGTCATATAGAATAACGCATAACTAGATTTCTATGTAGAAGAACATTTGTGGGAATTAATGATATATACATATAAGAAAAGAATAAATAATTATAGATAGTGATAGATATCATTAATCAAATAAATTGTGTGATAAAAAGAATGTTAAAGAACAAAAAACCATATAATTTTGTCAGTATTGGATAATGATATTTCTCTAAAAGTGGAATATGATAGATTACCTAATTTCTCTCAAGACTGTCATGTTATAGGCCATGTCAAAGATAACTATTATAATAATGTTTAATGCACATTTTTTTATTAAAATGGAATCAATAGTCTTCATGTAGGAATTAATTGAGGAGGCATACAACTCGGAATAAACCAACTTTTTTGGTGGAAGAAAATTCCCTTCTCATATGGGTAAGAAGCATATTAGTGATGAAGCTTCACATATGGGGGAATATTTTTCTCAAGAATGGGAACAATAGACTCAAGTTGTTAAGGGTAATAAAAAAGGATTGATATGTCATTAAATAGTGAAATTTAGGCCCATATCAATTAGATCAGGGCTCAAGATGGCCCTGACATAGGTGCCTGAGCATGGAGAGCATGCCCAAGCAGATTAAGGAAGTCTTAAACCAAGAGTGACTTTGGAAATGGATTAGTGTCTATAGGACTCTTCTCCTACAACTGAGGAGAAGAAATATCTATGTGATGCTGAGAATCATTCAAGGATCTAATAGTAAATTACTAAATTATGGTAAACACAGTACATCCATGGAAGGTTGTATAATATAGAGGATTATTCAACAAAAAAACATATTATAGAAATGAATTTTATAAAGGAAATAAAGTTTTTGTTGATGATAAAGGTTTTCAACATGTTCCTCATAAGAAATATATCATAAGGAAAGACTAACCATTTCTAAATCCAACTATAGTTTCTATGTCTCATAGTTCCTTAGAATATGAATCTTATTGGTGTAGTTATTATGATGATTCATATCAGTTTGATTGTGATTTTTTTCTTTCTCATTAGTTTTTCTTAGCATGAGGGTTTGAATGCTTATATGACACTATCCACATTATATTTTATTTTATATTTCCTTTTTTAATAAAAATGGATTAGCCCTAGCCTTTCTAGAAAAAAAAAGAAAATATAGTTACTTGATATTTTTATATTTCATAAGAACAATTTAATCATTTGGTTGTGTTTTGATAAATTTCCACTTCATCTCATCCTCTATGAAATGAATATCAAGAAATTAATTTTTTATTCTTGTAGTGCTAACATTATCTTTTAATGGATTAGAAGATCCATAAAAGAGTAACAAGAAATTTTCCTTTTGTCTATACTAAATCCAAAATAGTTAGAAAAATTTATCCGGTATTATAAATTAATCCATAATACCTAAATAGTAAATCCTAATATTCAAATTAATCCATTTTCTAAAATTTTAACCTTAATACTTTTCCAAATTATGTCTTCCCAAATTCAATGTCTACAAATTTAGAATGAAGATCACACAATTTACAAAACCAAATTAAAAGTAGATAACATAAATTATCTCTCAATTGCATATAAAAAATATGTGAATACCTTGATCACCATAAAAACATAATGAAAACATACATACTTATAAATAATAAAATCATAGGTTCTCAGATATATTCCATAAATCCCAACATGCAAGAAACTTCAACAAAGATAACATAAACCATCAAATCAGACACCAATTTGAAGGTCAACAATAATCTCCCTTAAACATATATTAGTCGTTATTTTCTAAAAATCGAGCAAGTATTAAGGGTTATATTCCCTCAATACTTATTTTTCAAAAAAGATCAGTATTCCACTAAACCACATTTCTTGGTCATCGGTACCATTCAACACAAGCTGTCAAATCATTAAATAACAATTAATGTTGTACAATACTTATATGTTTTTTAATTATTATCATGAGAAAATCATTGGTAAATTACTTATTACACACAATTATTGATTCCAAGTACTAAATTAAATTATTCTACATATACCATAGTAAAATCATATGTTTGTACATGATCCCTTAAATTCTAATGGGGTATATTCCCTTGACACTTGGGGAATTTGTTTTTATTGTTCACTATCTCATTATAGTTTAATAATTTCACATTGGTAGATTATTATTTCCAATGAAATAATTTGAATAGTGGCCCTTATTTCCACCCCTTTAGAAAACTCTCATTCCCTTCAAGAATGTACCAGAGTATTTCATCCCCCAATGATCACATGGGGGAAAATTATTATTTCCCTTCTTCCCCTTATTCATTTTTTATGTATTCCTCTTCTTCTATTACTTCGATTAAAATAAATAATACCTGGTTAATTCATTATCTACCTTGATATAACATGATACTAATTCCACATATGATGAGAATGTTTGGGAGATTAGTTTCCTTCGAAATACTAGTTTAAGTACCTCAATGAAATTATCATTCTTACTATTTGGACTACATTCATAGATATGGTTCGCATTAATTCCATTATGTGTCATTTATAAAAAATGGAATACACTATATTAGATCATAAAATTATGTATCATAATTTATAAAACTAAAACTAGTGAAAAATTAAAAAAAATGAAAATTTTATGCATGAATAATCTATTAATAATAAAAATAATTTCTTAGGGAATGTTTTTAAATCATTAAAATATTATAAAATCCTTCTAAATGGTTTATAAATAAAATTTTAATTAACCCAAGCATATCCCTCAGTAGTGTCATACAAGGTGTCCAATAAGGGAAATTGTTATGTACCAAATATTGCTCAAGTAAATCCCAATGATCCTTTTTCAGAGTTATTACCCCTATGTATATTTCTTCTAGAACCATGTCCACTTGTAGTATCTAGAGAGAAATGTATTTCAAGTTAAAATGATATAATCACAACCTTACCAAAACATTATAATTTTCTTCTTTTCATATAATAAATATAGATAATATGTTTACAATTCTTAATCGATGTTTTACTAAATATAGTTCACAACGATTCTACTAAAATTCTTCTAATACCGACTATATATATCCTCACCCTAGTATCCAAGAGTCAATGATTACTATATTACATTGAAACTAGATTCAAGGTATTTTATCCTGAAGGACCAAATGACTTAGTGGTCATGGTAAAGTAGATACATATTTTAATATCACATACTTCTTAAAACATAAAATGAAACAAAGTAATTTCTCTTATGTTATATTTTTTAACTATAACACATCCCTTAATAACAATAATAAATCATTTCATAGGATCCTTGGGAATAAAATCAAACGAAAGGGGATATACATAATGCTACGTAAGATTAATCATTTAGTAAAACCCCTCATGAGTAAATAAGAATAATCAATATGGCAAGGTAAATAACAAAATCATGTGTCATTATAACAGTAACATGAGAATAATATTGTAGGAGTAAATGATGATCAAATAAATCCATCTAAAGAATCACATTACCTTGAGAAAATCCATGGATATTATATGTAACCAAATAATCAGATGAGAATTAATAAAAAAATATCATAATGAGGGAATGAATAATTTTTGATATCTAAAACAAGATGTCAAGACCTTCCATGATATAGTTTAAATCTATAGGTAAAACACAATTTAATTTGGAAAATTGATTTAACTTATGAGACGTGTTGATGCATCAAGGGGATATATATAAATAGGCCCCACCAATCACAAAGTATTTCTAATGTCTTCCTCATTTGAAAGAGTGGAAATATAATCGACATAAACATACATATTAAAAAACTAACATATGACTCCAATGAAATAAACATATTCACAAACTATCAAGAGTAATATGGTGAATGGTTATAAAATTGTAAATCCTCTATCAAATTCATCATAAACCATATAAATAATGAATACGGATGACATTAACACAACATATCCTCAGTGGATCATTAGTAAAATAAATTTTTGTTTCCATTTATGAATATAAATACATTAAAAATTTCATTAAAAACATTAATGAGAAAAATAATTTTTTTAATACTAACGGTTCCCCAAAATATTTTGAAACTATTTTTATTTTAATATAATATTTTAAATTTATAAAATAATATTTAAAACATTCAGTTATCATGACGATGGGAAATTTCATTCGTGTCATGGATATTAAAATAAATATTCCTTCTCATTTTCAACAAAATCCAAACATGCCTTGTTTAGAAAAAGATTAGAAAATTCCATTAAAAAAAATTATTCATAAAATTAAAACATGGTTAAAATTTCTTTTACAATCATTTATTTAATATTAAATTTTTTTTTAAATGGATTTAGAAGAATGTGGATTTTTTACTGAAAAGAGAAATAATGTTGTATTTTCATAAAAACGTCATATCAGTCATTTTAAGTACCAATATATGACTCATTCCATAAATATTACATAATCCTGATTTATGTTAAGAACATAAATTGAGATTTATTTTTAGGTATATAGTTTCGGAGAATTAGGCCATAATAGTTACAAAAAACTCAACTATTACCAAGTAGTCAAGCCTACACACTATCCATTTTTTTACAAGATAAAACTCTTTAAAGCATGATTTATTTTTTTCTTGATAAAAATGTCCAGAACATTATTATTTACTTATTTAATCCTATTAACCATTCTTATACCCTATGGAAAACATTTCAAAAATTTGGTAAGAGAATAATAAGATCAGTAAGGGGTTTAAAAAAAGGATTGAAACTATTAGTCCATGAATATTTTCAAGTAATAAAAACTTTTTCAAAAAATCATACTTTTCACCCATAAAACATAAGTACTTTAACATACCTCATGAAATAATAGGATTACTAAAAATATTCTAAGAAATAATAAATCAAAAAGGTAATGTATTGCATCCATATCATAAAAACATTATATAATTCACAACTATAAGGTGAGTAATCCAAATGGTTATATGTTGAATATTCATAATAGTATATTCCCTAAATATCATTGGATAAACAATATCATTCAACTATATCTAATTACCCAATGAATTGGAGAGATATCACAGGATCACATGCCATTTTTTTATCACAAAGCCACCCATATACATACACAATTCCCAAGAACCTTAACATAATCATAGCACATAATACATCATAAAGGAAAAATAACATTTCCAAATTGCAATCACAATATATAATTTCAAGATATTGATGTAATAAAAACATTTTAAACACCATTTTAAATATAAAAATACCTGAATGGGGGAAATTATATTTTTTTCTTTTAAAATAATTACAGCTAGTAGTGGAATCTAAATACCAAATAATGGTCACGAGGGTAGAAAATCCATTATCACTGTATATGTTAAATAATTTTTTTTTTGACAATTAGTAAAATGTTTCATATAAAAATATTCACTTTTAAAACTTATTAATGAAATTAAATGTCAAATTGGTTGATTATACGCTATATAAAATAAGGTGGTGTATAATATCAAAATATGCTTCAATGAAAATAGACTGGGAAGAAGTCCCTTACCTTGAGCCTATCTGATCACGTACAATATTTATATTCTTGAATAATAAAATCATGTTCATTTATACTTTATATATAAACTTTTTGAAGTTTATTTTTCCTTTTATATAACTTATTACCATGTTATAAAAATATCATAATTATTTTTGTCCATATCGGATGTTCTATCGTTATTCGGTACATGAGTCAAAAATGTACTTGGTATGATGTTAACAATCCAAGTGGTCTTAATTCCATAATCTCAAAAATAAAATTAATTATATAATAATCACTTTTATACATCAATTATACAAAAATATAAAACCATTTATTTATGTTATAAAAAATAAACAATGCCATAATCATTGAGACGGTTGGCCGTACGTACGCGTGAGTAATGTTTCAATTTTTCATTGATTATTATGGAATTGAGATAATTATAATTTTATTCTTAATAATTTATAATCATATTATTAAACTAAAAACAATAATTTAAATATACTTATATATATAATACAAGTTATTTTTTGAATAAAAATGATCGAATCGCTTTGTGGAGCTGATAGTTCACATGTATGCACGAATGACATTATCATTTATATGTGCATGGAAATTAAGAACATAATTGATATGTAATTATTTTATAATGATTAATATTTCATTAAAATCATATAAAAACATTAATCCCATCATTATGACTAGTCTTGAAATACGGTAATGAAAAATGAACTCTATCGGTTCACAAGAAGGTAGATCATCTTACACACAAATGAAATGTTTTTCATCATTTGATGAAGTTAGAGATGGATTTAGGTGATGATATTAACATAATAACATCTCAATATATTGAGAATACTGGATTTATTAGTTCACAATGGATTAAGGATACTTAATGTAATTGGAAGAAGAAATAAAATAGAAACACTTAAATAAAAACATTACCTTTCCTTTAGATGAACTCCTTTCTTAACACCTTAACACCTCTAAGAATGGGGTTGAAACTAAACTAAGACTAAAATAATGTGGGGTATATTTATATGAAATTTTGGTAGATATTTTCCAAACCAAATGGTTTTTATATGTGTATGTAATAGAGAATAAGAGTTCTTTATTATAGGAGAGGGGAGGGGACTCTTGAAATTATTAATAGTATTAAATTAATATAATTTTTTTTTCTATTCCAAAGTATTCCAAGTTTATTTAGTTTAAATATAGTATGATTATGGTTCAAAATACATTCATTCAATAAAAATTATACATGTTTGGGATATTTTTTTAATCCTTACCTTTTATGTTTTAACTCTTTTAACTCTAAACATTTTATTAAGTAATTTACACTTTGAGAGTTAAAATAATTAACATATCATGTAAAACGACCAATTAATGAGTCATTAATGAAATTTAGAGGATTAAAAAAACTATTTGGCTAATCATTGAATTTTAGAAATTTTAATTCATTTAATTAAATATTTTATATTTTAAAATATGAATCATGTCAGTTTTTGACACTATTCATTACATGACATTTTTAAAAAACTCATAAAAAATGATTACATAATAATACTAGTTTAACTCATCAGTAAAATGTCAAATTAATCTATAAAATTCATGGGTATAATCATATATTTCAATTTGTAATTATTTTAATATTATTATGATTTATTTGATTCTTCCTTTAATAAATATATTAGTGCATCATCATTAGGTCATAATCAAATTTACTTATATAATGTATAAAAATTATAAATAAATTATCATGATATAGTTCATAATTTTATATTTTTAAGGAATATTTATAGTATATGATATCACTTATTTAACCCCATATTTTTTAGTGATAATAGTCATGTTTATGGAATCATTCTCTTTACTTTAAATAAATTGTTATAAATGTCATTTTTACACCCAAGTATCTTCCAAAGGGCATAGTTTAGAACCATTGATTAAATAGGTTGATAATAACTCATACAATTATATTATTACTAGTGTTAGGGTATTTTTATATTATTATAATTTTATTTTTACAATTAATTACCTGATTTCTCTTTAACCATGCAAAATAAAATAATAATGTTATTATTCACCAAAAATTATTTTGATCCTATTAGATCACATTTTTTATACTCATGATAACCATATATATTTACATTTTTAAAAATTCAATTCACAAACGTGACTATAATAAATATTAATATTAATTTCATTGTTGGATTGAGGAAATAGGTTTTTTAAGAAAAATCATTCAGAAGTTCACAAAGTTTTTATATAAAATTTCAATTTGAAATTGATTTCAATGACCGGCATTTAATTAAATTGGAAAACATTATTTAATTATATTTTAAAATCAACTAAAAGGATACCAAAACTATATAAATAAATTATATTAAAAGGTAGTTTTGAATAAAAATGCATTATATTTCACTATTCATTAAAAAAATAAAAATTATCAGAAAAATACCAAAATTTAACCAAAGTAAATTTTGACGGACTTATTCCAAATAAAAATGTTATTTTTTCAAACAGAACATAAAAAAGTTTCAAATAATAAATTTTAAAAATGTTCCCAATCAATAGGTGGTAAGAATACCTTTTAAGAATATTAGAGATTTTTATGCTTAAAATTGGATTAATTCTTATTTTATGCCCATAAAATTTATTGGGAGAAAGTAAAAATATTTAATAAAAATGATTAAACCAAATATAGTTAGTTTTGTTCATTCTCACAAATACAATGGCTAGGAATTAACTTCAATTTAAAATAATTATATGTATAATGTATTATATTTTTGTATAACTCAGTCTTGTTTGCAGCATAAGATTTCAAAGAAACCCCTTATTACATGCCAGGTACACTATTGAAAAAAATGTCTTCTTTAATGTAAAATTAATATCTAATTCATAAATGTTAATATATACAAAAAGTATTATTCTATTATTACCTGGGATGTTACATCCTTCCCCCCTTTTTTATATTGCATCCTCACTATTTCTTCACTTATCAAATAATTGGGGCTATTTATCCCTCATAGCATTTTCAGATTCCCATATTTCCTCTTCAACCATATGGTTATTTCAAAAAACTATAACCTGATTAATCCCTATATTCCTTAACACTTGCTCCCAATGGTCAAGAACCAGAACAGGTTCTTCTTCATATGAATGATTCTCTTCCAGCTAAACTACTTCTCAACTCAAAGCATGACATTGATCTTGTATATACTTTTGTAACATTGAAACATGAAAACATTGTGTACCTATGATAAAATCGGTTGTAAATTCACTATATAAGAAACTGGTCCAACATTATCTAGGATTTCATAGGGTCCAATGAACCATGGAATCATATTTCCCTTATTACTAAATCATATCATACTTTTCCATGGGGAGAAACATTGAGAAAGACATGATCACCTACATCGAATGAAATATCCTTCCTCCGGTTATCAGCATAATTTATTTTTCTTGCTCTGAGTTATCCTCATCTTATTTTAAACCAAATAATTTTTTTCCTTCCATATCTTCTACTAACTCTGGTACCATCAACATCATTTCCCTGACATTGTCCAAAAAAGATGGTGTTTAACCCCACTCTCCATATAATTCCACAAATGGTGCCTTCTATATACTGGAATGAACATTGTTATTATAACAAAACTCAACCAAAGAAATATGTTGATCCCATCTTCCCTGGTAATCCATTGAACAAGCATGTAGAATATCCTCCAAGGTATGAATTGTTTGTTCTAACATCCTATTTTATTGAGGATTAAATGTTGTACTAAAATTTAATTTTGTTCTTAATGAATTCTGAAGGCCTTTACAAAAGTTAGAAGTGAACTTGGTATATTAATCAGATAACATACTGAGAGGAGCTAAATGTGACAAAACTATATTTTTAAGATACAACCAATAAATTTAATCTAGATATAATGTATTGTGAATAGGATGAAAATGAGAATATTTAGTCAATCTATCAATAATAACCCAAATCACATTGTTAACTTTAGATGTCTTTTGTAATTCCATGATGAAATCCATGGATATATTTTTCTATTTCCACTCTGGAACTGGAAAATGCTGAAGCATCCCTTTTGGAAACTATCATTCTTATTTAACCTATTGAAAATTCAAATGCTTCACAGTAAATTCAGCAATACCACTTTCATTTCATCCCACCCGTAAAACTCTCGAAGATCTCTGTACATCTTAATACTTTTAGGATGAACTTAAAATGGAGAACTATGATCTCCATGTAATAACTATTTCTTCAAATGTGAATCACAAGGCACACATAATCTCTTCCCAAATCTCAAAATACAATCTTTATCAACATTAAATTCAAAAAGAATACCCTATAGAACCAATTATACCATTTTTTTGTAATTAACTATCTTCCTTATGTGCTTTCTTAATTGAATATGATAAAGGTGATATCACTAAAACCTGGAAAAAGTAGAGGAATATCCTACACTAAAAACAACCAAGACAAAGATCATCAAAAAATTAACCACTGGGTTATGTTTAAACATAACATAGTTAATGTTGCATTATTTTTTCCAACTCAAATCTTCAACAACATTGTTTTCTTTTTCAGGATTGTAGTGAATCATGCAATCATAATCCTTTTCTAGTTCCATCAATCTTCTCTGTCTCATGAAAAATTATATCTGAGTAAATATATACTTCAAAATTTTATAGACATTTTATATTTCACATTTTACTCAGTACAGATAATGCCTCCAAATTTATAAATCAAAAACAACAACATAAAATTTCAAATCATGTGTTGGGTAATTTAACTCATGATTTTTCAATTGATGTGAAACATAAGCAATTACCTGATCATTCTGCATTAGGACACAACCAATTATTTTCATTGAAGAATAATTGTAGATAATAAAATCACTATTTTTGGAAATTAGTTCCAAAACTGAAGCATTCGCCAATATTCTTTTCATTTCTAGAAAACAATCATCACATTATTTTGTCCAGTTAAACTTAATACCTTTTTGATCTAACTTCATCAGTGTGCTAGATAAATAGGAAAAACATTCAACATACCATTGGTAATAGCCTGTTAAACCAACCAAACTATGAATCTCATTTATATTTGTGGTTCTTGGTCATTCTTCATCAAATTTCATTTTAGTAGGATCAATAGTTATGCTATCTTTAGAAACAATGTGACTATGTAATGAAATTTTTTTCAACCAAAACACACACTTGCTAAATTTCTTGTAGAGTTTATTTTCTTTTATGGTTTTCAAGAAAACATTGAGATAAATTTCATGCACCTACTTACTTTTAAAATATACCAAAATTTCATCAATAATCACAAAAAAAAACATATCCAAGAACACATAGAATATTATATTCATAAGATCAATGAATACAATAGGTACATTAGTTAAAACGAACGTCATAACTAAAAATTCATAATGTCCATATCTTGTATGAAACAATGTCTTCAGAATGTATTCTTTCTTTAATTTCAACTGATGGTACCCCAGCCTCAAGTCATCCATCGAAAATTATTTTTCCCCATAGAGCTGATAAAAAAAATCATCATTATGAGAAATATGATACTTTTTCATAATAGTGATGTAATTCAAGGTTCAATAATCAATGAGAAGTATGTTTGAATCATATTTATTTTTATCAAAAAAAGAATCACTTCATGTTGATGTTCAAGGTCGAATGAAACCTTTATTTAATAACTCATGTAATTGCTTCTTTAACTCTAAAAGAAAAATTTGAGTAATTAAATTAGGTTGTTTTGAAATTGGATTAGCATCCGGAACTAAGTCAATAGTAAATTTAACTTCCCAATCAGGTATAATACCAAGAAAATCATCATGGAAGATATCAAGATACTCATTTACCACTAGAACAGTGTTTCTATGAATAGTTCCATTGTTTTCAGCAATATGCATAGGGTAGCATTCAGTTCCATATTTTAATAGATTCTCATATTCCTGATATGTAATAAATGGTAACATTTAATTCTTGTACATAAAATGAAAGTATTCCTAAAAATTAAATTCTTTATCTCTGTAGTAAATATTTACATTATAAATAGAAAGTCAATCCATAACCAAAATAATATCATTCTATAATATAGTAAATTCAATAAGGTTATAAGTTAAATTCATTCAAAAGACAAAGATATAAATATTCTTATAATTTCATTATGCCTCAAAATCTCACCCTGATGTTTTTACCAAAAGTTAAAGATTCAATTCTTGAGGTGGAATTTCTAATTTACTAGAAAATTTCTCCGAAATCTAATAATGTTATGATCCAGAATCAAACAACACATTGTCATAATCTGCATAAATAAAAAATTTACCCAATACAACTTCATTTGATGTCCTAACATATACTGAAGTAGTTATAAAGGATTTCACCACACTTTTCTTCTTATAGTCTAGCTGCATCCCATCATTTTATTTCTTCATCAAATACTCATTTTCATAATGACCCATCTCATTGTACCTAAAAAAAATTATTGACTATAAAGTATATTTTATCTTACCACTACCATTATATTTTTCAATGTAGTTACGAGTCTTATTCCCCATTTTACCACATCAGAAGCACATACCAGAATTAAGAAGTCATTCTACAGTGTGTTTTTTTACCATAATATCACTAACTATAAACTTAATTTTCTTATCATCATAATCTTTTTATGAATTATTCCCTTTATTCTGCAACCTAGACCTCTTATTGTTCTATTTTTCAAAGAAAATATGATCATTGGAAAACTCTACTTCCACCTTCTCCGCACATTGAACAATTTTTTCCTAACTTTTTAACTGAAGGGAATACAACGTCCTTCGAAACTTCAAATTTAATTTTGTGTAAAAATGACTGATAATTACTATCAAGATCCTGGATGAAATTTAGAGCATACCTTTCCATTCGAATGAATTTTTCATCGTATGCATCCACTGATTCCTCATCTTGACTCCATTCTATTTTATTCCATCTTAAGTTGAACCACAGTAGGAGAATATTTATCAAGAAACATACTCTTTAATTCATCCCAATCAAGAAAATCAATCGCCTCTTTTTCCCTAAAATTCATAATCATCGACCACCACTGATCGGCTTCACCATCAAAACGGTAAATAACAAGACTAATATTTTGATTTTTTGAACACCCCATTACATAAAAAATCATTTATATTTCTTTAATCTACCCTTCAGCTAGCATGGGGTCAGATGGTCCTCTGAATGGCGATGGGTGTTTCCTCATTCAATGCTCCACTACCAACATGTTCTTCTATGGTTGATTTGGTTGATCTTGTTTATTGATACTACTACCATTTATTGTCTAATTCAACTATTCCATCACTACAAAAAACTGTTCAGTTTCGATTCCGACCATCTCAGATTGCGGATTTAGAAGTTTTTTCCATATGGATGTCGTCCCAATATAGATTCCACATTTACTCAATGGAAAACCTTTCTGAACAAAAATATCTTAGAGGATGAAACATGGTTCTCCTCAAACTCTATACCATATCAATTTGAACTAGAATTAAAGAAATATGGATACTCCATTGACAATATCATAACCCCTAATGTCATTTAAACAGACCTATGATACCAACTACAAGGTCTCAGCCTTAAAAATTACATAATATTGAGTTTATGTCAAGAATATGGAATGGTGATATTTTAGGTTTAAGGTATTAGAAAATTAGGTCATAATAATTACATAATAACTCAACTATTACAAAGTAGTCAAGTCTTATCACCATCCATTTTTCCACAAGATAAAACTCTTTAAAACATGATTTATTTTTTCTTAACAAATATCTTCATAACATTCATCTTGACTTCTTATTTTCTCTTACCCATCCTTATACACAATAGAAAACATTTAAAAAACATGGTATGAGCATAAAGAGTTTGGTAAGGGATTTAAAATAAAGAATGAAACTGTTAGTCCATGAATATTTTATAGTCATGATTTTTTTTCAAAAAATCATAAATTTCACTAATATAAAATAAGTTATTTAAAATAGCGCATGAAATCATAAGACTCTTGAAAAAAATCTTATAAATCATAAATAATAAATCTAACTTGTGGCATCCATAGAATACTTGAATGTTCCAATAATAGTGGATGTGCAGAAGGGATGGTGCCCAATGGTTCTTTTTTCCATATTGAATGATCAATCTCGGATCTATGAAATGACGGAGGTTGTGATTCATATAATTGAATAAAAGAAATAAGAAAAAATGAATATAAAACTGGAATGAAGATATAGGAGCAACATATATTGTTTATAATTAATTTAATTATATAATAATTACCTCCAAGGATTATTCTTTCTTCATTGATGTGTCTAGACACAGATCTGCAGAGCACCATCATTGCATTATAGATATCAATGGTGCATCTCCTCTAGCAGTGATCCACACATGTTCTACAAATATAAGGACATCACTGATAGAGTCTTTGATTTCTAACATGGCTGATCCTTCCACATGTGTCATCCACGTTTGATCACCTTGAGAACCTTTTCCAAATCATTATCCTTAATCTGGTGGAGGAGGATCACTCTAATTCTTAAGAGAATTCTCGGAGAGGAAAAAATCTCTAGGATTGAGAGGTTTTATCCAAAATTATTTTCACAACTCAATTAGCATTTCTTAGATTACCCATGGCTAATGAGAGAATAACATAACTCGGCATTTCTTTCACAAGGTTAATAATAAAATAATTTTCACATGTGCCTTTAATTATTTCAGTAATCCTAGAAAAACACACATGAATATTAATAATAGAAATATTATTATTTCCTAACTTGTACATGACTTGAAATTTATAATTAAATATTATTTAATAAAATAATATTCAATATTATTATTTCTAACGTGACCATTAAACTAAATCTTCCAATCCTCCTCAGTATTTATTAATTATTCCACCGAAAACATTTCTTCTCGAATAACTAGTGTTAGAATAAATAAGATAAGGTATATATGAATAATTTTTAAACCATGACCGGGAATAACATTTATTCATCTTCTTAAATAATAAATAATTTAACTGATATTCTGGAAACACATAGTGTGTGACACTCTAGGCCTCTTTCTTAGTAGCATTAGGGGGACTAGCCTAAATTTCAAGGTTATCATATAGAAACATGCCAAGGCACCCAAAGAGAATGATTTAATGCCGCAAGGACATGTCACCTCATATGAACTCTTACCATGTAGTATAATCTCTTTATCACAATATCTATAATAGAGAAGGTTTCATTCTAGTTTCATCTATCTATATGCTCGATATCTATTTCATGGACATTCTGGAAATAGAACCTTACTATAGAACACCATGGACATTGATTTATTTAGGCTATATCATTTCCATTAAATGGATTGAGATATTAACTTCATTGGTGAATAGAAGGGATAAATATTTTCTCGCACTATTCATTAATGAAATATTACTCATGATGCACCCAACGTATCCTACCTCATCGTGAACTTATGTCCTCAAGGTTATTGTCAATATGTCTATGTACACAACTCATAATATCCATTAATAATAATATTAAATTCTATGGACCAATACAAAAGTCCACAGATAGAAACATCCAATGACACTTATAAATGTGTATTTCCTATAGTCAGGTCTCATTCTCATAATATCATATTAGATATCACTAAGGTTTTACACCATGAGATGGTGCATCAATGTCCTATGAGTCTCCACTCCTGATAGCCTGTATTATTTTTTTCCCTCAAATGATATCATCTATAAATATAACATATATCTATGAATAGTGTAATAACACTTTTGGGTTCTCATCATGGCGGGAGAATTCTATGACCTTTTAGTGTTACAACTACTATTTGGACATTATCATATAAAATATTATGTAGAAGAAAAATCATGGTGTGATAAGGAGTTTATTGATATTACAAGACCATGAATATAAGTTATCATAAAGTTCATTGAAGTTGGTTCTAGGGCACCAACTCCAACAAACTCCCACTTGCACTAGATCCAACTGCGAAGAACCTTCAGTCTGCTAGCTCTCACATGATACTCATGCTTCTAATGAGATATAACATTAGTTAAGGGATCTTCCACATTATCTTCTGTGTATATTCTACTGACTGCAACTTCACCCCTAAGATAAAAATATCTCAAGAGGGGATACTTTAGGAGTATTTTCTTTGTTCGTTGATGTGACCTTGGCTCTTTGAAAAGATCCATCTTTGCAATATTATCTTAGAAAAAGGTGATAGTGTATTTAATTCTCGGTCCAAGATCATGATAATGGATAATCTCTTCAATCCAAATAGCTGTTTTAACTACATCATAAGTTGTTATAGACTTAGAATCTGCTGTAAAATCAGTGAAAACTAGATTTTTTGAACACTTCCATCTCACAGCTCTTCCATTGATATAGAAAACATATACTGATTGTGACTTCATATCATTCTGATCTATCTAAAAACTAGCATCATCATACCCTCTGGTGAAAATCTCCTCTTCTCGTCCATACATCTGGAATATATCCTTAATTATTCTCAAATACTTAAGGATATCCATAACAGTAGTCCAATTTTGTTCTTTTTGATCATATTGATATCTTCCTTCCATGATCATTGCATTTGAAACATCATGTCTAGTACATAAAAATGCATACATCATTGATCCTATCACTGAATCATATGGTATCTTACTCATTGTATCTTCCTTTTGTTGTGTCTGGGGACACATTTTCTTTGAAATATTTAATACATGTGAAACTGGAACCAATCCAATCTTGGATTGTTCCATACTAAATCTCTTTAGTATCAAGTAAATATATGTACTTTGACTTAGTCCAGGAAGAAACTTGGATCTATCACAAATGATAATTATCCCTATAATGTAGGCAGCTTCATCTAAGTCTTTCATTGAGAACTGTTTGTTCAACCAGTCCTTAACTAACTATAAGACTGGTATGTGTTTTCAAATATTTAATATTGCAACAATATATACAACTTGGATAAAGACAACATTCCCAATAAACCTTTTGTAATCCCACAACCCACATTCATTTTTAATGAAAAAAATTCTCTAATAGCTTCATTGAATCAAATGTTCCATGGGATGGATGCATGCATCAATCCATAAATGGATCTCCTCAAGTTCTAAAAACTTTTAGAATCACTTAGTGTCACAAACCCTTCTAGTTATTTCATATAGCCATCTTTCAGAAAGTTACTATAAAGTAATGAAATTTTGACAGCGATCTGTCAAATCTCATAGTCAAGGTATGCTACTATGGAAACTATGAATCTAATGGATTTAAACATAGAAACTAATGAAATATTTTTATCATAGTCAATTATTTAACATTGTTTGAACCCTTTGTCCACTAGCCTTGATTAATAGGTACTTACTTTACCTTCC
This sequence comes from Viscum album, assembly GCA_963277665.1. Classification (NCBI taxonomy): domain Eukaryota; kingdom Viridiplantae; phylum Streptophyta; class Magnoliopsida; order Santalales; family Viscaceae; genus Viscum; species Viscum album. Next base: position 1,296,781,252 of record OY728136.1, read on the forward strand.
ATGCCAAGGTTTCTCCTAAGTACCCATTTACATCAAAAAGGATTAACATCAACTCGTGCGTCAACCAGAACCCAAACATAGTTCTAATACATTAAATTCATCTCATATTTCATAGCTTTAATCTGTCTTTCAACTTCTGGGCTCTCTGATTCCTCCTTATAAGAAATAGGTTCATCATTGTACAACAATAATGGTACACCATCCTCGGTGACTAGAAAACCATATATCTCTGGTTCCCTTACCTCTTTACAGTCCTATGTAGTACTTGTTTTTCATGAACTGCTTATTCCATATGGAACTATGGAACTTGTTCCTACACCAAATCCTATGTATCTTGAGAAAAAACACCTTCAAATTCAATATTTATCCCACTATTGATTTTTAGGATGTGCTCCCTCTCAACAAATATGACTTGTCTAGAAACAGTCACATTCTTGTCTGAGGGGTTTTATAGGTAGCACCTCTTTGTTTCCTTGTGATAACCTATAATGATACACTTCATTCCTTGGGGTGCTAGTTTTTTAGTGAGAAAACATTAACACACTCCACACATCCCCATACACATGTTTGTGAAAAACAGGTTCTTTTCTACTCCATTGCTCGAAAGAAATTACATTTTCCACTTTAGTGGGTACTCAATTTAATGTGTATGCCTTAGTTGTAATTCATAACCACAAGATGATAATCAATGATTTTCATGACTCATCATTGACCTTACCATGTCCAAAAACGTTACGATTTCTTTTTTCACTAACACAATTTCACTATGGTGTATAAGGTGGGGTGAGTTGAGATAGAATCTCAAACTCCCGTAAAGAGTTGATGAACACTGGTTTAAGATATACTACACAACAATCCAATAAAATATTCTTTATCTTCTTAGAAAGATGATTCTATACATCATTCATTAATTACATAAATTAAAAAGGACGTAGACTTATACCCCATTAAGTATACATAGCCATATATATATAATTAATTAGAAAAATTTATAATGTATGAATATCCACCTCTAGCTTCAACTAGAAATGGTCAACGTACATCAGTGTGTACCAATCCTAGAAAACAGAGAAGAGTTTCCTTAACCATGGATGGTAGAAAACCAAGGAATCAAAATCTGGAACTTGTTCATTCTAATGTTTGAGAAAAATCCTCTATTCACTCTATTAGAGGATCACTGTACATTGAGACTGTCATTTATGATGCTATTTGAAAGGTCTAGGTTTACTTTTTGAGGAATAAATCTGATGTTTTTTTGTATTTTATTCAGTGGAAAGGGTCAGCTGAAAAAGGGTGAGAAATAAAATTAAAATGTTATTGGACAAAAAATGGTGGAGAATACATCAAACACAACTTTATAAACATTTTTCTAAGGAATGACATCATGAATGAGAAAACTATTATAGAAACTCCACAAAATATAGAGTAGCTAAAAGGATTAATTATACTCTATAAGATAAAACACTGAGTAGGTAGATTCACTCTCTAATTATTAATGGAATTTGGGAAGGGGATATAAATACAACATCATATTTGGTGAAAAATAGTAAGACTTCATTTGTGGGACAAGAACTAGCGGAATAATATTGATATAGTAAGATACCATAGGTGAACCATATCAATGTATTTGGAAGTACCACACATGTTCATATTGATGCTAAATATATAGATATGTTGGAGGGGAAATCCAAGGTGTCTTTTCTAATTGGATATTGTGATGGTAATTTTAGATATCAAATTTGGGATGATAAAAATAAACAATTCAAATGAATTCAAGATGTTGTTTTCAAAAAATAATGTATCTGGAATGATCAAAACATGTATGAGTAGAAATTTGAGGTTAGACCAACTGTTAAAGTTTACAGAGACCAGAAAAAGGTTACCATAAATACAATTCATCCAAAAACATATGGGGAAACTTCATAGGCTAGAACTATGATAGTCAGGCTAGGATGATCAGATAGACTGCTACCAAATGAAGAACGATTGGATAGATCTCTTCAAAATAGAGAATGTTTTGACGAAGAACTATCTAAAAGAGAGGTTCCAGTGGATGAACCTAAGGTTGGGTTGATGAGATACACTTATATTATGAAACCAATTCAGAGGTTTGGAGATGATATGAATTAATTACTTCTATTAGAAATAGGGGAACCAAAATTCTTAGAAGAACTGTCTTATATCAGAGACACAAAAAAATGGGATTCATCAATGGAAGTGAAAATGAATTCCACAAATGACCACAATACATGGGAGTTGGTTAATCTTCTATAAGAAAAGATGGATCTATAAAACAAATGGGGTTTTCATTTGAAAGAAAAAGATGGTGGAAGTAATATGTACAAACCAAGGATAGTGGTGATGGGTTTTCAACAAAAGGATGGGATTAAATTCTGAAATTTTCTTAGCAGTGGTGAATCACACAACCATTCGGACACTGCTTAGAATTGTTGTGTCGGGTGATCTACACTAGGAGTTTATGGATGTAAGGACAACTTTTCTTCATGGGGATTTGGAGGAATAAATTTACATGGTTCATCCAAGGGTTATGAATTTCATTGGAAGGGGGATTTAGTTTGCAAGTTGAAATGACATCTTTATGGATTGAATCAAGCTTCAAAATAGTATAATCAAAAGTTTAACACTTATATTCCTATGTAAAGTTTATGACAATGTAATTCTGATCACTATTTCTATAAGAAACAATGGTACAATGGAAAAAATGTTATACTTTTATTGTATGTTGGTCATAAGTTGATTGTTGGTCCGGAGCTCCATAAGATTGAGGAATTGGAGAGAAATATGTCAATAAGGTTTGAGATAAATAACCTGAGACTGGCTAAGAAGATCATGAGCATGATAATCGAGAGGGATATGAAAGAGAACTCCTTTGTTTTATCCAAGGAATAAATTAGGAAGTACATCGAATTATTTGAAATGACCTTTTGTAAACCTACCTCAAACCACCTCGTCAGATACATAAAACATTCAAAATCATAGTCACCATCAACAGTCCAAGAAACATGTAATATAAAGACGATGTCTTATGATTCAGTTGTTGGAATTCTGATGTCTGTAATGGTTTTTACATGACCAGATATTGATTTTGTAGACGGATTTGATATTATTTTCTTGTAAAATCTAGAGAAGAAACATTGGAATGCATGAAATGAATCATTTGGTACATTAATGGGTTAGAGGGTGCAGATTTATGTTTCAGTGATGATAATCAGTTGAAAGGTATTGTAGATACATAGTTTTCCAAAGACATGGACTCACGAAAAATTACCTCAGATTTTGTTTTTACTTTAGTGAAACATCGATGATCTAGATGTCTTAGTTGCATTCAGTTGCGACATTATCTACAAAGAAAGCCGGGTATTTTTCTAAGTGGGGAATGATTTTATATGGTTGATGTGCTTGATAAAGGAACTTCGAAAGGGATCAGAAATAGTAATGTTATTTTGTGATAGCAAGAGTTTAATATATCTTACTTGCAATCCACTATTTCATGTAATAATGGAACACATGGACCATAAATATAATTTTATTCAAATTTTGTTAGGAGAAAAAGGTGTTATATTAGAGTAAGATTATTCGAAATTAGAATCAATATATTTAAAAAGGTGATAATTCAAGAAAGTCTGAGGTAACAGTGTGCCTAAATTGGAATTTTCTGGTTGAATGGAGTGGAGAACACTACATCAGACAGATTATGAGAACATATGAGAATAATTTAAGATGACTAAAATCCTGAATAAATTTACAAGTGAGAGATTTTTAGCTTTGTGGAAAATATTCAGTTTCACCAGATGGAGTTTTCCATATGGATATAATCAAAAAATAGTTCATTGGATGGATTATTATTCTATTTTACTGTTTCAGAGTGGTCTTGGTGGAATGATTTCACAATTCAGACTTCCATCGGATAAATTTCACCATATGGGGTAATCAGATAAAGATGATTGGATATAGGAATCTTGTGGTGAGGATTCAGTGCCATCAGACAATGAGGATTTAGTAGATTCATTAGATGGAGTTCTTATTGATGGTGTTTACTGAGGGTGGTGACTCTATACATGGGGTGTGTTCTTAGAGACTAGCTATTGGTGGTTTCATCAGATGGTTCAATAGTATATCAATGGTTTACCAGGTCACATAGAGGTTGACTATGAATCTCAGAGGTTGTTGTAACCTATTCACCAAACAAAGACCTCTATAAATAGATGTTGTGTCCCATCTCTAATGTATGTTATTACTCTTATTTTGTTGATATATTTTACAAAGGGAGTTTATAACATAATTTTATGAGACATTGTAATATATGAAGTGAGGGATGATTATTTTATTTTATTTCATATTCTATAATGAAAATGTTTAAAGTGCTCTCATATATAGGTAAGACAATTATATAAACAATGTAAATTTTGTTTTTTTGTTGGTTTTTCATTTTGTGTCTGAAGTGTTTTTGTTGAGTTTGTGGTGATTAGGTGAGATTTCATCTTAGTTTTAATTCACAATCTATGGAGGAGGTTATTATTAGAAAAACTGTTATCTTGCAGCATTTTGGATATTTCTGCTGAACATGATGAGGTTGTTATGATCCTTTTTTCCATGTAAGACTTCTTGATATTTATAAGAATATTTAAAAATATATGAGATGTGACTGCAAGAAATTCTGAGGTCCGGTGAGGCCATTATTGATATAATACAAATATTAAAAATACTAATATCACTCAAGCCTTACTTTCCTGAAGAAGAGGACTAACTCCTAAAAAATTTCACATGTTAGAAATCTAATACCACTGTTGAATCCAGAATTTGGGTTTTACATCGGGTAGGATATAACCTTAGAGCACATTAGATTATTTGGTTGAGCATAGTAAGGGGTAGATAAATAAATAGATTAAATTATTTTAATTAATTTTTTTTTTCTGGAAATTCCATGACCTAGATTCATCTATTAATACATTTTTGTGACCAAATTATAGTGTTATCCTCATAACCAAGATATTTGAGACGATAGCATTGAGGATATCATTGGTGGATAACAACAGATATGAGGATCGTATTGATGTCGATAGGATTGTCTTAGACATATAAGTTTGTGGATCTCACAAATGTTGAATATGATTCATTTTTCTTCATCATAAATTGTTCCAAACCTGAGTAAGTTTTTTTTTTGATTTTTTTATTTCAAATCCCATTTATATTTTGAGAAAAACGAGAAATAATTCCTCATAACATAATCTCTACACTTCATTGGTTTTTAAATAATTTATTTCTCTTCCTAGTTATAATAATTTACTATTTATTTATCCTCATTAAGAATTTTTTTGTTTTATAAACTCACTAGTTGTATTTATTTATTGAAAACCAAATGAACACGACAATAGATCGAGACTCACTTTGTGTTATGTGTCTTTCTTCCTCCATTATTGGGGTTCATTATCAGTAATTGGTTGAAGATGTTGGAGTTGGGGCTCTAGAACTCACTTATTGTTTACTTTATAATAAACATATATTCATTAGATGGATATTGATAAACTATTTATCACATCATTATTGTTATTATGTATTACATTTTATTTTATAAGTTTCTAAGAGTAGTTGTCGCACTAAAAGGTCATAGAGTATCCCTACTATGATGAGAACCCAGAAGTTCCATGACACTATTCTTGAACATATGTTCTATAGTTGGATGATATTATTTTTAGGGATGAAAATGATATCGGCTATCAAGGGTGGAGACTCATAGGACTTTATGGCACCTTCTAATGGTGTACACCCTTGGTAATGTCCTGGAAGATATTATAGGAAAGAGACCTACCAGTAGGAAATCCACATTTATAAGTGTCATTAGATTTTCCTATCTATGAACATGTGTATTGGTCCTTAAAATTTATAATTATTATTAATGGGTATTATTACTCACACACTTAGTTGTTTTAGTGAAAACTGTGATGATATATGTTCGCGGAAAGGTCAGATATGTTGGGTCCGTTACGAGTAATACTAGATTAAGGAATCATCCATGAAAAGATTTTTTCCATTCTGTTCCATAACAGAAGTTGATATATTAGGCCCTTTGTTGGAGATGATATATCCTAAATAAATCCATGGCCATGGATTTCTCTAAGAAAGTTCAATTTCTAGGAAGTCATAGAATGAGAAATCAGGCAAATGAGTTGATGGAACTTCTATGTATCCCGCATGATTGGAGATACAGAGACTAAGGGGTTATATTAAATTGTATGAATTTGTATGAGGTGACATGTCATTGCTGCATTAACTTCTTTCTCTATAGCTGTCTTGGCATGTTGTTAGACACTAACCTTGGAATTTAGGTAGGCTTGCCTAATGACACTGAGAATGAGGCCTAGAGGGTCACACACTAAGTTTATCCACTATCTCAGTTAAATAATTTATTATTTAACACGTTGAATAAATGTTATTCTTAGTTTTTGTGTAATAATAATTCTGGTATGCCTGATCATATTTATTTAAATTCTAGTTATTTGAGAGAATATATTGCAGAAAGAATATTTAATCAATATTTATATTCTAATTTTAGTAAATTTAATATTTACTTATTTATTGGTGAATAATAAATTAAAATTTATTAATAAATAAATAGTCTTTGTTCAATACCCGATAAATATGGAGGCTTGGTGGACCAGGTTTAGGTCCGGTGATAAATAATAATATTAATTATTATTTGATTAAAATAATATATATTTTTAACTTGAAAGTTGAGCACATGTCACGAAATAATAAAATTGCTGTTATTATTTAACATTTGGGTGTCACTTGTTTAATAAAATTGTTAAGGCTCCTATGAAAATTAGTTTATGATTACACGGTGAATAAATACTTGGTTACATTATTCTATAATTAGCCAAAGGGAAAACCCACAAGCTAGTCAATCGTGTTGTCCATAAAAATTTGGAGAATTTCAATTGATCTTATATAGTTATTTATTCTCCAAGAACATTCTCAAGAATGAGAGAATTCCTCCTCCACCAAATCAAGGAGAACAGATTGGAAGCGGTTCTCAACGTGATTGATGTTGGACCATCAAAGTGCAAGGATATTCTGTGCTAGAACCCATATACTCCTTCAGCAATGTCCATAAATTCACAGAGCATGTTTGGATCACCGCTGAAGGAGATATACCCTTGATCTCTATAATGCAATGAACGCTCACTACAGATATGTGGTTTAACACATCAACAAAGAAAGAATCGCCTTGGAGGTAATTCTTTAATTAAATTAACTCAATTATAAACAAAATATATTGATCATGTCTCTAGTTTTGAGTTTCTATTCCTTTGTATAAATCCTTGATTCAATTTTTTTGATATTGGCATTCATCATCGTATTGATCTTATATTGTTCACTGAATATGGAAAAAAATTAATGTTGGGTAACAGACCCATCATGCTTCCGTTTCACCCAAAACCTATAAGTGGTATCAGAGGGGCATATTGTAGTTTATAATTATTTAAATAATTTATTAATAATTTTTTATTTAATAATTTAGTTTTCCAATTCATGTTTAATCATTATTTTAATTTGAATAATGAGATAAATTACTTCCTTCCTCGTTTCCTGCATAACTAACAAAAATGATCAATTTTATGAATAAAATAAAATCAGGGATCTCATCTAGAGGTGCCAATGATCCAGGCCATACAAACAAAAAACTACACACCGTGTAATCCGAATTACACGTCATGTATTTGTGTTCACTGAATCAGGTGTAGTTTGAAAATTACTCTACATGTTTGTATTGATGTCCCATGGTGTAGTTAATTGTAACACTGTGTGTTGACCAGGACAGACTGGTGCATGGTCAGCCAAACTATATGTCGTGTGGTCCACTAGACATAGCATGTAGTCCCTTAGGGTTAGTATTGAGTCATGTATCCTATACAAGACATTCCTAAACAGTGATCGTTTCATGTGGATTATACACGACATGTGTCCCACTGGACATGTCATGTACTCTAAAGATTTCCAATGTACACCTCACATGCCTTTTCCATAGGTCTGTACTTCAGATGGATGGTGATGAGGGTACATGCCATGTAGTAGGATCTACAGGTCGTGTACACTTTACATATTACGCATATTTAAAATTTATTATTATATTTTGTAACCCTTGATACATGTACCTTCTTGTGGTCGTAATGTTGGGACACAACATTTTATATATGTTATATATATATATATGTATATATATATATATATTAACTTACATCCACATAATGTTCAATGATATGCACATCATGTATGGGTTGTAATAAAATTATTAATTTGTGTGCATGATACATGTCATAAAGAATAAAGTGTATACAAGTATAATACGTGTTGGGTAGTTTTGGATGTGTATTCACTAGGTTACCTCCAAGGTACAAGTTATTTACACAGTTAATTTTAAATGAATTTATTAATTTTTTTACGATTATAATGGATGTGAATGTCAAGGAAATTCAGAAAAGGTTTAAGATAAAAGGATAGATTATTTAAAGATAGCAATCAATCGATTCAAGTGTGATTTATCTTAAATAATAATGATTAAATAATTGAATGCTAGTATTATTAAATGATTAAATTCATTAAATACATGTGGATAATCATGAGATAGTTTATATGTGATTGGTTTCCCTTTTAAATTTATTAAATTAAATTTTTGGTATGTGTGCCTTCTCTCCTAATTAAAATGTAGGCTCTGCATTTGCATGAATTATTTTATGTAACCCCCATTTACCCATAACATGAATGTTAGTAAAATAATTTTTAATGGATGGAGCTCCCAATATAGTGGAGGTAATTCAAGTAAGGAGTCGCAAAGAAACCAATCCAAGGAGATACTAAGGTGGATAAGTAGAAAGCTGTAAACACAAACCTATTTGTTTCAAGGTGTTTCTTCCATACTTCAGCATTTAGTATAAATACAACTGGATAAACTATCCATTAGAACAAGCTCATGGCCATGCCCTTTATTTTATTTCTATCAGTTGTAAGGATCATCATTATCGAATTTTTTTCACAATCACATAATTACTAAATTAACAAGCATGCATGATGGAACTAAAATAAATTGTCTTATGCATAAATATTATCTTATACATGGTTAATCACTTAATATTATCCCATATTATACTAAAAATCATTTGAATTGATAATAAATTGAAATCTTCACATAAAAGAAAAAAACCCTCAATAAAATATAAAGTCAGTATAGCCTTCCAATACTTCGGTTAGAATCAAACCATAGTTCAAAGTGCTTGACTAGCCATAGTTGGGGTAATACAAAGGGCAATATGGATCCTTGAGGCTAGAATATCCACGAAACAGGCTATTCTGAAGATAATGGTGAGTGATATTGGGTTACAATAAAATAGTGGGAGACTAATGAATATTTATTTATTTATTTGTCTTTATTTTATTAGATAATGTACTAAAATTATGTTAAACTTATTTGAATATACGGTACTAAAAATGACATCAGACATATCATTATGATCCATAATCGAGAAGCAAAATATTCTCACCAGAAATAATTTCCAAGAGTGGCAAAGGATTATTTGTTTTACCGTTCATCATTAAAGGAAATTATATGTGCTAGAAGATCTTTTACCAATTTCACCTGGAAATGAGGGGAGTGATGAGGATATCTCCATGTACAATAAACATCTGAATGATTCTACATATGGTCAGTTCCTCTGCTGTCATCCATGACCAATATGCTCTTGAAGCAGCATGGGGAAATGGATTCTTATAGCATGATGTCTCACCTTTAGGATCTCTATCAAGAGAAGGCGATACAGGAGAGGTATGAGATCTCCAATTCTTTGTTCACCACTAAGCATGGATATTTTAATCCATCCGGGCCACATGTATTCAGGCTTATTGGATACATTGAGTGTTTGAACATAATAGGGATTAAATTCTCTTATGAGTTTCATACAGATCTCATAATATCATCTCTTCCCAAGACTATATCTAGTTTTATTATGAATTATATTATGAAAAGTAATGAAAACTGTCTATTAGAACTTCTTACTTTAATTCATTAGGTGGATAAGGACATGGGGCATGAAAAATAATAGTCCTCATGGTTAATAGGAAGAGTAAGGACAAGTAAACCAGTACTAATACCTATAAATAGTCTAAAGCCCCCAAGCACATTCTGGCCAAGAAGAAGAAGATCTAAAGGCAGGGAAAGGAAAAGGAGGTAGTCTATTTTTCTTGTGGAAAGTCAGGTCACTAGAAGAGGGATTTCACATAGAGGATAGTGGAAGCCAAATGTGTGTTAGTTATCAAGTGAAATATTTCCATTTCTACACATTAGGTATTAAATACCACTTATGGTGGTAAAAAATATATTCAAATGCAGGAACCAAGTAGACTTCAGAAAATTTCAAAAGGAGTGATGGATCTTCGATCTATTAATGGTTTCAGGCTAGATTCTCTTTCTATGGGTGACTGCCACCTTTTGTTGCCAACTGGGATGATTTTGGTTTTACATGACTAAAATTATGTAACATGTGTTACCAAAAACATAATTTTTGTATCATGTTTAGATACAGATGGGTTTATTTTCAAATTTGGAAATAAGAGTTGTTTCTTTTATAAGGACAACACATATTATGGTATAGGGTGTTTAAATAAAGGTTTGTATGAATTAAATTACAAAAACCAAGTGTTGGAAATTGATAAATAAATCATGTTAAAATGCTCATATAACACCCAGTTCTGGCATCACCATACCAGTCTTGTAAATGGGAAGCATTTGATAAAACTCTGTCAATATGGTTATTTAGACTCTTCTAATCTAAAACCACTCTGATAGATTCCACATTTGTTTAAAATAGAAAATGAACAAACCATCATTTATTGGATAGGGTAAAAGTGCCACATAGCTTCTAGGATTGGTACACACTTATGTTTGTGGACCTTTTCTAATAGAAGATAGGGGTGGATTTTATTAATTCATAAATTTTACTGATGACATGAGTATATATGGATATATTTACTTGATGAGGTATAAGCTTGTGTCCATTGATAAATTAAGTAATGAAGTAGAGAATCATATTTTTAAGAAGATAAAGATGTTTCAATTGGATCGAGGTGGAGAATATCATAACCAAGAGTTCATCGACTTTTTATAGGTTGTTGGGATTGTATTTTATCTCACTCGACCTTATACACCATAGAGGAATGGAGTAAGTGAAAGGAGGAACTGTACCTTGTTTGACATGGTACGTTCGAAGAGGAGTCAGGAAGATCTTTAGATATCCTTTAAGGGATATTACTTACAAAATGCTGCATACATATTAAACTGAGTTCCAACTATGGTGTAAAATCGAATTCCATTTGAGTTATGAAGTGAAAAGAAACCGATGTTGTCGCATTCATGTGTATGGGGATGTCAGGTGTTTTTTAAGGACTTCTCAGGAAAAAAACACCTCGATGAACTAGGTTTATCTTTATCGGGTATCCCAAGGAAACAAAAGGATACTACCAATAAAACCCCTCGAACAAGAAATTAAATGTATCCAGACAAGACATATTTCTTGATAGGAATCACATCCTCAAAATATATAGTGGGAGAAAGATTAACTTTGATATTGTTGAGGCTCAAGATACATAGGAGTTAGTACAGGAACATGTTCCATAGTTCCCCTTGTAAGAAGTAGTTCCTGAAACACAAGTACAGTGTATGAGTGTAAGAGAGATAAGGGAACAAGAGAGAAATAGTTTTCTTATCACTGAGGATGGTGACTCATTATTTATGGACAATGATGAGCCTATCTCTTATAGGGAGGTAGTAGTGATCTCATAAGCTTCAAGATGGCTAGAATTTTTGAATTATGAGATGGATTCCATATATCATAACAATATTTGGTTTATAGTCAACACACTAGTTGATGTAAATCCTATTGGATATAAATGGGTATTCAAGAAAAAACTGGACATGGAAGGTAATATGAGTACGTATAAATCAAGGATAGTGGCTAAAGGGTTTAAACAACATAAAGGAATTTACTAAGATGAAATATTTTCACCAGTTATCATGTTTAAATCCATTAGAATCATATTTTCCTTAGAATATTACCATCATCAAAAGATTTGGCAGATGGATGTCAAAAATGCCTTCGTTAACATAAACTATTAGGAAGATGTCTATATGTCACAACTAGAAGGGTTTGTGACACAATGTGATTCCAAAAGGATTTAAAAGTTACAAATATCTATTTATGGATTGAAGAAAACATCTAGGTCATGGAACATTCGAATTTATGGATCCACAAAAGAATTTCTTTTCATTAAAAACAAATATGATCCTTCTATTACAAAAGTTTTAATGAAAATTCAGTGGTTATCATAGTAGTATATGCTAATGAAACATTACTTATTGGAAATGACATAACAATCTTACACTCTATTAAATATTGGTCGAACAAGTGCTTCTCCATGAAGGACTTAGGCAAAGCAGCCGACATTATAGGGATCAAGATCATTTATGATAGATCCAAGAGGCTGATTTCCCTAAGTCAAAGTACATATATTGACCAGATACTTAATATATTTGGTTAGGAAAAATCCAAGAGGGGATTGGTTAAATTGTTACCTGGTTTACATCTTTCTAAGAAAATATGTCCCCAAACACAACAGGTTAATTATAAAATGAGTAAGATATCATATGATTTAGCAATAGGATTTATCTTTTATATCATGTTATATACTAGAATTGATTTTTCCTATTCACTGAGCATGGTAGGAAGATATCATGAAGATCTAAGAGAACAGTATTGGACTGCTGTTAATAATATCCTTAAGTATCTGAGAAGAACTAAGGATATGATCCTAGTGTATGGTGGAGACGAGGATGTTTTCATAAAAGGGTATGATGATGATGGTTTTTAGATAGATCATAATGATCTAAAGTCACAATCAGGATATGTTTAATGTCTCAATCGAGGAGCTGTGATCTAGAAGTGTTCAAAGCATCCTGTTGTCACTGATTCTAAAGCAGAGTCTGAGTTTATAGTGGCTTCTTATATAGCTAATGATGTTGTATGGATTCAGAACTTTTTCCAGGAGCATTATGTGGTACCAAAAATTAAAGATACTATAACATTCTTCAGTTATAATACTACAACAGTGGATATTGCAAAAGGGCCAATGTCACATTAATGGAAATAGAACGTACTCTGTATGTATCACCTCTTGAAATATTTTTATCAAAAGGGTGATGTTGCATTGAGTAACGTATCCAAGGAAGGGAACTTGCTGGACCCCTTGACTAATGACCTATATTCGTAGAACCATGAGTATCATATGAGAGATATCAGACTGAAGACTATTAGTAGTTGGATCTAGTGAAAGTCATAGTTTCTTGGAGTTGGGGCCCTAGAAACAACATCTATTGTACTTTATGATGAACATATATTCATCGCATAGATATTAATAAACAACTTATCACATCATGATTTTTCTTCTACCTAACATTGGATGTGATAATCTACAAAGATTAGATGTCATGCTAAAAGGTCATAGCAGTTCCTTGCTATGATGATAACCTAGAAGTTCCATGAAATTATTCTTGAACATATGTTCTATATCCAAATGATATCATTTTAAGGGTCACAAATGATGTAGGCTATCATGGGTGGAGAGTCATAGGACTTTGAGTCACCATATCATGGTGACTACCCTTGGTAATATCTAGGAGGATATTATGCAAATATGACTCTCTAGTAAGAAATCCATATTTATAAGTTTCATTGGATTTTCCTATATGTGGATGTGTGTGTTGATAATTATAATATATGATTATTTTTAATTGGTATTATGACACGTGAAATTAGATGTATTGGTGAAAATCGTGATGAAATATGTTTGCAGTGAGGCAGAATATGTTGGCTGTGTCACGAGTAATTCTGCATTAATAAATAATATGAGAAAGGATTTATCCATTGTGTTTCATAATGTAATCTGATATCTTAGGAATTTTGATAGAAAATATATATTCTAAATAAATCCATGTCCATGGTGTTCTATACGAATGTTCAATTTCCGAAAAGTCAAATAATGAGAAATCTAGCACATGGGTTGATGGAACTTGCATGCAACCCGCTTGATTGGAGATATCAAGACAAATGTATTATATTACATAGTATGCATTTGTACGAGGTGAAATGTGGTTTCAGAATTAACTTCGTTCTATATGGGTGTCTTGGTGTGTTTCTAGATACTAACTATGGACTTTAGATAGGGTCACCCAATTCCATAGAGAAAGAGGCCTAGAGGGATACACACTAAGTTTATCTAGAATATCTATAAAATATTTTATTATTTATCAGGTTGAATAAATATTATTCCTAGTTGTGGTTTAATAATTATTTATGTATGTCATATTGCATTTATTTTATCTCTAGTTATTCTAGAGAATATTTTACAGATGGAATATTTAATACATATTTATTTTTTAATTTTAGTAAATAAAATATTTATTTATTTATCGTAAAATAATGCAGTCATATTTATTTAATCGATAAAAAGTAGTTATTCAAAGCCTGGTAAATATTGAGTGTTGGAGGACTGAGTATCGGTTCCAATGAGTAAACATAATATTAAATATTATTTTATTAAAATACTATTTAATTATAACTTGTAAGTTAAGTAAATGTCAAGAAATAATAACATTTTTGTTATTATTTGACATAGGGAATTCACTTGGTTAATAAAATAATTAAGGCTCCTATGAATATTATTTTATGATTACCTAGTGAATTTAATTTCCAGTTACATTATTCTCTAATTAGCCATGGGGTAAACCCGCATGATAGTCAATCATGTTGTGCACAAAAATTTGGAGATTTTATCTCAGCCCTAGAGAGTTCCTTCTTCTATAAAAATGTTCTCATGAACGAGAGTTTTCCTCCACCACATGATCAAGGAGAACGCTTTAGAAGTAGTTCTCAAGATGATCAAAGGTGGATAACATAAGCACAAGTATATTTCATGCTAGCACCTAGACACTCCTTTTATGATGTTCAAAGATTCAAAGAGCACGTGTGGATCACTTCCAGAAGATATATACCCTTAATCTTTACAACACAGTGAATTCGCATTGCAGATCTGTGGTCAAATGCATCAACGAAGAAAGAATTACCTTGGAGGTAATTATTTAATTTAATTAAATTAATTATAAAAAAATATGTCAATACTATCTCTTACTTTTTATTTTATATTCCTTTTTCTAAATCCATTATTCAATTACGTGGATACTGGTATTCATGCTCGTATTACTCCCAGATTGTTCATTGAATGTGGTAAAAATTTAAAGCTAGGTATCATCCCTACCGCGCTTCCTCTATAACTGGAACCAACATACGAGTGATTCTACGATATATGAACGTACTTATTGTCTTGTTTTTATTATTTGACACAATGTATTATGGTCACGATTTCATATTTGGCTTTGGGGGATGAAACAGATGCATGATGATGATAATGAGATCCCGACAATAGATCAGGTAACATTGGTTTCTTGAACAGGATTTAGTGGAACTCATGACTTCTCGGGCTCAACGGTGTGTGGAAAATGGGATGGACCAGGTGAGGTCATTCATCATTGTGACCAATGTTGGGTCAGAGAAGTCAGCCATAGAGGTTTGAAGGTAGTGACGTCCTACGACATGCAGAGGTGGTGGTCGAGCATCCTGTTGCATGAAACCCCCATGTGGGATATTTGAGAGGGGGTGAGTTATTATATTATTTATTATTATTAATAATTAATTTTTAAAATAAAAAAAGAAAATTAAAGGGATTGTAATGGCTTGAAAAGAGGAAGGTGCTAGATTTCAAGGGGATGCGTGACTAGGGAAGAATTTCCATCCCATTTATCAGTTTATTATTAAAATAACAATATTATATAAATGACAAAAGTGGGGATGTCACCCAAGTGGGGTGGTACCTCATCGTGATGCGCAAGAAAAAAATTTAGGGTGGGATCCACTTTAATATATTTGAATATATTATGTTAATAATAATAATAATAAATTTTTTTTATTATTATTATAAAAACATTAATTCAGTTTTAACTCTTTCATACGACGTCAAAATGATGATTTGTCTGTGGCATTGTGACACTAAAATTGACGAGACCTATTAAAGACTAATTTTTTTATATATTTTTGGACTCCTGACTTAGTCCCACAAAGCCACACACGTATATTATATGAAGAAATGAAATTTTTCACAGGGTGTCCATTTTGGTCAGTGAATAGTATATCCTGAGTGTTTCACCAAGGATTACAATGGTGTGATATATTTGTTCATTCATGAATGTTTATGGAAACATATTAGTGGATTTATGTTTTAGCTCATCATACCGACAACGAGCCTCGTGCATTCATCAGAATTTATCCAGACTCATATTTTGGCCCGTGAGTAGCCTATCATAAGTGGTTTTCTCTGTAAAATGTGATGGTGGCCTTCGTTTTGGAATCATAGATACACTGTAATAATATATAAGTAGGATTATTCTTTCAATGACACTTCCCAGTGTCAGATGAGTGTCTTCCCTTCTCCCATTCCTATGAGGGTATTGTGCAGAGTCAAGTTATCAGCACAAGATCGTGCCCCTCTAATAGATAAGTCCTGGATAGAATTATCATAATCTTTATGTGGGATTTTTGGTGGAATCCGTTATCCTATTCTTCCCTAAGTGGGGTTCTCAAAATCAACATGACCAACTTTACCTGGGAGTCGATCCCCTACTTATCACGTTATTCCAGACTAGGTTATCATTCTACCCTATAGATCTGGGTGTGATCCCCTTATCTATATTGAAATTTTTTCTTTATGATGAGATTTATTCTGATTGATTGTGTATCTCGGATGAGTTCTCCCAATTTCCTTCTTACTTTACCAAGTCTAGACCCATTGTACATGACCTATTTGATGAGTGTCATTAGTGAAAATGTAGCTTGTGGAGTGGATTCTCCCTAAATGGAAATTACCTTCAATCCTCAAGAGGTATCATGTGTCTGGAAGTATGTTAATGACCGCTTTGAAACTTGGATTATGTTATGAGTACATATGGTTAATCTTTGATTATCGCTATGTCTTGTATCTTGATTGACATACATATGTATTGATGAGATGACTACTCTTGATGGTTTATGTTTGTGATTTTACGATGTCCTACTAGGTGTTTTTATACTCAAACATGCATGGGATATGGCCACACATTTCATGTATTATAAATAAGGAAACCCTTTTTATGGATTATATGGAGGGTCGAAAGTAGGTGGAACATATTTTGAACTATAAAGATCGAGGTTTGTATCGGTGGTTCATTTGATAGTTGTCCCATCATTATGAGCATATTAGACTTTATTTTATAGATTTTGGTGGGATTGTATTTGGCCCTTTATGATTTATAGTATTATTATCATATTCTGATTGTGGGATAGATGTTATTCATACATTATTAGTATTAGTTCTTGATAACATTTCAACATTTTATAAACATGTAGTTATGTGTGTGTTTATAGGTATTTTATGTTAATATATCCCATGTGGGTTATATGCATACTCAGTGCTGGTTGTTAGCCCATACCATATTGGAGGTGGGATTGGGGTACTCACACTTAGCCCATCGCCGGCATGTAGGTCCCTTGTGGGTCCGATCATGATAAAGTGGAATCAAAGGTTTCCTCCAAGGATCAATGATTAGAGTATTTTTTAGCTATGAGGATTTGTTTTGGGAACTAGGGTAACCATGTTATGTTGTTTTGAGTTCATATATTAAACTAGGGAATCTATTATTGGTGTGGAAATCAACATATCCATTCACCAAGACAATAATAACCTAATGGTTAACATAGTACATGTCGACATTGGTTGTAGGGAAAACATTGGTACATGAATCATAAAGGAATGAGTTGTGTTTTCCATGTCTTTATTGAGTCATCTCCCTATATATACTCTTGGACCATGGTATATCTTGATAGTAATCTTGTAATAGAACAATACGGTTTGGGGTTCAAAACCCATATATAATAGTATAGTAGCAGCACTGTAGTGGTACTGTAGAAGTGGTAGAACTATAGAATTGGTGGCATAGTTGCCATGGTAGCGCTGTAGCAATTACTACAGTAGCCTAGGTACTATAACAATACCATTCACTAGTGGGCCTCTGGGTCAAAATTATGGTCCTATGGGCCTTGTTATGGGTTTCATGTCTACTGGGCCTATGAGCCATGTATTGGATAAAAAAGGCTTGATGGGTTGGTTATCCCTTGGGGAGATATGGTCTACATTTCCGGTCTATTTGTGAAGTTTGTGTGTGTTTAATTTTAATTATTCCCGAAGAAATTGGTTTATATATATATTTTTAATTTTCAGTGATAGGGACCTATGAGGTTACATGGAATTTCAAACCCTCAGGCAGTAGAGTATTGGCTATAGGAGGTGGTTTGGATTTTCAATTTTGCGCAGACCCAGACCGATCGGATGGATGCACTGGTGGCTAGTCGTCTTTGTGAGTAGTATATGGTCTCGATAATACCAAAATATGACTCAATTGTATTGATTATGCTTCATGAGTTCAAAATATAAAGATCACTCATGTTTTGTGGTGATCCAAACCCCCTCCTCTGGTTGTATAAGACGGGCCTGAGCCTATAGTGAAAATGTCATGCTTGGTTAAAACCCCTATTGATGGTGGTCTCGATGGAGAGACTTCTCTAGAATTACACATGGGATCCTTAAAACCAGACATTTGTGATGTTATGATGTGAATTTGTACAGGCAAAGAAGGGGTACAATTCACCCATTAAGACACGTTCTTCTGAAGCGATCTAAAACTGTGTGAGATTGTCAATGCCTCCCTAAGCGCACAATGTCTAGCTGTGGTGGATGAGTTTATTTGACATGTATGTTTAGGATCGATCTGTAATTCTAGGGTGTTGATTTGATCTATATTTATGGTGAATATGTGGGAAATGGGAAAGATGGCTTCATGCAATAGACACATGTGACCCATATTGCAGTTCTGGTATATGATCGTAAACCACCGTTCCATGGATGTAGCACCTATTTAGGACCTCAAAATGCCAGTGAAGACTTTTTGGTAGAACCTTTTGTTTGAGGATCCAGTAGAGGGGACTATTTATCAAACACTTCTATAAATATTGTGACCTGACTTTGGGAGGAGAGAGATCCTAACGTGGAAACATTTCATAGTGTCAGTGAGACCCTATGAATTTTTCCATGGTATGTACTAGTTTCTAATTTTATATTCCTAGTTAACTATTCTTATAGAGGGTTTTAGTGTACCCAAGTTAGTGGGATGGTGCTTTCCTCCTTGGATGAGAAGAAATCCTAGGAAGTTAAGGATAATCTCTTATATAAGATAATATTGTTAATTTCCTATCATATGGGTAGTAGGCCCTTGGAGAAATGGATTATATGATCTTTCAGTTCCCATTGAAGTTGGAGGACTATATGGACTCATCCCAAAAGTATGTTCCAAACCTACCTACCCATAAAATGTTTGTTTTTTGCATATACTAGCACTAGGGATGGTCTGATATTTATGTCATCACATCAGATGACCCTGTAGAGCTTTCAGGGCAGAAGGTTTAGTTAGAGGATATATAGAGACAAAGTCATTATTATACCTAGTGTGTTCACTTGGGTAGCCCAAAGTTGTTTTCCTAGGAGGTAGATGAGAGAATTCACTTGGGTGTGGATTAACATCACAAAAACCAGGTGACTGGAAAGGAGGAGTATCTAGTACCATGAATTGGTGACCTCTTCACCCAGTTTATAGGGGTAAGTGGTTCTTAGAGTTTGACCCCAAGACTGGTAATCACTAACTCCTTGTTCTAGTGGAGGACATACAAAATGTGGATTTCTAAAGTCGCTGCAGTTCTCTGAGTTCATGGTGATACCCTTAAGTGTGTTGAATTCCCCAACCATGTTTTGAGACTTATAAACTAGATCCTTATCCCTTCCTAGATCAGTTCAAGATAGTCTCCTTCAGTGACATCCTTATATACTCAACATCAGAGGAAGATCATGCGATAAATTTTAGGATGGGTTTGAAAATGATATGAGAGAACCAAATATATAATTATCTCTCATATAATAAGTTCTATATTCGGGAGGTCTGTGTATTGATATATGTCGTCTCATACATTGGTGTGATAATATACCCACAAAGGTTGAGGTAGTGCTTGCTTGAGAGCCACCTAAGAGCATTGATGTATTAACAGATGGTCATAGAGAATTTTTCATCTACTGTTGTTGAGAAAGGTGAAAAATATGTTGACCTTTTTGAAGTTTTCAATTGAGGAAAAATATGTTGTTGTGTATCTCCAATCGATGGTCATTACCGAACTACTTATTTAGTGAGTTAGTGAGGCACATCTTGAGGATATTGATTATAAGTTATTTCATGAAAAGATATCCACATGACATGTTCTGGACGGGTTTTCTGAAGGTGATGAGAGTAACATCCTTTTGATTATGGATGATGACCCTAGTCACATTGTGGGAAAGCATACTAAGGAGGTTTCTTTCCCTTATAATTATATCCATGAGATATGAGGATGTAAAAAGAACATATAAAATTGGGTTGGCTGGACATGGATGTTTTAGATATTTATAGAGGTTTATTACTAAAGTGTCACCATTTAGTAGGTGATGACCGACAGAGCATAGTGTAGTCTTTATGAAACATGTGCTTTCTATAGGTAATCAGGCTTCATAAAATTATCTTGATGAATATTTTAGACAGTGATTCTCACCTCACCTCATGATTTTGGAGAGGATGTAGGAGGCTTTGGGTCTTATTTTTAGTAGAGCATGGCATTATAACCCATGTAATTATCTAGGAAAGGTGGAGAGTTTAGATTTTTGAATAAAGATTCTGGATTTCATGATAGATTTAGGTTATATTAGGTAGGGTCATCATGAGAAAGTGTTTACTTATGGTGTGTGTTTGTTAACAGTACATGAACCATCTAGGGAGCTTGTTAGAGTGGGATTCCCAATTAAGAGCTTGATATACTCAATTGAGAGTACATTTTCACTTTTTAGGATAAAAACCCTTGAAGGTGTGAGGAATTTAACATCCCTATTTTTATCATTGAAGACATTGAAATATTTCAAGAAATATTTTCAGAATTAGGCTTTGAGACGACCTAAGATTTCCAGGCTTGGTGAGCCCAGTATTGATATAATAATAATATTAAATATATTAATATACCTTGTGTATACTTTTCCTGAAAAATGGTATAACTTCTTAACAGAGTCTTAGATCAGAAATTAGATATTATCATTGAGTCTATGATGTAGGTTTTATCCTAAGCACGATATAACATTAGTGTACGTTGGACGCTTATGTTGAGCACAATTGTGGGAAGATAAATTAATAAATTAATAAATTTATTATATTATCATGAGCTGGATTCATCTATAAATAACCCTTTATAACCAAATTTTAGGGTTATCCTAACAACACTATGACTTTAGATGATAATGTGGAGGAGATTACTAGGGTATGACAACAAATCGAAGGATCCGATTGGTGTCGCTATGATTGTCTACGCCAATAGATTTTGTCGATCCCACCAACCACGAAGATTTTGGATTATTCTTCATCAACGATTGATCCAAAATCGAAGTAGGATGTTTTATTTTTGATGCTTAATCCTCACTTATAATTTTATACTAACACAAATTAATTCTTCCTAAATTAATTCATGAATCTCTCTTCATTGGTTTTCTGGTGATTGATTTCTACTCCAAAATCCAGGAATTTGTTATTTATTTATCATTATTATTACTTTTTATTTATAGACCCATTCATTGGAATCCATTGATGATGGACAAATGTACATGACCATTGATCGATACTTGCTTCTTGATATGTGTCTTTCTTTCACTGTTCTTGGCATTTATCATTTGTAATTGGTTTAATGGTGATTTTATAATGCCTGAAAGTACCAATCACTGTTTGTCCATTATTTGGAACAATGGATCGCTGTCAAGAGTTTAGATTTGGGTTTTGTAGAAGCAATAGATGAGTGACTATGAAAAAAAGATCCCATTGATGGATTGAGTAATAGTGGTTTCGTGAGCCGAATTGAGTGGATATTGTGACTGCTCGGGGCCAATTGTGTGTAGTGAACAGGATGAACTGGGTGTGGTTGGTCATCTTTCCAGCTGGTGTTGGGCTAGAGAATCTAGTTTCGGATGTGTGAAGGCAACGATAGTGGCCTACGGTGTGAGGAGGATGTGGTCGAGCAACATTCCACCTGAAACCCCCTTCATGATTTGGGATAGTGGCGGTGAGTTATGATACTGATTATTACAAATAATAATTAATTTCATAAAATAAAAAGGAAAATAAAGGGGGTTTCACAACATGAAGAGCTAAAGGAACTGACTTTCTAGGGGAGGCGTGACCTGGTAAGAATTCCCTTAACATTTATCACATTATTATTATAATAATATTTTTATATCCAAGAGATCGATGGGGTGGCTCCCAAGAGGGGTAGCACGTCATGGTGATGTGTGTGAAAAAAATTAGATTGGGATCCAATTTAATATATTTAAATAAATTATGTTAATAATAATAAATAGAATAATACAAATAATAATAATAATAATAATAATATTATTATTATTATTGAAACCTTAATTCAGTCATAGCTTCTTCATACATCGTTAGAATGATGAGTCGTCTGCAACATTGTGAATTGACTATCCAATGTTTTTTTTGAAAGGATCTCAATGGATTGATCCATTTATAAATACATGGCTATTTTCATCTATATATCAGTACATTTACATTTTAACCTGTCAGACCAATGATGAGACTTACCTGTTCGTTAGGCTTTAGCAAGACATGGATTTCAACCCGCAAGAATCCTATCCTACATTGTTTTCCACATAGAACACGTTGGTGAATTTCATTTTGGAATCATAGATACAACGTGATTTGAAACAAGAAGGATTCATCTTTCAACAAAACATGGCCAGTATTGGTTAAATGTGTTCTCTTGGTCTATTACTATGAGGGTATTGTACGACATCATGCCCTTATCATAGGATTGTGACCCCATTAAGGGATTAGTCTCAAATAGAGTAATCGGAATCCCTCTATGGGAACTGATATGGAATACTCTCTAATATTTTCCCCTAAGTGGAGTTCACAGAATCACCATAACCATATTTACCTCAGCGTCGATCCCATACATAGTGATTTATTCCAGATTAGGATGTTGGAATACCTCATTAACCTGGTTGTGTTCCCCACCCATGTATTAATATTTTTTTTCCAATGTGGTGTAGTCTGATTGAGTATGTTTCTCAGATTAGTCCCCTCAGTTTCCTTCGTGTTGTTAGTTTGTTGTCACCCAATCTGTTCTGGATGTTGGTGGGTTGAATTATTTAGGCCCATACTGCGCGTGAGGCCATAAATTTTGATGTTTTTGTTCTATAGTGATCCCATTGGGGTTGTAGGGGGTGGAACACCCCTGCTTCAGTGTTTTGGGGGCCAAAGACCCCCATCCAAAAGTTTGGTGCATTATAACATTGTAGACATTGTAGTAGAGTAGACTGATCCACACCGACAGGGCACTGTCGCGAGGCAAACTTCCATCCACACTTCATTTAGCTCTTTGGACTTCTAGCTAGTAGACATTGTATCACATTTGACATGGGAGGTTGTATTTCATTGTAGTGATTTAGACATCCTATGCAGTTAGTGGAATTGTGGATCATCTTCCTCTTTTTCTATCCCGTTTTGGGTTAGGGTTTCTTAGTGAAAAACCTTTATAAACTCTTGTAATTTGTGCTCTTAAATTTTTCTAGTGAAGTTATTCTACCTTTTGTGGACGAAAGGATCATTTCCTGAACCACGTAAATCATTGTGTCCTGAGTGTTTCTTTTTCCCCTTTTACACTTCTTTGAATCATTGTTTTTTCATTGCGACTCCCAAAGAGCATGAATAGACCTGGCGAGCATCACATGTTTCTCCATTGCTAGACATGATTAGAATGACTTCTTGGATAAGCGTCATCAATGAAAACATAGCTCATTAAGTGTATTATCCCAGCAGAGAATTACCTTGAAGCCTTAGGAAGTATCATGTGGTTAGTAGTATGGTTGATACCTCTTTGAGACTTCAAGTCTGTTATGTGTATATCTAGTGTATATTTGATTATCATTATGTCTCATATCTTTATTGACATATCTATGTATTGATGAGTTTATTAATCTTGAGGCTTTATGTTTAGTGATTTCGGGGTGTCCTACTTGGTATTTTTATACTCACCTCTACATGGGCATTTCCCACACAAGTAGTGTCTTATGTAGACATAATTATTTTTTACAAATTCCTTAGATGACCAGGAGTTATTGGAGCACAGTTTAATCTATATAGGTCAAGGATCATACCAGTGTTTCACTTTATAGTTGTCCCCTAAATCTTAGCATATTGGACTTTATTTTAAATCATATTATGGGATTTTATTTGTCCCTTTATGCTTTCCAATATTATTATCATACTCTTATTGTGGGATAGATGTTATTCATGGATTATTAGTATCATTTTTTCTTCAAATTTTATCATTACATGAGCTCGAATATGTGTGTATGTGAACATTCACATTAGAATAATATCTATCATGTGTGTGATATGTGTACTCAATGCTATTCACCAACCCCTGAACTATTAGAGGGGGGATGGAGGTAGTCACACTCAGATCATCACCAGCTAGTCTGTCCCTAGTGGGTTGGGTCATGACAGAGGTGATCGAATGAACGTTTGTCCGATGTACATTGTGTTTTCTAGGTTCTTCCAATAATATAATTGAAAAGTGCTTCATTCATCCCAGCATAAACGCCTCCAATCCATGGAAATCCAAACAAAAAAGTTCAATTATCCTTCCTTTACTTGTCGTGAAATGCAGTGCTCACAAATCATAAACATGATCTGCCTTTTGAACAACCTATATAGTGATCGGCATACTCTAATTATCTATTATGAAGCTTCATTTCTAAACAAAGATAACCTTGAACTAGTAGTGAATGAATTATAGTGGTATATTCTACCATCAAACAACTCAACAAATATATCAACTTTAATGGTTAACCTCCCATATCATCAGCTTTTGATCGGGCTTGTTCATGAGCAGTGGGATTGACAACTAGCAATGAATTATTCAAAAACAATGGTTTCAACCTAGTTTCTTTCAAATCTATTCACTAACTATATATTGATGAATCCACTGTAATATCCATATGAACCTGAAACACTCACAAAACCTTTATGAGACGTTATCGATCCACTAACAATGGTCTAAATTCGATGGCAATGTGATGATATCTTACAACAAAATACCTAATTTACACCATATTTTTGTATCTCGAACAGCCATCATCATCAAAGCTTTAGCTCAATCATCCCATACCAGCATCACCATCAAAACCCTGAAAAAACTACGGCACAATTTCTACTGCTAATTCAGTTGAACATGCATCCTAGAAATCACCTAACCAAACTGGAAACCAATCAAATAATTAGTAGAGAGGCATGCCTATTTTTTCATCATGTCTAGTGAGATTTATATGTACAACCCACATGAATTTCTAAATCCATCATCATGTTCTTTCCCAACACATAAAATTTCATATAAATTTCTAAATATATCAATAAAAAAATTCTTTTAGCCAATAGAAATTTTAATTCAGAATTCAAATACAAATTCCAATTATGATTTTTTGAAATTCCCCATAAAACACAAGAATTTTGGTAAAAATGAATTTGGATATCTAGTAAAAATTCCAATAAATAAAATATTTTCAATTTTGCTGCAAAATAAATAATTTATATGGAAAACTTATATTTCATAATTTTGTAACAGGTTAAGAGTTGATATTCAAATGTAATTCAAATTTATATTTCAAACTTGAACAAATAATTTCAAAATATATTTTTATTGTTAAATCAAAAAATTAATGAAATTTTTTTAATTCACTTTAGACACATTAATACAAAAAAAATATGTCTTACCCACATAATTACATGAATTGAGTGATTTATATAGTGATTCAGAAAACAAATTTGCAGGAAAAATCAGGTTTCATCACTCCCTTGAACTTTTTTCACTCTCTGAAAAAGTCATAATTTTCATCACAAAACACACAAAAATTAATGGTGAGATAATTTGTTAGTTCCATTTGAAATTATGTTCATTATTTTCCATTTATAAAATCCATTTTTTATTCAATTTTTTCTCTCACATTCAAATTCATTCACCTTTATTTATTCGCCCATGGAAAATATCACAACCTAATTAGCATGGAATTCGTGTCACTCATCTCTCAGGTGTTAAATATATAAAAAGTTATTATTATCTTAAAATAATTAAAATAATACCACATTCTTGGTTAAATATTAACTCTCCATATAAGAGAAAAGGATGTATGTTTCAATCGGGAGGATTTTCCAAGGGTAGGAATTGAGTCTTTGGGGTTGGTGTGCTCAATTTGATAAAAAAAAGATCTCAAAGTGGTGGGTTTTCTCATAATATATAATACATGATCAATCATTAAAAATATTATGACTATTTATCACTAAATGTACTGAAACACGGAACACTACACTCAATTCCACCTTTTAATAGTTTTTTCAGCATGTCAAAGTAATTAAAGTGTGGTGAAGGATTTCACATATTGTTTTTTTTCTATTTTTAATATACATTCTTCTGATTAATGGGATGAAAATTGAATATATTGGATGAACAATGATTCATGACATTTTCATTTGGATTAGGTAAATGAGTTATACGAGTAATATTGATGAAGAATCCAACCCCATTTCCCCATTTTTCATTATTTTTTTCCTTTTCTCAATAGGAACTAAATGAAATTATAATGTTGAATATGAATTGTATATATTACCTCAAATTGAAACCAAACATAACTTTCCTAGGTAATATAGATCATCCCCCTAATCACCCATCATGTACCACTCATACCCAACATTCATTTTGAATTATGATCTAGAAATTTATACAAGAGAGACGGTAAGTATGAAGAATAAAATATTAATTTGGAAAAATATATACGTAATTATAGGGATACTAGAGGATTAACAATGGATAATATAATGGTATTTCTCATAGTAGAAAAACAAGGGTTTTTTTCAAATGCTCCTTAATTAAATGAACACATTTCTTATTTCTCAAAATATTTTATGAAGTATAAAACTAAGTTCTAGATGTTAAAAAAATAAGAGATAACCCAAGAATGAATGGTATTAAGGAGAGTATGAAAAAATAGGTTTAGAGTATCTCTAGGGAAGTGAAAATAATTTAGGCAGTCACTAATGGTTAATGAGTTTCAAAAAAACATCAAACTCCAAGGAATATATTGAAAATTCAGAGTTCATAACAAGATTCCATAACAAAACTCGTTTGAATACATTTAATTCAAAAAATAATGTTACTTCCTCACAAGTAACTGAAGATTTTAATTTAGTTTTCAATATTCCAATTTTTCTTGGGGTTTCTAAAATAAAAAACAATAATTAATTATTCACATAAAAAATTTTGAAACTACTAAAATAGTTAGCCCTCCCTTTCTTTTTTTCTTGAAATTTTCCCTCTGTAAAATATCAAGTTGATATTACCAATTCATCTCATTATGTAAAAAATAAAAAATAAAGAGTTAATAAGATGAAGGGATATTACCTGAGTATTATCATGGAACTGGGAAACCCATGTAACAACTCTAACTAATCTTTATAATTTTTATAAGAAGAAATACCCTTCATATTACCTGCAAAGAAAATGAAAACATATATTATTATACAGAAAACATGCATGAAAACATACCATGATGTTTATTTTTATATATAGAAAGTAGAAAAAAAATTTATTCTAAGTGAATGTTTGATGTTTCCCTCCTTTAAATATTTAGGGTAAGACATCAAAAAAATAATAAGAAAGTAATAAACAAAAATAAACTGAAAACTAAAAAAAAAATATTTAGAATCATTGGGATAACCCCCCCCCCCCACCCACTGAAAAAATAGGTTATGTGTCTTTACTATCCACATCCAAACTGTTTATGGGTTCTCCCCAGTCTTATGATGGGTTGGGCTATTGTAACAACTATCACGTGTTCTTCCTTCCACAATGTGAGTGGCATCAAAATATATGGGATATATCCTTTAGTTTTACCTTAAAGCACAGTGCTTTCTTCAAAATAATTTATCACATTGGCATCTTCAGTGAGTATCATCAGGGGGAACACCAATTATTTCTCCATGAATACTTTATTCTTCTCAAATAATTAAACTTATTCCATCTCTACCATAGTGGATAATACCTCTAACATGGGATCATTTAGTATTTCATACAGTCCATGCCACACTCCAATGGCTTCCTCTTATTATTATTCAAATATAGATTCCCCCCTCTATAATTTTAGTCTACAAATCCTTTTGTTTTAGCAGTATATTTGGAAATCCTTATTTAGTTGGTGTAGTAAGGTATGGAACTTCCATATTTTCATCAAAATGAACCATATCCAATGTGGTTTGACTATCCATGTATCTATCCAAAATATGTTCCAAGGGTTCTGATTATGTATCTTCAACATAGGGGTGTTAGATTTCAATGCATTTTTAGTAAAATTAAACCAAATTATGTTCAAATTTTTCCCATTTCCTTATGAGGATTCAACTAGAATCCCTTTTTCATCTGTAAATTTAATGCGGAAGAGATTAGAGATGCTTATAAGATCGTAGATTTCCTCTCGAGCAAAGACCGTGGGCCCTAACTATTCTTATTTCAGATGTAGTCCTTGATATATGAATGTGTGTAAGGTGGTTTTCATCATCCCCATTTGTTCAATCATCTTGTTGATTTCCCTTTGATTCTCATTGTATTTATCCAATTCTAGGATGACCTCCTCAGTTTTGATCTATTCTTTATTCCCATCCACTTTTGTAGGCCATAGGATGTTTTGATTCAAGTGGTCATTGCACTCTTTATTTCATAAGTGCATGTGGAAAGCTAGAAGATTGTATAAAGTATTGGTTCAGGGATGAATCCCTCCCAAGTGCAGTTATTTTATTTAATTTTTATGACTGTGTATAAATGGTAGTTCCTATTATAGAGAAATTAACCTAATCAAGATGTTTATCCTAGTTAGGGGAATACATGAGAGAATGAAAGAGAGAAAAAATTGAAAATAAAAGTCAATTATTTATAAACTGATAAATGAATGAACTAAATTTGTGAAGCTCCCCAACAATGGTGTCAAATTTGATGATGATATGTTGTTGTGTCTTTATCAAGTGATATTTTAATTCCCCAATGGGTGTATCCTAGTGGTATAACATGGGTTTTCTATGAGAGTGTTCTTTATTTGTTGTTATTCATATAACTTATTTTTATTTTCTGGTATTTTTTATTATATTGTAATACAATCACATAAAAGTGAATGGTAAAAATTATTTGAATTAAAAAAGGATGACAAGAGTGGTATATATAGGATTTAAATTGGTAGTATGAACTGAAATTCAAACACAATGTTGTTGGTGTAGAGCTGAATTCCCCATACCTCAATGTGAGTTGCGGACATTCTTTTATAGATGAGTAAAAAAGGCTACATGATGGGATATTCTAATGTGAGACTCGGAAATACCCATTATAATAAAATT
The DNA here is from genome assembly GCA_963277665.1 of Viscum album. Lineage (NCBI taxonomy): Eukaryota > Viridiplantae > Streptophyta > Magnoliopsida > Santalales > Viscaceae > Viscum > Viscum album. Next base: position 1,296,811,028 of record OY728136.1, read on the forward strand.
CGGATTAACACTCCCCCTAAAGATGGACATTCCCAACTTGGACCAAGAATACCACAAAATAAAGATGACAGAAAACCAACCATACACACTCCCCCTCAAGTTGTGCTGCTGATTCTTTGGGTATCCAGCTTGGTACTGAGAGAGTCTAGATGAGCTCCCAAGGGGGCCTTTGGTGAAGAATTCAGGAAGTTGTCTCGTCATCGGAATGTGTCCAAAAATGATAAGGTCCTTCTTGAGGTGATGATGAATAATGTGGTATCCAACCTCCATATACCTTGTTTGATCATGGTAGACATGATTAGATGAAATATTTGTTTTGTCCATATTGTCACTCCAGATATGAGCAGATGTATTTTTTGGTAGTCCAAGCTCATGAAGGTGATGACAAATCCAAAGTATCTTAGTAGTGAATGTGTCCATGGAACAGTATTCAGACTCAACACTATATCTGGTGATGATAGTTTTCTTCTTACTACACCCAGAGATGAAGTTACCTGCCCTGAAAACTGGAAACCTAGAAGTAGACATTCGAGTAGTATGGAAACCGGTATAATCAGCGTCACAGAAAGACTCATCATTTATTTGATCATGATGTGAGTACTAAGGACCGTGGGCATGATATTTCATGATATATCTGGAAATGTGGAGGAGAGAATCCTACTTAAATTTGGTTGGATTCTCTATGAATTGGCTCACTTTTCAAATAGTGCAGAAAAAGTCTGAACACATCATGGTGAGGTAAATGAGTTTTCCCAATAGACGGTGGTAGATTTCTGGGTGAAAAATGTTTCCGTGTTTTCATAGAGATAACATTCCTTGGGCTCAATAAGAGTGTTCACAAAAATTTCCTTACACAAACCTGCTTCCTACAAGATATCGATGGCACACTTCCATTAGTAGAGAAAGATGGTGTCCATAGAATGGGTGACCTCGATGGCAAGTAATTCTGTGAGAGGAATAAGATATTTAGTGTTGAAGTGGTGGTAAATATTCCCCTTAGTTTGGGTGATTCCAGTGGATTATCTCCTAATGATGATGATATCATCAACATATACCACCAGTAGGATGCATCCATTGGACTTTGTATGGTAGAAGATGGCGTGGTGCTTCATACTGAAAGAGAGCCTAAATTTGGTGATGAAGGTGTTGAATCAGCCAAACCAAGCATAAGGAGACTGCTTGATACTATATAGAGAGAAACAAAGTCGACAAACATGGGAGTCAGCTAATGGGGCACAAAATCCTAGAGGCTACATCAGATATATCTCTTCTTCAAGAAATCCATGGAGAAAGTCATACTAAATATCTAGTAGATTAGGGTGCCAAGGATTATGAGGGGACAATGATGATTACTTTCCAAAGAGGTGGATAATAGGAAGTATTACATATTTTCAAACCGAGATATGGAATCGAAATAGTCGATACCATATGTATGAGAAAATCACTTCACCACAAGTCGGGCATTGAGGTGATGAAGACTGTCATTGGCATTAAGAAGGACCGTATAGATCCATTTGTTGTTGACCACCTATTTTCCTATCAGAAGGGGGACCAGATCCCATGTAAGGTTGTCTTTCAGAGCCTATAATTCATCCTATATCACTTGTAGCCACCCCAAGTAAGATTTAGCATCACCGACCGTTTAGGGAATAGATTTCGTCTCAAAAGCTGACAAACCTTTTTTGGAAGATGTATAGAGAAGAGTATTCTAGAATGAATGAGTAACTTTTTGGAGTGCGATGGGAAATTCATTTAATATTAGGAAAAGTAGATCAGACGAAGTGGGTATGATTGGGTCGTCATCCTAGATGGGGGGGGACAGCTGATTAGTGATGGGAGTAGATCGTACCAAACCAGTGATCAGTAGGGAGAGACCCCATATGAAGGTGGATGAATAGAGGAATACAACCATCTATGGTAGTTCCTATATGGGTAGAGGGAAGAGTGAATGGGGAGCACTCAACAAATGGAATGTTAGTAGAGATGATATAACATCATACGTCCAGAGAGAATCATCTATATCCACGTTGAATGCGTGAATATCCACCAAAAATAAAATAGAGATATTTGGAAGTAATATTGGAGAGGTTGGGATGAGTTTCATGGAAATAACAGAGATATCCATACACACAGAGTGGAAGTGAGTGAGGAGGATGAGAGGAGAACAGAGTCCAAAAAAGAGTCTCTGCATGAAGGATAAAATTACGAAGAAGGATGAGGAGGTAAGTGGCAGTAATAATGGAATTCACCAAATGAGAAGAGGAACATACTTGTGGAATAGGAGGGAACAAGAAGTCTCCAGAATATGTTTGTGTTTCCACATGGCCACTCCATTCTGCTGAGGAGTATTAGCACAAGATTTCTAATGAATGATGTAGTTTTCCAAGAGAAACTGCTAAATGTGATTTAAAAAAACTTTCTCCCATTTTTTGAGAAAAGGCATTTCATGGAGATGGAAAACGGGGTATGAATATCATGGTAAAAATTTTGAAAAGAAGAAAACATCTTAGACTGATCTCAGAGAAGTTACATCCAAGTCATACACAAAAAATTATCAATAAATGATATGTTTTATTCACACACAATGTGAATCAAGATGTCATTGGGACCCCACACATCTGAATGATCCTAATAAAAGGGTTTGGAGTCTCGTGTAACTACTCAAGGAAAATATTAAATGTGATTATGTTTCTCAAATTTACATGAATTTCAATGAAAGGACACATGCTGACTAATATCATAAAAAAGTTGATGAACGATGGAGGTTGGTGGATGTCTCAACTGGGAATGAAGGTCCAATGCACAATTGGAGACATATGTGAAGGCGTGAGATTCCGGTCCATCAAACCTATAAACCTCATCCCAGAGCTATCCTATACCATGTTCTCTATTAATAGTACACTCCTGAAACTCAACAAAAAAAGGTGTAAAGATGGAACTATAGTGGAAATACATTGTAATATTAATTATAGAGATAATTTTTGATGGACTATGAGGCACATGTGCCACCGATGACATGTGAATAGATTAAGGCAGGAAGCATGCACCAATGCCCGCAATGGTGATAGTGGATCCATCAGTGACTGTGATTTTTTAGAAACTATAATATGGAAGATAAGAGGATAACATACCTATATCACCTGTGAGATGATCTGATATACCTGATTCAAGCATCAAGGCAGCAGAGTGACAGCTGACAAAATCATTGGAACCACCAGATTTGGCCATATATATCGAAGAAGAACTTGAAAGAGAGGGGGTCTGATGGCCATGAATCAGCTAGAGATCAACCATGGAGAGGTGTAGAGAGGGAGGAAGAGTGGATGCCGACTAAGAAGCATCATGGACCATAGTCTGACCCTATCATGGTTGCTGAGATGGGATGCAATGAAGAACCCAACAACGGTCAGTCAGGTGGTCATGTTTTCCATAGTGCTGACAAAGGGGATGAGGACGGCCCTCCCCAAGGCCACAACCACAATAGCCTGAGGAGCGTCCAATTCAATGAACCAAGAGGGTGACATGATCTATGATGGGGGTGTGTGGGGAATGTTCTCAATGAGCCTTTCCAATGAGATGAAACACCTATGGAATCTCGAGCGAAGAGGGAATGGCGAGCATCTATGTGGTTGTTATCTCACATTCAGGATCAACACAATGGATAAGGCTAAAGAGGTAAAATTGGTTCCTCTGGGCTAAGGCTGACTCTGGTGTTTGGGAAATGGGCCACAACTCAAACAATTCATCCTGGAGGTCTTTCCATTCCATGAAGTACATTAGAAATGGACGGGTCTGCTGGAGGATGAGCGATAGGTTCTGAAGAACATTGAAGACCTAAGACAAATTATTTGTCTTAGAATACATTTGGATTAAAGAATACCATTATCCCTTAACCTTATTGGTGTTCAGATTTATGTCCTTGATAGATTGGTGTATGTAATTTACTAGTAAGGCAATAATATTACTATCAGCAACTTCAATGGGGGATATTTGGAATCAGATGATAGGGGAGGATAATCCTTGAGGTGTTAGTCAAGGTTCTTTCCCTTGATTGACATCAATAACATATTCCTCTATACTGATAAATTGGTTGAGTAGAGCCACTAATCAACCATGCGGGTGGAGACGGTGATCAGAAGAGGTATAACTGAAGGTTCAACCATTGGATGGTCGGGGCAGGGACATTTAGAGGAGAGAGGGACTGAGAATCACCAAGAGACAGGGGGTGCTGGGAGGCTACATTGGAGGTGAGGCCATGTGAAACCGGAGAGTTGTAGGAGGGTGGAGCTGTAAAATAGCAGAGGGAGCTGGGGATGGTCGCGATGCTGGGAGGCCGCTGGAAGGCGCGTCCTTGAGAGTGCTGTGGGATGTAAGTGGGGAAGCGACACAAAATGTGGGGTTGAGAATCCGCGATAGAGGCGAGGGCTGGGAGAAACAGCATTATCCAAGCCATGATCCGTGATGGGAGGTGGGTCCAGGACACTTTTGGGAATCCTACAGGAGGGTGAGATCGGAAGGTAAGGGTCGGTCGTAAAGCCGGGAGGCCTTTGGTAGGTGGGGGTCAGTCGCAAAGCTGGGAGAGCACAACTGGAGGGTAGTCATTGTTGATCATGAAGCCGGAAGAGAACCATGGGAGGGAAGGAGGGAGCTGATTGTGACACTGGGAGGGGTGTCTAAGGTAGGTGATTCCATAGCAAGGCACATTTGGGCAAGGACCGATAAATCGCATGACGTCCAATGGTGACCGATCGGAAAACAGAGTGGGAATCTTAGATTAGGAGCCATGTGCATGGAGTCGCATGAGGAGGTGGAGTAGAGGGTTCCTTCTGGAGTCATGAAACCACGCGGTGGGTGCCTAGAGTCTGGAGACCGTAGGGAGGGCGCCGTCGGGAATGGCGGGGTACCTGTGTAGGGAGGGAGATCTGCCTATTGTGGTGGGGTCCTCTGGAAGAGAGAAGGTAGTGGGTGTGAGAAAAAAAATTAGACCTCCATTGATACCATGTAGAGGTGAATTCCCCATACCTCAATTTGAGGAGGGGACATTCTTTTATAGATGAGCAAAAAGGATTACATGGTGACATATTCTAATTTGGTACTCGAAAATTACCATTATAATAAATCTAGGATTAAAAGTTAGGAAGAATAATTTTTATCCCGTGGATGAGTTTCTATTAATTTTTTCATTGTCCAATTAATATTTGTATCATTATTTTTGGAAAACTAATGTTGTTCCAACATATCCCATGTATTTTATGTTTTAATGATCTCAAGTACCCTAAATAAAATAATGATGATTTTAAACTTATATATGTACATCATGTTTTATATCTATTTTAGATGTTTCGACTATTAAAGTTCATAAGTCTTAAATTCTAGAAACATTGAATGAAATTTTCTTAAGTCTAGAAAAATAGGCTATGTGAGGCATTTGGCTATGTGGAGAGATGACTACGTGAGCATTCAGCTTTGAAAATCACTTACGCGGTGGATTCACCTACATAAATTGGCAACGTTGCGGAATCACTAATTAGAAATTCTAGTACATTGTTCAAACTGCTACGTGAGAAATCAAATTCATAGATCAATCGGTTATGTGAATCATTTACATGGAGTAATTGACTACACGAATAGGATATGTGATGAATCAATTATGAGGTTCCATTCCACTATGTCAGGTTTTTATACATGAGTAAAAAGCCGATGAGAATCAATTTTCCTATGTGAATTTGGATACATGAAAAAATTATCTACGTGAGGAAAATCAACTACATGAAGAAGGCCTGCATGAATTTGACCATATAGATAATTAAGCTAAATGAATTCAAATGTATAAATTGGCTACATGTTGATCTCCAATAAACTATGTTGTCTTGTAGTCTATATTTATAAATGTTGTGAAGCATGGGTTATCTTTCAATGTTGTTGGGAAATATTTAAATCTTGTATTACAACAATATGGTAAAAAAATTATAATAAGAGGAAAGGATATAGAAATGAAATATTTACAAGGATAATTTATTTGTTATTAATGTTGACAAGTTATTTCAGATAAAACGATGTATCTAATCCATGGTTTTACGGATCGTGTGTTGGGAATTTATGTAAGGAGTTTTTCATGAATTTTCAAATAAAAAACATGTGCTCTCATGTGTATAATAGATATTCCATGAAGTGAATATGTGATTACTTAATATAAAATAATTATTTATTTCTTGAATGTCCTATACAATGCACTATTTTTATGTGAAAAAATTAAGCATCATGATCTACAGCTGTGATATATCGATCATTTGTGCTGTTATTTTAGAATACTCACCTCGAGATGCTATGTATTCTGATCATCTCCCATGGATATTTCTTATTTATGTTAGTTGTATCTTACAAGTTTATACTAAATCTGAACACTATTTTTTTTAATCTCTCATTGTAAAAGGTTCATACTAAAAGAAGATGAAGGGCATTGTTTGTAAATCATTGTTGGAGTCTGATTGAAAGCAGTTGTGCTATTGTACCAAGTGTTGAATGTTTTCACTTATTCACGAAGTTTATGGAAAATGGACCGGTAGCCCTTATAAAAAGGTCTAATCTACTGAAAATCACCAAAATCAGAGAGAAAGATTTGGTGTGGACTAAGGTACTTATAATCCCCAAACCACTGTAAATATCTGTGTCAGATTCTTTTCTTTTCCTTATTTATTTATGTTGATTCGTATATTTATGAAATGATTATAAGTTATTCATATTCAAGAGAACAACCACTGAAAAACTCTAATACATATATAAAAGTAAACTCAATGTCATCCTGCAATGCATGAATAATGTAAATGGCTACAAATTAAAGTCTCCAAAGTAAACACCAAAAGACAAGTCATTTTGCATCAACTCAACAGAAACTCCAAAACCCAAGCTAGAAATTTCTATCTCAACCCTCAAAGTATTCATGAAAATCTAAAAATTGTTTTTATACATTCGGGGAGCATACAAGTAGAATCAGTCAAAAATTAATCATGGTATCAAGTGCACATGTGAATAGAGCATGCTAATGTGCCAGTGAATAAATAAAAAACCATGAAACTCCTAAACATGTCAACTAACCAATGTCAACAACACCATGGCTCGCTCACCAAATCACACATAAAATATGACAATATAACATTGAGATCATAACAAGCAGGGTTCCCATTGCCGCTTACCAACTGATTTTATGATCTCATTCCCCAAAGTCACGCATTCTATACTCTCATCACTTCCATACCTACCAAATCACATCACATCACACAACATCTCACCCAAAGATAACATAGTCATCACATCACATCACATCACATCACATCTCTTCTGAAGAAATCTAGGCCATCACACCACATCTCATTAATTAAAAAGGATAATAGGATATCGTGAACATGAATGACAACAACCTTGTGCCCTCCAACCACGCATGACCCCTACCACATGATACATCACATTATTGCCTCATCACATAACATATCTCTAGAAAACACTTGGGCCTATACTGATGGGTGATATCCAACACTATAAGCAGGGAAGAGGGGGTCGTCAGTCATCTGTATCACCACCATCCAGGATGTTGGGGAAAACACATTTTAGTGTGGGTAAGGTTATCCAACTCAGGTGGGGAGAATATAAAAATAACATAAAATACATGATATATAAATACTATAAAATACTCGACCTATGGGTTCACATAAACTGAACTAGCGCAAACTATATCCCCACCACCATACCACACATCAATACTCACAACCGCTGCCACCACTATATGCAACACAACACACAACCACCACACCTGCCACACATATTACCACTATTAATTACTGGTTTCATTACCTCTCAGATATAACAAGTTCCACTAACATTCATTTACAAAGACACTTTATTAACATTTACACAATTCGTTCATTTATTCAATTCACTTAATCTATTTTCCACACAAATGAATTCCACCCCATTTATATTTCATTTCATTGTCAACATCATTCCATGGATAATCAGGAAAGTAATCCGACCACACCAAAAAATTCACCCATCTCAAATCAATCATCATCGTTGTGCCACACCATCTAAACCATCTCACCACAACAAACACACATCACAACCTCCACATAACCAAAACCAAGCTCACCAAAACAACTGTGCACCACATCATATACCACGAACTCATCACACGTCACCACATGGCATGGCACCAACACACAACATCACAATTTCACAACTATCCACATCACATATGTGTCAACCAACCACCACATCACACACTGCATCCCACTCACAGCCTAGCCAATAATCACCACCATCACATGATATCCCACAACACAAAACAAAACACAACATGAAACTGGACACAATAACAACACAACCCTGACTTCCAAAATTTATTCAAGGGATTTAATTTCATTAATTATTTATTTAGTACGGGTACTATCACACAAACCAAATTCCTTGGGAAACTAGTTTATTAGCCAAATATACATTATTTAGCCTTTTATTCGGGGTTCGATCCAATAGAAACATAAAAATGCTCCCATCACATATCATCTATAGTGAAAAAAAAGTCTTCAAACAATCATTATTTTCAGTACTGGAAGAAAACATGTACAATATCATCAAAAATATAAATCAAACCAGTAAAACATCTATTCTCTCCCACATAACAATCCATTTCAATTAGTCCAATTAATTATCTTATTACTCTAACCCTTAATATCCAACAAATGGAAAGAAAAATCATGAAAACCTCACACATATCATGTAAACATGTGAGATTTAGGGTCTCCTGCACCAAATAAACTTTTTGATCCCACTATACACCATCGAGTGAAGAAGAAACAACTGGAAACCCATATATACATATGGAAATGGTAGGTCAACCAATAACAAATCAAAGTATAATAAAAAATTCAACCCAACTCACCCCCGAACTAAAACCACAATGTCGCAGTAGATATCAGAGTGTATAACGAAAGGAAACAATGGAAAGGAGTGATGAACTTAACGATGATCAATAAAACACCACCTCTGGAACCCAAGGATCAAGTTGAGGGAAGATAGACTGGATGATCTCCCAAAATTGCCTATGGTTCACCCAAAAAAATGGGAGAGATGAAGGTCAAATGAGAATAGTATCGGCCGAATAATTGTTATAAACATCCCATAACTCACCCATCTTTCATCTAAAATTCTTGTTTTATTCCATATTTTCCATGGGCTCAAAAAAAATTAACTTTAAAACAATTTTATGATATAAAATCTTAAACTTTTGAAGTTCTACCAATTTTCATGGTGCCTCAACAAAAATTAACTTATGTTGTAAATTATCCTTTTATGATGTAAAACCATTTCATATGGTATCCCCTCATCACAAACAAGCTCTAAATATCTGGCCACACAAGACATGAAACTCTGAGTTATGGTGTAAACTACTCTTTATGGTGTAAGAGGCCTATTGTTGCTCTAACCTCCACAAGAATATCCTTAAACTTCCCCCAAAGCACCTCCAAAAATCAAACAGACTAAGTAATGTGTCAAAAAGGAATGGATATTTTTATTAGATACCTTTTAAATGATTATTGTCATCAACAATAAAAACTAAATCTAGAAGAATGTAAATGGATCTGAACAACCACCCCGTGATATACCTCTCAAGAATCTCACACAACCCAAACGCTACTACCAGCCAAACATGCCAACTGAAACACCCACCAAAACATCCCACACAACCACACTATCATCTCTTACTAGAAACAACACCACATCATCTGCAACCAAACATAAAAAAACTCATTTCAACACAATCATTCAAACAACCATATCAACCTCCACATAGCCCAAACCAACCACATCCACATCCAACACAAAGCACTTCCCCAAACATACAAATCAGTGGATTTGGTCTTCCATGTCAATATATTATCTGCTCTAGATTGTACTGACTCGTCCATATGGTTTTAATCATATCAAGATATTACACATCTTTATTTGCAATCATATTTTACCTTTTTAATATGTCAAAATCTTTATCACACTACACAAAATTATGAAAAAACACATCTCCTAAAACATCAAGATCCAAACATCACATCATCCCGGAAAAACTAAACAAGGTGATGGAAAACTCAAATCATCTCTGGGTAATGAGTAAAAATTTGAATCTCTCACTCCCAAGTACTATCCTCTACACTACCATGTCTCCATGACACATGAACCAAAGGAATGGTTCATATGCGCAACAACTTCTCTCATCAATCCATGATCTCCACTAGTCAATCCCCAAAATTCATGTCGTTCTTGATATCCAGCTGTCCTCATTCAATGATGTGGGAGTCATAATGAAGATACTGATGATGTTGGGACATGTGGAAGATTTTGAGGATGTTCTCTAATCGTAGTGGAAACGCCAACCAATACGCCACCGCAACAAAACTCTCCACCACCTCAAAATTCCCAACAAATCTAGGAGAAAGTTTACTACCCCTGCCAAACCTCTATTTCCCATGTCGAGGGGAGACTCTCAATAACAAATGGTCTCCAACATCGTACTTTAGGGGTTTATTCCTATGATCAGCATAGGCCTTCTGAGGGTCCTGCACCACCATCATCCTCTCTCTGACCAACCTGATCTTCTCGATTGTCAACTACACCACATTAGGTAGAAGAACAGTAGAATCCTGAACCTCTATCCACCACAATAGAGAATGACATAGGCACCCATATTACGTCTCAAACGAATCCATGCTGATGGATTAGTGATGGTTGTTGTTTGAAAAATCCACCAAAGGAAATTTTCTCACCCATGATCTTCCAAAGTCCAAGATACAAGGTTGAAACATATCCTCTAGAATCTGGATGGTCTCCTCTGTCTTCTCATTCGTCTGAGGGTGGAATGCAGGGCTAAGATGCAACTAAGAACCAAAATAATGCTACAATACCCACAAAACCCAAGAGGTATAATGAGGGTCCATATTAGATATGATTGTCCTCAGTACCCCATGAATCATAACCACATCATCCACATACCACCTCATCAAAACATTCGTGGCACTAGGCTTGTGGATCGCTATAAAATAACCCAAATTCTTCATTTGGTATACTATCACCCAAACCATACCATAAAATATATGAGATTGAGGTAAAATTGTGATGAAATCCATCGATATGTCCTCCTATTTCAACTCAAGAAAGATCCATGTACTGAAACAAAGCAATTGTTACATGATTATCCACTTTTACCTGGTGAAAAACAAGACCCCATTCCACAAACTCTACCACTAACCATTTCATCCTCGACCACCAAAGTTATCTCCTCAAACCACAATATATCTATTCACACCAGGATATATCACTAAAGGTGATCTGTGAAACTCACAGAGAACTCCCTCACACATCGCATATGAAACAAACATCATTTCATGGAGAAACATATGGTTTTGTCCATCCTTTGTCAATACCTCTGGAGTATCATCATGGCCAACATGATCATGCATCACCTCAACCAATGATTCTACCAACTGAGACTCATCCACATGTTTCATTAAGTATGGATCAAAAATCATCTGATAAATATATTTTTTGGCCACTGCTCTCTCTGACTTCAAGATGAATTATTTCAAGCTGCTATATCCCTTTCCAAAAACTGGTAGATTCCTAAACCACATCTCATTGGGAGTTCCAACTCAATCTATCGACAAGAACATTACCATTTCATAGGGTTTAAGAGATATCTAGAAGAAAATTTATCCACCTCTATTGATTTAGATTCAGATCTCACTGATAGAAAACATATTTTAGGCTATTGTGGTCTGTGAAAACCACAAAGTGCTTGTTGATGAGGTAATTTCACCACAACATTGGTATAAACAAATCTATCAAAAGTTTCAGATTATGGGTGGCATAGCTACGCTCATGGGGTTGTAGCTTCCTATACCTATATAGGATTAATGCTCTCTTCTACATCAACACGCATCCCAATCCCATATAGGGAATGTCACAGAAAACCTCAAACAAAACACTCTCCTCGGGAAACCAAATCATAGGGGAACTGAGAAACATCTCCTTCAAATAATTGATAGGTTATTGACATTTAACATCCCACACAAATGTCTTGTCTTTCTCAGTCAATGCGGTTTGATGGTTTTTAAATCAAGAGACATTGGGTATAAACCCCCAATAATGGTGTATGATACCAAAGAAATGTTGAACCCCTGCCATGTTCTTTAGTGTTGTCCAAGTAATAGTTTCCACAATCGTCAACGTGTCTACTATCACACACTGAAGAGACACCATAAGTCGATGGAAATGTACATCTCATGTCTAGAACTCACACTTGGACAACTACCCATAGATTTGGGGTAATTGAAGGACTTACATGATATATTTGAGATGCTCAGTGTGCTCCTCTCATATCCTCGAGTAGATCAAGATATCATCAATGAATACAAAAAATAACCGATTTAGGAATTCACCAAAAAAGGAGTTCATGAGTGCCATGAACACGGATGGTGTGTTCATAACACCAAATAGTATGACCATGAGATCGAAGTGTCCATACCTTCATCTGAAAGTATTCTTTGGGATATCTTCATAAATAACCTCCAACTAGTGATTTCAAGACAGCATATCGATCTTAGAAAACTAGCCATCTTCTCACAACCGGTTAAAAAAATCGTATATCCTCAAAATAGGTTATCGGTTCTTGATTGTCACCTGATTAAACCTTCGGTAGTCTATACACATCCTAGAACAATCATTCGTCTTCTTGGTGAATAAGACCGAAGCACCCCACAATGACACCCTATCATGAATGAAACCCTTATTCATCAAAACATGCACTTACAATATCAATTGTTGCAGCTCCGTAAATGTCATCTGATAGGGATCCATTAAAATCGTAAATGCACCCAGCTGCAACTCTATCACAAACTCAATATCATATTGAGCGGGTAGTGTCATAACCTCATATCGGAATACATTTAAGAACTTTATATCTATAGGAAGATCTCTTACCTATGATTCCACCAACAGCTCTGCAAATTAATTCAAAAGAGGCTCTACTGGATTACCACAGATCTGATAACCTCACTCTCTAACGAACGTCACTATCTAACCCTCGACATTGAAAAAAAACACCACTTTGAAAGAAGTCGATGATTTCATGCACGTAATATAGAAAATACATGTTGAAGATAACCTTATATGGTTGTATCTACAGCAAGAAGAAGTTCCTCAATAACTGGTGTTACCCCATCACCGGTCTACATCCTCGGCACACATCATACGAAAATGTATAACCTCCAATCAGAATGGATGACACAAAGATCATTGGAAACCTCTCTATGTCCAGTCCCAAATCACATATCAAAGAAGGATAAACAAAGGAGTAAGAGGCTCCCAAATAAAACAAAGAACCCACATGGTTATATAATATGTTAATTGTCCTTGAAAAATTCTCAGTTATGATGGCAATTTTTCCTTTAACACGTACATATGACCACACCCAACTCTTATGACTCTCTATTATAGGCCTCCACAACCACTCTATGACATAGGTATCTATGGACAAGGACCATCACAAGGTTTACCTCTGCCAACACCATCTACCCTCCAATACTGAACTTGCGTTGGTGGTCCCTACAGATAAAAATATCCTGGACGCAACTACAGTTACAGCCAAAAAGGGTTAAAAATACCCATCTAAAAACTACATCCCTAAGAGGCTGAACACTGAGCATGGGGATTCCCATATTCTATGCAGACATAACTCAAAAATAGAATGCCTTTAGAAGGTGCTCGAGAGCCACATGCCCCTGAATAAAAGAAAGGGATCTCTTGCGATTATTTCAACACTGATTGGAACCTTGACTATATGAACACATGCAGCCCACTACCTGAAACTCTACTCCTCAAAACACCCTACTAACCACTCTCTCAGGGGTCAACACCCAAGGAAATCATATTCTTGTTAACATCTGCCTTTTTCTGCACCTCCAAATATGTAGACAGTGTAAACGGAGTGATCACACACCTGATCACAAGGTGAAAATCCTCCTCTATACGTTGCGCTCTGGACTCCTCATCTGGAAAACATCTGGGGAAAAGTGCAGGAGGAAATTGAACCTTATCCCAACACCCCACACACTTAATCACCCCTATTGAAGGGATATAAACTCTTTCATATTCACTACCCTTATTTCCAATGATAGGAATTCTGAACATAACTGATTTGGAATGTCTAGCCACATCATGTATACCTCTATATGGTCACTATGAAACAATGCTCACCATTGACATATAGCTCCACACAACTGACAAACTGCTAATGGCACCCAGAACTCAGCTCATGCTTGGATCAGACTGAAAGAAATACCAAACTCTTCAAACGAATGCTCTATCTCCAAGTCTAAAACACTCCCCTTGTACTTCCACAAACTCAAAATCTAAAAAGTGAGCACAAACTAATGTCAGGCTTCATCCACCTATGTTAGATCCACCATCTGATGATAAACCAGATTATCCTACTGAACCTCGACTTCAAGGGAAACTCACTGACGACAACTAGGAGTCATTATTGAAATTCAAGAAAACATTAAGCTCAGTAGCATGAAAATGTTATCAAAACTTTATAAATTATTCCATTTTATTCTATTAACATTCCATAATCATCTATTTTAAATACTAACACAATCAACTATGATTCATGTACCACTCCTATGTCTCTAACCTACAAAGAAGTCCACCTCACTTGGTTTTTCGATAAGCTTAGAGTCTGTTCACTTGATCACATGGGGGGATAAAATCTCATGTCCTAGTCGGTCTCTCTTGCTTATGTCATGCACGAAGATCAACCAGCCATGTTTCTCTACCAACTCATGAAATCCACATTGTGTCTAACATCAAACATCATCTTATCTCCCTACCATCATTATTTAATACCACTATGGTGTAACCCCCTCCCTCTAAAGATACTGCAATGTAGGAAGAGAGATAATGTCCTCTCAGTCTCGCCTCCAATAGACCCCAGGTTGGAGATAAGAACCAAGGGTATAAAAAAATCATTCAATGGATGCATTACCCATGATAAATAAAATAAGATCGGGTGACAGGATAAACAACCACCACATAACTCCAACACATATATAAAAGTAATCCAGAAGTCATCCCACAATGCGTAAATAAAGAAAACCAATATAAATAAAAGTCTCTAAAGTCAATACCAAAATAAAATCCATATATCAGTGACTCATAATCCACTTTAAACCCCAAGCTAGTAATGTCTAGCTCAATCCCGAAAGTCCTCCTGGAAACCTAAAAACAAATTATACACTTAGGGTAAGTATATAGGCAGACACACTATGATCATAACCAAGGTCTCAAGTGCACGTGTGAAAAGGGAACGATAATGAACCAATGAACAAACATAAGAACCATTAAGCACTTAAACAAGTTAACTAACCAATATCAGTATCACCATGACACACTCACATAATCACACATAAAATATAATATTATTACATCGAGATCACAACAATAAAGGCAACTCTTCATTGCTTCCACACTGATTTGTCACTATCACACCCCAATATTTAATGTTATGTGCTCTCATCTCATACATACATACCACACCACACCACATCTCACCCGAAGACACTTGGGTCACCACATCACACTATATCACATTTCGCCTAAATGATCCTGGGTTATCACACCACATTTCATCACATAGTAAGGGAAATATGGAATCAAAACGTGAAGGGAATCAACCATGTGTCCTCCTACCATGAATTACCCCCCCCCCCACATGTCACATCACATCACTGCCTCATAACATCAAATACCACCTGAAAACACATTGACCAACACAATTGGGTAATCTCCAAAACAAGTTCATATCATCGTTACTACTGAAGGAAGAGTGGGGAAGAGGGGGTAGCTTGTAATTCGTATCACCTACATCTTAGATGTTGGGGAAAACATCCAGAACCCAGACTTTCTGAGCGTTGGTATGGTTATAAAACTCAGGTAGGGTGTGTATAGAAATAATATAAAATACATGATATATAGATAATGCTCAATACTCATCCTATGGGTTCACGTCAATTGTACGAGCTAATACCACATCTCCACCACCCTACCACACATCAATTGTCATAAAAACAACCATCACTATATGAAACACACCACAGAACCACCACACAATATAAACATATTCTTACTTTCAATTATAGGTTTCACCACCTCCCAGATATATGAAGTTCCACTAACTTTTATTTACTAAGACACTTAATTCAAATTTACACAACTCATTCATTTATTCAATTCATTCAAATAATTTACCACATAAATGGATTCCACCTCATTAATATTTAATTTAATTATTAACAACATTTATTTCATGATTAACCATGCAACTAACACACCCACTCCACAAAGCTCGTCCATCTGACATCAACTGTCATTGAGGCATCACACCCACAAAACCATGTCACAAAAACTACACATCACAGCCGCCACACAACCCCAACCAAGTCACACCACAACTTTTTTTCATGACAACCACTACGCTGCACAATGTATACCCCAACTTCATCACACAACGCCACCACATAGCACAACACCACCTCACAACATCACCATCCCACAATTTTCCATGTTGCATCCATGTCAACCAACCACTGCACCACATATTGCATCCTATATAAAGCCCAGTCAGTCACCACCACTGTCACACGACACCACACAATATAAGAGGAAAAACAACAAGAAACCGTACACAACAACAACACACCTCGACTTCCATAAATTATTCAATGGATTTAATTTCATTATTTCTTTATTTTTCATGGATATTATCACACAAACCAGATTCCATGGGAAACCAATTTATTAGAAAAATATTTGTTTTTAGATTTTTATTCAGGGTGAGAGGAAACAACACAACAATGGACTTAGAACAAATCATCTATAGGTCAAACAATTCTCCCGATAGCCGTTATTTTCAGTATTGGAAACGAGCATGAAAAATATCATAAACAATATAAATCAATGTAGTAAAGCATGTGATAACTCTCTCTTACACATCAAATTCAGTTATGTGAATTAATTATCTCATTATGTCAACCCTTGATATCCACCCAATGGAATGAGAAATCATGAAAATATCAAACATAGCACCTAAATAGATAAGAACGAGGATCTTCTACCCCAAAGAAGCTTCCAAATGTCATTGTGCACTTTCAGAAGAAGAAGAAAAACCTGCAACCCATAACCACATGAGGAAATCACAGATCAACATGTAACACATCAAAGGATCATCAAAAATCATCTCAACTAGCCCCAAAAACGAAACCACAAGGACACAACATATCTCTAAGAGAATAATGAATGGAAAAAATAGAGAAGGGGAGAAGATCTTAATGCTGATCACTAAAAAACCACCACCAAAACAAGAGGGTCAACGTGTAGGAAGAGGTGCTGGAAGATCTTTCAAAATAGCCTAGAATTTTAATAAAAAATGAGAGATGATGGTCAAATGAGAATAGAATTGACTAAACAAGGGTTATAAACAACATGTAACTCATCCATCTTAGAACAAAAATTATTGTTTTACGTCATAATTTCCACGATCCTAAAAAAATTATGTCATAAAATTATTTTGCAGCATTAACATCAAAACTATTGAAGTTCCACCGATTTTAATGATGCCTCAACCAGAAATAACATACATCATAAACTATCTTTTTACAATGTAAAGATATTTCATTTGGTATCCTCTCGCCACACATAAGTTTTAAACGACTGGCCACACAAGGTGTAAAACACAAACTTACAGCATAAAGGGAATGTTGTAGTTATGTTGCAGCTCCAACCTCCACATAATATCCTCATGGCTCCCCCAAAGCACCTACAACACCCAAATTGGAAAATTTAAAAATCGTGAAGACACGAAGAATTACATGTAGGTAAGTGAGTAATGGTACTCCTCAACCGAGAGCATACCATCACTCACCTTTCTAACATGCACTCACAACCATTCAACTTTTCAACCCTCTAGTTATACAACAATTAAGCAAGATGAATGAAGGGATAGAGAAACAATTCTGACAGTGAAGGATCGAAATAGAGAATTGCGAGTAAGAGGCCATTGTCACCTACCTCTAAACTCTAACTACCCTTGCATTATACAAATTAAAAACGAAATAATAAAATATAAATAAATTCAAACTCAAGAATTTCATAACCTCTCATCCATATACTAGCCTTCATGCAAGTTTTTCATTTCTCTAATGAGTGAGATCACAGGTACATCACAGAGAAGAACAAAAACACAGAAGAGAAAGAGATTTGCACAAAAAAGAACACATCTTAACAATGATGAAATAAGACCAGAATATCACTTCATAAAATGATTACAGAATTGGAAATGCGGTTTGATGAAAATAATGTAGTCCTTAGGCACTCCCCAATAGGTTGGAATGGCCAAAACCAAGGCTCCACCTTCCATATTTGAAATAAGAATCCAATGGACCATTTAAGAATTTGAAAAAATATAAAATAAAATACAGTATTTGGTGGTGCATTTACACTGGCATCTAGACACAACATATTATGTTGGATTCATAACAACTTTATTATTTCTCTCTTTAATGTAATGCCACATATCCAACTTGATTTCCTCCCCTAAAAGCTTCACCAAAATTGGATTGAACAAAACATTACTTAGCTTGTAAGTACCAGCATTCACAGATCTTCTATTTTGGGTGCAATGCGCATACCTAAACCCTCCTTGGACTCGGCCTTTTGGACAACCGTACAAACATATGGAAAGTTACATTATCAATCCATAAGAAGCTCAAGCCCACTAAATAGCTTGAAACCATCCTAGACATAACTTCTTTTTTTTGAAAATCCAGCAAAAGTCGCATAACCTCACTAGCCTCCTCTTCAATATCAGCATTACAAAAGGAAAACACGAATAACAGGAATGTATGGGGCCACTCCAAAGTAGGGAATGATTTGTGGAGGAAGACTTCATGGAAGAATATTTTCCTTGCCTGCAGTAGCTTTCATCAAGAAGCAACTAACCAGGCAGCTATGGGAGACTCTTCCAGGGTTGCCAGCCGACATAGTGGACAGCAGCTGGTGGTGTGAGAATGTTCAAGGGGTTGACAAACTACACAATACCAACCTGTTTTTAATTGTCTATTTAAAATAATATTGAATCCCATTGTGTGATATATCTAGGTTTTGTGAGCCTCAGTTGAGTTTTTTCCAATGAGAATAAATAAATAGTTTCCCCATTCTTTTGTGGATATAGGAAAATCGTTGAACCACATTAAAATTGTGTGTTTTCGTCCATTTTGATTTTTGTGTTTTGTGTTTTTGTTTCCACAAATCTCGGATGTGGCCCTTATAAAATGAAAGATCATCGAGCTTCCAAATAACACCAACATGCATTATCTTCGAACCCGCCTCCATTGGACCTCTATTTTTTCATCTTCACCTTACATTGAACACGGGGTATGCAACACCTCAAATCCAAAAACATCCTGACCCAATGATTCACTGAGTCTTCCTTCGATTGGCCTAAAATAAAATGGTTACAAATCACAACTTCATGCCACCTTTTGAACAACCCAAGGAGAGGCCAAAATGATCTAATCATTCACCATCTAGATTCATTTTAAAAACTATATTAGCATAATCCAGTAATGAACAAATTACTGTAGCATCTTCTACTAGTGAACCACTCAGCCTTGGATCAAACTCATGTCAGAAAAAATTCTCAAAAAATATATTAGCATGAATGGTTGACCACACATACCAGTAGTTTATGATCAAGGATGTTCAAGATCAGTGGGATTGATGGGAAACGGTGAATAAACCAATAGTGGCAGCTTCAATATAGTTTCCTTTGATTTTGGCCACAAACTTGACAGATATGATCCCTTCGTTGTATCAGTCCTCCAATATGAACCTGAAACACTCATCCAACATTCATGAGCCTCCGTTGAGCCACCAACAATGGTCCTAATCTGATTGCAGTGTGATGAGCTCTAGTGGCACGCCACCTAATTCCCGCCATCTTTGAATATATCGAATAACCATCATCAAAAAACATCTAGATCAAGATTTTTCGATACCAACATAACCATCATGGACCTGAATAAACTAGGGCTTGGTTTCTATTGTTACTTCAGTCAGAAAACCCCCTTGGAATCACCCATCCAAAGTGGAATTGGATCAACGAATGAAGCTAATTCATCCAAAATCCAACAACATGTTCAATCTCAACCCAATGTAAATTTCATCAAAATTATTACATTTATAAAAAAAATTTGGAAGTAGAAAATTCAATGGATAATTAAAATAAAGATTCAAATTATGATTTATCAATATCATTAAAAGTTGGGGTACAACCGTCAAATGACATCTCATGCATGGTACATCTATACCCACTAACAAAAAACTTGGGGACTCAACCCCATGACATGATCCCCAAATCTCATCCATCCCTGCCACCCCTGACTTCTGCGGGGGGGGGGGGATATCTTTACTTTGATTGAAAAATATGTTCGGCACATGAAACACATACATTTCAGAATGGTGCAACATTGTAGGAGTTGATATTCAAATGTAACTCAAATTTACATTTGAAACATAAACAAAAAAAATCAAAATATTTTTTTTGTTGCTAAAATCAATAAAATTAGAACAATTGTATTGATTCACTTCAAACACATGAAGACACAAAAAATGTCACTTTTACATGGGGAATTACATAAATTGTGTGATGTAGACATTGAATTACAAATAAAATTTCCATGAAAAATCAGGTTTCATCACTCCGTTACACATATGTTTCATACTTCGGGAAAAAATCATATATTTGAATCAAAATCTATATAAAAATAAAAGGAGGGATAATTTCCTAGTTTCTTATCAATGTTAATGCAATCATGTTTCATTTCTAAAATCAAAATTCCATTTATTTTTCTTCTCTCATTTAAATTTATTCAATTATATTTATTCATCCATACAACATGACACAACCTACCTGACAAGGAATTCATGTCACTAATCCATCATGTGTTAAATATATTCAAATATATACTCATCTCAAAATCATACAAGACGTACCATGGTTAGATCTTTACTCTTCACAATAGTGACAAAGAATTAGGTGTCAACAATGAGGATTTTCATGGGTGGGCATTGAGGTTAGGGTTGATGGGTTTAATTGGAAAAATATAAGGACTCAAAAAGAATTATTTGGTCTTTAAATACAATGCATGAACAATAATTAAAAATATCATGAAAATTCATTACTCAATGTTCCAAAACATGGATCACCAAACACAATTCCCCATTTTCAATGTGAGACGATAAAGTCTTAGTAAATAAAATGTTATGAATGATTTCTTATCTTTTTTTCTCTTTTTTATATATAGTTTTCCCTTTTTAGAGAATGGTATGACATGAAAATATATTAAAAGGGGGGACATTATTAAATGAACACTACAAATAATGATAGACCGGTGACTCGACCCCATGACCGGCTCTCCACAACCAAACCCCCTACCACCATATCCGCCTATGGGGGGAAATGACATGCGAATATATTGATTGAACTATGATTGAAACATTTTTTAATTAGTTACATGATCCATACAATAAATCTTGATAAAGAATACAATCCCATTAAACCCTTTTTTTCCTTTTTCTAGAGAATGGGATGACAGGAGAATATATTGAATTAACTACGACTGATGCCTTTTTTTAAGTAGCGACATGAGTCATACGAGAAAGCATGATAAAGAATCCCATACCATTGCACCTTTTATTTCTTTTTCTATTTACATTTTGTTAAAGAGACATCAACTGAATTTAAAATGCGAAACATGTCTTGTGGACCTTCCCTCAAATAGTAACCACCCCCAACATTCCCATAAAATGTAGCTTATCCCCATGATAACATGTGAAGTACCCCACTTCTCTCATATTTAATTTTAATTATGATCAATAAATGTATACAAGAGTGACATGAATCTATAAAGAATTACATGGCTGTAAGGGGATTAAGAATGGATATTTTTATGGCGGGTCTAAAACATGAAAAACAAGGGCATGTCCCAAAGAAGTATAACAATCACATTATCCCAATCCTTAGTTCATAAAAGATTTGATGACTGATAAGACCAAGTTCTAGATAGAAAACACAATATGAGATCACTCTAGAATTGAGGGTACTAGGAAGAGTATAAAAAAAAGTTTAGATTACATCTCAGGATGATAAAATAATATTTTAAAGTAGCTAATGAGGCATGATATTAAAAAATTCTTCAAAATTTAAATAATATTTTGAAAATTCATCATTATGAAAAGATTCCATATCCACACTCATTTGAATCCAATTTTTCTAAAGATCATGGTAATTCAACCCAAGTGACTCAAGTTTGAAATGTAATTTTTGATGTTTTGTTTAAGAACAAGGAGTTTATAAAATCACAACAAAAGGGAAATAAAGAAAAAAATAAACACACAAAAAATTGAAATGATAAAAATAGGAACCCCACATCAGTTATTCGACACTCCATCCTCTATGAAATCTATAATTTATGTTTCTAATTTAGTTCATGATGTAAAAATGGACAAATAATGACTTAATAATTTGGGGGATATTGTAACACTCCAAGATTTCACAGTTTATTATCTCATTAAATTAATTCAATAACTTGCACTATACGCAACACTAAGTTCGACCGCACCACAAGTTACCACACTAACCGTTCAAAAATTGGTTATGAATATTATAAACTGAATTTTGAATATTATATACTCTATATAATTTTAGAATTCATATTATGTGTTTCTTAGACATAATATAAGAACAAATTCATTTTTTCAGATAAATATGTATTTTTTTTAAAATGAAATTTTACCGCCTTTTAATGGAGATCATTTTTTAAAACAAATATTTGAAACTTTTATATTTTCAATTTAATTAAATTAAATTATTTTTTACAATAGGGACCTAGAAATTTAGTTTAGATAAATTTTTGGTACTTTTCTGAAAACATTCAATTTTTGATGAATAGTGAAAAATACTAAATTTTAATTAAAGACAACTTTTTTAATCGAAATAATTTATAGTGAACAATTATACATTTTAATGGGTTTTAAGTATCATTAGATTATATTTTTATCATTTAATATAATTTAGGTCATTATATGTAATCTCACGATTAAACTGGACAAAAACAAGTGTCAATCTTTTGATAGTTATTATTTTTTAAAAACACGTTTGTTTTCAACGGGAATTAATTTTAAATTAATTTTTTCCACTTTTGTGTTTTGAATTTGGAAAAATAGATTCAATATTTAGAATCATGAGGTCCAAATTGTATAAATAGGTAGATTTTATTTTTATACATTATGAATATTTACTTCAATAAATATTTTATTTACCGTGGTTAAAGTGGTAAATCCAATATATAAGGTTAAAAAAATAATATTATAATATTAAATTACACAAAAACATGTTCTAATCCTATTGGATGATACAGTTCCGACCAGTTTCATTCTTTGGTCAATTTTGGGACCCCATGGAGCCACTTGGGATGGATAATGACAATTTATATTAAATAATCTAAAGTCTAGAAAAAAATAAGAAAAACAAATATATTTTAGTAAAAAAAAATTATATGAGTTTATATAGTTGATCTATTCGACTATAAATAGTAATTATAAAGATAAAAATATCTCCTAAATCAGGATATTTTATTTATAATTTTTAGTCAAAAAATAAATATATTTATATATGACAAAATAATGATGGAGTATTTTCCTTATTAATGAAACAATCAAATAAAATATTATATAAATATGAAAATAAATATAATTTGAAAGTTTTTATGCCATACAAGAATTTTATAGGTGACTATGACATGTTATAGTTGATTAAATGTATTTATTTCAAAGTGATATAGTTTTTAGGACTTTTACAAATATCAATTATTAAATAATGACAAAATAGACAAAAATGAGTTTTTAAACAAATACAATATTTTTTGGTTGATATAATAATCTTAAAAATCTATGATTCAGACAAAAGACTTATATAATGAAATATGTATCATTAATGAACCACATTTGGTTCTCTTGGATGTTTGTAGTAGGTTTCTTAACCAAATAATTTAAAATTTTAATGAGACATGGTAAATGTCAAACTATTTAACTAAGAGTTCAATCTAAAAGATAAGGTTGATACAGTGACCTGAAATTGTCTAAAACCTATTGTTTGATAGGTTTTAGACCCATACCCACCTTATACATTAAATAATTCATTTTTTACCCATTAGAAACAGAAAATATTTTTTTTATAAAATAATATTTCAAGCTTTTCTTAAGGTGACCATCACCTCTCATATAAAAGGGAACTTCCCCTTCTCTCAAGTTAACACAATCAAATCAATTTGTCTCGGCCAAAACCTTCCCAAATATTCTCTCAACTTTCCTCCATTCATCATATAGGCCTTAATTTTGTCCAAAATCCAACCTATGGAGCAATTTTGATCAAATCAAAAGGAAGAACCCAAAGAAGAGGTAAATATTTCATCACCTCTTTCAAGTTCTTTTCTTCTTCCACTTCCTCTTTCTTTATTGTTTCTTTTCTAAAATAATAAATTCAGTATCTTATATATACTATGATGTTATTATAAAAATGTTACAACCATGTTCATTATTCTATCCATCTTATAAATGACATAGTTACCATACGTGCGTATGTACAGATTACCATCTTTACGTCGTGGTGTAGTTTTTTATTCAAAAACATAATTATTTGGATGGGTATAACAATGAGTATAACCGATGTAAATAATAAATATAACATGTTAATTATTTTTTATATATGATATTCCATCCAATTACATATTATTTCTCCATAAATATAATGATATTGTCGCTCGTGCGTACGTACGGATTACCGTCTCCACGACGCGATGAGATTAATTTCCACGTTCACCATTCAACGATGATTATAGAATATATATCATTAATAAGTTTTTAATATATGACATAATAATTCTACTAGTTATATATATATATATATATATTTGTTCTTACATATATCTTATTCACTTAGTTTTGTTCAATACGATATGAAAACGGAAACAACGTTTATGCATACGTACGACCTACCATCTCCATAAACTGTGTTTTCCATTTCATATATACGTCTATTATAAATATTTATATTCAAAATACATATGATATATAAATAATTTTTTATATTGTGGATGTATTTAAATCATGATCTATGTTATACAATCAAGAGTAATATGTTAAAACATGTACAATAAAGAAAGAGATTTTTACCCAAAATGTTTATTTGACATGGAAATTATTATTAATTGGGTATTATAAAGTCATAAATGAATCATTTTTTATATCAAAAATATTAATATGGTTCTTGTAAAATTTAATAAAATACTTTGTTCTTTATAAAAGATGTTAAACATACCCTTGACTAAATAAAATATCAAGGTAAGTGTTAATTTAACAATCTCTTTATATCCGAGGTTATTTTTACATAAGCTTCTACTGGGAAATATTTATTATCCATTTCCATGTTTAATAAAAGTGTTTTCAAAGGGATTATTTTTAAGGAATTTTTTTTTACTAAAAACTCATTTTAAATTTTTTTAATGATTTATTTTTCTAAACCTTTCTCATTAATGTCCTTGTTTTCAAAATGGTTTTAAGGAATTATTTATATGGCCATGAATACTCTTTTCAAACGTTTCAAAGTGATATGGGAAACATTTATTCAAAAATTTATTTAAATCTCTTACTTTCTAAATTTTGTGACTTTTTAATGTTTTCATGAAAAAGGGATATTTCTGTCAATGAGTTTTACAAATCATTTTCATCCATGTCAACATACTTTGATGGATTGTGAGCTTATTTGAAGTCGATTTATTATGATACAAAACATTCATATTGTATTTTATGTTTTGTAATATTTTTGAATGTGGATGTTTTATTTTTATACCATTCATTGTTTATGGATAAAGTATTGAAATTTCATATGCTAGTTTTAATACAAAATTTTATGTTATGTTTAATCCTTTTCATATGAGGAATGCATTGGACTTAGTACGTGATGGGTGGAGCCCGCTATAGCTCCTTGATGCATTGGTATGTCTTATAAGACAAACTAGTTTCTTGGCAGAAATCCTTGAAAAAATCTTACTTGTAGTCTTGGCACAAGGCCTTGAATATATGGTTATGAAGTCAGGGATTAAGAATTCCATCATCATGAAAGTGGCTATTGATATTGCATGTGATTATTCGACTAGTAGAATATACATGTGAATAATTAAGTGGTATTATTTTATTTTATCTTTTCCATATTATGCTAAATTTAAAGTTTAAAAGGATTTTGTTTAAGTCTTATACATTTCATCAAATGTTAATACTTATTAATGAATGTTTCTGCAATATTGTTATCCTTACTGAGCATCTGACCTCACCCCTTTCTGTGTTTTAATTTTCCCAGGGTTCCCAGAAGAGTATTATGATTGATAAGGAGGGTTAATATAGGGTATTAATGGCATTATCAAATGATCATTTATGTTGTGTTTTATTTTCTAATGTGTATGTAACGTTCATGTATGTAATCTACTTTCCATGACTGTTAAACTGATCGGTCTTTCAGGACATGATTCCTTGTAATCATGCCAATGTATTAAAATACTTCACCGACATTGGGTAACTGGGGTCAAGGCATTATAGTTGGTATCAATGTAATTTTAGAAATATACATGGAAACTAGATTTAGAAAAACTCTAACTAGAAAGCACTTCCCTAAGACAGGCTTAGAGGATTATTATAGATGAACTTCCTAGAATTTTGGTACTGTAGAGATTTTGTGAGTTTTCCAAGCAATACATACCTGCCTGGATATGAGCAGGTAGAGGTGGATCTGGCACAGATGTAACTAGGGGTAAATCCCATAAACACCACTTTGAGCTAGACTCGAACTAGAACCGGTGCACGACAACATTCCTTCTGCACTCTTCGTTATGACCCTCCTAGTGGATATGCATAGGATAAGTCTCTTTTTCTTTAAAAACCACTATGAAGGGTTTACGAGTATATACCTCCTCAAATAAAAAAATTTTATGATTATGAATTATATCCATGAACTGTTCAGTTTATAATAACAATTTTAATAGTTTGTAATTATGCATTGCAATTCAAAAACTAACCTATTGTATGCCATTGTTTAGAAATGGCTCCCAGTAGATGGAATGAGACCTCCAGCAATACTCATGATCCAAAGAGTAAGAAGGATCATATCTTTCATGGTGTTAAGACAACATTTTTAAAGGAAATTGTCTCCCATGTATTGTCATGATATGAAAAATAGTATCATGTGTTAATAAGATAAGTAAAAACAATTCTGAGTCCTTTGGCTTTGAATGGAAGCCAAAGAAGAAAAAGTTGGTAGAGAGAAAGATGGATTAAGGGAATAATGGAAGGAAGGATTTTCCCATATGTGATAACTGTTGAAAGAATCACCTTGGTACATGATTGATTGGAATGTGAGTTTGTTATAAGTGTAGATAAATGGGATACCAAGTACGTGACTACAAGGATGAGAAAAAATTTCAAATGTACAATGATTCATTTGCAATGAGATAGGACACTATGTGAATCGATGTCCAAATCATCATAGTATACCCCAAATGCTGTTATTGGATAATAATCAAGTTATGATACTTCTGAAGATGAAGAGGAGTGATTAAGAGTTCTTATATTGTTATTAAATTATTTTTTCATTTGAGTATTGTATTAATTATGTTCATGTTATAAGAATTATAGAGTATATAAGGATTGTACTACAATACTATTTCATTAAGGACTTGAGATTAGTGTGTAACGTCCCGGTTCCGGAAGCCACCCAGAGGCACCCCATACCCTGTTTGTCGTATGGCCTCAAATGCATTTCCCCAAACACAAGAGGCTTCCAACTAGCATCGAGGGCCTTGGGTGTGATAGTGGGGAAACTATGCCCTCATTGGAGGAGTACACAGCGGAGGTAATAACCCATAAAATAGAGAAAGTAGTAAATATACAACAACATTAGCAGCAAAAGACTAATAAATAAACAACTAGAACAGAAATATATGTAAATTATGCATGATACATATATGTTTAGGAAAATAGCCAAACTAGTCACAATACTGAAAACAGTACTAAACCAAAGTACAAAAGAAAAACAGAGGAGCAACTCCTTAGCATCGCAAGTCTCGGCATGGTCTCATGCTTCCAATTCCAGTGCAATCATGAACATGAACTAGAAGGGTGCTTGACCTTATCTATACCTGTAACAAAATAATCTGTATGGGCCTAAAAACATGGCCCAAATAGCGTGTGAGACAAAGTCCTAGTAGGCAACCCCCCAAAGATCTGTGCCTAATAGTAAGTGAATATATGACAGGTGAAAGTACAAAAATAGTAAACAGGGAAGTACTAAACAACATACAATCCACAGTTTCTAGCATATAATTTACAAACAAGTAAGTAGTCACTCAAGAAAGTAGAAAAAACAGGTAACCCTCTTGTAGTTCTCACAGCCGAACCCCTATGGTTCCATCTACAAGAACTAGAAAACCTTTGGGAGGAACACATAGTCTCACCCCTCTGGTTCAGCTATAGAATTAATAGACTCTCTAGGGAAGCATTCACCGTCAATTACCCCTATATTCTCGTGTCATACTAAAGGCGCTCTGGGGATGCACTCAATGTCTCATTCCCCCTACGGCCCGTGTCGAGGAACTACAGACACTCTTAGGAAGCACTCAATGTCAATTCCCCATGTGGTCTCGCATTGTAAAATTAAAGACACTCTGGAGAATCTCTTACGTCCATTCTCTCTATGGTCTACTACACTATGTTCTCACAGACCTGTGTAAAAATCAGCAAGTATCGCATCACATAACGGCCAAAGTATCTTCAAGAACTACTTGGATAGAATTCTACATCAGCTCAGCATGGAAGAACAGTCACACCATCTTACAAACATGGCATGGAACTGGAAAAAATACTAACAGGAAAAACTAGACCAAATGGTTATAAATAGGAAAAATATGCATGGGAAAAACATCCAAAGAATAGTAAATTACCCTATTCATAAACAATGTCCTCTACTCATGCATATAAGAAAATAAGGCAAACAAAAAGGGAAAAATAGG
This sequence comes from Viscum album, assembly GCA_963277665.1. Classification (NCBI taxonomy): domain Eukaryota; kingdom Viridiplantae; phylum Streptophyta; class Magnoliopsida; order Santalales; family Viscaceae; genus Viscum; species Viscum album. Next base: position 1,296,840,301 of record OY728136.1, read on the forward strand.
AAACAGGCAACACCCCGTTCAAGGGTATTGTTGGAATTTGCACAAAATACTCACAGACTTCCTACAGAAAGGCACAAACCACCTACCTCGACGTTAAAAGATCAATATACTCTAAACTAGAATCTTGAATCTCCTTATAACATCATAGATCTATGAAAACCTCCAAAAAGCTCACCCCATGATAACTTGAGAAAGAGGAGGAATTGGAAAACAAATCTCTAGGAGAAGTAAGAGCTTACCACTACAGTTCCAACGTAATTGATGGAGGTAAATGCAGATAACGGATAGAGGCTATGGGGTTTAGTGGATATTTGAGGCCATACATGATGCTCTTGGTTGAAGAAACTAGAGATAAAGACAGTTCTAGGGTTAGGACGTAACCCTGGCCTGTTTAAAGAAAAAAAAAATAATGTACACAACATGTACTTTGGGATTACACGGTGTGTACTAGGCTTTTCTATACTCCTCTTTAGGCAGCCCCCATGTCACCCCTACATGACCGTGTGTGTAGCCCTGACACGGCCAGTACATGACCCTGAGCGGCAACAAATTACACGGCATGTACTTCAAAAATTTCCAGAAACTCCTCTTTTCTCAAAAACTCCAGAAAAAGGAAAAACATACTTGAAAAGAAGGTCTGGGTTCTTACAAAATTCCCCCTTAAAGAAATTCATCCCCGAATTTCCCTAGCATGGCGTAGAAGAAGAAACCTCGAACAACTCCGGCCACTGCGATCGTACATTGGCCTCCCTCTCCCAAGTCTCATCTTGTACTCTCCTGTGCTGTTGTAGCACCCGTACCAGAGGAACATACCAGCCACAGAGAACCTTTGTAATGCGATCAAAAATCATTATAGGATGCTCCTGAAACGATGCATCTGCTTCGAGATCATCCTCTTCAGGTTGAAAGACATGAGACAGGTCTGAAAAGTTACATCGGAGCTGAGAAACGTGGAAGACGTCATGCATAGCCCAGTACCTCTAAGGTAACTATAGCCAATTGGAAACCAGCCCAACTCTCTCCAATACCTCAAATGGACCGACGTACCGTGGTGAAAGATTACCCTATCTCTGAATCCTCTTGTCTCCCAACCTCAGTTTGACACCCAGGAAAACCTGATCCTCGACCTCGAACTCCAGAGGTAGTCACCTATGATCATCATAATACTTCTGTCGAGACTATGCAGTAGCCATCCTTTTCTGAATCAACTCTATCTTCTCAAAGGTCTCTTGAACAAGACGAGTTTCCAAAAAAGCTTCCTCTCCTGCCTCTGGCCAACATAATGGTGATCGGCATGGACTACCGTACAAAGCCTCATAAGGTTCCATATGAATAGTTGCTTGAAAATTATTTTTGTAGGAAAACTCCACAAGATGTATATGCTTCTCCGAAGAACCTCAAAATTACAGAATGCATGCTCAAAGCATATTCTCAAGCACCTGAATTGTATGCTCAGACTGGCCATCTTTCAGAGAATGGTATGTTGTACTCAAAAGTACATGTGTACCCACTAGCCTTCTCAAGCCCCTACCAGACACGAGAAGTAAAACGTGCATCCCTGTCTGAAATAATGGAGTGTGGAACTCTATGTAGCTGTTCAATCACTTGGATGTACAACCATCCTAGCTCATCAACATTGAAGGTCTCCTTGATCATCAAGAAGTGAGCAACCTTCGTAAGCCTGTTGATGAAAACCCAAACAACATCATTCTCTCAGGGTGATCTTGGCAAACCGGTCACGAAGTCCATCACGATGTCATTCCACTTCCACTTGGTAATGGGTAACTATTGTAAAATACCTTCTAGTCGCTAATGTTAATATTTCACCTATGGATAATTGGAACATGTCATGACGAAACTAGAAACATCTCTCTTCATACCTGGCCACCAATATTGGCGGTGTAGATCATGATACATCTTGGTGCCACCAGGATGAACTGCCCAAGCTAAGGATTGAAAATCCCGCATCAGCTCATTGTGTAGGTCTGCTGGCACCCATACACATCCCTAGAAATTCAAGATCTCATCCTCGCCTACTATCCATCCAGGAATAGGGTCCTATCCTAACACGCTTTCATGTAGGAGTAGGCGTTCAGTGTAACGCCTCAACCCCAGTTACCCAGAGTCGGTGCATTATTACATAACATTGGCATGATCACAAGAAAGATCAAATCTCAAAAGACCGATTGGTTTAGTAGCCTTGGAAATAATAGATATATTCATAAAGTTTTACATTACATCATAAAGTAAAAAACTACTACAACAACATAATGTCTCCATAGTCCACACTATTATCCCCTCATAAAATCCATGTAGGTCATTCATAACATAATTCTTCACATCCTGGGAAAAATAAAACATTGAAAAGGGGTGAGCTCAAATGCCCAGTAAGGATAACAATATAGCGGAAACTTTCAAAAATAAGCATAAACATTTAAGGCAGTGCATAACTAAAACAAAAGCCTTTTAAACTTGAACTTCAACATAGTATGGCAAAAGTAAAATGAAATAATGTCATTTACTTATTCACATGGATATTCTACTAATCGAATAATCACATGCAATATCAATAACCACTTTCATAATGATGGAATGCATAATTCCAGACTATCATAACCACATAGCCAAGGCCTCGTGCCAAGACTACAAATAAGATTTTGCCAAGGCCTTGTGCCAAGACACTAGTTGGTCTCATGAGACCTACCGATGCATCGAGGAGCTATAGAGGGCTCCACCCGTCACTTATTAAGTCCAATGCATTCCTTATATGAACAGGTTTAAACATAACATAAACATTCATATTAAAACTAGCATACGAAATGTCAATACTTTAACCACAAACCATGAATGGTATAAAAATAGCACATCCACAGTCAAACATAACTCATTCGATACAATATGAAAGATTTTATTGTATCACATTAACCTAAATCAAGAATAATGAAGGATGTTGACATAGATGAAAATAATTATCAAAACTATTTGAGAGAAATATCCCCCTTTTTCTTGAAATCATTTAAAAGTCACACTATTTGTCAAGAATCCATTTAAAAATATATTTTTGAATCAAAGTGTCCCATACCACTTTGAATCTTTTTAAAAGGATTTTTAATTTTAAAACATTAATGTCCTTATAAATAAATCCTTAAAACCATCTTTGAAACATGGACATTAATGAGCAAGAATTATATGAATAAGTCTTTAAAACATCTAAAAATGGTATTTTAGTTAGAGATTCTAACCAAAAGAGAGACACTTGAATACAGGTAATTGAGGTAATAAAAACTTTTTAATATCATGAGAATAAAGGGATTCACGATATACTAAGTCAAAGTACAATATATACACCATATAAAAGTGATTTGGTGTATAACAACAAATAAGTCTCAGTGGAATGTAAATTGAGATGAATTCTCTTATAAAGACCATATCGTTAGGTTAAGGATAAATCAACGACATAATTATGTGTGAAAAATATAAATACACTCAATATGATTGGATATTTAGTGTAAATCAATCATATGACATTCACACATATTCTTGTAAAAACAACACCAATGAATTGGATATTTAACTCAACAAATGGATATTGAGTTAAAATTACCCTTATCAAGTTCATACCGATCACTTGAGAATTTATCAATGGAGTGATTATGTGTATCAAAAGTATATCCACAGAAAGGGGAGTGGAAAATATGACATAAGAAAATGAATAGTAATTCCACACATAATCTTGGAGTAAAATAATCAATGAAGTATGTGTAAAGCCGAATGAGTGGAAATTGAAATATCAAATTCCCTTATCAATTTGGTAACTTACGAATCATACACCCATGAAATAAGGATCATACAATGATGATGTAAATATCCATAAATTAGAGTATATTACACAATGAATACAATCATGGGCAGTACACACACCACATGCAATAAATAAGTGGTGAATAATGGAAATCTCACGAAATTAAAAGTGAGATAAGAAACCCCTTACCACGTTGTAATCAACTAAGTCGTATGACCAAAAGTTAATAACCACCAAATTATTTACAGAATAACATTAATATAAAGATAATCATGATAATATATATCAAATGGCAGTACACAATACACCACTTTCAATAATTTAGTGGCGAACAATGGAAATCTCACGGAATTGAATGTGAGATAAGAAAATCCCTTACCTTGTACTTTTCCATGGTTGGGGGTAGGTTAACCTCCTGTATAATGTTTAAATAATTGTTATTAAATTATTCATGAATCATATACATTAATATGATATCATATATTATCTTTTAACATTGCTTTGTTAATAATATCTTAGAATTATCTTCGTTTCGGGTGTTACTTACTCATTTTCTTTTATATGTTTTGTTACATAAGCCATGTTTGTCATGGATAGGTTGTATATTATTCATATCCAAAATTATATAAAGTTATTAAACATTATTTTTAAATCATCAAATGATAATTATACTTTAATGAATTTGATGGAGATTGAATCTCATCGCGTTCGTGGAGACGGTAGTCCGTACGTACGCACGAGGGACAATATCATTCTTTTGATTTTAAAATAATATATAATTGGATGGTATATAATATATACAGAATCATTATGATGTTATATTTATTATTTAAATGAGTTACACATCATTATTATACCCACCCAAATAATAATATATTGAATAACAATTACACCACGACGTGGAGACGGTAAGCCGTACGTACGCACGTATGGTGACATGTTATTCAAAGGGTGGATAGAATACTGAATATGGTTGTACCATATTTATAATAAAATCACAATATATATAAGATACTGGAGTTATTATTTTAGAATGGTAATAACAAAGAAAGGAGAAGTGGAAGAAGAAAAGAACTTGAAAAGGGGTGGTGAAAACATTACCTCTTCTTCGGTTTCTTCCTTTTGATTTGATCAAAAGGGCTCCTTAGGATGGCTTTCTGATCAAACTAAGACCTCTAGGTTGTATTGAGGGAATTTGAGAGAGTATTTGGGAAGGTTTTGGCCGAACCAAAAGGCTTTTAAGGTGTGAAGAAATGAGAAGGAAGAGTGCCCTTTTATAAGAGGGGTGAGGGGCACCTTTGGAAAAGCTAGAAATATTAATTTATAATAAATTCATATTCGATTTATAATAACTCCAAAGTTGACTATTCAAACTTTAATGTGGTTATAGGTCAAAAAACATTAAACCAATAGAATTTAGACAGGTTTGGGTTACTATATTAACCTTATCGTTTAGTTTTAACTCTTAGTTAATTAGTTTCACTTTTACAATGCCTCTTTTAATTTTTATATTATATGGTTAATAAACATACCATATACATCCAAGCGACCCCCAAGTGGTCCATTAATGATACACCTATCATGATTTAAGTCTCTTTGCAGAAACTTAGATTTTTATGAATTTAATATCAATTTATAATATAATATTTGTTTTAGAAACTCTTTTATGTCAATTTTGACAGTATTCAATAGTTAATTTTTGTGAATTTTATAACATAATGATTACTTCGAAAAAGGTAACTTAAATAAATCCTAATATGTCATATTAACCAATAAAATTATTTTAATTCAATAAAAGTCTCAAATTATATTTATTTGGGTATTTATAATATCAATTATTCTAATCTTCCACTATTATGATAATTACTGCATAACTGTTATGTCATAAATAAATTGAATTATTTAATGTCTAAAAATTATAAATAAAATATAATTATGTAGAAATATTTTTATCTTTATAATTAATATTTATAGTCTAAAATCCAACATATATAACCCTATGTAAAAATTGTTTTTCTAAAAGATATATGCTTGTGTCATTTTTGTATTTATTTTAACTTAATTAAAATAAAGTGTCCCTATCACTTACAAGTGGATCCATGGGGTCCCAAAATCAACCCAAAGATGCCCATGGTCGACCATGTATTAACCAATAGGGTTAATACATGTTTTAGGGTAATTAAGTATTATTATAATATTATTTTTTAACCCTTGTTTACCGGATTTATCCTTTAACCATGGTAAATAAAATATTTACTGAAGTAATTATCCAAAATGTCTAAAAATAAAAGTTACCTATTTACAAAATTTTAACATCCTGATTCCAAATATGGAATCCATTTTTCCAAATTCAAAACACAGAAGTGGCAGAAATTAATTTAAAACTAATTTCCATTGTTAAAACAAAAAGCGTGTTTTTAAGAGATAATAACTATCAAAAGATTGACACTTGTTTATGTCTGGTTTAAATGTGAAATTATGTTCAATGACCCAAATTGTATTACATGGTAAAAATATATTCTAAATATACTTTAAAACCACAAAAATTCAAAATCTATCACAATTAATTATTTTGATTAAAAAAGTTGTTTTTAATTAAAATTTAGTAATTTTCACTATTCATCAAAATATGAAAGTTATCTGAAAAGTACCAAAATTTCACCCTAGGCTAATTTCATTATTCAGAATCCAAAAATGAAGTCCATTTTGAGAAGTATAATTTATAAAATTTCAAAAAGTTGGTATTAGTATTCATAACGGCTAGTTTGATTTGTTGTGGTGTGTTAGAATCTCGATGTTGCGTACAATGAACGACATTGCATTATTCAAAGGGAAACGTACCATGGAAGCTTGGGGTGTTACATTCTCCCCTCCTTCAATAAATTGAATCCTCAAAATTTTTAAAATTGGGCTTGCGTATATAATGGAAAGTCCCACATCGGGAAAAGAGTCAATAAAACAATCACTTTAAAAGAAAGGGAGGGAGGTATAAAGGTCACCCAAGATAACCCATACTAGGATTCCAGGTAAGAAAACATGGATGTGGATGATAAAATATGTGTCAAGTTCTAATGAAGAGGGATATAAATCATGATCAAGAGAAAGTTAACAATAAGAAAACCACAAACTTGTGTTGGGACAAACGGTCATTAGTCTCCTAGCAGGAAAGTAAACGGACAACATTTTTTTTGTTTTAAGTTACATTACATAAGGATAATGAATTCATTTATGATATTGACTAAGAATATAAAGATATATACTAACTTTTTAAGTAGAGTTTCATTCTTTAATAAATTTTGACCACTAACTCATCAATTTTTTTAAACGATGAGTATTCAAGAAGACTTGGTCACACTGGAAGAGTTGGAATAAAATTCTATAGAATCACATGATCCATGCAGGATAAACTATATATTTAAATTATCTTTGGAGATTAATCAAAACCAAAATGGTTATTGCAATATCTAATGATCCCCCAAAAGGATATTCCTTGAGATAAATAAACACTAATCTTAATTTCTAAAATTAAACCAACAATACCCCAAAGTTAAATAAATACCATTCAATAATAAATTGTCCTTAAAATCCTTCAATATAATCCAAACAAATATTGAAACCCAAAACTTATAAGAATGTAGTCTTCCACGTTAAATTGTATCTCCAAATGACATCATCTACTCTTAAAGTCACATACATAACCTAATCACATATTCTTTATTATAGGTTAATCATTTCCATAAATAACCCAAATCACTATAAATCCACAATAAAAACATAGATAAAAATCCACCATTACTCCTCTAATGAAATCCCATAGTATTCTATTTTCCTTGGGCATATAGTGTTCCCCACAAAGTGAACATCTTCCAAAATAATATTTATCACTTAATCACCAAATCATTTTCCTATACCAAGGGTATTCATTTGATAAGACATAGAACCCAAATCAACATATTATTGATAAATAAAATCATTTAACTCAAAAAATTAGTCACACTAACCAGGGACTTCACGTAGTCCAGTGGTAGGCGATAAATCTCAATCTCACTTTGGTTGTGGGTTTGATTCCCGTAGCTTTGTCCGACGCGATGGGTTGTCACACGGTCTACGTGTTTTCCTTTTTCAAAAACTATATTTTATAATATTACCAAAATGAGATAAATTCCTCAAAATAACATAATTTAACCACAAATGTTATATCATATCTTGCATTTTCATCCCAAGTTATAATAACTTATAATTCTCTCAAACCCCAATGATCCTATAAAACCAAATGGTTATTTATACCTATATCCACAAGAGAAGAGACAATTCTTCCTCAAATATCATTCTCACATGGAAAACTGCGGGGTTACAAATACAAGAGAAAATCATTCCAAAGTAAACCCATCAATACGGAGCGCTAATACATTTTAAACATTTATCCAACCATTTATTTCCACATAGCTTCTTCTTTGACCAAGAAAATATCCTATAGAATAGGGCATTCACTCGGGTAATGGCCAGGTCCCCAATATTTACGGAAAATGACTATAAATGGACTCTTGGGACCATTTTTATCTTCTTCCATAGTAATCTTCATTTTTCAACGGCAATTATTCACTTTATGTCCTTCCTTCCCGCACGTAAAGCATTTCGTTGTCCCATTGAGACACTCTCCTGGGTGTCTCCTTCCACATTTCCTACATCATGAAAATTGAGGGTTCTTTTCTCCGTGGTCTCCATTGCTGGAGCTCTTATCATTCATCACCTTTCTCTTCCTTGTTGAGTCTGGGAGTTGGTTAATATATATGTTGTTGATCATATTTTTGGAAAACTGATTTGGCATAAAGACAATATATTTTACGCCTATCAACATTCCATTTTGTTGCTTATTGCCACCACCGTTCCCACCTTGTACATCATTCTCAAAGTCACTATGACTTCCTTGGAATCCAGCCATTGACTAAAACCAAAAAGCATTGTGTGAGTAACAGTAGTCGTAAAATCATTTAGAGATTAACATGTCACCATATTCTCAATTTGAAACATATTAGGATTAACCAAGGTCATTTACTCTCATCTTATATATATATTACTTAAATCGGTTTGTAAAGAAAATGTAAATTATCCTAAGCATATCCCCTAGGAGTGTCGTAACCAAGAGTGCAGTAAGGCCCGTTGTCGTGCACCAGTTCTCGTTCGAGTCTAGGTCAAAGCGGTGTTTTCGGGTTTTACCCCTAGGTACATCTGTTCCAGAGCCGCCTCTACCTGCTCGTATCCAGACAGGGATGTATTCCTAGGAAAACTCACAAAATCTCTAAAATACCAAAATTCTAGTATGTTCTTATATACTAATCCTCAAAGTTTATCTTAGGTCTACGTGCTCTAATCAGAGTTTATCTAAATCTAGCTTCCAAGGTTTGTACTAAACTTCCTCTGATACCAACTGTAACGCCCCGACCCCAGTTACCCAGAGCCGGTGCATTATTACATAACATTGGCATGATCACAAGAAAGATCAAATCTCGAAAGACCGGTTGGTTTAGTATCCTTGGAAACACTAGATATATTCATAAAGTTTTACATTACATCATAAAGTAAAAAACTACTACAACAACATAATGTCTCCATAGTCCACACTATTATCCCCTCATAAAATCCCTGCAGGTCATTCATAACTTACTTCTTCACATCCTGGGAAAAATAAAACATAGAAAAGCGGTGAGCTCAAATGCCCAGTAAGGATAACAATATAGAGGAAACTTTCAAAAATAAGCATAATCATTTAAGGCAATGTATAACTAAAACAAAAGCCTTTTAAACTTGAACTTCAACATAGTATGGAAAAAGTAAAATGAAATAATGTCATTTAATTATTCACATGGATATTCTACTAATAGAATAATCACATGCAATATCAATAACCACTTTCATAATGATGGAATTCATAATGCTAGAATATCATTACCACATAGCCAAGGCCTCGTGCCAAGACTACAAATAAGATTTTGCCAAGGCCTTGTGCCAAGACACTAGTTTGTCTCATGAGACCTACCGATGCATCTAGAAGCTATAGCGGGCTCCACCTGTCACTTATTAAGTCCAATTCATTCCTCATATGAACAGGTTTAAACATAACATAAACATTCATATTAAAACTAGCATACGAAATGTCAATACTTTAACCACAAACCATGAATGGTATAAAAATAGCAAATCCACAGTCAAACATAACTCATTCGATACAATATGGAAGATTGTATTGTATCACATTAACCTCAATCAAGAATAATGAAGGATGTTGACATAGATGAAAATAATCATCAAAACTATTTGAGAGAAATATCCCCCTTTTTCTTGAAATCATTTAAAGGTCACACTATTTGTCAAGAATCCATTTAAATATAGATTTTTGAATCAAAGTGTCCCATACCACTTTGAAACTTGTCAAAAGTATTTTTAATTTTAAAACTTTAATGTCCATATAAATAAATCCTTAAAACCTTTTTTAAAACATGGACATTAATGAGCAAGATTTATATGAATAAGTCTTTAAAACATTTAAAAATGGTATTTTAGTTAGAGATTCTAACCAAAAGAGAGACATTTGAATACAGGTAATTGAGGTAATAAAAACATTGTAATATCATGAGAATAAAGGGATTCACGATATACTATGTCAAAGTACAATATATACACCATATAAAAGTGATTTGGTGTATAACAACAAATAAGTCTGAATGGAATGTAAATTGAGATGAATTCTATTATAAAGACCATATCCTTAGGTTAAGGATAAATCAATGACATAATTATGTGTGAAAAATATAAATACACTCAATATGATTGGAAATTTAGTTTAAATCAATCAGATGACATTCACACATATTCTTGTAAAAACAACACCAATGAATTGGATATTTAACTCAACAAATGGATATTGAGTTAAAATTACCCTTATCAAGTTCATACCGATCACTTGAGAATTTATCAATGGAGTAATTATGTGTATCAAAAGTATATCCACGGAAAGGGTAGTGGAAAATATGACATATGAAAATGAATTGTAATTCCACACATAATCTTGGAGTAAAATAATCAATGAAGTATGCGTAAAGCCGAATGAGTGGAAATTGAAATATCAAATTCCCTTATCAATTTGGTAACTTACGAAACATACACCCATGAAAGAAGGATCATACAATGATGATGTAAATATCCATAAATTATAGTATATTACATAATGAATACAATCATGGGCATTACACACACCACATGCAATAAATAAGTGGTGAATAATGGAAATCTCACGAAATTAAAAGTAAGATAAGAAACCCCTTACCACGTTGTAATCAACTGAGTCGTATGACCAAAAGTTAATAACCACAAATTTATTTACATAATAACATGAATATAAAGATAATCATGATAATATATATCAAATTTCAGTACACAATACACCACTTTCAATAATTTAGTGGTGAACAATGGAAATCTCACGGAATTGAAAGTGAGATAAGAAAATCCCTTACCTTGTACTTTTCCATGGTTGGGGGTAGGTTAACCTCCTGTATAATGTTGAAATAATTTTTATTAAATTATTCATGAATAATATACATTAATATGATATCATATATGATCTTTTAACATTGCTTTGTTAATAATATCTTAGAATTATCTTCGTTTCGGGTGTTAACTTACTCGTTTTCTTTTATATGTTTTGTTAAATAAGCCGTGTTTTTTATGGATAGGTTGTATCTTATTCATATCCATAATTATATAAAGTTATTAAACATTATTTTTAAATCATCAAATGATAATTATACTTGAATGGATATAATGGAGAATGAATCTCATCGCGTTCGTGGAGACGGTTGTCCGTACGTACGCACTAGCGACAATATCATTCTTTTGATATTAAGATAATATATAATTGGATTGTATATCATATAGAAATAATCATTATCATGTTATATTTATTATTTAAATGAGTTACACATCATTATTATACCCACCCAAATAATAATATATTGAATAACAATTACATCACGATGTGGAGACTGTAAGCCGTACGTACGCACGTATGGTGACATGTTATTCAAAGGGTGGATAGAATACTGAATATGGTTGTACCATATTTATAATAACATCACAGTATATATATGATACTCGAGTTATTATTTTAGAATGGTAATAACAAATAAAGAAGAAGTGGAAGAAGAAAGGAACTTGAAAAGGGGTGGTGAAAACATTACCTCTTCTTCGGGTTCTTCCTTTTGATTTGAACAAAAGGGCTCCATAGGTTGGATTTATGATCAAACTAAGACCTCTATGTTGTAGTGAGAAAATTTGAGAGAGTATTTGGGCAGGGTTTGGCCGAACCAAAAGGCTTTGAAGGTGTGAAGAAATGAGAAGGAAGAGTGCACTTTTATATGAGGGGTGAGGGGCACCTTTGGAAAAGCTAGAAATACTAATTTATAATAAATTTATATTCAGTTTCTAATAGCTCCAAAGTTGATTCTTAAAAATTTAATGTTGGAATAGGCCTCAAAAAATTCAACCAATATAATTTAGACAGGTTTGGGTTACTATATTAACCTTATCTTTTAGTTTTAACTCTTAGTTAATTAGTTTCAATTTTACAATGTCTCTCGGTATTTTTATATTATATGGTTAATAAACTTACCATATACATCCAAGAGACCCCCAAGTGGTCCGTTAATGATACACCTATCATGATATAATTCTCTTGACCGATCCTTAGATTTTTAGGAATTTAATATCAATTAATAATATAATATTTGTTTTAAAAACTCTTTTATGTCAATTTTGACACTATTCAATAGTTGATTTTTGTGAAACTTATAACAGAATGATTACTTCGAAAAAGGTCAATTAAATAAATACTAATATGTCATATTAACCTAGAAAATTAGTGTAATTCAATTAAAGGCTAAATTATATTTATTTGGGTATTTATAATATCAATTATTCTAATTTTCACTATTATGATAATTACTGCATCACCATTGTGTCATAAATAAATTGAATTATTTAATGTCTAAAAATTATAAATAAAATATCATTATGTAGGAAATCGTTTTATATTTCTAATTAATATTTATAGTCTAAAATCCAACATATATAACCCTTTGTAAAAAAAATTTTTCTAAAAGATATATGCTTGTGTCATTTTTGTATTTATTTTAACTTAATTAAAATAAAGTGTCCCTATCACTTACAAGTGGATCCATGGGGTACCAAAATCGACCAAAAGATGCCCATGGTAGACCATTTATTAACCAATAGAGTTAAGACACGTTTTATGGTAATTTAGTATTATTATAATATTATTTTTTAACCCTTGTTTACCGGATTTACCCTTTATCCATGGTAAATAAAATATTTTCCGAAGTAATTATCCAAAATGTTTAAAAATAAAAGTTTCCTATTTACAAAATTTGAATATCCTGATTCAAAATATGTAATCCATTTTTCCAAATTCAAAACACAGAAGTGGCAGAAATTAATTTAAAATTAATTCCTGTTGTTAAAACAAAAAGCGTGTTTTTAAGAGATAATAACTATCAAAAGATTGGCACTTGTTTATGTCTGGTTTAAATGTGAAATTATGTTCAATGACTCACATTGTATTACATGGTAAAAATATATTATAAATATACTTTAAAACCACACAAATTCATAATTTATCACTATTAATTATTTTGATTAAAAAAGTTGTTTTTAATTAAAATTTAGTAATTTTCACTATTCATCAAAATATAAATGTTATCCGAAATGTACCAAAATTTCACCCTAGGCTAATTTCATTATTCCGAATCCAAAAATGAAGTCCATTTTGAGAGGTAGAATTTATAAAATTTCAAAAAGTAGGTATTACTATTCATAACGGCTAGTTTGATTTGTTGTGGTGTGTTAGAATCTCAATGTTGCGTACAATGAACGCAATTGAATTATTCAAAGGGAAATGTACCGTGGAAACTTGGGGTGTTATATTCAGGATATGATAGCAGCCTCATTTGTACCTGATCAATAAGTGTAGAGGTAATAGCTACAGAAGATAGGAAAGTCTTCCCCTGTCTGTCATGCACCTCCAAATGCAATTCAGAGAACAATACCATAAGCTGCCACTCACTGCTAGCCTCCTGAACTACCTGTATCTAAGTCCTCCTACTCAGCATATCAGCCACTATGTTGTAGTTTCCCGACGTATAGGCAAGCTCAAGTTCAAAGGAATGAAGATACATAACCCACCTACACTGTCTCAGATTCAGATCATGCTGGGTGAAGATGTACTTGAGACTCTTGTGGTTGGTGAAAACCACAATGTGATCTCCCAGAAGATAATATCTCAAAAAAGCTTAAGGCATGAAAAACTAATGCCAGCTAGAGATCTTACATTGAGTAGTTCCTCTCATGTGGCCTCAACTGATGAGACCCATATGCAACAACTCCATCTCCCTGCATAAGTACAACTCCCAGCTTGATACCTGAAGAATCACATTAAACAATGTAGCTCTTCCCCGACTCTGGAAATACTGTTATCAGTGCTTAAATCAACCTCTCTTTTAGCTTCTAAAAGGCTGACTCACAAGAATCGGACCCTAAAAAATTCACACCCTTCTTAGTCAGACCTATCAGCGGTGATGCTAAGTATGCAAAGTCCTGTATGAAGCTCCTAAAGTATCTAGCCAGTCCTAGAAAACTATGCACCTCAAAGATGTTTTTCGTATACTCCCAGGAAACTACTTCTCTCACTTTTCTCTAGGTCCACTGATACTCCTATCTCTGAGATAATGTGACCTAAAAAGTGAATCTGATCCATCCAAAAGAGGCATTTTGAGAGCTTATCATATAACTGATGCTCTCTCAGTGTACTCAAAATGATCTCAATATGGGTAGCATGGTCAGGTCGAGTGTGAGAGTACACCAAGATTTCGTCCATGAAAACCACCACGAAGGAATACATGTATGGATGGAACACTCGGTTCATTAGTGCCATGAAAACTGAAGGTGTGTTCGTGATACTGAATGGTATAACCATATACTCATATAGACCATACCTTCTCCTGAAGGCTATAAGATGTATATTTGATAGTCTGACACACAACTGATGATAACCGGACATAAAATCGATCTTTGAGAACACTTGGTCTCCTCGAAGCTAATCAAAGAGGTCATCAATCCTAGGCAAGTTATATCGGTTCTTGACCATCAACTGGCTTAGCTTCCGATAATACCCACAAATCCTATGGGTGTTGTCAGCCTTTTTTTCAATCAAGACAGGAAAACCCCAAGGACAAGTACTGGGTCGGATTAAACCCTTCGCCTGCAACTCCTCCAACTACTTGTTGAGCTCCTACAACTCAGGTGTATCCATAATATAAGGAAGAATTGACATCATTGCCTCTCCTGGCACTAGCTCAATAGAAAAGTCTACCTCACACTCTAGAGGAATACCTGAAAAGTCCTCTAGAAAGACATCTCTAAAACGATCCACCACTAGAGGAATGTCTAACTGTGAAGTCTTCTGGTCATCCAGATACAGACTGGCAATCTGAGATATAACTCCACCTAGACCATAAAGCTCGAGTCCTTCCCTACTCACCTTAACATCCCACTCACCTCGATGAAGAAAATATTCACCCTATGGTGATATGAAACACACCTTGCAGTGATAATAGTCGACGACTTCCTGGAAGGAAACAATATAGTCCATTCTGAGAATGAAATCGTAGCTTGTCATCTCTAGGACATAGAGGTCCCATAGAAATTGATACCCAGCCACCTTTAAAGGGAACTCCTTGTACAGATGTACACTAGTCATCCTAGTCCCCAACGGTGTATCTAGTGTCAACTTGTCGGCATAAGAAAATATACATAGCACAATGCTCTCCACAATAACAACAAAGATAAATCTATTCGAAGCCCCTATATCAAAAAGGGAAGAAGATAAAACTGAGGCTACTAATATCATACCTTGAACTGCAGAGGGTCTGGGATCCTACTCTTACGGGGTCTACTCCAATGCAAAAGCAAGGCATGTACCACAGGCCTGTGACCCTGCCTGACCGCTCTAAGATAAACCCCCCCCCCCTACTGTCACTGAAAGACTGGTTACTGACCACCAAGGCCTCGACCTCCACCTCAGCCTGAATAGCTGGCAGAACCCCAGTTCCAAAACTGGTGAGAAACTGGCGGCACTACTCCAGAACGAGGGGTCATGGACGAACCCATGTCACTAGCTGCTGGTGAGAAAAACTGATAGAAGTGCTGAAGGTGACCCATCTTTCCGCAAGATCGGAACTCCACTCGGTCTCTCTAGCACTGCGTCCTCGTATGTCCAGCCCTTACACAATTGTAGCATACCACCTAGCTACTTGAAGATGTGTCTTGCTGCCTAGGATCACCATGAGTAGACTCCATACGGTGCTTCATACAGTTAGTTGGTGAATCACTAACCCTAGAAGCGGAAATGCCCTGGATCTCAGCTCCAAAATCTTTCAGATTGTGCTCTGCAATCAGTGCCTAATTGAAGATGGAAGCGATGGATGTTAGCCTGAAAATATTCACCAGTGAGTGGATATCCCATCTGAGACCATCCTCAAACTTCCTTGTCGAGAAGAAACCATCCATTCTTCGTATGGGTGTGAAACGCTGAAGCTCGGTGAAACGCGATGAATACTCCATGACAGAAAGATTACCCAGCTCCAGGATCATGATATCTCGGGCTCGGTCAGCCCTCAGGGTCTCCATATAGAAGTAGTCGTAAAAGACATGCTGAAACTCCTCCCACACCACAACCTGCTGAAGACCCGCCAGTGAGATCACGTCCCACCACCTCCTGGCGGAGTCTCGTAGCATGTAGGTAGCGAGCTTGACCTACCTTTCTGGAGGCATATCTAGATTCTTTCAAATCATCATCGTGGATTCTAGCCATGGACTTTGCATCCTACGGTCCTCCTTCCCTTGAGAAGGTGGGGGGATTCATCTTCTGGAAAACCCCCGTCAAGTCTACCATATTCGAGGCAGGAGGCGGAGCTCCCTGGAAGGTCTGCATTATCCTTAGAAAACCCTCCCTAAAATGCACATCAGTGCCTGAATATGGTATAAACGCTGGTGCCATGGCTGGCACAAAAGGAGGATCTACAAAAAGTCTCTGATCAGCAATATCGGGTGTCTGATCACTCCCCTGCAATTGGAGGTCAATCGGACGACATATAGATGTCATGATTCTGCAAATTCAAATGCACACCTTAGATTCAGGATTAACAAGGACTGAAAAACTAAAGGCACAAGAAGGAATAGGGAAAGAAGGCATTTGAGATATGAAAAACATGACTACATGGTGTGTTCTTTCCCTACACAGTGTGTTCTCTTAAGGCATTCACATGGGCATGTACTTCTACCTAAACTGGTCGTGAAACACCCCAAATACATGGCGTGTTATCCTAAAACACAGTGTGTACTTGAATCCTCTTCCCTACACGAGTCCTTATACACGGTTAAGTCACACGGCTCCTCTAAGACAAAACTACATGGTGTGTTCAAGGTAGACATGGCATGTACTACACATGCCTTACGTGGCCCATGTTGTTAGAGACACGGCCTGACACACTGCTGACACAACAAGGCATGTTCCAGACGGACACGGCGTGTACGAGAATGGGTAACACCGACCCGTGTTGTTCGTAACATGGCCAGGTTCCTAGATCAGACTACATGGCATGTAAGATTCAGACACAGCATGTATGTGAAAAGATAACACAACCTGTGTTGTTCATGACATGGTCAGGGTACCTATTTCATACTACACGGCGTGATAAAATAGTACATGGAATGTTCCTACAAGATTTTTCACAACCCTGTGTCCCTACTCGCACAGTTTATGACACGGCAATAGACTACATTGCGTGTATTCATAAAGAACATGTCATGTATTCTGAGTTTTTATGGAAAGTAGCCTTAGAAACTGCTCCATAGCCCAGAATACACAGAAAACCATCGTTAATGTGCCAGATTCTGATCCGTGAGGGCCCGTACTCCCTACAAATCAATGTTTGGCATCTTATACATGTTACAAACAAGGTAAACAGGTCAATGATCCACCTAATTATGGTCAAGGTGGGCCTATAACACCTTAAGAACCAAAATTTGGTTTTCATTCAGGTAAAACCTTACTCAATAAAATCTATAATAAGTAGAAGATATTTTTATCAAGCATCTATCACAACAGCATGCATATTCTACACAACCTCTATCACAATAACATGAAATTGCTATTGAATCCTAGATGGCATGGCAAGAATGCATGACATGTGATTTATAATAAATGCCTATATGATGCATGAGATAGAATACCCTCATCTCATTGGGTTGTGATATATATAGAACCGTAATAACAACAACGGTAATAACACAAGGCATGTGAATCACCCAACAGTGAAACAAAATCAACTGTACAATTACAAACTAGTAAAATTTCAATAAACGAGGTAGTATAACTTTTCCCTGTACACGGGTTAACTACTCCTAGGAACAGCTTATTACCAAGTACCTATTCCGTCCTATCCCTGGCTATATGCTCCAAATAGTAAGTCAAGAGAAAATAAATCCCTCTGATACTACTTTGTAATGTCTCGGTTCCTGAAGCTACCAAGAGGCACCCCATATCTGGTTGGTCACGTGGCCTCAAACGCATTTCCCCGAATGCCAAAGGTTTTTGACTAGCAGCGAGGGCCTTATGTGTGATAGTGGGGAAACTAGGCCCTCATTGGCAGAGTACACAGCAGATGTAACAACACATACAACATCGGAATCACTAAATATCCAACAACATTAACCGCGAAAGACTGATATATTAAAAACTGGAGCATAAATATATGTAAATGATGCATGATACACATATGTATAGGAAAATAGAAAAACAAGTCACAATGCTGAATAAAATACTAAAACAAAGTACAAAAGAAAAATACATGAGTAACTCCGCAACATCGCAAGCCTCGGCTTGGTCCCATGCTCCCAGCTCCTGTGCAATCAAGAACCTGATATAGAAGGACGTTTTCCCTTATCTATACCTACACAAATATAATCTGTTTGGGCCCAAAAACATGGCACAAACAGGGTGTGAGACAAATTTCAAGTAGAAACCACCCAAATATCTATGCCTAATAGTTAGGGAATATATTGCAGGTAAAAGTACAGAAATAGTAAACATGGAAGTACAAAACAACAAATAATCCACAATTTCTAGCTTATAATTTACTAATATGTAAGCAGCCACTCAAGAAAGTAGAACAAACATGTAACCCCTTGGGTAGTTCTCACAGCCTAACCCCTATGGTTCAACATATAAGAACTAGCAACTCTCTGGGAGGAACACACAGTCTCACCCCTCAGGTTCTGCTATATAATTAATAGACTCTCTGGGGAAGCACTCACCATCAATTCCTCATATATTCTCGTATCATACTAAAGGCACTCTGGGGAAGCACTCAACATCCCATTCCACCTGTAGCCCACGTCATGGAACTATATACACTCTGATTAAGCACTCAACGTCAATTCCCCATGTGGTCTCGCATCATAAAATTATAGACACTCTGGAGAATCCCTTACATCCATTCTCCCTATGGTCTACTACACTAGGTTCTCACAGCCCTGTGTAAAAATCAGCAAGTATCGGATCGTGTAACGGCCAAAGTATCCTCATGAACTACTTGGCTAGCATTCTACAGCATATCATCATGGAAGAACAGTCACACGATCCTAAAAACTAGGCATGGAACTGGAAAAAAGCCTAATTGAAAAAACTATACCAAACGGTTGTAAACAGGAAAAACATGCATGGGAAAAACATCCAAAGCACAGTAAATTACCCTATTCACAAACAATATCTCTTACCCAGGCATATAATTAATGAATGAAAACAACAAGGGAAAAGCAGGAAACATGAAATACCCCATTCAATGGTATTGGTGGAATTGGCACAAAATACTCACAGACTTCCTACAGAATGGAACAAACCACCTACGTTGACGTTAGGAGACCGTTATACTCGATCCTCGAAGCTTAAATCGCCTTGGAACTTCATAGATCTAAGAAAACTTCCAAAACGCTCAACCCACAATAACTTGAGAAAGAGGTGGAATTGGAAAACAAATCTCTAGGAGAAGGAAGAGCTTACCGTTGCGGTTCCAACACAATCAACGGTGGTCGATTCGGAGAACGGGCGGAGACTCAGGGGATCGGAGGAGACTCGTATCCATATGGGATGCTCTTGGTTGAAGAATATAAAGAAAATATAGATCTGGGGTTTATAATCGAACCTGACCCATTTAATGAAAAAATGTACATGACATGTACTTTTGGAGTACATGGTGTGTACTAGGCTTTTCCCTAATCTTCTTTATGCGGCCTCCATGTCACCCCTGCATGGCCGTGTGTGTGGCCCGGACACATCCAGTACACGATCTCGAGCAACAACGAAGTACACGGCATGTACTTATAAAGTAAACAACGCATACTTAAAAATTTCCTGAAACTCCTCTTTTCTCAAAAACTCGAGAAAGAGGAAAAACATACATGAAAAGATGGTCTGGGTTCTTACATAGTGGAACCAAGAAAAGTGACTCAATGGTAGGATAAACTAATGAAACCTGGTTGGAGGAAAGACCAAACTATAATATGGTCCTAATACTGAGCTATTTATTTTGGAGACATATTATTGATTTGGATAAATTATTTTGGATATTGTTAACATCCTTGGAACATGTTAATGGTTTTTTTATTCCATCACTGTTGGAGTTTACAACATTTTTGGATATAAAGTGTATATCCAGTATTTTATAAGGAATAAGGGAGCATGAATGTAATCAATATGGTTATATTATAAATCAGGTTGTAACCTTATTTTAAAATAACTCATGATGAAGGTATTCAAATGTTATTACGTGTTAAAAAGGATCTTCATTGTGTTTACCTTCTTTATAAATTTTGGATTGTGAGTTTGGAAAAAAGTATTTTGGATATGTCTAAAGTTTGGCATTTATTTAGTTTCACATTGGATACTATTGTTAATGTTAAATAAATTCTTGAGATTATTTTTGGATTGTCATAAAAAGGACAACCCAGAGGTAGGACGACAACCCGTCCCATCCAGCAAGGCTGCGAGACTTGAACCTCCAACTGAAGGGAGACAAGGGTGCATCACCTACCACCTGCCTACATGACTTCATAGCTTGTATAATGTTGTTATTATAAATAGTTTGACAAATGAATTATAAATTCATTATTTTTGGAACCCTATACGATTAGGATAAATAGATTATTTTTGAATTCTATTATCTTTTGGACTGAAAGATGAGTTTGTGGTATAATTAGTTGAAGGATGAAACACTACTTGTCAAGTATATATATATATATATATTCTATTATTTTATGAAGAAATTTATTCTTAAACATAAGGGAAGAGATCTAAAAACCAAAAATTTGTTACCCTAATACCATATGTTTTGTTGAACAAATGATATTTTACATCATCTTAGATTGATGGTTTTGATGCCATCAATTTTATACTTTCACGTGATTGATGACCTCAATCACTCCCTATAAATATTTACGTTTTCTCTCCAATTATGTGTCTTTAATTTCCACCAATTTATTTATAATCAAGATCCTTATTTGGTGGTGACTTTTTTATTTCCCTTTCCCTGTTATTAATAATATTTTTTATTAACCCGTTTTTCGATTTGAGTTTTCCACGAAGGTAATTTTATATTTTTAACAATTTATTATTGAAGAACAATTTCAAATTGTGAGGTCAAAATTTATTGAAGGAGGGTAGAATGTAACACACCAAGATTTTACAGTATGTTATCTTATTAAAGTAATTCAATAGCTTGTGCTACACGCAACACCGAGTTCGAGCGCACCATAACTTACCACACTAACCGTTCAAAAAGATGTTATGAATAGTATTAACTGAATTTTGAATCTTATATACTCTATATAATTTTAATATTCATATTATGTGTTTCTTAGACATAATATAAGAACAAATTCTTTTTTTAATATAAAAGAAGTATTTTTCAAAAAAATCAATTTTAACACCTTTTAATGGAGATCCTTATTTAAAACTAATATTTTACACTTTTATATATTCAACTTAATTAAATTAAATTCTTCCTTAAAATTGGGACATAAAAAATTATTTTAGATAATTCTTCGGTACTTTTCTGAAAACATTTAATTTTTGATGAATAGTGAAAAATACTAAATATTAATTAAAAACAAAATTTTTAATCGAAATAATTTATAGTGTTAAATTATTCATTTGAATGCTTTTTAAGTTTAATTAGATTATATTTTTATCATTTAATATAATTTAGGTCACTGGATTTAATCTCACAATTAAATTGCACAAAAAAGTGTCAATCTTTTGATAGTTATTATTTTATAAAAAACACTTTTGTTTTGACAAGTGGAATTAATTTTAAATTAATTTCTGCCACTTCTATGTTTTGAATTTGGAAAAATGGATTCCATATTTTGAATCAGTAGGTCCAAATTTTATTAATAGGTAAATTTAATTTTTAGACATTAAGAATATTTACATCAGTAAATATTTTATTTACCGTGGTTAAAGGGGTAAATCCAGTAAATAAGGGTAAAAAATTAATATAATAATATTAAATTGCTCTAAAACATGTTCTCACCCTATTGGATGATACATGTCCGACCATGGGCATCGTTGGGTCGATTTGGGGACCCCATGGAGTCACTTGGGGTTGATAATGACATTTTATATTAAATAATTTAAAGTAAGCACAAAAATAACAAAAGCAAATATCTTTTAGTAAAACAATTTTTATATGAGGTTATATAGATAATATATTCGACTATAAATAGTCATTAAAAATATAAAAAGATTTCCTACATCATTACATTTTATATATAATTTGTATACATAAAATAAAATTATTTATATATGACACATTAATTATGCATAATTTTCCTTATTAATGAAACAATCAAATAAATGATTTTATAAATACAAAAAACAATTTAATGATTTTATGGAATATAAGATTTATATAGGTTACTATGACCTGTTAAGGTTTATTTAATGTATTTATTTTGAAGTAATAATGTTGTTATGACTTTAACAGAAATCAATTATTAAATAATCTCAAAATTGACATAAATTAGTTTTAAAAAAAAATACAATATTATTGGTTGATATAATAATCCTAAAAATCTAAAATTTGGTAAAAATAATTATATTGATATATATGTATCATTAATTAACCCCTTAGGTTTCTCTTCGATTTTTATAGTTAGTTTTATAACCATATAATATAAAATTACAATGAGATATGGTAAATGTCAAACTATTTAACTAAGAGTTAAATCTAAATGATAAGGTTAATATAGTGACATAAACCTATCTAAAACCTATTTGTTGATAGATTTTCAACCCATACCCACCTTATCCTTTAAATAATTCATTTTTTAGATAATAGAAACCGAATATAATTTCATTATAAAATAATATTTCAAGCTTTTCCTAAAGTGACCCTCACCTCTCTTATAAAAGGGCACTTCCCCTTCTCTCAATGTCACACCTTCAAAGCCATTTGTCTCAGCCAAAACCTACCCAAATATCCTCCCAACTTTCCTCCCTTCATTATAGATTCCTTTAGTTGGTCAGAAAGCCAAACTAAGGATCTATTTTGATTAAATCAAAAGCAAGGACCCAAAGAAGAGGTAAATATTTCATCACCTCTTTCAAGTTCTTTTCTTCTTCCACATCCTCCTTCTTTGTTGTTTCCATTCTAAAATAATAACTCTAGTATCTTCTATAGACTATTATGATATTATAAAAATGGTAAAACCATGTTCATTATTCAATCCATCCTATAAATGACAAAGTCACCATACGTGCGTATGTACGGATTACTGTCTCCACGTCATGGTGTAGTTTCTTTTTAAAACACTTCATTTTTGGATGGGTAAAATAATGAGTATAAATGATTTAAGTAATAAATATAAAATGTTAATGATTATTTATATATTATATGACATCCAATTATAAACTATTTCTTCATCAATATAATGATATTGTCGTTTGTGCGTACATACAGATTACCATCTCCACGACGCGATGAGATTAATTTCCAAGTTCAGCATCCAACAATGATTATAAAATATATATCATTAATAAGTATTTAATATATGAAATAATAATTCTATAGGATATATATATATATATATATATATATTTCTGTTCTTACATATATCTTATTCATTTTGTTTCGTTCAATACGATATGAAAACTAAAACAGTCTTTATGCGTACGTACAACCTACCGTCTCCATAAACTGTGTTTTCCATTTCATATGTACGTCTATTATAAATTTTTATATTCTAAATATATTTGATATATAAATCATATTTTATATTTTTTAAGTATTTAAATTTTTATCCAAGTGATACAATCAACAGTAACAAGTTAAAACATGTATGTTAAAGAAAGCGATTATTACCTGAAATGTTTAATTAACATGGAAATTATTATTACATGGGTAGTATAAAGTCATAAATGAATCATCTATGATATCATAAATATTAATATGGTTCTGGTATAATTTAATAACATACTATAGTCTTTATACAGGAGGTTAAACGTACCCTCTACTAAAAGAAAGATCAAGGTAAGGGTTAATTTCAAAATCTCTTTATTATCTGAGGTTGTTTTTACGTAAGTATCTATTGGGAAATATTTGTTATCCATTTCCATGTTTCATAAAATAGTTTTCAAATAAATTTTTTTTAAAGGATTTTTTTTACTAAAACATCATTTTAAATTTTTTTTTTCAATATATTCTTCTAAACATTTCTCATTAATGTCCATGTTTTCAAAAAAAAATTAAGGATTTATTTATATAGAAATGAATATTCATTTCAAAAGTTTCAAAGTGGTATGGAAAACTTTGATTAAAAAATTTCTTTATATGTATTCCTTTCTAAATGTTGTGCCTTTTAAATGTTTTCATGAAAATAGGATATTTCTCTCAAAGAGTTTTACATATAATTTTCATCTATGTCAACAACCTCTAATGGATTGTGAGCTAATTTGAAGTTGATTTATTATGATACAAAACTTCCATATTGTATTGAAAGTTTTGTGATATGTTTCACTATGGATGTGTTATTTTTATACCATTAATGGTTTATGGATAATATATTGACTTTTCGTATGTCATTTTTAATACGAATTATTATGTTATGTTTAAGCCTTTTCATATGAGGATTGCATTGGACATAGTACATGACGGGTGGAGCTTGCTATATCTCCTCCAAACATCAGTTGGTCTCATGAGACAAACTAGTGTCTTGGCACGAGTCCTTGAAAAAATCTTTTTTGTAGTCTTGGCACAAGGCCTTGACTACGTGGTTATGATGTCTGGCATTATGCATTTCATCATTATGAAAGTGTCTATTGATATTGCATGTGATTATTCGACTAGTAGAATATCCTTGTGAATAAGTAAATGGAATTATTTGATTTTATCCTTTCAATATTATTGCTGAATTTTATGATTAAAAGGATTTTGTTTTAGTCGTATACATTGCATTAAATGTTTATGCTTATTTATGAATTTTTTCTCTATATTATTATCCTTACTGAGCATCTGAACTCACCTTTTTATGTGTTTTAATTTTCCCTGGATTCCAAGACGTGTATTATGATTGATAGGCAGGGTTAAGATAGGGGATTATTGGTGTTCTCAAAAGATCATTTATATTTTGTTTTATTTTATAACGTATAATGTAACGTTCATTTATGTAATCTATTTTCCATGACTGTTAAAGTTATCGGTCTTTCGGGACTTGATTCCTTGTAATCAAGCTAATGTATTACAATAATGCACCGAATCTAGGTAACTGGGTCGAGGCGTTACAGATATGACCTAAGTTTTATTTTTGAATTCAAAAACACATGTAACAACTCAAATTTTTCTTCAATTTTCCAAAAATATGTTTTCCCCTTTATATACCTACAAAGAATACGAAAACACAAATTATTATGCTAAAAACATGTATGAAAATATATCAAGATGTTTTTTTCACATGTGGACAGTAGCAGGATTTTGATTCCCAGTGCATGTATGTTGCTTCCCCCTTCAAATCCTCAAGGAAAAACATAAAAAAACAGTTTCTAAATTAGAACTAAAAAAAGAATGTAAAAAATAAATAAAGGGAGAAGAAAATTAAGGCTAAACCCTCCAAATGGGTTCTATGTTTTTACTATCCAGAATTGAATTGTTCTTGGATTATCCCTAGTTTTATGGAGGGATTGGCTTGTATGGGTTGAACCACCAAATTTTATCTCCATTGACACTTTTTACATCTCTTCAAATTCATTTCCCCAAGTAAAAAATGTTTGTTGTACACCCTCTTTTTGATGATGAGTTAGTAATGTAGTGTCGGTGGAACCAAAATATAGGGTATGTATCCTTTAGTTTCAAATCGATGAGAAGTGATTTCATCAAGACCCTTCTGATATTTAGCATGGTCATCTTGTATCCCAGCGGTCACCACCAAATTCTTATTTAGGCATGCTTCATTATTCTCAAAATGGCCTATTCCATCCATCCCTGCCTTGGTGGGAAACACCTATAACTAAGGATACTCTAGTTTTTGTTCAAATCTAGACCCTGTTGGGAGGGGAACCCCTCTGATTTCCTATATTTCCAATCAGACCACCGAAAGTCATATTGTCGATCCACCAGACGTTCACATGCAAATCAGCACAGTGAAAACCCGAACCTCCAGAACATCATCTCCCCACGATGGAGTGTACTAGTATTTGTAATTAATTGAACCATACCTACCACATATGTTTATTATTTCACATCCTCAAGCAACACTGAAAAAACATTCAGGGAAAAAGAACTTTAAAAAATTTAAAAATACAAGAATGTAAGAAAGGAGAGAAATGTTTAACACGCATCAGATGACTTGTATCACTTGAACAATATAAACATTGTGTATTTCATTTCATTCACTAGAAGTAAAAGAAATACATTCAACTAACATGTTTAGTATGTATGAATCATTAAAAATAAATTTAACACTCGATACTTTTTAGATTTATTGTGTACTTTTTAAACGTGCATTGTGCATCAACGAGTACATTGTGCATATCGGTGTATAAATTCTTTTATAGTAATCTTTAGTCGGTCATCTAGGTCACACCATATTCCGAAATTCATGGAGATACCCATATATAATGTCACTAGTGATCACAAGTAACTTCATTGACCTCAAATAATTTCATTGGTAAATCATTCCAGAGACTTCACTCTAGAAACATACTTCTAGACTGTTTTTCTAAAATTTTGGATTTCATTTGATGTTATATGAAGATATGAACTTCTAATGATTATACTATCAACTGAAGAGGTAAAATTTTGTTTCCTGCATATCAAACTCAACCACCTTACGCTAACCAAGATTTTGATAAATGTAAATCCAGTGAATTAACTCCCAATAATCTAAAACTTGGTTTCAAATAGCAACAATATATCACTTGAAGACATGTTTCCAAAGAAAAATCAAATGAAACTCTTCAGAAAACATCCTTCTGCAGTATGCAGTGTTCTTCCACCTTCATCCATTCACCCAAGTCTTACAAAGGTATGATGTTGTCTTAGAATATTTTCAACTAATGTGAGATTATATTCCAGATTTTAGCTACCAACTATCATTTAGAGATCATACACTTTCCCATCTATAATCTTTCTGATAAAGTGTTACTTAATGTTAATATGTTTTTTCCATTCCGGTAAAAATTGATTCTGAACCAACGGAATTGCACTTTAATTTTCAAAAAAAAGGATCCCTTTATCCTGGTTTATTACAATCTCCTTTAGAAAATGTTTCATCCAAAGTAACTCCTTCCCAACATTCTTTGTTGTTATATACTCTACTTTCATTGTACTCAATGTAATAGTATTTTGAAATCATGACATCCAACTGATTATCATTCTTCCATACATAAACAAAAATCTAATTGTTCTCCTTTGGGAATCTAAATCTACAGAAATTTCTAAATCAATAAATCCTTGTAACAGATCTACTTCCCTAAAGCACAAATTTTTATCTTCCATTACATTCAAATACCAAGGGATCCACCTGAAATCATATTGGTATTCCCTTCTGGGGTTTAACATAAAACTACATACAACCCCTCCTAAAATTTTTTCATTTTTTCGAGTACGTATCATAATATACATAAATCTTATTAAAATTAATGCATAAGGAACATTCCATGTGTACTGGAATTCTTATTCTATTATAGGTGTCTGTGTATTTGATAGTTTAAGGTGTTTGGAAAGAGGATTTGAGACTAGTTTTCATCCAATCATCCCATGTTTTTCGATAATATTCTGGATATACTCTATCTGGGATATCCCTAAGGTTCCATCCTTTACAATCTCTCTCTATCATCATCCCCAATATCTTCATGGCATGCCCATGATATTTAATGTTAATAAATATGAAAAAAATATATTTAAAGTTCAATATCCATTCACCATTTTATCCTACTAACAACATATCTTCAAAATATCAAAGAAATATGATGAAAGTCTCATCAATCCATTACATTCATTATGGCTTGAAGAAAGAAACATGTCAATGGAATGAAAATTTTGATAGATTTATGTTGGAAAAAGGATTTGAAAGGTTCAATGAAAATAATTATCTACTTCATGTAAATTTATTCCTCCAACTCACCTAGAAGAAAACTAATCAAATCATCAATCTATTTGCGACATGGATTTTTTGATACTGTTATACTCAGCACTGTTTGGATAGTTGAATGTTTAACTACCAATGAGAATTATTTTGAGAAATAAACACATTCCTTCAATTGAAATATCTTTTCCACCAAATTCACTTTTCAACACTTCTTATCATCGGCTTGCTCTTTCATATAAAAAACCCAATAATTTTCTAATTCCTTTTTTACATCAGAGTAATTTTGTCTGCTCCCATGTTCTGTTGGTTTTCAATGAAGCCATCTATTTATCCATTGTTCACCTCCACTATTTGTAATCACTAAGTGTTATTGTGTCTTTTGTAAATTTTGTGTCACGACCTCCTCCCTCTAAAGATACCGCAATAAGGGGAGAGAGATAATGACCCTTGAGTCATGCCTCCAATATCATCTGAGTTTTCAACGAACACCATGGGAATAAAAATATCAATATGGGAGGCATTACCCTCTATAATATATTTAGGATCCAGATATCTATTATCAATGATCAATAAACCCCATGATATAATGAAAATAGTGAGAATACCAAGTAGGGTCAATGAATCACTGAGAGGGAGAGAGGGTGAATCAATTATATCTTTATCTTTTAAGTTTCATTCATTATGAAACATCCTTTTCCACTAGTTAATGAGTTGTTACCTACTGAGAACAAAACCAACACATATCTATATAAACACAATATTTTACAAGTTCCAGTACTAAAAAAGAGTAGCTACATCCATGGTATGGTTTGGAAATAATCAAATACCAAACAAGCCAGTAGAAAACAATCCTTTTGTGTGAAATGAAATGAGTAGGATATTCCATTACACTTGTGTAGGACTATGTTCAATAAAACTATTAATGTTCTTCAAGTATAAAAAAATGATGTAATAACATTTTTGTAACAAACATGTTTGGATGTTGCTTGATCATCTTTCATAAATCAAATCATTAAAATAATTATTTACTTACATTCCTAGCAGTGGAAAAGGACTTCCGAGAATTCATAATGATACTCAGTCTGATTTCTAAATCTAATTCCATAGTTTGATTTCTCAATATGAAAATATATAATCCTGTTTGAATAAAGTTGAGACAATTATTAACTACTTCTACCTCAGTTCCAAAAACCCAGTCTGATTTCTTGATTCGATCATGAAAATTATGATTATGATCTTGTATCTTCACATTTCATCATATGTCCAAAAAACTTTCTCAGGAAAGCACAATATGAAAAATTATTCTTACTATAACAACAATGCTTCTCTCTATTCCATTGTTCAAAGTAATTGTTTCAGAATGTATAAAGTACCTTCTCCTTTTATAGGTGACCCAAAAGGGGTTTGTGTGGGATTCTGAAAACATTGTCACTCAACCAAATTTCCTAACTCATTAAATTTCATTTAAATACTAGATTCATCATTGAAATCTTAAATTCATCTTAACTCTTCTAAAAATCATATCAAATCATCATGACGTCATCTCACTTCATACTTTTCTTCACAAACATTAGACAAATTCTGATTCCCCATTCCGATTTTTTTATTATGACGAAGGAATTGGATTCTCCATTACATTACTCGACAACCATAGAAAACAAATGAGAAGATAATGACTTCTAATTATGATTATAATACTTCAGAATCTACATTAAAACTTCTTCATACATCGATCATCCCTTGTCAACACTTTTATTATTGTTTTTAAAAACTTTTAATGATTCAATTTGACATCACTTATGATGGCTGTTTTGAGAAATGATTTTTTATACTTTTTTTTGAAACTAATGATCCTGTGTTCGATGATGTTATTGGTGTTAGCCTATTTATGATAGATCAGTATCAGCTTCACTACGACAATCAGTTTTAACTCTAGTCTAATGGATCTTAACCCAATTGATTAGGAAATCGTTATTTCCTATCAGATTACGAAACTGATGAACTCCCAGCACTCAACTTCTTTCTCTAATGATTTGTTTCTTGTGAGTTATTTGTCTGGCTGAAAAATAGAACCTTTGGTTTCTCATGTTAGGATCATCCTTCCCAACATTCAAATAGGTCTGTGTTCAGTGACCTCATACTGATGGACTGAGACCAGGAAAATTTTTCTTCAACAGCTTCCTTCTTCCTTACTAACATTTTCTTGTATCATGACTACCTCATGACTTTGATTATGTTGAATATTTTATAGCATCAATTGGCATACATTGGGAAGTACAGTAACTTTCCATCACTTCTAATATGTTCTTTATTTCCAAAACTCAATAGTATTTGAAGCACCGACTCTACCCCTTTCCTTCAAATGGCTTTCATCACAAGTTCTTTTAAAACTTATGTCTTTTGTGAAATGAAAAACAAAAAATAATCTATATATTTTTTATCATAGTCATAGAGACTTTGATACATCTTCCTATTATTATCTTCTTTTGATTTTGGTCCTCAGGTGAGTTTGATAATCCATTTCTTCTAGAAAAAATCTTCTCAGTCTAATGGGCTTTCTTAAGAATTAGGAGTCTGGACTTCTAAATATGATGGTCAATCCGATCACCAAAAAATACAATGTGAAGTGATTTCTTTTCTTTGAAAATAAAAGGAAATTCTCTTAAAAACAACTACATGCAGCATCCAAAAACCTCCTCCAACCATCATGGTCCCAACAATCTCCCCTAATGTATTTTTTTCTCAATTAAGATTCATAAATAACTAAACTTTATAACCTCAAACTATGGATTACTTATCAAGAATTCTAATTCTACGTTAGCTAACTCGTCATAGGAAACAAAAAATATTGACACACAAACCATACTGTCCAAAAGTTTTGATTTATGAAACCTCTTTATCTATTATTCACATCATTTTTCACTTATTCAACTTTCTTGTCAACAAAAAGTTTCCTACTACCACTTCAACAAACTATTTGAATAGTTCACATATTAACATGATAAAAATCACAGCTTACCCATAACTCCCCCTTTTTATATGCCTTTTTAAAAGGTCTAACACATAACAATGGATGGATTTATGAAACTGTTCTCCCCCTTGAAAACACAATATAATGACTATATGAGAGAGGAGTGAAAAACACATACCTCAACCATGATGAGAAGGAGGTTTGATGCCCATTTTCACCCTCATTTTATGAAAAGGAACCTTTCGAAAATGTTTTAAGAAAATGTAATCAACTTGTTTCGATGTAGGAACATACTCCATCTTCAATTCATTATTTTATACAGACTCTTTGATGAAATGAAATTTCATATCAATATGATTTGAATGATAATATTGTTCCATATTTTTATTGAGTTGATTTCTCTTTGATTATTTCAATGCAAGGGAAAGGGTAACATCACTTCAATAAGTAAATATTACAACTTAGTATTCATCCACAAAAGTTAGGTAGCATCTTTAGTGGAAAAAACCCACTCGCCTTCAGCAGTGCTTGGAGTTACTAAATTCTGTTTCTTTGTATGCCAACTAACAAAACCTTTTCATAGAAAGAAAACTCCAACTCATGAGAATATTCTATCATAAATATTTCCTTCCCAATAAGTATCTGAATACCCAAAAAACAATATTTTCTGATCTTTCATACCAGATTTTTAATTTTTTGTGCCTTTGATACATCTGAAAATTATTTTCCCAACCAACATATGTGATAATTTTGCAGCAATCCAAAATCGTACATGTAAGGAAATAACCCAAACCATGTCAAATCCTGGGAAAGTAGAATACAAAAAACATCCTATCAACTTCTGATATACTTATTGATCAACATCCTTACCATCTCTATATTTATGAGACATGGTTCCCACTAAAATCATTGGGGAAATAGATTTCAAATTTTTTATGTCGAACCTATTAAGAAGTTCCTTAGAATACATTTCTTGAGAAATAAAAATGTTTTACAAAATACTATTTATAGTAACCCAGGCATAACATACATGGATATTAAATAAATTTATATGAATATTCATTACATTATAATAATAAATTCCTAAGTACCATAATAGTTTAGTTTATTAGGAAACATGGAATAAAAATCTTTTATCCTGGTGAAAGATATTCAACACCTCCCATAAATATCTACACCTTTATAACTTCTACCTAAAAACATTATTATTTAATTGGGGATATTAAACATAAGAAATGTTTGAGCATAGATTCTCATTAAGGGTAAATAATGTAATTTTGAAATCATAACAAGAAAAAAAGGTTATAGAATGTGAACATAACATTTGAAGATCATGTACTTCATATTAGAGATCATAGTAAATATTGGTAGTTCATAAAACATGAATCATAAGTAAATGAATAACATAATCCATGAAAGTATAACATAGGAATAAATCATAGAAATGATGAAAACACATAAACATATAATATAGCTTCCATAGTAGCCAAGGCATTACTTCAATGACCAACTGGGTAGTATAGTTTCACACCACATATCATCCTGGTTGTCGTGGTTCACTCCCATTTCCATCTTAGTATCTTCAGTTCACTCCTCATACCATCTTGGTACTCATGGTTCACTCCCATGTCCATATTAATTGTATGATTTCACTCTGAATACCATATTTGTATTCATGGTTCACTCTCATGTCCATATTAGTTGGCAAGGTTTTCTCCAAAGACCATCTTAGTCTATCTCAAGAGATATAAATATGTGACCAATAAATTATAGCGAGACACATTTCCCACTCCTAACATAGTGAAACCATACATACATGTGCCACAAAATCATAAAAAGTATTATCTTAACCCATAAAATTGAATGGGCTTCATAAACATGGTAACATATCATAACATATGGAAAATAAATAGGTTTCATAATCATTTCATCAAAAATCATAACTTGTGAAAGAGAAAAAAATTTTCTAATCATAAACTCATGAGAGAGAAATGGTTCTCATAATGATTATGATATTTAGCATAACCCATTAATATAAATGATATGAATAGAACCTTAAGATCATTTCCTATAAGTTCATGAGAAACATCATTAGATTTTATCATAGATAGAAAATAATTTTGAAATATCATTCAAAAACATTTTTTGAGGAAAATAACCATTCTTTTTAAAAAAAATATTTTTGGTACATAAAACGATTTGAAAATTATTTTCATATAAAATTCCCTTAAATATTATGAAGAATAATTGAAATCATTTGAAAACCTTTTAACTTGAAAATTTATAAAATAATATTAAAAAAAATTATAAATGTTTTTCTTCAAAAAGACATTGAAAAAATATAAAGAAAGGATGAAAATGATTGGAAAATATTTTTTATTAAAAACATACTAATGGAACCTGAAAACATTTGGGAAACCATTTTTCTTTAAATCTTATAAAAGATGCTTGAAAATTTCTTCAAAACCCTTTTCCTTATAAATATATAAAATAAGCTTGAAAACATTATGAAATCATTTTTCATTGAAAAATTATTAAAAAATATTGAAAATGTTTTGAAACCAATTTTTTTTAAATATATTTTTAATAAATTTATTAAAAAAACATTAATTTATGAAAATATAACATCAAATGATTTATGGAGGATAAATTTGTACATGTCTTATGAGGTAAAAAAAACATTCCTTTCGCACAGTAAAAATGATATAAAATTGTATCATTCAGAAAGAGACAAGTTGATTCCTTTGAAAACGCTGGTAATATATAAAGAGGGTAAAATTCCTTTTAATGATCCTAGGATATTAGAATAATATTCTTTGAAACCCTTTTTATAAAACATGGCTTTTAAAGAACTCATAATTCTGACCGAAGATAGGATTAATCCATGACTTCTTAAAAATACTTTCTTAACTATCTTATGTACCATAGAGTAGAAAATTTTACCAATACATGAATACAGAATGAATAACTAGATGATAAGAAAATTCAAGAATTTCTTGAGATATGGAAGACAATAATTTATCAATAGAGGCATAAACGTAAACAATCATGGAAAGATTTGAGACTGTCTCAATAAACTTATATAATTTGGTAAGATGGGATCATACTCTACATTTATGAAAATAAAATTACATAAGGATAAAATATCACTAAAATAAGGATAATAAATATTGAACATGTAAAATGGATGTATATACACCTTAGAAAAGATTTAATATGCATAAAAAACATGAGTCTCATAGAAGACAAATTGAGACAAAATATTTTTACCAATTGTTAAATATTGAAACATAAAACCCATGAATGAATATTCATAAAAAGTATATTTTAATTACCATAAATTTATTTATAAGATACATATAATAATATCATGGGAATTATATACAAAAAACCAAATTAAAGAGTGGAAAACATAACCGTATCTCACAAGAATAAAAACTGAGATGAAATCCCCTAACCTTGTGTCTTGAATCTCATCATACAAGTTGAAACAAGATGTATAATAAATATAAATTTAATATAAATATTTTATAGAACAATATTATTATGTATAATACCAGATATATTTTTATTGAGAACTTATATTACCCATTTGTTAGCAATCTTATGTTAAGGATTCACTTTGGGTAATATTCGCTTTATTGTTCCCATGTGTCTTAATTTGTTATATAGTTTGTATTTAAACAATATATAATGATTTTAAAAATTAAAAACATGATATAATTATCATTTATAAACATTATATTTTTATTATAATAGTTTATAGAATGTATAACTATGAAACAGAATACACCATTCTTGGAGACGGTAGGTTGTACGTATGCATGAACGTTATTTCTGTTTAATTGTCATGTTGATAGAATGAAAGTAAAAAACATATATGTATATATATGTGTATATATTTATATCATTGTTATAGTATATTTATTATATCATATATATAATATAATTTCACTAAACCCATCTTTAATACATTCTATGTGGTATGTGAACGAATCACATCGCTTTGAGGGGGCGGTAGTCCACACATCATCAAACGATATTATCGTATTAAAACCAAATGGAAAGTAATTGGTATGTGTTTTAAAAGTAATAAATAATATTAATAACATAATAAATACGATATATAACATATATAAATATAGTTTCCATCATAGTGTCCACTATGAGAGATAGTAAGGAAAATTAAACAATCGTTGTTTAATGAGGCGGTAGTTCGTTGTACATATAAAAAGTATGATTGTTATCCATTAGACGGAGGTGTGTCTATGTGTAGGTTGAATAAATAGAATAAAAATATCCTAGTATGCTGTGGATTTTGGATATTTCATACAATCATGAAAAAAATAATGTCGAGGGGTGGGGAAAGAACACAAAAGAAAGGACTTGAGAGAATACGTTAACTCTTGATTGGGTTAATACTTTTCATTTTCCCAGAAGGATTCCATGTATTTCATTATAGAAAATGGGAGGATTAAAATAGTAATTCATGGATATTTATAAGTGTATTATGCTGGTATTTTACTAACATAATAGGTTTTATAGGTGTGGGGAAGTGGGAGTGGTGGTTTCTATTTATTTGGAAGGTAAATGACTCACTTGGAATTTTTAGAAACAAGTTAGGTGTACACATGTTCTTACATAAAAAGTCATAGAAAACTAGAAACACTCAATAATATAAGGTTTATGGATGAACTATTTACAAATAATGGGTGGTTTACAAGCTTATAGATCAATTTGGCCCTTAATTTTAAGGTTTATTCCCTAATTAAGCTTTATTTGTCCTTAACCATTGTGATTAATTTTAATCACGTTTACTAATAATTTTGGAAAAAAATTTACATGGTCTTATTATACTCTTGATATTATACTGAATATAATGGTCTATGTTGGTTTTTCTAAATTCAAATCATATAAGAAGAAAAAATTATGATTAATGTTACTCTTGCAAAGAGGTCAAGATAATGGGATTTTAAAGTAGAAAAATGTTCAAGAGTTTGTTAAGAATTTATTTTCAATTTCAAAGTAAAATTGATTCTAATTAATTAAATTGTATTAATAGATTTTATATTTATCTATTGTGTCCTTAAAAAATTTATAATTTCATTTAACATTAATAATTAATTAAATTAAAAGACGTTTTTTAATTAAAAAGCAATACTTTTCACTATTCATAAAATAATGAAGTTTTACAGAAAAATCCCAAAAATTCACCTGAGGATAATTTTGATTTTCTGAATTAAAAAAATAATTTTATTTTTCCTGATTAAAAATTTATATTTTTCTAAAATTTATTGTATTATTAAAAGTAGTTCAATCGAGAAACCAATATTTTAAAACAAAAAAGGACTTTACAAAAATCATATCTTTCACTATAAATATGTATTATTTATATAAACAATTATAAAAAGTATTTGAAAAGTAGTTATTACTATTCATACTAATAATTTTATTGTCTAGGTTATAATTATCTCATTCAAATGCTTATATTATTAAAATAATGTTTCGTAGAAACTTTGTGTCATGTGTGATGTGCGCTAAGTCGTTGTTGCATGTATCGTATGCTAAGTTGGTGTTGCCTGTAACATACTCCAAGTTAGTGTTTAATGTAACATACACCGATTTGGGGTCATATGAAAGGAACGTTTTACTTAATGAATTTATAGACATAAATGAAAATTTAATTTATTAGGTTAAAACAGCTTTGTGACCATAAAAATATTTCCTTTTATATTCAATTGGTTTTCACCATCATTTATAAATAATTGGTAACCTGTGAGTTTATATTATATTGTATAAATCATATACTCACACAAATTAGTTAATATTATCCATAGCCTATAATTTAACATCATGGTTTTATCTTGTTATATTAAATAATCAAACTTTAATAATATATTATTATTCGGTAAACCTCAGTCGTGTGTGTTATGCAAGTCATTGAGGAAATTCATTATTACGTATAATTCCATCTAACCTAGGTGTTACTGTGTAGAGCAGGCCAAAGTTTATGTTGCGTGTAGTGCATGATTAACTTGGTGTTGAGTATAACACAATCCGAACACATTTTTTTAATATAAAATGAACTACCTTTAGTTTTCCCTGAAATGTATATATCGAAAAGGATAAATTCATTCACAAAAATTAACAAAATCTTAGGGTGATACATTTGTAACCCAAGAAAGTATTTCACTTTTCCCAGTATGGAAAACTTGAAAAAAAAATCATTTCTTCATCAAATCATTATCAAGTTATTTCATCATTACCAATAATGATATTGTAAGCGACACAAACAATAACAATGAGGGAAAACTCCCAACATTCCTTGATGTAAAGATTACTATCAAAGCATCCTTTTTTTTAAACTCATTTTCCTCAAGTAAATATCCAATTTGGAATACCATGACCTCAAGGTTTACTTTATTCCCTAAAAGAATTTATTCAACTTTCACAAATAACTTTAGTCTTTCCAATCAAAATATCAACATGGGTGATCAATATAAACTTCTTCATCAAGATAACCATTAAAAATGATGATTTCATATCCTTCTGGAAAAAAAATCAACTTCGTTGTGCAAAAATAACAAGAACGATTCTGATTATCAATAACCTTTCCACCAAATAAAAAGTTTCATCCAATTCAATGCATTAAATTTTTGAGTAACCTTTGAACACGATTCTTGTTTTGTTCCTTATCACTTCACCATTGTCAGTCAGCTTACTCTGAAAACCCCACATTGTAGCAATAACTTTTATTTTCATTTGGTTTAGGCATGAGTTCCCACTGATCATTCATTTAAATATGATCAAGCTCTTCATTTTTAGCTTGAACCCATTCTGGATTCTTAAAAGCTTCATTCACATCTTTGGATCAATTTTCAAATACAGAGAAGTTTGTCCAATTGTTCTTCTTGTGTGAACCCTTTGATGTTTATCAACAATATTGTTTTGATATTTTACTTGCTTCCTCATCCTAGGATAATATTATTGAGATTATTATTTTATATATTCACCAATATTGTAAGTACTCAAATTCTTTACTGAATACTCACAATCATTCTCAGATTTCCACCTGAAACATTTAAACATTTTCATATCATCTGACGTATGTTCCATATACATGACACTAGTTATGCGAGTAATGTCATCAAGGAATGTGATGAAGTCCTTATCTCTACGAGTGTATTATTTGTCAAAAGGACCACAAATATCGAAATATACAAGTTCCAATGGTCTTTTTGAACAAATTTAAACTTTTATATGCACAAAATTTTTAATTTTTCCTTTTTGACAGATTGTCCAAAACTAATATACTCTTCTTGAAAAATTAGAAATTCTATGAACACTGTCTCATTTTGATGACTTAATCATGTTTCAACGATACATGTTTTCCAACCTTTTATGCCACAGTTAATTATCTTCAACTATACCTATGTAAACATAGTTTTTTATTTCACCATCCTGGAATATATTTCCTTTTGTACATTGGTCTATGGTAATAATCATTCCATCTTCCTCACTTTTCCTAAAAAAACCATATTTTCTGAAAACATGTTTTTTCCTTCATCACAGTGTTGTGAAACACTTAAAAGTTGTGTTCCAACCAATCAAAATATAAATCATTCTTGGACTTCAACTTTTCATTCTTGATAATAACGGATCTAGTACCATTGATTTAGAAGGATTCATCACTGCCAATTTTTATAATTCCCTCTTTGTAGTTTATAAAAATCATCATCATTTTTAAGTTTCTTATCATATGATAAAAACACCCATTCTCCAAGATCTAAGGTTGTTCTTCTTTTATATCACTGATAACAGTTTCTACAACAATATCTATTTCTTTCCCTTTATCTTTATTAACATATGGATTGTTAGGACTGTTGAAAAACATTGGTTGTGCTGGTAATAAAACAAGACATCGTTTAGCAAAATGTCCTAAATTTTGGTATCTCTCACAAATAGTTTCTAGATGTTGGAATATATTTTTTGTAATCACTTCAGCCTT
Organism: Viscum album; assembly: GCA_963277665.1. Lineage (NCBI taxonomy): Eukaryota > Viridiplantae > Streptophyta > Magnoliopsida > Santalales > Viscaceae > Viscum > Viscum album. The sequence goes on from OY728136.1 coordinate 1,296,879,856, forward strand.
CTTGGATTTCTTCAAAACATCATTCTCATACATCTTCTTTTGAGGTGATATACTCCCCATCAAACCTTGACATATGTAATTTATGCAACATATGTAATATTGTTGGTGAAAAAAAATATGTATTTTCCCCTTACCCGAATCCACCACAAAACCAGTGGTATCCATAGAATAAATATTTGCCTCTGAAACTTCCATACTTCTAATATTTTTTACCACGTTTCTCAGAAACATTCGTATCTTGACTTTGTTGACAACCAACCATTCCATTATCAATGGAAATCTTATTTTTCAGCTCAGTTTTCTGTTAATCATTATCGAAAACAGAATTATTAGAAATATTTTGGAAATTGAATTTTTAGAAACATCTAAATTATATATTTTTTGGGTTTCGAACACATACATAATTATCCCAAATTTCTTCTACTAAAAAAAATTCAACTTTCTTCTCAACCATTGATGGTAATTCTTTATCTTTCTCTGGTTTATCCTTTCTAAATCATTCAACAAATTCAAAGATAGAACTATTGATACTTTTAAAACTCTATTCAACAATGAAAACTATTGGTTGGACAAGTTATAACAATTTTTATATTTTCCTTCAACATTACTTCTAGATGATTACTATGATTCATTTCTTTCACAAGATATTTATTCTAATTATTAATCACTTCTGGAAAATTAATGTGCACATCAGGAAAAAAAATTATTAATATTTTTCTGAGGAGTCTTAACATTTCATCTTATTTATTTATTTTTTTAAGTCACCCTATATTTCTCAAACATTCTTTAAATTATTCTTCCAGATGAAATTCTAATTGAGAATATTCTTCTTTCGAACCACTACTTCTGAACTCATCAATTTTCATCGTTACAATTAATGTATTTCCTCTAACATTCTAAAAAGATTTTATGGATTTATCATCACTCACTTCATCTTCATCATATTTAGATATGAATCTTATTATTTTTTATTTTAATAATTTTTTATCATTTACTTTTGAATATGAGATATCATTGTCACCTTGTTTCCTATATGACCTTATCTACCTTCAATAATCTTCCTCACTATCCAATTCTTTATTTTTTAGAGGAAAATTAGCCACAATGTTATGAAAAACCCACATTTAAAATATTTTAAGAGGATTTTCCTTTTATATTTACCTTTAAATCATCTCAAATTTTTATAAAATAAGGATAAAAAAAATAAATATTGTTATAGATGTCATTTTTAGAATTAGAGTCACCAGCTTCTTCTTCAATAAGAATATTTTTTGAATTTTCCTTTATGGTAGCCTTGAAAGGCATTTCTCTATAAAATTTTGTTTTTATTTTTACATATTTCTCTCATCTAATTTAATAAGTGATGAAATTACTATGAAAATCATCTAGAGATGATTTTTTATGATCTATATGTTCCAATGAATAAACATTAATAGCAAACTTTTTGGGAAGATTTCTCATGATCATTTCAAAAATTGTAAAAATCTTAGGAATTTTCAACAAGACATCTAATACTGTTGAAAATGTCATTCACCCTGGTAAAGAAGTCACAATCTTATGCATATTAACCCATCTTGATGTATTTTTACTTTAGCCTCTAAATTTTCATGTTCTTCTTGTTTACTTTTGTATTTCCTTCGTAAAACTTTTCATCTTATCCCAGATTCCTTTGGCAGTGGAATCAAGTTTCACTCTTAAAAACTCGCTTTTTGAAAGTGATTATAGTAAAGAAGTCTTATCTCTTACATTATCAACAAGATTCTTCTTATCAACATATGTTAGAGGAAAAGTTTCATCAATATAAAGAAATAAATTTATGGAAACATCAAGAACTACATATCGAAGAAAAATAAGATGAGACAAAATTTTATCTATCTAGATATGATATTTGTTACCATCGAAGACCAAAATCACCTTAATTTTTAAAAAATTGTGATTATACATTACAAATTATTCTTCAAAACATTTGGATGGAGTAAAAAAAGGGAACCTTCTACTTTGATACCAATTGAGAATGACCAGCGAGATCAACGAATTCCCGAGAGGGGGAGGGGTGAATCATTGATATCATTTTCTTTTAAGTTTCGTTAATTAGGAGAAAACCTTATCTCCATATAAAAGAGTATTTAACAAAATAAAAAAACAAACATACCTCCATATGAACATATGAATTTACATGTTTCACTATTCCACAAGAGTAGCTACGTCCTTGGTATTGTTTAAAAACAATCTAATACCACACATTCCACTAGAAAGAAATCCTTATGTTTAAAAAAAATGAGTAGGATATTCCATTACAATCGTGTATATCTATGTTCAATAAAATAGTGAATGTTCTTAAAATAACATGAAATTATATAATACAATTTTCGTAACAAACAAGTTATGGTGATTCTTAATCAACCTTAAAAAATAAGATCTTCAAAACAATTATTCACTTCCTTAACAAGTAGTAGGAATGAACATTCTGTACTTTGTAATGATACTCAGTTCACTTTCCAAATCCAATTCCTCATTCTGATAGCTCAATATGGAATGATATATTTCTATCAGAATACAGTTGAGACAATTCTGAACTACATCTTCATCAATCCGAAAAACTATGTCTGATTATTTGGTCTGATTCCAGAAACTTTGATTATGATCATGTCTCTTATCCTTAATTCATATATCTTGAAAAAATATTTAAGAAACAACAATTTAGAAACTTCTTCTCCTAGAAAATTTATATTTTCTTTAACATTGATAATGCACAATACTTAATTCAGAAATCATAAAATCCTTTTCCTTTTTCAGGCAACCCAAAAGTGGTTTGGGTAGGATTCTAAAAACTTTCCTGCTCAACCAACATTCTTGAATCATCAAATTTCCATTAAATCTCTTTTATATCATTGACTTCTTAAATACATCTTCATTCCTCTCAAATAATGTTTAATATTCATTACATTATATCACTTTAGACTTTTCTTTAAAAACTTTAGTCTGGTTTCAATTCCCCAATCTGATTTATTCATTATGATAGATACATCTGATTCTTCATTACCTTTCTCCACAACAATTCAAATCAAATGAGAAGAAAATGGAATCTTATTAAAATGGTGTTACTTAAACATCATCTTAAAAAACTTATTCAGACTCAGATATTCCCTTTTCAACACTTTTATAATTTCTTTAAACAACATTTAATAATTCCCCATGCAATACATGTGGTGGTTGTTCTGAAAAATAATATTTTTCTTCTTTTATTCATACTGATAATCTTGTTATTGATGATGTTATTGGTGTTAGCCTGTGTATGAATTATAATTCATGGCTTCACGATGATATTCAGTGTCAATTCTTGTCTAATGTCTCTTGAACTAATCGTAAATTGAATTCTTCTTTCATTTTTGATTACGTTATCAATGAACTTCTAGCAATCAACTTATTTCTCTGAAGATTTATTTCATGCATCTTATTGGTCTGATTGAAAATCAGCACCTTCTATTTCTTATGTTACAATCATGCTCACTGTCCTTCAAAAATATCTACATCTGGTGATCTTATACCGACGGACTCAGACTGGAAAACATCGGCTTCAACATCTTCCTTCTTCCTTACTAACTTTTATATGTATCATGAGTTCCCCGTGAATTTGAATGCATTGAAGATTTGAATTGTAAGATCCCAGTTTTTGGAATGGTATGTTTTTGGTGTGTTTTGGTTTGAAAACTTTGTTTTTGGGGAATTAATAGGATTCTTGAAAGTGTGAGAGGCCTTGGAGGTGTTCCGGGGGATTGGGCCACAAAAGAAAGGAACTCAGGGCAAGACATGCCAGGGCACACAACCTGCGCATGGCCAGGTAAACCATGTGGCCGGCCCAGGCTAAACCGTGCGATCCTACCTCCTCCGGAAAAAAGAAAGCGCACGGGTTGTGCATGGTTTTCCAAACCGTGCGGCTAAACCATGTGAACCCTCCTCCTCCGGACAGTGGCATGCACACGGTTTGCACACGGTTTGCAAAACCGTGCGGACAAACACTGCAACCACTTAAAGTTGGGAAAAATTACAAGTTTTCCACTCCGGGCTTTAAAACCCCAACTCGGGACTTCCTCTCCATTCCTCCCTCTTCACCCTAGGCACTAACTAAATATCCCAAAGTCTCTAAGAGATCGATCTCCCTCATTTCTAAGGCATTTTTTTTGCCGTTGGTTGCAGATCGAAGCTCCGGGTAAGGCTAATCCCATCTTTACTTCCCTTTTTGGTTTAAGGTTTGTATCTTCTCTCCCTCTTGTTCCAAAGCTCTAAAACCCTATATTTTGGGTGAGATATAGGTTTAAGTTCCTTGGGTTGGTCGGATCGAGGTCTAAGGACTCGATTGAGAGTGCGTTCAACCGCAGTTTTGAGGTAGGTGGTCTACAAGTGATATCCCATAGTTATTTGGGGATTTGTGCATGTTTAGTTGTGTTCTTATTTCCACTTGGTTATGTTTTGAATAACCGTGACATGTTCGGTAATAATGGTGTTTAAAATGGAAAATGGGAACCCTCACGATTCATGTGGGATGTGTTGGGATTGACTTGACCTAATTTAGGGCCATCCATGGGATGTGCTGGCTTTTCCCGGGTTTATGGATTGTTATTAAACGAGTGTCCTTGTTGTAGTAAATTGTAGAGCCCTTGATAAACATGTTGGCATGATTGGGTGAACTTGGAATAGAAGTTAGGTGATGAACCTAGACTTGGTAATGACCAAAGAGTTATTTGGGATGGGATGAATGGTTGAATCATGGAAATGATGAACAAGTTAAATGGGTTAATGTGTAAACTGATTAAAGAACATAATGGATAGGTTATGAGTCTAGTTCTAAATGCTTAGTGAGTAAAGCATAACACATGGGAATTGGGTGAATGGTTAAATTATGTAAAATGGTAATGTGTTAATGGGTTAAGGCATGATGTGGATTTCAATGTGGGTAGTTGTGAAAAGTGTTTGCTGAAGGGAAATGGTTTGGATGGTTGATGGTTACTTATATATAAGCATGTGCACATGGCTTCGTAAAGTGGGGTATGACATAAGTATTTATGCCCATGGGGTGAGCCAAGACTGAGGTTCTAAACTCCACCCTAAATGCACAGGTTAGGAAAGGGGACTGAGGGTCTATTCTCCTAACGGTTGCATCCACCCAGACTGAGGCTTTTAGGTGAGGATATGGTTGCTATGAGGGGGTTAGTCCTAGTGAGATAGGATAACGATGTGTTTACCCTCTTTCATGTGGTTTTGGCCTTAGACCCATGTAACATAATGTATGTGATTAACCCATGGAAATGTGATGAAATGGTAAGTGATGATAATTGGTAATAAATGAATGGTAAAGGAAATGGAAATGGATTTGGATCTAAACTTTTTAATGGATAATTAATTAATTACATGGAAATTATCATTCATATTCCTTTTTCATGCACTACCTATTCATATTGGATGTTTTTTAGACACCATTGGTGGTGGCCTACTGAGTTGTACTCACACCCTGCTCGGGCTGTTGTTGGGTACCCGAACAGACTTCATGTTTGCAAGTTAGAAAAAGGGAAAGGGTCCTTGATAGATAGTTGAGTGGACATTGGTTGCACTTGGTGGAGGATCTAGACTTGTAGTCGGGACCATTTTGGGGATTTTGGCCGTTGTCTTTATTTTGGGGTTTTGTTCACTCTTTTACTTGTAGTAGGACATGTCATATTAATTTTTGGAAATGGTTGTTATACATGCTCCGTGTTTATTGGTTATTGTTTCCTCTACATGGTTTATTTTTGTTGTGGATTACTCTATTAAAAAGAGGGTATATTATCCCCAATTAAATTCATAGACCCCCACTGCTAGTTGGCAGCCATAGGTGTACGAGGAGGTTCTCTTAAGGTCATGTAACCACCTAGATCGGAGCACCGATTTAGTGGCTTTCGGGTCTAGGATGTTACAAAGTGGTATCAGAGGAGGTCTTTCTTCTCCTTATTTGAGGTCTTGTTATTTGGGATTGGTAGCCAAGGGTTAAGACATGTCAGGCCTTGGTAATCAGATCATGCTTGGGAGTAGCTAACCTAGGTACGGGGGATTCCCAAGTCACCCTGGGTGGGAATTGTTGTTCTTGGTTGTGTGTTGTTACAGTTGACGATATTTCACCGTTGGGTGATGCACTTGTGCTTTGATGTGACTGTTTTATGATATTTAGATCGTGGCCCTAACGGCACGAGGATTTTCATTCATTCATCTTTGTAGGCACCTAGGGAGATAGTTGACATGCATTGTGTTATGCACAAGCATGGGGTGGGTGTGTGAGGAAACAAAGTAGGGTGCGTCATGCATTTCATGAAACAAATAAATGATTAGATGAATGAAATAACACAAGTGGGTAAGGATGAATGAGTTTTAAAAGATTTTTAATGGAGTAATAGGGTTTTAAAAAATTTGGAAAATGTTGTTGGGTTAGAATATGAAATGGGATGTGGTAGCTAGTAAAAAGATTTTGATGGAGTCATGAAATTTAATGGTATGCGCTCTAAAATCTCGTGCTTGGCATTGTAGAGAAATGCCACCACGATGTCGGTTACTAGTTGGAAAATGGGAGGATGCTTCTAAGAACACTCCTCCAGCAGAGAAGCAAGAAAATGGGGTGATCAATGAAGGCAGAGAAGACCAGTTCTGGGAGAACATGGAACGCCTTATGAAGATGATGGATTGGGGCCCAGGGCGGGTTGCACCGAGTATGTTTGAGCTGACCAAGGAGTTCCAGTTGCAGCACCCTCCGACCTTCACTGGAGAGGGTAGACCAGAAGCAGTGGAGTTCTGGTTAGAGTCTGTCCGGACAATACTGGACCATCTGGAGACCCCAGTTGAAAAGCAAGTGAAGCTGGCCGCTTATATGTTACGAAGCCAGGCTAGGCGTTGGTGGGACATTCATGCTCAAATCGAGCAGGATGAGGGAATGTCGTGGAAGGTTTTTCAAGAAAATTTTCGGGAGCATTTCTACCCAGAGACTTTGAGACAGGAGTGGGATTCAGAGTTTATGAGCATGACTCAGGGATCGCTATCAATGATGGACTATGCTAGTCGCTTCACTAATTTGAGACGCTTTGTCCCAGTGTTAGTAGGGGATGAGGCAGCAGTAGAAAAGTGTTTCCAGGATGGGATGAGACATGAGATCAGGTCTCAAGTAAACATATTTCACTTGAAGAGGTTCACAGAGGTAGTAGATCAAGAACTGATCTCGGAAGGAAACCTGAAGTGAGCTTCAGGTAGTGGGCATGTCATGTCACTGGGACAGACGAACGGTGCAGCTACCGACAGTCGAAAGCGACGCCATGAGAGCTCACAACATGGTGGAAGTGTGCAAAGTGGATGAAAGTGAGGGTCATCCTCTCAGAGTGGGAATCAAGTGTTCTGCTATCAGGGCAGTAGGCTAGGTCATATGTGTGGTAAGTGTCCCTGACCTCCAGTGGAATGTTGTTCGTGCGACAAGATGGGGCACGTGTAGAGGTTCTGCAGGAACCCTTGGCAGGTGGGTGAGCATGGTGATTAGAAGAAGGTACCAAGTACGGGAAGGGGATCAGTTGCCCCGTATAAGGTAGGAAGATGGAGCTCCATGGGCCGTACTAGAAGGGGAAGTGGACATGGAACTCCAAGGCAAGATCAATCACGCCCTCAGGGTGGTGCGGCTCAGGGTGTTCAGGCAAGAGCCCGGGGTAGAGGGGTTGGTCAGCTTCAGGTAGTTCAGTTTGTGCCTGGTGATGGAAAGGCCAGACCGTCGACTGTTCGAGGTAGGCTCTTTATGGCTTCTACTTTTCCTAGTTTTTTGTTTGACATAGGTTCCACACACTCTTTTATCTCTTCTCAACTTGTGGTAGCGCTGGGTTTACCTGTGGAGAGGGTGTGTGGAGTTTTTTCAATTGACACCCCGTTGGGAGTGAGGGTTGAGGATATCAAGTAGTGCAAGGGGTGTGCCTTGGATATTGGTGGGTATCATTTTCTGTGGGATTTGTTCATTCTCGAGATTTCAGGGTTTGACCTAAGTTTGGGAATGGATTGTTTGGTGTTATATCGGGCGCAAATAGATTTTTATCTCCGCAGAGTATCATTCAGGTCACTTGAGGGTGACGCTAATGTCCACCCTGGTGAATGGGATGTTCGAGAAGGGCATGCGGGGTTGTTTTGTCAACATGTGACTGGACTAACGGCTCAAGATGCATGTCTTATGCTATATGATAATGAAATAGGAGAACCACCTATTTTATCTCCTGTGGTGGATCAGTTTCAGGATGTGTTTCAGTTTATTTCTCGGGGTTACCACCCGAGAGGGATGTTGAGTTCACGATTGAGTTACTACCGGGAGCGGAGCCAGTTTCTATTCCGCCATACTGAATGGCAGCTGCAAAACTCTAGGAGCTGAAGGATCAGCTTGAGGAGTTGGAGTGTAAGGGGTTTATCCATCTTAGTACGTCTCCTTGGGGATCTCATGTTCTTTTTTCAATGAAGGTTGATGGGTCATTGAGTCTATGCATTGACTATCGAAAGTTAAATCAGATGACAGTGAAGAATCGGTACCATCTTCCTAGAATTGATGACCTGTTTGATCAGTTGAGGGTTGCATCGGTGTTTTCGAAGATTGATCTGAGTTCAGGTTATCACTAGTTGGGGGTGAAGTCTTCTGATATACTGCGGACAACTTTCTAGAGTCGGTATGGGTTGTTTGAGTTTGTCTTAATGCCTTTCAGTTTGTCCAATTCATCGGTAGTGTTTATGGATTTGATGAACCAGATCTTTCATCCCTTTCAAGATCGGTTTGTGGTAGTATTTTTCGATGATATCTTAGTGTACTCGAAAAATCACGACGATCATGCCTAACATCTTGACATCATCTTGGGTACGCTAAGAGAGAATCAGCTATATTCCAAGATATCAAAGTGTCAATTCTGGATAGGTGAGGTTCATTTTTTGGGTCACATCATCTCAGTGGCAGGTTTGTCAGTGGATCCAATGAAAGTGCAGGCATTTGTGTCTTAGGAGAAGCCCAAGAGTATTTCTGATGTTCAGAGTTTTCTGGGTTTGGTCGGGAATTACCGAAGGTTCATTCAGGATTTCTCTCACTTGGAAGCACCACTATCGGTATTGACTGAGAAGGGAATCAAGTTCAAGTGGTTTGAGGATTGTGAGAACGCATTCCAGGAGTTGAAGAAGCGGTTTACTACCGCACCTATCTTGATCTTACCTGATCTGGGTAAGAAGAACATCGTGTTTTTTGATGCGTCCAGAATCGGACATGGGGCTGTGTTGATGCAGGGTGAGCGGGTTGTGGCTTATGGGTCAAGGCAGTTGAGACCCCATAAGTAGAACTATCCCACTCACAATCTTCAGTTGGATGTAGTGGTGTACGCCTTGAAGTGTTGGAGGCACTATCTATTGAGAGAACGGTTTAATATGTTCATTGACCATAAGATTTTAAATTACATCTTCTCACATTAGGATTTGAATCTTCGGCAGCGAAAATAGATTGAATATCTCCAGTCTCTTGACTTTGAGTTGGTGTACATGCCAGGAAAGGGAAACAGTGTTGCTGATGCTCTGAGCAGAATGGTTCATAATCAGGTGGTTCAGGAGTCCAGCACTGAGTGAAAGGTGAATGCTTTGTTTTTAGAAATGCACCTGGAGGTGCAGGAGGAGAGTGGTCAGGTCACTCTTTCTTTTTTAATGATAGAGTTGACACTTTTGAGTCAAGTTAAGGAAGGTCAGCTTGATGATCCTGAGTGTTTGAACATGAAGGAAAATCTTAAAGGTAGAGAGCTACCTTCTGGTTGGGCTGTCAGCAAGGAAGGTTTTTTTCATGTTCATGACCGTGTGGTTGTGCCAAAGTGTTTGCAAGAAGAGTCGATTCGAGAGTTCTATGCATCAAAGTGGGTAGTGCATCTTGGTTTGACCAAGATGTATCGTGATCTCTGAAGCCAGTTTTGGTGTCCTGGAATGAAGAAGGAAGTTATGGTCTTTGTGGAACGGTGTCTTACCTCTCAGCAGGTGAAGGTTGAGCATCATCGCCCATGTGGTTTGTTGAATCTATTTCCCATTCCAAAATGTAAGTGGGATGATGTAAAAATGTATTTTTTTTCTTGGTTCTTCCAATGACGCTGCGGAAGAATGGCACAATCTGGGTGGTTGTGGATCGGTTAACGAAAGTGGCTCATTTCTTACCGATTCAAGAGACCTTTACAGTCGACCAGTTGGGTGATCTATATGTTCGAGAGATAGTGCGGTTGGATGGTGTTCCTTGAACCATAGTTTTAGACCAAGATCTGCGTTTCACATCACATTTCTGGAAAGGGTTGCAGATGGAACATGGTACGAAGGTGTTTTTGAGTATGGATTTCCATCCGCAGACGGACGGGCAGTCAGATCGTATGATCCAAGTGTTGGAAGACATGTTAAGAGACTTTGTCTTGGACTTTGGTAGTTCTTGGGAGAGGCACCTATCATTAGTTGAGTTTGACCACAAATACAGTTTTCAGGCTACGATTTAGATGGAACCGTTTGAGGCACTGAACGGGAGGCCATGTAGATCACCGTTGTGTTGGAAAGAGGCAGGTGAATCTAAGTTGTTGGGGCCAAGTCTCATGCAGGAGACTTTAGAGAAATTTAAGTTGATTAGGAAGTGAATGGCTATGGCTCAGAGTAGGCAAAAGTCGTATGCAGATCGAAGGCGTAGACATCTTGAGATTGGGGCGGGTGATAAAGTATTCCTTCATGTGTCGCCAAGGATGGGTCACCGTTGGATACGAAGGCTGGGTAAATTAGCACCCAGGTATGTGGGAACTTTTGAGATTGTGGAGAGGACCAGACCAGTGGTTTACCTATTGGATCTTCCACAGCGGTATGGTGGGATGCACGATGTGTTTCATGTGTTGCAGCTTCGACGGTATCACCCAGACCCATATCATGTGGTTGATGTTGAGGATTTGGAGCTTGAGGCTGATGCGTCCTTTGAGGAACATCCGGTTTGTGTGGTGGATCATAGTGAAAAGGTCTTGTGAGGCAAGGCTATGCCATTAGTGCGAGTACTTTGGCAGCATGGGAAGGTTCATGAAGAAACTTGGGAGCGAGAATTGGATATTCGGGCTTAGTGGCCCGAACTCTTATCGGTGGATCAATGTGGCTTGGGAACTCAGCTCGTGGACAAGCCGTTATAAGGTGGGGAGGTTGTAAGATCCTGGTTTTTGGAAAGGTATGTTTTTTTTGTGTTTTGGGTCGAACCCTTTGTTTTTGGTGATTTAAAATGTTTCCTGAAAGTGTGAGGGGCCTTGGGTGTGTTCCAGGGGCTTAGGGAATGGATGAAAGGAAATCTGGGCAAGACAGGCCAGAGCACATGGCCTGCGCATAGCCAGGTAAACCGTGCGGCCTGCCCAGGCTAAACCGTGCGACCCTTCCTCCTCCGGAAAAAACCACGTGAACGGGTTGCACATGGTTTTCCAAACTGTGCGGCTAAACCGTCCAACCCCTCCTCCTTTGGATAGTGTAATTCACACGGTTTGCGCACGGTTTTACAAACCATGAGGAAAAACTGTGCGGCCAGTTAAAGTTGGAAAAAATTACAAGTTTTCCACTCCGGGATTTTAAACCCCAACTCGGAATTTCCTCTCCATTCCTCCCTGTTCACTCTAGGAATGAACTAAATCTACCAAAGTCTCCAAGAGATCGATCTCCCTTGTTTCTAAGGTGTTTTTAGTGTCGTTTGTTGTAGATTGAAACCACGGGTAAGTCTAATCCCATCCTTGCTTCCCTTTTTGGTTTAGGATTTGTATCTTATCTCCCTCTTGTTCCGAATCTCTAAAACCTTATCTTTTGGGTGGGTTTTATGTTGAATCTCTAAGGGTTCTTCGGATCGAGTTCTAAGGACTCGATTGAGAGTGCGTTCAACCGTGGTTTCATGTTAGGTGGTCTACAAGTGATATCCCATAGTTATTTGGGGATTTTTTTATGTTTAGTAGTGTTCATGTTTCCATTTGGTAATGTTTTGAATAACCGTGACATGATCGCTAATAATGGTGTTTAAAATGGAAAATGGGAACCCTCACAATCACCGTATGATGTATTGGGAATGAGTTGAACTAATTTAGGGCCATCCATGGGATGTGCCGGCTTTTCCCGGGTTTAGGGATTATTATTAAATGAGTGACCTTGTTGTAGAAAATTGTAGAGCCCTTGATAAACATGTTGGCATGATTGGTTGAACTTGGAATAGAAGTTAGGTGATGCGCCTAGACTTGGCAATGACCAAAGGGTTATTTGGGATGGTATGAATGGTTGAATCATGGAAAGAATGAATGGGTTAAAAGGGTTAATGTGTAAAATGATTAAAGACCATAATGGATAGGTTATGGGTCTAGTGATAAATGATTAGTGAGTTAGGCATAGCACATGGGAATTGGGTGAATGGTTAAATGATGTAAAATGTCAATGTGTTAATGGGTAAAGGCATGATGTGGATTCACATGTGGGTTGTTGTGAATAGTGTTTGCCGAAGGGCAATGTTTTGGATGGTTGATGGTTACTTATATATAATCATGTGCACATGGCTTCATAGAGTGGGGTATGACATGAGGATCTACACCCACGGGTTATGCCATGGGTGAGGTTCTAAACTCCACCCTAAATGCATGGGTTAGGAAAGGGGACTGCAGGTCTATTCTCCTAACGGTTTCATCCACTCGGACTGAGTCTTCGAGGTGATGATATGGTTGCTATGAGGGGGTTAGTCCTAGTGAGATAGGATAATGATGTGTTTACCCTCTTGTGTGTGGTTGTTGGGCTTAGAACCCTGTAACATAATATATGTGATTAACCCATGTAAATGTGATGAAATGGTAAGTGCTCATAATTGGTAATAAATGAATGCAAATGGAAATGGAAATTGCTTTGGCTATGAACTTGTTAATGGAACCTTAATTAATTACTTGGAAATTATCAATCATATTCTTTTTGTATACACTACCTGTTCATACTGGATGTTTTGTAGACACCGTTGGTGGTGGCCTACTAAGTTATACTCACACCCTGATCGGGCCGCCATTGGGTACCCGAGCAGACTTCATGTTTGCTGGTCCGGAGAAGGGCATGGGTCCTTGCTATATAGTTGAATGTACATGGGTAGCACTTGGTGGAGGATTCAAACTTGGAGTCGGGAACATTTTGGGGATTTTGGTCGTTATCTTTATTTTCGGGTTTCGTTCACTCTTGCACTTGTAGTAGGACATGTCATATTTATTATTGTAAATGGTTGTTATACATGCTCCATGTTTATTGGTTATTGTTTCTAATAATTGGTTTATTTTTGTTGTGGCATACTCTGATAAAAATTGGGTATAGTCTCCCCAATTGACTTCATAGACCCCCAGTGCTAGTCGGCTGCCTTTGGCGTACGGGGAGGTGCGATTAAGGTCATGTAACCACCCGGCTCGGAGCACCAGTTTAGTGGCTTCCGGGTCAGGGACGTTACAAGAATAAGATCATTTGACTTATATTGGGATGTATTATAACCCCCTATCCATTCTAACATATTCTTTATTTCCAAACCTCAATACGACTGGTATCAGGATATCTCACCCATTCCATCATAAGGATAGCATCAAATTTTCTTATAAAACATATGAATTTTGTGAAATAAAAATCAACAAAGCATCGTTAGATTTTTTTGGTACTCATGAGGCATTAGTTAGATCATCCCATTAATATCTTCCTTTAATTTCAGAAACAAGATGAGTCATGTGATAATTTTATTCCTGAAAAACTTCTTCTCTATCCAATGTAATTTAATAAGAATTGTTATTATGAACTTTTGAATATGATGGTCAGTACAATCACTAAAAAATAAAAATTGAGTTGATTTCTTTTCTTTGACAAAAAAGACAATTATGTTAAAACATCTTCATTCAGCATATGGAAACCTTATACTACAAACATCGTTCCAACAAAAGGAAACCAAAGTCATCCAATAATGAATGTATAAGTGAAAACAGATATTGATAAAAGTCCATAAATAATTTATCAAAAAGAAAGGCTATGGTAGGGATAGAAAACATTCCATGTTTCCAAGCTAGTAATATCCAACACGGTCCGTGTAGTCCTACTGAAATCCAAATAATAAATCTTATATATTTATGGTGATCATACAGGTGTACTTAGTAGTAAAACCACACACTACAGGAATTAGAAATATTGGCGAAGGGCTATTTGCGGCGGGATCCCGTCGCAAATAGGCCATTGCAGAAAATGGCATCGCAAATATTATTTTTTTGCGATGGGAAAAGTCCCCAACTTAAATAAGACTCTAATTATATAAATTATATATAAATAAACCTTTTGCGACAGGCCCATCCCAAATACTATTGGCGACAGGGTATGGCTCCATCGCAAATAGGCCTCCGATTATATACATTATATATATACAAAAATCTTTTGCGACGGGCCCGCCGTCTTATAGAAAATACTACTAATAAAAAATTATATTTAAATTTTTTGTGATGGGATCCCATCGCAAAAGTTCCTATCGCAAATACTAACCATAATAAAATAAATATAAAATTATGATTAATGAAAAAAATATATTAATATTATTAATATAAAAAAATAAAATATATTATTATTAGTAAAATAAATAATCATTAAAAAATATATTTAATGAAATTATGATTAATAAAAAATTAATATTAATTTTATAAAAAGAATAAAAAAATAAAAATTTATTACAATTCTAAATATTTACAAAATATATATATAACATCATAAAATTTTATTATTATTAGTAAAATAAACAAATATTAAAATATATAATATGAATAAAAAATATTAAAATATTAAAAATAAAAAAATTAAATTATACAATATTTTCACTTATATAAAATACAGAAACTATAAATAATTCATATTACAATAAATCATCTATTAAAATATTTTTAACATAAAAAACAAATCACTGGGGGGTCATCATCTGCAGAAGGTGGAGGAGATGTAGAAGATGGTGGAGGAAACTTTATCCCTAAACTACGAGTCAGACGGCGTATGTACTCCAACTGCTCATGCTGCTGCTCTTGATGCTGCTGTCATCGATGCATCTCCTCCCCGTGCTGCTGCCATCGATGCATCTCCTCCATGAGCTCACCTCGAGCTGGATGCTGACATCGCAACAGTACCATAATAAGTACCAGGAGTCAAATGAGAGATGATACCAACTACTCGACCCTTTCCAAATCCATACTGAGTCGCCTGCATCCATGCCGCCTCATCGAAATGGTGGGCACTTGTTTTCTCAGTCATATCGTACTGACTCTCAGCCTGTTTCTGAGAGGTCGCAGCCTTTTATGACTCCTTATATTCTAATTTGAAATTAAAATGGAGAAAATAATATATGTAGTTAATTTTCAAACTGAAAAAAATAATACTAACCACAATCTGATGCTGGCGATCACTTCTAATATCTACTATCGCTGGATCACTATCCATCCTCTGATAAATGTTGAACTCCGTAATATCAGGATGCTCTAATGCGTACGAAAATATAAAATAAACTATTTATATTTAAAGTTATATAAAATATTTAACAAATATACTTACCAGATTCTCTCTATGCGTACTGCATGTACGACTACTAGCTCAATGTGTCACCTACCGTCACCCCCGGTTCTGCCGTTCCACTGAAGATCTCCTCTGAAATCCACCACCCAACAAGTGTAATCATTATCCGTCCCAAATGTGAGATGTAATTTACTCATGTTGGTGGGCTCTACATCACTCATCAAATTTTGTCACTCCTTCTTTCTTAATGGTTGTTCTTCTCAAATTGTGAAAAAACTGACGGAAATGGTCACACATAGACACCTTCCATGCCATGAGGACAACGTCACGCATGATATCATCTATGGGATACCATAAACCCTATAAATAATTCATAATATCAAGTTATTAATAAAATAAATTTCAAAATAATTATTATTTATTGACGTACCAACAAATGATCGAACATGTTGCACTGCACATAAACATGAATCTCTTCTTATGTGATTCATGGCTAAGAAAAATAATTGCACAAGATAGCGCTCCCCTGTCCAAGAGCTACATGCACAAAAATTTGGAAAAATAATTAATAATAAAAAAATTAGTATATATACAAATAAATTAATGAAAGATAAATAAAATATACAAGTTAGAATAACTTTATGTGCATGGATCGAAGCCAAGACATGGACATCGCTCAGGGATAGTGTCAAGAATCATCAGTCCCATAAGACCATTCCCCCTCCAGGTACCCCTTAAACCATCAGTAGGATGAGGGTCAGATGGTCCACAATCCCCCTCATCCAAATGTTGATCATCCTCCTACAAATCGCAAAATAGATTAGGATCCATATACAATACAAAATGATTGTTGTTAGCAGATAGTTAAAAATAACTATTATATATATATATATATATTGTTATGATTATAACCAGCATTTAATTATGTCAATATCCATCTTCATCCTCATATTCATAGCTGTCAATGTCAATGTCTTCATCATCCTCCTCAGCATCATCAATATCCATATGAGTTTCAGTTTCATCATCTCTTGTCATTTCAAATTCATTTGTAACATCATTAACATCTTCATCATCATCAATCCTTAATTGTGGAGTGTCATCATCGATATTCACATCTCTTTGTGAAAAATATGGTTTTTGAGTAGTCTATTGAAAAATTTCAATTCCTTCCACTTCAGCGGAACCACATTTAGTCTGAGTTAACTGATTTTCTCGAGATT
The DNA here is from genome assembly GCA_963277665.1 of Viscum album. Lineage (NCBI taxonomy): Eukaryota > Viridiplantae > Streptophyta > Magnoliopsida > Santalales > Viscaceae > Viscum > Viscum album. The sequence continues at coordinate 1,296,896,661 of OY728136.1, forward strand.
TTATTTTTATTATGCTCCACCAATCACCCAAGTCTCTTAAAGTAGAACATCACTTCGGGTAATAAATTTTATGTGCCTGTTGAGCTATTAAAATGGTCCATTTATTCCATGAAGACTTTTATATTTAATATTGATGATTTCATGAGTTGGATGAACATGTAATCCACTCTCATTGTCTAACCACCGACATTTAAACGTCATTATATAATTTTGTCCTAGAAAACACAACTTAATAATTTCATCCAGAATGCCATAAAAGTCAACATCAGTTTTTATGTGATGTGATCCTCTTAAGAAAACTCCACTGTTCATTATTATTTTTTGATTCCCTATAGGCACATGTATGAAATCAAAAACCATTCACCACACATGCATTATAATATTTAACCATTTTGGATGGTGGTTTACTCAATATACACAATCACTTATCAATTTTATCAACATGTTGAGACACCTTAACATTTTTAAAACAATTATCAATATGATAAATAATAAAGGGAATTGATATTAAACAATCAATAATTTATGTTACCAGTTTTGGACACCATTGAGAAATTTTTTTTGTCTGCGTTATTCAAGAGTAGCTACTATAATTATTGGTAGTTGTTTCTTGATATGATTATCATATAACCTATAAATAAAATAAGATTACATACTGTGACATAAACTATAGAATATGTGATAAAAGCACTTACAGAAAAAATGATGTCATTTCTTGATAGTTGAGCAGAACATATGTATAAGGTCTGTGATATTCACTATCAGAAATCCGTTGTTCATGAACTCCACCAAAACCATGATTTGGTAGATTAAAAATAGATAATTTATTTTCCATTTCAACATTAAAATTCCCCTTATTTCGTCCCATTCGATTGTCTTTTGAAGGATATTGAGATTCAAAATAATGAGAGCAGAAAAAATAAATTTCTTCTTGAAAATAAGCTTCAGAAATTGAGCCTTCAAATTATGCTTTGTTATGTACTTTTTCTTCAATTTCTGCATGCATCTCTCAAATGAGTACATCCATCGAAACTGTACTGGACCTCCACATTTAGCTTCATGTGGAAAATGTAATATCAGATGTTCCATTGAGTCAAAGAAATCTGGCGGAATGATTTTTTCAAGTTTACATATAATTACAGCAACATCTTCTCCCAGTTTCCTTATCACATCAGAGTCTGTTGTCGCTGCACAAATGTCTCGAAAAAATTATGATATATTTGTTTTCGAATCCCAAACCATAGAATTCATCAAAACTTTGAATCCAATCAGCATAAGTCTTTCCATTATAACATGAAATTCATGTCTTTTTAATATGGTAATATAACCACTATCAATACATCTTCCCAAATTGGATTCATAGCCATCTGAAAGTCTCAAATATAAAATCCACTGACAAAATCTTAAGTGACTCTCTTTGGATAGTGTATAAGCTGCTTTTGGATTCATCAACCTCTATGATCTGACATTTTCAAATAGTTCAAGTTCTGGTCGCCTGCAAATTTGGGAAATATCTAATCGTGCCTTTACAGTATCTTTGTTCTTACCCAGTGTATCCAAAACTGTATGAAATAAATTATAAAAATTGTTATTGTCAATATTCATGACATCCAAAATGTGGGAGAGTAACAAATCAGACCAATATGGAAGATCCCAAAAAATTCTTTGTTTTATCAAATAATGTTTTTTCCCAATGCCATGAATTTTCTATTGGTTTAATATTGGCCCAAATGTGATGGGAGGTAATAAAAATACAACTGGTTTAAACTATGTACTTGAGATCATTTTTGGAGGTCCATCCCTTTCATTTGTACCTTTTTTGAAATGAGATTTTTTCCTCCAAAAATGATGATCGGTTGGAGGAAATATGCGGTGACAATCAAAATAGAAATGTTTTTTTCATTGAAAAGTATAAAGGATTTGTTGTCTTTCATACAGTAAGGACATAATTTCATACCATGTGTACTCTAGCAAGATAACATGCCATATGCCTAAAAGTCACTAATCATCCACATCAATGCCGATTTTGATATGAAATTTCATTGTGCAGCCACATCATATTTACTATCACCATCACTCCACAATGCATTTAACTCATTAATAAATGGTTTCAAATAAACATCAATATTCTTTTCAAATGTCATGGGATTAATTAGGCCAAAAAGATATATGTCTCCTTCATCAAAATCTATTGAGGAAAACTGTATGGAGTTATAAAGACAAACCAACATGAGTACTGACTACTATAAGAACCAAACAGACAAAAACAGTCAGTATAAATACCCAATCGAAGGTTTTGGGATTTAAATGAAAAAGACGGATGTAGACAGTCAAAATGTTTCCAGGAATCACCATCAAATGGATGATTCAATCTTTTATCAATTTAACAAATGGTTTTGTGCCATGACATCATTGAAGCTGTGTTCTGAGACATAAATAAACGCTGCGACCTGGGCATAAAGGGGAAATTTCTCAACTGGTTTACTGGAATCAATCCCGACTTCCCTAGTTGAGTATCATTATACCTCGATTGTCCACATGTGGGACAACTATCCAAAAAATAATTTTCACCAGAATATAATACTCAATCATTCAGACACGCATGACTCATCTGATAACTAAGGCCCAGATTACAAACCAACCTCTTTCTCTCATAATAATTTGCATGAAACACATTTCCTTTATATAACAGTGTTTTAACCAAAGAAAATATCTTATCAAAATAGTTGTTTCATATTGAATTATCTTATTTAATACCTATAAATTTTGCAACTGCTTGAAATTTTCTTATCTTGCAACTAGTATATAATGCAGCCTCAGAAGACCTCAACAACTCATAAAATTCTGATGGTTCCAACTCATGAGTTAAATCAGTATCATCCTGAGTTTCAGTTTGTTGAACAGATGTACCTGCAACATCATGTACTAAATTTTGAAACTGTGATGGATTTGGAATCAAGTTATTAGTATCTTCTCTAGAACTGCATTCACTGTGCTGATACCAGAAAAATATAATCTGGTTGAAAACCAAACCTCAAGAGATGTCCCCCAACCATGTCAAATGTGTGAAGCGTTCTCAGAGAACATTTTTTACAAAGAACATTTATTATTCCTTTTGAAAAATATTATGGTTTTGATAATGAAAATGATAAGGAATATTCAACGCCCTGAATATATACAGGATTTAATTAAATTTTTTTTGGATTTATAAGTTGAATTATCCAAGCGCGGTCATCTAATAATGATTGTTGTCAACTTCCTTATTCCATATTTTTCTATAAAATATAAAATCATTATTATTTTTGAATAATTTGAATCTATAAAAACACTATCTGAATAAAAAAGACAAATAATTACAACTACTTTTTAATAATTACCATTACTTACGGGTGACACAATTTCGAGTGGATCGATGGATCCTCTATTGTCTAACAGCTCATTTACTTGCAACTTTCTCAAATAGAAATCACAATGAAGAATCTGCTTGGAGGTACACATATTCATTCTAGTATGCACGAGAATATATATGCGTACCTCTGAGCAGATTCTTCATTGTGATTTCTGTGTGAGAAAGTTGAGAGTAAATGATCCATCAGACAAAAGAGACCCTTTTCATCGATGAATAGTCTTCTTGCAACTATCACCTCCTGAACACATTGTGATAAATGTGGTCTTAGGAATTCATATTCAAACTCGTTCATTTTATATTAGATATGCATACGTAGAAACATACTTTTCATAATGTTTTGAGTCGGTGAAAGTTGATAGGATAAGAGTCGTTGAGGAAAATGAGTGTCTTCAATCCATTGTAAATGATTCCAAGTTATTACAATTTATTACAATTGATTTTATTCCTATTTATTTCTAGTTATTCGTACTTATTCATAATTATTACTAATTATTACTAATTATTCCTAATTATTACTAAATATTACTAAATATTCTTAATTATTAAAAATTCTTACTAATTGTTACCAATTGTTACCAATTATTACTAATTATTACCAATTATTATGAATTATTACGAATTATTCATATTTATTACTAATTATTATTATTTATTCTTAATTATTCCTAATTACTTATAAATAATTATTCCAATTTATTTTTAATTATTACTAGTTATTCTTAATTATTAATAATTATTCATATTTATTCATATTTATTTTTAATTATTTCTAATTATTCATATTTATTTTTAATTATTACTAATTATTCATATTTATTCTGAATTATTCATATTTATTCCTATTTGTTCCTAATTATTCATATTTATTACTATTTATTCCTATTCGTTATTAATTATTCCTATTTATTCCTAATTATTCTTAATTATACCTAATTATTCCTAATTATTCCTAATTATTCATAATTATATCTAATTATTGTTAATTATTCCTAATTATTGTTAATTATTCCTAATTATTGCTAATTACTCCTAATTATTCCTAATTATTAGTAATTATTACTAATTATTACTAATTATTATTAATTAGTACTAATTATTTCTAATTATTCGTAATTATTTATAATTATTCCAATTTTTTGCTAATTGTTTTTAATTATTAATAATTATTACTAATTATTCCTATTTATTCCTATTTATTCATAATTATTCATAACTCTTACTAATTATTCCTAATTATTCATATTTATTTCTAATTGATACTAATTATTCTTAATTATTACTATTTATTCATATTTATTCCTATTTATTACTATTTATTCCTAATTATTACTATTTATTACTAATTATTACTAATTATTCTTATTTATTCCTTATTATTACTATTTATTCCTATTTATTTCTTATTATTCCTAATTATTCCTAATTAGTTTTAATTATTTTTTACTATTCCTAATTATTCCAAATTATTCTTATTTATTACTAATTATTAATAATTATTCCTATTTATTTCTATTTATTCATATTTATTCATATTTATTCCTATTTATTCATAATTATTCATATTTATTCATATTTATTCCTAATTATTTATAATTATTCGTATTTATTCTTATTTATTACTAATTATTACTAATCGTTACCAATTATTACTAATTATTACTAATCGTTACTAATTATTACTAATTATTACTAATTATTTCTATTTATTACTATTTATTACTAATTATTGCAATTTATTCCCATTTATTCCTAATTATTAATAATTATTACTAATTATTAATAATTATTACTAATTATTACTAATTATTACCAAATATTACTAATTTTTACTAATTATTACTAATTATTTCTAATTATTTTTAATTATTCCTGATTATTCCTAATTAATAATATATATTACAATTTATTACAATTTATTACAATTTATTCCTATTTATTCCTATTTATTCATATTTATTCCTATTTATTCATAATTATTCCAAATTATTCCTAATTATTACTAATTATTTCAAATTATTTCTAATTATTTATAGTTATTCATAATTATTCCTAATTATTACTATTTATTCATATTTATTCCTAATTATTTCTAATTATTTCTAATTATTACTAATTATTCCAAATTATTACTAACTATTCTTAATTTTTACTAATTTTTATTATTTATTACAATATATTACAATATATTACTATTTATTACTATTTATTAATTTTTATTACTTTTTATTACTATTAATTACTATTTATTACTAATTATTTCTATTTATTACTAATTATTCCAATTTATTACTAATTATTCCTATTTATTACTAATTATTCCTATTTATTACTAATGACCCATAACTTTTACTAATTAAATATAACTATTAATATTTTTTGTTAATTGATATTAATAACTATAATTTACTATTATTAATTACTAATTACTAATTACAATTAATTATTTCTAGACAATACTAATTTCCGTTAATAACTAATAATTATTACTAATTATTAATTATAATGAAACAATTTAAATCTACTTTAATTACCAATTATCAACAATAATTAAAATTAACATAAAAAATTGAAATAAATACTAAATTAAAAAAAATATAAATACCTCTAAACTTGATCTCATGTTGATATAAGCAAATTCAAAACTTCTCCGTAAAAAAACTAACTCAGAAAAATTTTCACTCTAAAAATATAGTTTAGAGAGATAGAGGAAGTGAGAAATGAGAGAAGAGAAAGAAAAACAGAGGGAGGGTATATATTGGATAGATTAGTTCCGACAGGTCTATTTGCGACGGGATTAACGTAGCAAAAGTTCACTTTTTGCGACGGGGCTCATCACAAATACCTTTGCCAGCATTAATTGCTGTCGGTGGTTAAAAGGGTATTTGCGACGAGCCCCGTCACAAAAAGTGACCCGCCGAGATACTTTTTTCAACGGGACAACAACCCCTCGCAAAAACCCATTTACCTCCACCGGTATTTGTGATGGTACCCATTGCAAATACCCTCCGACCGGCACACTGTTTGCGACGGGGGGATCCCCCCGTCGCAAATAACCTTCCCGCGCTTCGGTGCGCAACCCGCGCTAAACCGCGCATTACCTTTTGCGATGGGACCCCAAAACCCAGTGCAAATAACTTTTTATTTGCGACGGGACCCCAAAACCCGCCGCAAATAACTTGTTATTTGCGACGGGACGAACCCCCCCCCCCCCCCCCCCCCATCGCAAATAACCTCTGGGATGGACTATTTGCAACGGGAATTAATCCCGGCGCAAATAGCCTGTCGCAAAAACCAGTTTTTCCCATAGTGACAATCTACCATGCACATGTGAAAGAAGTATACTAATGCACCCGCAAGAAAATAGTAGAACCAATAGCATCTAATAGGTCAACTAAAAAACCCATCCTCACCATCACACACTCACCAAAGCACGCATCTAATATAATAACATAATAAGATGCATATCAATTAAGGGTATCATGCACCACCTTCCCACTGATTTTCTACTCTCACACCTCAACATTGTACGTCCTGACACACTCATCACTTGTGTATAACTAAGGATGTAATTCTAGCCCAAAAGCCTAAGCGGGCCGGAAGCCTGAGCGGCCTGAACTGACTAAGCCCGAGTTGGGCCGGGCTGGGCTTGGGAAAATGGTTCGTTGAGATGGTCATGGGCTTATGCATATAGGCCCACAGGTTGGTCGGCCCAAAAAGCCCAGCCGGCGTGGCCCGTACTAAGGATGTAATTCTAGCCCGAAGGACTAAGCGGTCTGGAAGCCTGAGCGGCCCGGCCTAAGAAAGCCCGAGCTGGGCGGGGCTGGGCTTGGGAAAATGGTTCGTCAAAATGGGTCTGGGCTTATTCGGGTAGGCCCACAGGTCGGCCAGCCCAAAAAGCCCAACCCGTGTGGCCCATACGAAGCTTGATCCGTAAAATCTCTCACGCTCTAAAAAAAAATTGGGAAACTGCAGGTAGGGATACTCGAACCCCCAACCACATATTTCCAATGTTGTGCCTATACGAACTGGTCCAGGTGGTGCACCTGTTTTAAAATTACCAGATTATATATATATATAAATCTATATATATATATATATATATACACACGCACATACGTATATAAGTATATATATATATACGTGTATATCTATATATATGTGTATATTTATACATATGTGTATATATATGAATGTGTATATATATACGTATATAGAAATATATTTATTTATAATTATATATAAACTATTTAACATTATATATATATATATATAATAAGTCCTTATATATTAAAAAAACACTCACATACTAATGTTCTGGCTTGCCCCTCTCCCACCTTATTTTTTAGTTATGTAGCAACCTGCATATATTATATATACATATGTAAATCTATTTAGAAAAAAATAATAACACACTCACTCACTACTGTGTGGCCCTCATTTATTTTTTATAACCTGCTCATATATATATATATATATATATATATATATATCTTTTTTTAAATTTAAACATTAAAAAACATTTCAAAATAAATGATGTCACATAATATATATATATATATATATAATAACTCACTGTATATTAACAAAAAAACACTCACCAACTGATGTTTGAGCGCGCCCACCTCTTACATTATTATTTTTTATGTATGTTACAACTTCTATATATGATATATACATATATAATTCAATTTAGAAAAAAAATAACTCACCAACTCTTACACACCCCTGATTAATTTTTGTATAACATGAAAATATTTTATATACATATTCACATATTATAAATATATATATGTATCTATCTATCTATTTATATGTATGTATACATTAATAATATATATAATTATATATCAACGATTAAACATAATATATACATATATAATAACTCATTATACATTATAAAAAAACTCACCCACAAATGTTTGCACACACCCCTTCCCACATTATTTTTTAATTATATTGCAACATGTATATATTATATATTCATATAAAGATCAATTTAGAAAAAAAAATTAACTCAACCAATTCTGTGCACCCCTCAATAATTTTATTGTACAGCTTTCACATATTATATATATATATATATATATATATATATATATATATATTCCCATGTCTAAATCTATTGAGAAAAAACAATTAAAACACTCACTCACTACTGTAAACCCCTCATTAATTTTTTACAACATGCACATTATATTTATATAAATCATTTTAAAATGAATTAATAAATTTAATAAAATGTTTTAAAATAAACGATGTAACATAATATATATATATATATATAATAACTCATTATATATTTACAAAAAAACACAGACTCAATGACGCCCCCCACATTATTAATTTTTATGTATGTTTTAACTTTCATATATTATATATACTGTATATATTATATATATTATATATACACATATAAATAAATTTAGAAAAAAATTAAATCACCCACTCATGCGTAGCCCTCATTGATTTTTTATAACATTCACATATTAAATATATATATATATATATATATATTAACATGTATAAATCTATTTAGAAAAATAAAATTAACACGCCCACCCGCTACTGATATCCCCTAACACCTTGTTAATTTTTTTATAACTTGCACACATTACATATATATATTAAAATAAATAAATATATTTCAAAAATTTAAATCATTAGTAAAAATTTTAAAAAATTATAAAAAAAGTTAAAAAATAATTTTCAAATAAAGTTTCAAAAATTAATATAAAAAAAATGATTTAAAAAATCATTTTTAAAAATATCAATTAGTTAAAAAAATTAACTCACCCACCCACTTTTGCGCACCCCCAACCCTTAGTTAATTTTATTATAACTTGAACATATTATAAATATATATACACACACACACATATATACACTATTTTAAAAAATTAAAACATTAAAAAAAGTTTAATAAAATGTTACAAAAACATTTCAAAATAAAATTTTAAAAATTAACCTTTAGAAAAAGAATGATTTAAAATAATCTCTACAAAAGCATAAATCTATTTATAAAAAAAAATTAGCACTCCCCAAACCCTTATTAGTTTTTTTATAACTTCACACATATATATATATAGAAGAAAAAAATCAAAACACCGCAACCACTCATTAATATTTTTTATAATTTTAACATATTATTAAGAATATTTTTTTGTTACGATGAGTGATATTTTATTAAACATGAAAATCACCGAGGGTTCATTTTTTAAAATTGGATATTTTCAAATAAATTATTTATATTTTAATTATTTTCTAAAATGGTCTATATTTTAGTTTTTTATTAAATTATAGAAAATATTTCAATTATAATAGACATGTGACGTTGGAGTTTATGGTTTTTATTAAATACATGAAGTTATAGATTTAAAATTTGTCAAATGAATGGAAATTATATTAAAAATGTTTTAGTTGTAAAATGAACCTATTGATAAAAATGAAAATAAATATTTTTAAAAAATGTTAAAAAATTGAAAATATTAAAAAAAATATTAAAAAACGTTTTAAAAAATATTTTACATGAAAAGTTAAAAAAATAAAAAAAAACATTTTAAAAAAGATGCTAAAAAATAGGTTAAAAATAAATATTTTTCAATTTTTTTTTAAAAAAATGTTTTAAAAAAAATGTTTTAGAAAAAATTTTAATATAATCGTTTAAAAATAAACTATTAGACAAAAATGATAAAAAACATAAAACATTTCTAAATTTTTATATGTTTTATTTTAAAAATAACAAAAGCCCACAAATGTCGGCAAGTGGCCCGACACCAAAAGCCTGAACCAGACCGATGGTTTGGGCTGGCCTTAGGCTGTACTTGGGCCGCCTCATGGGGTTGTTCGGGTCGACTAGCCCTGACCCGACCTGAATAGAGGTCTGTGACCATGTTTTTTGGAGGGCAGGTCCTGCCAGACCCGGGGTGGGAAAAAATTACATCCTTACATATAATATATCATATACTACCACCCCATAGTATGGTCACATCACATCTCACCTAAAAGACACTTGGACCATCACAAAACATCACCGACCCACAACACAGTCACATCACATCTCACCCATAGACAATTGAGCCATAAATCATATCACCATCCCATAGAACAATCATATCAAATCTCATCCATAAACACTTTGATTGTCACATCACATCACCACCCCAAAAAATGGCCACATAACATCTCACTTGCAGACACTTGATCCATCACATCCCATCACCTCATATAACACAGTCACATCACATCTCAGCTACAGACTTCCTCATAATCATATCACATCACTACCACATAACTAGATTAGGAGGGTATCACGAACATATAATACATCAACCCTGTGCCCACCTCCTACCATACGTGACCCCCACTATAAGTCATCTCATCACATCTTGTCCGAATACAGCTAGGCCAACACATCACATAACCAACCCACAACATAGTTATATCACAACACACTCGCAAACACTTGTTCCATCATATCATAACCATATCTCGAGAGTGAAATTTTGAATTTTGACCATCGTAGGTCATTCATATCAATGTAACATAGAAGAGAGAGATTTAAAAATATCATATATCCAATCGTCCATCTTCATCTCAGAGATGTTGGAAAAAACACCCCTATAAATATAAGGGTTTCGGCACATGCTACTCGACATGGGTGGGGTGTGTGCAGAAATCACCAGTAATATACAAATATATATATATATATATATATATCAACACACAAACCCAACTTATGGGTTCACCACCATATCACTTACCAACTCAAAAAATCTCCCCTAAGGAGTGACAATCTTTTTCTACTTTCACTACCACCACTAAATGCATAATACCAACCCACAAAACACAAGACACATTTCATCTTCTTTCTCAAATAAATAAAATTTCTAGATTCATATTACTAACTAATTTCATTCATTTAGACCATTTATTTTACATCCCATTATTACAAATTAACTGCATTTAATGACCCTTACCATTTTGATTCAATATTCGTTAACCATTCTCATCCCATTATCCAAATAATTTCAATAGTACTCAAGCCTCAAAAACAACACACCGCCACACATAAAAACCAAACAACCAAACTACCCACACCAAAAATCCCACACATCACCACGATTTCACATCCATAACCAATTTCCATATCACTACCATTCTCCAAATGCCACATCCACTTCTCATCCCATTCCCAATAGAGTCACCACATATCACAACACATAAACCCCACATGATACAACCACACATCACCACATTTACATTCCACAATACCTTTCACATCACCACATAAAATTTTCCAGATTTATCAAGGGGTTGTACATTAATAACACTTCTTTATTTTATGGACATTCTCACACAAACCATATATTCATGTGTGACCAATTTTTTAACCCAGCATAATTGGTTAACCATTTCTTCAAGGTGGTGTCCCCAAAATCACACATTACGGGATTCAAAACACATATTAATTAAACACAAACATGGGATACTAATAACAATGATTTTCAGTGGCACAAAAAGCATGAACAATTCGTAATATCACAATATCAAAAAGTTGTAAAATAACATGAATCAAAACCCCTTATCCTTTCAAAAAAATTAAATTGATTAATTCATCTTTATTAATCTTAATTAAATGATATTCCCAAGAGACAACCAGAGTAAATACAAATCTCATGATACATTAGCTGAGAGGAGAAGGATTCCCTACCACTAATTTAAATTTTCAATATATTGTGCAAGGATGGAATGAGAAGAATGCCACCATAGATTTCCACAATGAGGGATGTTGTTTAACAATCTGAAGATGCTTGGAATGCGATAGAGGAGTTGGTCGCTCTGAAATTAAATACAAGGATTGTTGATGGTGAATGTTTCTTGTTTCAGATGATGGTTCAATCTTCTCTGATAAAATAGGTGGATTCTTAGTGGGGAGACATGGAGATAAAGGTGATGTACAACTGTGTTGGCCATGATGATGCTTTGGAGGGATGGTCAGAACTGGGTGTTGTTTTAGGGGAGGCTATTTTGTCTGGTGGAGATGCATGCGGTAGTCCTTCGTTAGTTTCATAGATCACCTTTGGTGGTACACCCTAGTGTTTCCAAGTCCAACCAAGGCTTGATGATGTAGTTTTGGGGGGAATTGGGAAACAAGTAGTGCAAGAGTTTGTGACTCGGTGTTTGGTTTTCAATCCTAAACAAATTTCTTCTACGACTTCCTTCGTAATGATTCATCTATAATATTACCCTTTCCTGAGGTATAGTATATCTTGAAATCATAATCCTAAAAAATTTCATCCACCTATACTTATATTGATATATATATATATATATCACACTGAGAAATTATAGACTTCAAACTCTTGTGATTGGTGCAGACCAAAATGTTCTCTCCAATGAGTTAATGCCACCACAACTTGAGCATAGATAAAACTACTTGAAGCTCCAGATCATATGTGGAATAATTATTCTCATGAAGATGCATCTTTCCAAAACCATAAGAGATCACATCTCTGGTGAATCAAGATGCATCTCAATATAAGAAATAAAGCGTCATAGAACAACTCCAACATCACCCCCTTTTCCGGTAACTAGAGAAATAGAGCATCGATCAAATTCCAAATCATGTAGTCAAATGTTGCCAAAAACCGATCAGTCGAGATAAATTTCTAGTCCTTACTAGTCAATACTATCAATGGGGCCACACTATATGAGAAATCCATCAAAAACATTTGATAATTTCCCACATAACTGCGGAAAATACAAATCTAGGCTACATTATTAGGTGACATCGAATAAAAAGAACTTCCAAAAACATTTAAGGGTCCCTTCCCTCACCCTGAAAGGGCATGAAATTCCAAATGAAATGTTCCTCTCGTGTCCAGAACAAACCCTTGGACAACATTCCATTGAACTGGTGGTGTCAATGAACCTGCATGATAGTTCTAAGATGATTGACGTACATTTATTTAAACATTGAGTAGATCAATATGCCATTAGTGAACACAACTTTGAACTGGTCTAGGAATTCACCAAATATAGGGTTTATGATCCCTGTGAACATAACTCGGGTGTTTAGGACAATGAACAACATGACCACAAACGTGATGTTCCATACCTGCATCTGAAGGTAGTCTTTTGGATATGGCCCTATTTCACCCTAAAATGGCAATACGTCGACCATCAAACAATCATCGAAAATCAACTAAATCCTCTCAAACGGTACAAAAGATCATCTATAATCACAATAGGTTAACTATTCTTGATTATCACCAGATTCATCCACTGGTAATCTATACAAAACCTCAAAAGAACATCCAGTTTCTTAGAAAACAATAATGGGGTACCCCATGGTGACACACTGATCCAGATGATAAACTTATACATCAAATTATCTATCTGAATCCTCAACTCCCACAACTCTGAAGCTTTCATCCGATTGGGATTAATTGAAATCAGAGAAGTACACAGATTTAATTTTATCCCAAACTCCACATTGCGTCAAGGGGATAAAATCAAAACATCCTTGAAAAAAACAAATAGAATCTCCATGAATACCCTGGAAGGCTCCTCCATCTCAGTGTCCACTAATTCAACATACAATTCATCCATTAAGGAAAGAAGTGTCTCCGCACATCCACTAACTACCTCACAAATACACTTATAATGAAAACTATACACTAACCATTCACATATGAGAACATGACTCTCATCCAGAAGTAATCAATAATAGTGCACAAATAATAAAACTAATCGATGTCAAGGATGAAATCATACAGATTCATTTGAGTCATTAAAAGATCCCCATGAGACTCATATGTCTCCATCACCAATCTAAACCCCAGAACAAATCAAACAGGATGGTATGGCCCCCAACTAGAGTAATCAATACCAGGGGAACATGAAGCCTCTTTAGGTACAGTCCTAACACCATGGACTAGAGCAGGTGTAACAAAGGAACATGAGGCTCCTGAATCTAATTTGGAGTAAAAAATTGTAAGTGAAAAAATAAGAATACCTGAAATGATATTTGGACGCGTTGTCCCTATAACCACTACTGCATACAATTGACCACACCCAACTCTTATACCCCTCTATTAATGGTCACCTCCCTGACCATGCTCAGGTTGAGGTCCCCAAACAAGAGGATCATCCTAAGGTAATCCTCTATATGCTCTATCCCCTCTTGGTATAGCATAATCCCACAAACACTGATGATGAGGCCGACGATGAACCTGAATTCCTTCACTAAACTGAACTTGAAGGACCACCGTGAACTAGTTCAGATTATGGCCATGATCCATGTAGTAAAACACACTATTCTAAATTCCCTATGAACATCATGGAATACCTTAGTCCTAGAAGGTTATAAGGGAGGATACTATGGTCGAATCCCCACTGGTCAAATCCCCAATGGCCCTAGAACCTGAGACCTATCACTGAGAACTCTAGTCCTCGAGGAACCCTATTGGATCATCTCTTGTGACAAAACTCCTCATGAGTGCATATTCTCGATCACATCCACCTTATTATGAACCTGTAGAAATGTCGAAAATGCAAAATTTGTAACCACATACTGGAGAGGGGGATAGGGTTCTTGCTCAAGACATCTCATAAAAGACTCCTTATCTGGAAATAGATATGGGAAAAAATATAAAATGTTATTGAACTTGATCCCCATAACTCACATTGAAATATTCCCCTATTGAAGACATATAATATCTGGCCTCTTCACTTCCTTCATGGTCAACAAAAAGAACTATTCTTGGAACACATTCTGAAAGTTGAACCATAACACATCTGCCTCATTCCCCTCATCTAGAAACATCATCCACCACTAACATGCAACACCTCTATTATTACTAACTGGCAAAAGAACACAGTACCCCACTAGGGATTAGATCAAACTGAAGGATATGTCAATCTCCTATAACAATCTCTCTTTATCTACAACCGAAACACTTCCCTCAAACTCCCCCAAATCATGCAACTAAAAACCTCACAACACTCTCTGCCAAGCCTCATCCTCCTCTGTTGGATCAACCCAATAAAGACCATCCAAGTCATCCTGACAAACCTATACATCCTAAACCACAAATGGAAAATATCCAGGAGCCATATTTGAATGGAAAACAAGTGTTTCTTGATCATGATAGTGTTGAATTTTGTTTTGTTTTATTTATTTCTTTTTATCATAACTCAAACCCAATAATTCATAAAAGAAATCAAATCAGTCATGATTTATGTACCTATTCAAGGTATATAACCTGTAAATAGGTCTATCACACTTGGTATTTCAATAATCTCATATCACATACATTGGATCATGGGGGTACAAAAATCCCTTGTCCTAACCAATAACCCTGGCCTATGTCACAGACTATGTTCAACTAAAATTGTTGTCATACCGACCTATGTAATCCTCAATATGTTTAACTCAAATATTCATTCGATTTCTAAAACATCATGCTTTGATACCTCTACATCACACCCCCTCCCTCTAATGATAACATAATGATAAGAGAGAGATAATGACCTCCCAAGTCCCACCTATAGTATACCATGGGTTAAAATCCAGCATTGAGGGTATAAAAATATCAATATAGGAGGCAATACCCTCTATAATATATGTAGGATTGAGAGATATGATATTAGAAATCAATCAATACCATCAAATAGAAAAAAGGAAACCAAAATCATCCCATAATTCATGTATAAGTAAAATAAAATATAGATAAAAGTCTAAAAATAAATACCCCAAAAGAATGGCTAAGGAAGAGACACAACAACATTCCAATGGTCTGAGAAAGTAATGCCTAGAACAATCTATGTAGTCCTCATGGAAGCATTAAAAGTAGTTTTAAATACGTAGGGTGAGCATTAAAAGTATTCTAATTAAAAAAAACCAAAGTCTCTTGTGTACAAGTTAATGAATCGTACTAATTCACCAGTGATAAAAAAAAAGAACCGACAACACCTAAGAAGTCAACTAACAAAACCCCAACCTCACCATGACATTCTCACCAAACCACACATACAATATAATAACATAATATGAATAATATTGATAAAGGGTACCCAAAAATGATTTCCCATTGATTTTCTTCTCTCATACCCCAACGTTGTACATCCTGACACTATAATCTCCTTTTTATAACTTATCACATACCACTTCCCCACAACACACTCACAACACAACTCGCCCGTAGACACACGGGCCATCAGATCACATAACTGCCCCACTTCATCTCACTCAAAGACACCTGGGTTAACATATTACATCACCACCCCACATAATGGTTACATCACACCATACCCATAATCAAAAATTACACTAAATCACAAGCATATCTTAATTGTTTACTTTTAACATCCGGTAATCAAAATTTTCTACCTTTCAGCATCACCTGGAAGAGAGAGAGGGAAAGAGAAGATAGTCATCCATCCATAATCATCACCGAGATGTTGGGAAAACACCCCAATATAAATATATGGACGTCGGCACATGGTTCTAAACATAGGTGGGGTGCTTAAAGAAATCACAAGGAATATAAATATATATATGGATGTCGGCACATGGTTCACCACCAATGTACTAACCAACTCAAAACATCTCCCTCAAGGCCTTAGAACCTTTTCCACTTTAGTTTCCACCGCTAAAAGCATACAACCACCCTAGAAAACACAAGACGCATATCATCTTCTTTGTCAATTAGATAAAATTTTCATATTCATGTTACCAACCATTTCCATTAAGTTTGCCTATTGATTTTACAACCCATTATAACTCTTTAACCGCATTTAACCACACTTCCCTTTTTGATTCAATAGTCATTAACTATTCTCAACTCATTGACCAAATAATTATAATATTACCGAGGAATATCCAACCCAACTCAACACCATATAAAAAAACAAACCCACCTTACAACCAATGAAAACAAGAAAACACATTACCCCCATTTCACAAGCACAACCAGTTTCCACATCACAATCATTCACCACATGACACATCCCCTTATCATCACATTCCCATCCCACCTTCCCACATCACAACACATTATCCCCACACGATAAAACCACACACCACAAAATTCACACTCCACGATACCTTTTACATCACCACATAATATTTTACAGATTTATCAAGAGGTTGTACATTACTTCCACTTCATTATTTTAGGTGAATTTTTACAAAATCCATAGATCTAGGAGAAACTAATTTATTAGATGGCTATAAGTCATTTAAAAATTATTCAATGTTTTATCCCAATAATCACACATTCGGGGATTCAAAACACATATCAATTCAGCAAAAAAGGGCTATCAAAAATCATGATTTTTAGTGGAATAATAGGTGTGGATAATTATCAACATCATAATATAAAAAATCTATAAAATCATGAAAATAAACCCCATTCCCCCTTAAATTAAATCAAAATGATTAACTTTTCTTTATTAACCTGTATTCAATTATCTTTCTAAGAGATAAAAAGAGTAAACTCATCCCTCATGATACACTAGGTGAGGAATGGAGGATTATAAACCTCTAATGGAGCTCAAAATCCACTATGCAATGTTGGAATAAGGAAAAAGCCACCATTGATTTCCATAATGAGAAATATCACCTTTACAATCCTATAACACATCATCCCCCAACACCTCTTGAAAAAAAAACAAAACCATGAGGTTTTCCTTAATAAAAACATTACTGTAAGAAGAAACAGGATAAAAATGGGAGAACACAAGGAGGGAAACTCACATTAACCACCATGGTACAAAAAATCATGACTGGAATCAAATTCCAAAGGAATGGGGAAAAATTACTATTTGGGATTCATTTGGATCACTCAATAAATGAGAGAAAAAAGGAAAAAGCGAGGGAGTTCAAAAAGGTTTTAGAATTTTTACCTAGTATATAAAACATAACACTAAGAAGAATCAAAGGGAACCAAAACACATAATGTCTAAATTCAATTGGTACCATGGTGTATCTATCACTACAATATTGTAGCCTATCTAGTTAAACCAACCTCTAAGTTTCATAACTATCCACACACCGTAGAACCAAGAAACTAGGGAGGAGACCATAGTGTTGATAAAGCTGTTATGCCACATACCCTCGACAACTGAAAAAATTAGGAGTCTATGGAACATACCTTATCTATGGTGTAGTCGTGAAAAAATTAGCATAAATGCTGAAATATAATTCCCAAGCCACAATTCCATAGTTGGGGTCTCCATGTCGCTACCACCTACTATTGAGAGGGGCTACGCCGCAACCCAATCTGCACAATGCTGCTACCCCCAAATTGGATGTAGCCTCGAATAAACATACCAAATCTCTCTACAACACATTCAGATCCTCCTACACCATAGTGGCCACCATTTCACCACAACCACTTATTCTATGATGCATGTATTCCAAAAATGGAAGTGGCACCTCCATTCTCATCTATAGAACCTCAAAAAACCTAGATACTTCCATGAATAACATCGTCACAAGAATTACCAGGATGTATCAGTTCATAAGGTCCACGAAATTAAATTATATTTCTTCTATATCCACCAAGATTAGAAAATTCATATCATCTCAAAAACTCTAAATTGGTCTTCTAACCCTCATGGATCTCCTCAACTGATTTGGTTATTATGAACTACTCATCTCTGATCTAACTTCTGATAATTCCACTGATTCTTCGACCATAATTGAATTTTCCCGAATATATTCTAATGGTCTTACTCTTTGGCTTTCAGTTCTATTACTTTGACCCACTTGGATTTTTATAGTTGATTTATCCCCTTCATCTTCTTTCTCCACCAAGTTTATATCCTTCTACAAAATCTTGTCATAATGAGAACATCTAAACTATTGATGATTTGTCTCTTAACAACATCTCATAGTCTATATACAAAATTTCCATCTCTAAATATGATTAAAAAACCCATTTTATATATTTAATCAAAATTATCTTGATCCTTATCGTCAACATGAGAATACACCAAACTTATGATTTCTTTAAGATGGTGAACATTACATGTAACGGTCTGGAATTACTTCCAGTGGACTATAATTGATACCTATCAGGGCACTCCATGGGCGGCTACACCCCCTGGGCGGGACACACCACCATCCCCAGTGGCAGCCATTTCCTCATGAAGCCCTTGGGCGGAGAGCCATGCTTCGTCCAACGCTCACATGTGAGAGTTCCCAAGGATCGGATACATTCCTACCTCCTTTGCCTCTGATACCAACTGTAGAGACCCGTATCCTGACGTACATGGACATTACATTACTTTTGCGGAATACTTAGTACATAACAAAAACACACACACAAGGATCGTAATAGTTTAGTGTCTTTGGAAACTCGGAACGTAATCTTCTAATTGTGGTGGATGATCTTCAACATCTCCCATAAAGATCTTCCTTTTTATACCTAAAACCTTTCTTTATATCCTGGGGAAAAGAAAACATAAAAGGGTGAGCTCAAATGCTCAGTAAGGGTAAACAAAGGAAATATCAATCACATAATTTTCATAAGAACATAACATTTTTTGGAAATCTTAACCTGCAAAAGAGAGCATAATTTCATAACATGGGATAAATCATAGTAGTGAAATGAAATCATAACTTAAAACATTACTCATTGTGGCATACACACATAATCATAGAGAATCATTTCTTGTTAGTCAAGACTCATTTCCAAGACTATCTTAGTGGACAAAGTCCCTTTCTGAATCGAGTAATCCTCGTTTCAGTCCTGTTTCACTGAACCGGTATAACCTACCATTCCAGCCATGTCTATCTCATGAGATATGAAATCTTTACCCAATGCATTGGAGGGAGATATAGGTCCCACCCATCTCTTAATGAATCCTTTCTTATGTGTGCCACATAATCATAAAACATACATCATCGCATAACACATGTAACAAAAATGGGATTCTTGAAACATCATGACATCATAAATCAATTCATATAAGATAAAGGAATTCATAAAAATAATTCCATCACAACATGATCAAATCAATTTAATAATAGGGATAAAAACAGAACCCTTTATTATCTTAGATGGAAAATAAATTTTGATAAAACACTTGAACTCCATTCTTGAGGAAAATATCCTTTCTTCTTCAAAAACATTTTTCCTTTCATAACATGTCATACAACTTTAAAATAAAAGAAGTTGATTAAAAATAAACTTGAAAACTTGTAAAGGAAGCTTCTTGGAAATAATTTTTTAAAAATCCATTCATGCCGTATATGTTAAAAAAAACATTCTTCGTACTTTTGTCGGAAAAGTCAAAAAGTACCTCGTACGAAAAACGAAAAAAGATTCCTTTCATACATATTACTAAAAACTCACCGAAGGGTAAAAATGGATTTAAAAAAATTGTAGGTAGATGTAAATAATATTAAATATTTATGAAACATGGATGTGAATGATAAAATACACCCCAGTAAATACTTACGAATAAACAATCTCGGATAAAAATGAGATTGTGATATTTCCCTTACCTTAGGTCTGATTTGCTTTGTTCGTGTCCGAAGCTCCTGTATAATGGTTTAAATAATGTTATTGACTTATTCCAGAATCATACATATTGATATGAGATCATATATGGTCATATTATTAGCTTCTTGTTAGTAATATTTCATTGTTACTTGTTACTCGGGTCTTTATAACTTTTGGTTTTTATGCGTGTTTTGTCGAATAAATTCTTATTCTTATCTTTAGGTTATAGATAATTCATTTCCAGAATGGTATTAGTGTAGTATATACCATATTCATTCATTCAATTCATTTATATAATCATTATGAAATGAAGATCATGTAGAACGAGTCGCATCACATCGTGGAGACGGTATTCCGTACGTACGCACGAGTGATGATATCGTTCCTATGATCGTGGAATTGTATTGGAGTATATATATATATTATTTCAGTATCAATATTACTTAATAATAATCATATATAGTTACTCATTACACCATTATACCCATCCTTGTAAGGTGATGGTGGAAAATAGATTACACCACGGCGTGGAGACGGTATTCCGTACGTACGCACGCGCGGTGATTTCATTTTTCCGTAGGATGGATAGAAGGTGAATTAGGGTTGTTTCATATTTATAATAACATATCAGTATGTAAGTAATACTGATGTTATTACTTTATCATGAAACAACTAAATAAGAAGAAGTTGAAGAAGAAAGAAATTGAAAAGATCGGTAATGGATATTACCTCTTCTTTGGAACGCCTCTTTGAATCCTCCACTTAAGGAACTAAGATTGGTCATTGGAGAAGACCAGGACCTCTAGTATTATTCTAGGGAAGTGGAGAGGAGAAAATGGCAGGGGTTGGCCGAGCTTGAGTGCTCAATTTGGTGTGAGGAGGAGGGGGAGGAGGTGTCCTTTTATAAGGGAGGAGAGGGGCACCTTAGGAATATCTCAAAATATTATTTTATATTAAAGTCAAAATCGGTTTATAATGGTTCCAAAGGGTCTTATTTCGAAGCTAAGGTGGGGATGGGTCGAAATCCTATCAACCAATAGAATTTAGACAAGTTTAGGATATTATTGTAACCTTATCAATTAGATTTAACTCCAAGTTAAATAATTTAACTTTTACCGTGTCTTTTTGTTTTCTTTCACTATATGGTTAATACACTTACTATAACATGCCAAACGAACCCCAAATTGTTTATTATTAATATATATATCCTTATCTAAGTCATTTGGCCGAACCTTAGATTTTTAGGAATAAAATAACAATTAATAATATAATATTTGATTTAAAAACTATTTTGTGTCAATTTTGACACTATTTGATATATGATTTTTGTGAAAGTCATAACAGAATTAAATGTTCTATGAAAGTTAATTAAATCAACATTAATATATCATAGTAACCTAGAAAATTAGTGGAATTCATAAAAAGTCTCAAATTACATTTATTTTGGTGCTTATAACATCAATTATGTCAATATTTCATTAAAAAGATAATTACTGCATCATCGTTGTGTCATAAATAAGTTAAATTATTTGATGTCTAAAAATTACAAATAAAATACCATCATGTAGGAAATCTTTTTAGCTTTCTAATGGATATTTACAATCGAATTTATCTTATGTATAACCCCATATTAAAAATGATTTACTTATTAAACTTTGATTTTAACTATTTTAACCCTTCTTTAAATAAATTAATAATAAATGTCCTAATCTAATCCAAGTGGGCCTAAATGGTCATATTTTATTTCTAAGTTTGTTTTTGGTCGAAATACACTTGTCCAATAGAATTAGGACATGTGTTAGGGTAATAGTGATATCATATTTACCCTTAGTTACCCTATTTACTATTAACCGCGGTAAAAAAGGTAAAAAGTTACTATTCACCAAAAAAATATTTTCATCTCATTGAACCACATTTTAGTCCTTGATATTAACCGTGTCTCTCGGATTTTTGAAATTCCATTCACAGAAGCGGTAAAATTAAGTTTTATGCAAAATTCAGTTTTTAACCTACCACTTAGTAGTTTCACTATTCATCAAAAATTGATGTTTTTCAGATCAATGCCAAAATTTCATCCTAAGCTATATTTCATATTCCGAATTCAAAAATGAAGTCTATTTTACCAAATTCATAACATAGAAGTTGCATTAATTAATTTTATAATTAAATCCCGCTGTTAAAACAAATAGCGTGTTTTTAAGAAACAATATCTATCAAAAGATTGACACTTGATTATGTCTGGTTTAAATGTGAAATTACATTCAATGACCAAAATTGTATTAAATTGTAAAAATATATTCTAAATATACTTTAAAATCACTCAAATTAATAATTTATCATTATTAATTATTTCGATTAAAAAAGTTGTTTTTAATTAAAATTTAGTCATTTTCACTATTCATCAAAATATGAAAGTTATCCGAAAAGTACCAAAATTTCACCTTAGGCTAAATTCGATACTCCGAATCCAAAAATAAAGTTCATTTTGAAAAATAAGATTTACTGGATTTCAAAAAGTGGTTATTACTTTTCATAACGGCTAGTTTTAATAATATTTTTATAGCATATCGTTGTTTAGTGAAACTCGGTATTGCGTATTACACACGCTATCGAGGAAGGTCGCGATTGCGTGTATTGCAAGGCAAGACAAGGATGCGTGTTGTGCAAGCTCCTTTTGGTGTAGCGTACAACACAAGACATTAATAAAATTAAAAAGAATATTTTTTTATAAAATCTTGGGCTGTTACATTCTACCCCCCTTAAAATGAATTTCGCCCTCGAAATTCGTCGGGGTTATAAATGGTTTACTATTCGAAAGTTTCTTTAATAGAAACCCACATCGTAAAAAGGAATATCAAAACCAATCATTAAAAACAAAAGTATGAAACGTAACGGTTACCCAAATAAACTAATCATTGGGTTTCCACATAGGTGAAAATATGGATATGGAAGAGAAATCTAACCATCATGTTCTGATGGAGAGTGGTAGAGAACATGGCTATGGAAAATCCAGTAATCACAAATCCATAGATTTGTGATGATATAAGGTACCATCTGATTCATCATGTATAAGATCACTAGGACAACATTTTTGGTTTTCAAGATCATTTCCCCTAAAGTTGAAAATTTGAATTAGAATAAATACTTACTTTATTTTGGTACAATCTCACTGTTGTTCGTGCCTTGAACAATTTCCACTTCATCTCTTAAATAAATGAAGTTGAATTTGTTATTCATGAAGTGTTAGTAGATCATGTGATAGAATGACGGGTCATTCCATCTGTCTCAAACAAAAGGTTAGCAAAAATTATATGCATAAATCGATCTATAGTGAGATTAATCATATATGGTTCCTAAAATGGACTTATACTTCATATATCATACTGCTTAATATAATAAAACTAGTTTCTACTAAACAGGGACTTCCTGTAGGCCAATGGTAGGCGATAAAGGCCAGTCGCATTTCGGTTGTGAGTTCGATTCCCACAGCCTTGTCCGACGCGATGGGTTGTCGCCCGTCCTGCAGGTTGTCCTTTTTCTAAAGCTATTTTACTATAACATCCCATCAATAATACTAACTTATGTCCAACATAAACCATTCCAATCTTTAGGCTTATCCATAATACTTCCGTCCACTCTCAGAGATTTAATACCATCATTGATCCCCATATATCATAAGATATATCTTGTTGGTCACATTCCAAACATTCAAAGGCCTTAATCTTGTACTCTCTTGAATACCCATTGAACCTTAGTGAAAACTTGAATGCAGTTAAAAGTTAACACTTTTCACATACCTAAATCCTCAAAATTCCATATACTCAAACCATGATATCACTTAGTCCTTATATCAATCATGAGCTCATGAATACAATCAAACATCTCATTATCTTCTTATCCTTTCATTATGCACTTATCATCTACTTTCCAAAAGTATCTGAATAACCTTTCATGGATAGTGGTGCCATTAATCATACACTTTCATAACTCAAGGAAAGACAACAGTGTAACAATCCTTAGATGTCTCTTTATTCCATAGTACCATGAGATTTCTTATATAACATTACACATGATAAACATGTAATCATTCCACTACATTCTTAAACCATTAACCGAGCTTCAACAATTCTTTCATCTCACATATCATTTGTAGTCTCTTCATCATCATCCACATAAATACTACCCATACGGCCATACTGATTCTCTTCATGAGTCTTTCCCTTAGGACATTGGTTTGCATAATGCCCATACATTCCACATTTAAAACACTTAACCATTTTTGATGTCGTAGCAATACCATTATCCTCATCCATGGTGTTAACTGAACCTTTTCCTTTGCACTTACTTGCTTTGTGTCCTTCTTTTCCACACCCAAAGCATCTTCCAGTTCCTTTGAAACATTCTCCTTGATGCCTCTTCCCACATGAATTACATAGGGGAAATTGAACTTTCTTTCCTCTATGATCATCATGGAACTCCATCTTTCTCTTATTAGTCGAGTCAGGAAACTTACCAAATTTTACTTTATTGATCATATTATGAGATTGCTGATTCGGCATAATAATGATGTTTGGACTTCCAAATCCCATTTCATTTGGTTTCTCATGAAGAATATCATTCCATTGTCCATCATATCCTCCATTATCGTGAATCATCTTGTTTCCAGCCATATTCTAAAACCCCAAAAAGAATAGTGTGAGAGGCAAAAATCATAATAAAGGGGGAGTAACTTCAATATCTAACATCTTTGGTCTAATCTAATATCATTACCATAGTTCTAGGACTATATCCTATACGTATAATTATCCTTAGGGACATCCCTAGACGTACCTTAGAAATATCTCTAGGGATCTCACTAACGTTTTTGCATCCTAGTTTCCAAAGGTTGACTAAACCTTTCCTCTGATACCAACTGTAACGGTCTGGAATTACTTCCAGTGGACTATAATTGATACCTATCAGGGCACTCCATGGGCGGCTACACCCCCTGGGCGGGACACACCACCATCCCCAGTGGCAGCCATTTCCTCATGAAGCCCTTGGGCGGAGAGCCATGCTTCGTCCAACGCTCACATGTGAGAGTTCCCAAGGATCGGATACATTCCTACCTCCTTTGCCTCTGATACCAACTGTAGAGACCCGTATCCTGACGTACATGGACATTACATTACTTTTGCGGAATACTTAGTACATAACAAAAACACACACACAAGGATCGTAATAGTTTAGTGTCTTTGGAAACTCGGAACGTAATCTTCTAATTGTGGTGGAAGATCTTCAACATCTCCCATAAAGATCTTCCTTTTTATACCTAAAACCTTTCTTTATATCCTGGGGAAAAGAAAACATAAAAGGGTGAGCTCAAATGCTCAGTAAGGGTAAACAAAGGAAATATCAATCACATAATTTTCATAAGAACATAACATTTTTTGGAAATCTTAACCTGCAAAAGAGAGCATAATTTCATAACATGGGATAAATCATAGTAGTGAAATGAAATCATAACTTAAAACATTACTCATTGTGGCATACACACATAATCATAGAGAATCATTTCTTGTTAGTCAAGACTCATTGCCAAGACTATCTTAGTGGACAAAGTCCCTTTCTGAATCGAGTAATCCTCGTTTCAGTCCTGTTTCACTGAACCGGTATAACCTACCATTCCAGCCATGTCTATCTCATGAGATATGAAATCTTTACCCAATGCATTGGAGGGAGATATAGGTCCCACCCATCTCTTAATGAATCCTTTCTTATGTGTGCCACATAATCATAAAACATACATCATCGCATAACACATGTAACAAAAATGGGATTCTTGAAACATCATGACATCATAAATCAATTCATATAAGATAAAGGAATTCATAAAAATAATTCCATCACAACATGATCAAATCAATTTAATAATAGGGATAAAAACAGAACCCTTTATTATCTTAGATGGAAAATAAATTTTGATAAAACACTTGAACTCCATTCTTGAGGAAAATATCCTTTCTTCTTCAAAAACATTTTTCCTTTCATAACATGTCATACAACTTTAAAATAAAAGAAGTTGATTAAAAATAAACTTGAAAACTTGTAAAGGAAGCTTCTTGGAAATAATTTTTTAAAAATCCATTCATGCCGTATATGTTAAAAAAAACATTCTTCGTACTTTTGTCGGAAAAGTCAAAAAGTACCTCGTACGAAAAACGAAAAAAGATTCCTTTCATACATATTACTAA
This sequence comes from Viscum album, assembly GCA_963277665.1. Classification (NCBI taxonomy): domain Eukaryota; kingdom Viridiplantae; phylum Streptophyta; class Magnoliopsida; order Santalales; family Viscaceae; genus Viscum; species Viscum album. The sequence goes on from OY728136.1 coordinate 1,296,923,819, forward strand.
AAACTCACCGAAGGGTAAAAATGGATTTAAAAAAATTGTAGGTAGATGTAAATAATATTAAATATTTATGAAACATGGATGTGAATGATAAAATACACCCCAGTAAATACTTACGAATAAACAATCTCGGATAAAAATGAGATTGTGATATTTCCCTTACCTTAGGTCCGATTTGCTTTGTTCGTGTCCGAAGATCCTGTATAATGGTTTAAATAATGTTATTGACTTATTCCAGAATCATACATATTGATATGAGATCATATATGGTCATATTATTAGCTTCTTGTTAGTAATATTTCATTGTTACTTGTTACTCGGGTCTTTATAACCTTTTGTTTTTATGCGTGTTTTGTCGAATAAATTCTTATTCTTATCTTTAGGTTATAGATAATTCATTTCCAGAATGGTATTAGTGTAGTATATACCATATTCATTCATTCAATTCATTTATATAATCATTATGAAATGAAGATCATGTAGAACGAGTCGCATCACATCGTGGAGACGGTATTCCGTACGTACGCACGAGTGATGATATCGTTCCTATGATCGTGGAATTGTATTGGAGTATATATATATATATTATTTCAGTATCAATATTACTTAATAATAATCATATATAGTTACTCATTACACCATTATACCCATCCTTGTAAGGTGATGGTGGAAAATAGATTACACCACGGCGTGGAGACGGTATTCCGTACGTACGCACGCGCGGTGATTTCATTTTTCCGTAGGATGGATAGAAGGTGAATTAGGGTTGTTTCATATTTATAATAACATATCAGTATGTAAGTAATACTGATGTTATTACTTTATCATGAAACAACTAAAGAAGAAGAAGTTGAAGAAGAAAGAAATTGAAAAGATCGGTAATGGATATTACCTCTTCTTTGGAACGCCTCTTTGAATCCTCCACTTAAGGAACTAAGATTGGTCTTTGGAGAAGACCAGGACCTCTAGTATTATTCTAGGGAAGTGGAGAGGAGAAAATGGCAGGGGTGGGCCGAGCTTGAGTGCTCAATTTGGTGTGAGGAGGAGGGGGAGGAGGTGTCCTTTTATAAGGGAGGAGAGGGGCACCTTAGGAATATCTCAAAATATTATTTTATATTAAAGTCAAAATCGGTTTATAATGGTTCCAAAGGGTCTTATTTTGAAGCTAAGGTGAGGATGGGTCGAAATCCTATCAACCAATAGAATTTAGACAAGTTTAGGATATTATTTTAACCTTATCAATTAGATTTAACTCCAAGTTAAATAATTTAACTTTTACCGTGTCTTTTTGTTTTCTTTCACTATATGGTTAATACACTTACTATAACATGACAAACGAACCCCAAATTGTTTATTATTAATATATATATCCTTATATAAGTCATTTTGCCGAACCTTAGATTTTTAGGAATAAAATAACAATTAATAATATAATATTTGATTTAAAAACTATTTTGTGTCAATTTTGACACTATTTGATATATGATTTTTGTGAAAGTCATAACAGAATTAAATGTTCGATGAAAGTTAATTAAATCAACATTAATATATCATAGTAACCTAGAAAATTAGTGGAATTCATAAAAAGTTTCAAATTACATTTATTTTGGTGCTTATAACATCAATTATGTCAATATTTCATTAAAAAGATAATTACTGCATCATCGTTGTGTCATAAATAAATTAAATTATTTGATGTCTAAAAATTACAAATAAAATACCATCATGTAGGAAATCGTTTTAGCTTTCTAATGAATATTTACAATCGAATTTATCTTATGTATAACCCCATATTAAAAATTATGTACTTATTAAACATTGATTTTAACTATTTTAACCCTTCTTTAAATAAATTAATAATAAATGTCCTAATCTAATCCAAGTGGGCCTAAATGGTCATATTTTATTCCTAAGTTTGTTTTTGGTCGAAATACACTTGTCCAATAGAATTAGGACATGTGTTAGGGTAATAGTGATATCATATTTACCCTTAGTTACCCTATTTACTATTAACCGCGGTAAAAAAGGTAAAAAGTTACTATTCACCAATAAATTATTTTCATCTCATTGAACCACATTTTAGTCCTTGATATTAACCGTGTCTCTCGGATTTTTGAAATTCCATTCACAGAAGCGGTAAAATTAAGTTTTATGCAAAATTCAGTTTTTAACCTACCACTTAGTAGTTTCACTATTCATCAAAAATTGATGTTTTTCAGATCAATGCCAAAATTTCATCCTAAGCTATATTTCATATTCCGAATTCAAAAATGAAGTCTATTTTACCAAATTCATAACATAGAAGTTGCATTAATTAATTTTATAATTAAATCCCGCTGTTAAAACAAATAGCGTGTTTTTAAGAAACAATATCTATCAAAAGATTGACACTTGATTATGTCTGGTTTAAATGTGAAATTACATTCAATGACCAAAATTGTATTAAATTGTAAAAATATATTCTAAATATACTTTAAAATCACTCAAATTAATAATTTATCATTATTAATTATTTCGATTAAAAAAGTTGTTTTTAATTAAAATTTAGTCATTTTCACTATTCATCAAAATATGAAAGTTATCCGAAAAGTACCAAAATTTCACCTTAGGCTAAATTCGATACTCCGAATCCAAAAATAAAGTTCATTTTGAAAAATAAAATTTACTGGATTTCAAAAAGTGGTTATTACTATTCATAACGGCTAGTTTTAATAATATTTTTATAGCATATCGTTGTTTAGTGAAACTCGGTATTGCGTATTACACACGCTATCGAGGAAGGTCGCGATTGCGTGTATTGCAAGGCAAGACAAGGATGCGTGTTGTGCAAGCTCCTTTTGGTGTAGCGTACAACACAAGACATTAATAAAATTAAAAAGAATATTTTTTTATAAAATCTTGGGCTGTTACATTCTACCCCCCTTAAAATGAATTTCGCCCTCGAAATTCGTCGGGGTTATAAATGGTTTACTATTCGAAAGTTTCTTTAATAGAAACCCACATCGTAAAAAGGAATATCAAAACCAATCATTAAAAACAAAAGTATGAAACGTAACGGTTACCCAAATAAACTAATCATTGGGTTTCCACATAGGTGAAAATATGGATATGGAAGAGAAATCTAACCATCATGTTCTGATGGAGAGTGGTAGAGAACATGGCTATGGAAAATCCAGTAATCACAAATCCATAGATTTGTGATGATATAAGGTACCATCTGATTCATCATGTATAAGATCACTAGGACAACATTTTTGGTTTTCAAGATCATTTCCCCTAAAGTTGAAAATTTGAATGAGAATAAATACTTACTTTATTTTGGTACAATCTCACTGTTGTTCGTGCCTTGAACAATTTCCACTTCATCTCTTAAATAAATGAAGTTGAATTTGTTATTCGTGAAGTGTTAGTAGATCATGTGATAGAATGACGGGTCATTCCATCTGTCTCAAACAAAAGGTTAGCAAAAATTATATGCATAAATCGATCTATAGTGAGATTAATCATATATGGTTCCTAAAATGGACTTATACTTCATATATCATACTGCTTAATATAATAAAACTAGTTTCTACTAAACAGAGACTTCCTGTAGGCCAATGGTAGGCGATAAAGGCCAGTCGCATTTCGGTTGTGAGTTCGATTCCCACAGCCTTGTCCGACGCGATGGATTGTCGCCCGTCCTGCAGGTTGTCCTTTTTCTAAAGCTATTTTACTATAACATCCCATCAATAATACTAACTTATGTCCAACATAAACCATTCCAATATTTAGGCTTATCCATAATACTTCCGTCCACTCTCAGAGATTTAATACCATCATTGATCCCCATATATCATAAGATATATCTTGTTGGTCACATTCCAAACATTCAAAGGCCTTAATCTTGTACTCTCTTGAATACCCATTGAACCTTAGTGAAAACTTGAATGCAGTTAAAAGTTAACACTTTTCACATACCGAAATCCTCAAAATTCCATATACTCAAACCATGATATCACTTAGTCCTTATATCAATCATGAGCTCATGAATACAATCAAACATCTCATTATCTTCTTATCCTTTCATTATGCACTTATCATTTACTTTCCAAAAGTATCTGAATAACCTTTCATGGATAGTGGTGCCATTAATCATACACTTTCATAACTCAAGGAAAGACAACAGTGTAACAATCCTTAGATGTCTCTTTATTCCATAGTACCATGAGATTTCTTATATAACATTACACATGATAAACATGTAATCATTCCACTACATTCTTAAACCATTAACCGAGCTTCAACAATTCTTTCATCTCACATATCATTTGTAGTCTCTTCATCATCATCCACATAAATACTACCCATACGGCCATACTGATTCTCTTCATGAGTCTTTCCCTTAGGACATTGGTTTGCATAATGCCCATACATTCCACATTTAAAACACTTAACCATTTTTGATGTCGTAGCAATACCATTATCCTCATCCATGGTGTTAACTGAACCTTTTCCTTTTCACTTACTTGCTTTGTGTCCTTATTTTCCACACCCAAAGCATCTTCCAGCTCCTTTGAAACATTCTCCTTGATGCCTCTTCCCACATGAATTACATAGGGGAAATTGAACTTTCTTTCCTCTATGATCATCATGGAACTCCATCTTTCTCTTATTAGTCGAGTCAGGAAACTTACCAAATTTTACTTTATTGATCATATTATGAGATTGCTGATTCGGCATAATAATGATTTTTGGACTTCCAAATCCCATTTCATTTGGTTGCTCATGAAGAATATCATTCCATTGTCCATCATATCCTCCATTATCGTGAATCATCTTGTTTCCAGCCATATTCTAAAACCCCAAAAAGAATAGTGTGAGAGGCAAAAATCATAATAAAGGGGGAGTAACTTCAATATCTAACATCTTTGGTCTAATCTAATATCATTACCATAGTTCTAGGACTATATCCTATACGTATAATTATCCTTAGGGACATCCCTAGACGTACCTTAGAAATATCTCTAGGGATCTCACTAACGTTTTCGCATCCTAGTTTCCAAAGGTTGACTAAACCTTTCCTCTGATACCAACTGTAACGGTCTGGAATTACTTCCAGTGGACTATAATTGATACCTATCAGGGCACTCCATGGGCGGCTACACCCCCTGGGCGGGACACACCACCATCCCCAGTGGCAGCCATTTCCTCATGAAGCCCTTGGGCGGAGAGCCATGCTTCGTCCAACGCTCACATGTGAGAGTTCCCAAGGATCGGATACATTCCTACCTCCTTTGCCTCTGATACCAACTGTAGAGACCCGTATCCTGACGTACAAGTACATTACATTACTTTTGCGGAATACTTAGTACATAACAAAAACACACACACAAGGATCGTAATAGTTTAGTGTCTTTGGAAACTCGGAACGTAATCTTCTAATTGTGGTGGAAGATCTTCAACATCTCCCATAAAGATCTTCATTTTTATACCTAAAACCTTTCTTTATATCCTGGGGAAAAGAAAACATAAAAGGGTGAGCTCAAATGCTCAGTAAGGGTAAACAAAGGAAATATCAATCACATAATTTTCATAAGAACATAACATTTTTTGGAAATCTTAACCTGCAAAAGGGAGCATAATTTCATAACATGGGATAAATCATAGTAGTGAAATGAAATCATAACTTAAAACATTACTCATTGTGGCATACACACATAATCATAGAGAATCATTTCTTGTTAGTCAAGACTCATTGCCAAGACTATCTTAGTGGACAAAGTCCCTTTCTGAATCGAGTAATCCTCGTTTCAGTCCTGTTTCACTGAACCGGTATAACCTACCATTCCAGCCATGTCTATCTCATGAGATATGAAATCTTTACCCAATGCATTGGAGGGAGATATAGGTCCCACCCATCTCTTAATGAATCCTTTCTTATGTGTGCCACATAATCATAAAACATACATCATCGCATAACACATGTAACAAAAATGGGATTCTTGAAACATCATGACATCATAAATCAATTCATATAAGATAAAGGAATTCATAAAAATAATTCCATCACAACATGATCAAATCAATTTAATAATAGGGATAAAAACAGAACCCTTTATTATCTTAGATGGAAAATAAATTTTGATAAAACACTTGAACTCCATTCTTGAGGAAAATATCCTTTCTTCTTCAAAAACATTTTTCCTTTCATAACATGTCATACAACTTTAAAATAAAAGAAGTTGATTAAAAATAAACTTGAAAACTTGTAAAGGAAGCTTCTTGGAAATAATTTTTTAAAAATCCATTCATGCCGTATATGTTAAAAAAAACATTCTTCGTACTTTTGTCGGAAAAGTCAAAAAGTACCTCGTACGAAAAACGAAAAAAGATTCCCTTCATACATATTACTAAAAACTCACCGAAGGGTAAAAATGGATTTAAAAAAATTGTAGGTAGATGTAAATAATATTAAATATTTATGAAACATGGATGTGAATGATAAAATACACCCCAGTAAATACTTACGAATAAACAATCTCGGATAAAAATGAGATTGTGATATTTCCCTTACCTTAGGTCCGATTTGCTTTGTTCGTGTCCGAAGCTACTGTATAATGGTTTAAATAATGTTATTGACTTATTCCAGAATCATACATATTGATATGAGATCATATATGGTCATATTATTAGCTTCTTGTTAGTAATATTTCATTGTTACTTGTTACTCGGGTCTTTATAACTTTTTGTTTTTATGCGTGTTTTGTCGAATAAATTCTTATTCTTATCTTTAGGTTATAGATAATTCATTTCCAGAATGGTATTAGTGTAGTATATACCATATTCATTCATTCAATTCATTTATATAATCATTATGAAATTAAGATCATGTAGAACGAGTCGCATCACATCGTGGAGATGGTATTCCGTACGTACGCACGAGTGATGATATCGTTCCTATGATCGTGGAATTGTATTGGAGTATATATATATATTATTTCAGTATCAATATTACTTAATAATAATCATATATAGTTACTCATTACACCATTATACCCATCCTTGTAAGGTGATGGTGGAAAATAGATTACACCACGGCGTGGAGACGGTATTCCGTACGTACGCACGCGCGGTGATTTCATTTTTCCGTAGGATGGATAGAAGGTGAATTAGGGTTGTTTCATATTTATAATAACATATCAGTATGTAAGTAATACTGATGTTATTACTTTATCATGAAACAACTAAAGAAGAAGAAGTTGAAGAAGAAAGAAATTGAAAAGATCGGTAATGGATATTACCTCTTCTTTGGAACGCCTCTTTGAATCCTCCACTTAAGGAACTAAGATTGGTCTTTGGAGAAGACCAGGACCTCTAGTATTATTCTAGGGAAGTGGAGAGGAGAAAATGGCAGGGGTTGGCCGAGCTTGAGTGCTCAATTTGGTGTGAGGAGGAGGGGGAGGAGGTGTCCTTTTATAAGGGAGGAGAGGGGCACCTTAGGAATATCTCAAAATATTATTTTATATTAAAGTCAAAATCGGTTTATAATGGTTCCAAAGGGTCTTATTTCGAAGCTAAGGTGGGGATGGGTCGAAATCCTATCAACCAATAGAATTTAGACAAGTTTAGGATATTATTTTAACCTTATCAATTAGATTTAACTCCAAGTTAAATAATTTAACTTTTACCGTGTCTTTTTGTTTTCTTTCACTATATGGTTAATACACTTACTATAACATGCCAAAAGAACCCCAAATTGTTTATTATTAATATATATATCCTTATATAAGTCATTTGGCCGAACCTTAGATTTTTAGGAATAAAATAACAATTAATAATATAATATTTGATTTAAAAACTATTTTGTGTCAATTTTGACACTATTTGATATATGATTTTTGTGAAAGTCATAACAGAATTAAATGTTCGATGAAAGTTAATTAAATCAACATTAATATATCATAGTAACCTAGAAAATTAGTGGAATGCATAAAAAGTTTCAAATTACATTTATTTTGGTGCTTATAACATCAATTATGTCAATATTTCATTAAAAAGATAATTACTGCATCATCGTTGTGTAATAAATAAATTAAATTATTTGATGTCTAAAAATTACAAATAAAATACCATCATGTAGGAAATCGTTTTAGCTTTCTAATGAATATTTACAATCGAATTTATCTTATGTATAACCCCATATTAAAAATGATTTACTTATTAAACATTGATTTTAACTATTTTAACCCTTCTTTAAATAAATTAATAATAAATGTCCTAATCTAATCCATGTGGGCCTAAATGGTCATATTTTATTCCTAAGTTTGTTTTTGGTCGAAATACACTTGTCCAATAGAATTAGGACATGTGTTAGGGTAATAGTGATATCATATTTACCCTTAGTTACCCTATTTACTATTAACCGCGGTAAAAAAGGTAAAAAGTTACTATTCACCAATAAATTATTTTCATCTCATTGAACCACATTGTAGTCCTTGATATTAACCGTGTCTCTCGGATTTTTGAAATTCCATTCACAAAAGCGGTAAAATTAAGTTTTATGCAAAATTCAGTTTTTAACCTACCACTTAGTAGTTTCACTATTCATCAAAAATTGATGTTTTTCAGATCAATGCCAAAATTTCATCCTAAGCTATATTTCATATTCCGAATTCAAAAATGAAGTCTATTTTACCAAATTCATAACATATAAGTTGCATTAATTAATTTTATAATTAAATCCCGCTGTTAAAACAAATAGCGTGTTTTTAAGAAACAATATCTATCAAAAGATTGACACTTGATTATGTCTGGTTTAAATGTGAAATTACATTCAATGACCAAAATTGTATTAAATTGTAAAAATATATTCTAAATATACTTTAAAATCACTCAAATTAATAATTTATCATTATTAATTATTTCGATTAAAAAAGTTGTTTTTAATTAAAATTTAGTCATTTTCACTATTCATCAAAATATGAAAGTTATCCGAAAAGTACCAAAATTTCACCTTAGGCTAAATTCGATACTCCGAATCCAAAAATAAAGTTCATTTTGAAAAATAAGATTTACTGGATTTCAAAAAGTGGTTATTACTATTCATAACGGCTAGTTTTAATAATATTTTTATAGCATATCGTTGTTTAGTGAAACTCGGTATTGCGTATTACACACGCTATCGAGGAAGGTCGCGATTGCGTGTATTGCAAGGCAAGACAAGGATGCGTGTTGTGCAAGCTCCTTTTGGTGTAGCGTACAACACAAGACATTAATAAAATTAAAAAGAATATTTTTTTATAAAATCTTGGGCTGTTACATTCTACCCCCCTTAAAATGAATTTCGCCCTCGAAATTCGTCGGGGTTATAAATGGTTTACTATTCGAAAGTTTCTTTAATAGAAACCCACATCGTAAAAAGGAATATCAAAACCAATCATTAAAAACAAAAGTATGAAACGTAACGGTTACCCAAATAAACTAATCATTGGGTTTCCACATAGGTGAAAATATGGATATGGAAGAGAAATCTAACCATCATGTTCTGATGGAGAGTGGTAGAGAACATGGCTATGGAAAATCCAGTAATCACAAATCCATAGATTTGTGATGATATAAGGTACCATCTGATTCATCATGTATAAGATCACTAGGACAACATTTTTGGTTTTCAAGATCATTTCCCCTAAAGTTGAAAATTTGAATGAGAATAAATACTTACTTTATTTTGGTACAATCTCACTGTTGTTCGTGCCTTGAACAATTTCCACTTCATCTCTTAAATAAAAGAAGTTGAATTTGTTATTCGTGAAGTGTTAGTAGATCATGTGATAGAATGACGGGTCATTCCATCTGTCTCAAACAAAAGGTTAGCAAAAATTATATGCATAAATCGATCTATAGTGAGATTAATCATATATGGTTCCTAAAATGGACTTATACTTCATATATCATACTGCTTAATATAATAAAACTAGTTTCTACTAAACAGGGACTTCCTGTAGGCCAATGGTAGGCGATAAAGGCCAGTCGCATTTCGGTTGTGAGTTCGATTCCCACAGCCTTGTCCGACGCGATGGGTTGTCGCCCGTCCTGCAGGTTGTCCTTTTTCTAAAGCTATTTTACTATAACATCCCATCAATAATACTAACTTATGTCCAACATAAACCATTCCAATCTTTAGGCTTATCCATAATACTTCCGTCCACTCTTAGATATTTAATACCATCATTGATCCCCATATATCATAAGATATATCTTGTTGGTCACATTCCAAACATTCAAAGGCCTTAATCTTGTACTCTCTTGAATACCCATTGAACCTTAGTGAAAACTTGAATGCAGTTAAAAGTTAACACTTTTCAGATACCGAAATCCTCAAAATTCCATATACTCAAACCATGATATCACTTAGTCCTTATATCAATCATGAGCTCATGAATACAATCAAACATCTCATTATCTTCTTATCCTTTCATTATGCACTTATCATCTACTTTCCAAAAGTATCTGAATAACCTTTCATGGATAGTGGTGCCATTAATCATACACTTTCATAACTCAAGGAAAGACAACAGTGTAACAATCCTTAGATGTCTCTTTATTCCATAGTACCATGAGATTTCTTATATAACATTACACATGATAAACATGTAATCATTCCACTACATTCTTAAACCATTAACCGAGCTTCAACAATTCTTTCATCTCACATATCATTTGTAGTCTCTTCATCATCATCCACATAAATACTACCCATACGGCCATACTGATTCTCTTCATGAGTCTTTCCCTTAGGACATTGGTTTGCATAATGCCCATACATTCCACATTTAAAACACTTAACCATTTTTGATGTCGTAGCAATACCATTATCCTCATCCATGGTGTTAACTGAACCTTTTCCTTTGCACTTACTTGCTTTGTGTCCTTCTTTTCCACACCCAAAGCATCTTCCAGTTCCTTTGAAACATTCTCCTTGATGCCTCTTCCCACATGAATTACATAGGGGAAATTGAACTTTCTTTCCTCTATGATCATCATGGAACTCCATCTTTCTCTTATTAGTCGAGTCAGGAAACTTACCAAATTTTACTTTATTGATCATATTATGAGATTGCTGATTCGGCATAATAATGATGTTTGGACTTCCAAATCCCATTTCATTTGGTTGCTCATGAAGAATATCATTCCATTGTCCATCATATCCTCCATTATCGTGAATCATCTTGTTTCCAGCCATATTCTAAAACCCCAAAAAGAATAGTGTGAGAGGCAAAAATCATAATAAAGGGGGAGTAACTTCAATATCTAACATCTTTGGTCTAATCTAATATCATTACCATAGTTCTAGGACTATATCCTATACGTATAATTATCCTTAGGGACATCCCTAGACGTACCTTAGAAATATCTCTAGGGATCTCACTAACGTTTTCGCATCCTAGTTTCCAAAGGTTGACTAAACCTTTCCTCTGATACCAACTGTAACGGTCTGGAATTACTTCCAGTGGACTATAATTGATACCTATCAGGGCACTCCATGGGCGGATACACCCCCTGGGCGGGACACACCACCATCCCCAGTGGCAGCCATTTCCTCATGAAGCCCTTGGGCGGAGAGCCATGCTTCGTCCAACGCTCACATGTGAGAGTTCCCAAGGATCGGATACATTCCTACCTCCTTTGCCTCTGATACCAACTGTAGAGACCCGTATCCTGACGTACATGGACATTACATTACTTTTGCGGAATACTTAGTACATAACAAAAACACACACACAAGGATCGTAATAGTTTAGTGTCTTTGGAAACTCGGAACGTAATCTTCTAATTGTGGTGGAAGATCTTCAACATCTCCCATAAAGATCTTCCTTTTTATACCTAAAACCTTTCTTTATATCCTGGGGAAAAGAAAACATAAAAGGGTGAGCTCAAATGCTCAGTAAGCGTAAACAAAGGAAATATCAATCACATAATTTTCATAAGAACATAACATTTTTTGGAAATCTTAACCTGCAAAAGAGGGCATAATTTCATAACATGGGATAAATCATAGTAGTGAAATGAAATCATAACTTAAAACATTACTCATTGTGGCATACACACATAATCATAGAGAATCATTTCTTGTTAGTCAAGACTCATTGCCAAGACTATCTTAGTGGACAAAGTCCCTTTCTGAATCGAGTAATCCTCGTTTCAGTCCTGTTTCACTGAACCGGTATAACCTACCATTCCAGCCATGTCTATCTCATGAGATATGAAATCTTTACCCAATGCATTGGAGGGAGATATAGGTCCCACCCATCTCTTAATGAATCCTTTCTTATGTGTGCCACATAATCATAAAACATACATCATCGCATAACACATGTAACAAAAATGGGATTCTTGAAACATCATGACATCATAAATCAATTCATATAAGATAAAGGAATTCATAAAAATAATTCCATCACAACATGATCAAATCAATTTAATAATAGGGATAAAAACAGAACCCTTTATTATCTTAGATGGAAAATAAATTTTGATAAAACACTTGAACTCCATTCTTGAGGAAAATATCCTTTCTTCTTCAAAAACATTTTTCCTTTCATAACATGTCATACAACTTTAAAATAAAAGAAGTTGATTAAAAATAAACTTGAAAACTTGTAAAGGAAGCTTCTTGGAAATAATTTTTTAAAAATCCATTCATGCCGTATATGTTAAAAAAAACATTCTTCGTACTTTTGTCGGAAAAGTCAAAAAGTACCTCGTACGAAAAACGAAAAAAGATTCCTTTCATACATATTACTAAAAACTCACCGAAGGGTAAAAATGGATTTAAAAAAATTGTAGGTAGATGTAAATAATATTAAATATTTATGAAACATGGATGTGAATGATAAAATACACCCCAGTAAATACTTACGAATAAACAATCTCGGATAAAAATGAGATTGTGATATTTCCCTTACCTTAGGTCCGATTTGCTTTGTTCGTGTCCGAAGCTCCTGTATAATGGTTTAAATAATGTTATTGACTTATTCCAGAATCATACATATTGATATGAGATCATATATGGTCATATTATTAGCTTCTTGTTAGTAATATTTCATTGTTACTTGTTACTCGGGTCTTTATAACTTTTTGTTTTTATGCGTGTTTTGTCGAATAAATTCTTATTCTTATCTTTAGGTTTTAGATAATTCATTTCCAGAATGGTATTAGTGTAGTATATACCATATTCATTCATTCAATTCATTTATATAATCATTATGAAATGAAGATCATGTAGAACGAGTCGCATCACATCGTGGAGACGGTATTCCGTACGTACGCACGAGTGATGATATCGTTCCTATGATCGTGGAATTGTATTGGAGTATATATATATATATATTATTTCAGTATCAATATTACTTAATAATAATCATATATAGTTACTCATTACACCATTATACCCATCCTTGTAAGGTGATGGTGGAAAATAGATTACACCACGGCGTGGAGACGGTATTCCGTACGTACGCACGCGCGGTGATTTCATTTTTCCGTAGGATGGATAGAAGGTGAATTAGGGTTGTTTCATATTTATAATAACATATCAGTATGTAAGTAATACTGATGTTATTACTTTATCATGAAACAACTAAAGAAGAAGAAGTTGAAGAAGAAAGAAATTGAAAAGATCGGTAATGGATATTACCTCTTCTTTGGAACGCCTCTTTGAATCCTCCACTTAAGGAACTAAGATTGGTCTTTGGAGAAGACCAGGACCTCTAGTATTATTCTAGGGAAGTGGAGAGGAGAAAATGGCAGGGGTTGGCCGAGCTTGAGTGCTCAATTTGGTGTGAGGAGGAGGGGGAGGAGGTGTCCTTTTATAAGGGAGGAGAGGGGCACCTTAGGAATATCTCAAAATATTATTTTATATTAAAGTCAAAATCGGTTTATAATGGTTCCAAAGGGTCTTATTTCGAAGCTAAGGTGGGGATGGGTCGAAATCCTATCAACCAATAGAATTTAGACAAGTTTAGGATATTATTTTAACCTTATCAATTAGATTTAACTTCAAGTTAAATAATTTAACTTTTACCGTGTCTTTTTGTTTTCTTTCACTATATGGTTAATACACTTACTATAACATGCCAAACGAACCCCAAATTGTTTATTATTAATATATATATCCTTATATAAGTCATTTGGCCGAACCTTAGATTTTTAGGAATAAAATAACAATTAATAATATAATATTTGATTTAAAAACTATTTTGGGTCAATTTTGACACTATTTGATATATGATTTTTGTGAAAGTCATAACAGAATTAAATGTTCGATGAAAGTTAATTAAATCAACATTAATATATCATAGTAACCTAGAAAATTAGTGGAATTCATAAAAAGTTTCAAATTACATTTATTTTGGTGCTTATAACATCAATTATGTCAATATTTCATTAAAAAGATAATTACTGCATCATCGTTGTGTCATAAATAAATTAAATTATTTGATGTCTAAAAATTACAAATAAAATACCATCATGTAGGAAATCGTTTTAGCTTTCTAATGAATATTTACAATCGAATTTATCTTATATATAACCCCATATTAAAAATGATTTACTTATTAAACTTTGATTTTAACTATTTTAACCCTTCTTTAAATAAATTAATAATAAATGTCCTAATCTAATCCAAGTGGGCCTAAATGGTCATATTTTATTCCTAAGTTTGTTTTTGGTCGAAATACACTTGTCCAATAGAATTAGGACATGTGTTAGGGTAATAGTGATATCATATTTACCCTTAGTTACCCTATTTACTATTAACCGCGGTAAAAAAGGTAAAAAGTTACTATTCACCAAAAAATTATTTTCATCTCATTGAACCACATTTTAGTCCTTGATATTAACCGTGTCTCTCGGATTTTTGAAATTCCATTCACAGAAGCGGTAAAATTAAGTTTTATGCAAAATTCAGTTTTTAACCTACCACTTAGTAGTTTCACTATTCATCAAAAATTGATGTTTTTCAGATCAATGCCAAAATTTCATCCTAAGCTATATTTCATATTCCGAATTCAAAAATGAAGTCTATTTTACCAAATTCATAACATAGAAGTTGCATTAATTAATTTTATAATTAAATCCCGCTGTTAAAACAAATAGCGTGTTTTTAAGAAACAATATCTATCAAAAGATTGACACTTGATTATGTCTGGTTTAAATGTGAAATTACATTCAATGACCAAAATTGTATTAAATTGTAAAAATATATTCTAAATATACTTTAAAATCACTCAAATTAATAATTTATCATTATTAATTATTTCGATTAAAAAAGTTGTTTTTAATTAAAATTTAGTCATTTTCACTATTCATCAAAATATGAAAGTTATCCGAAAAGTACCAAAATTTCACCTTAGGCTAAATTCGATACTCCGAATCCAAAAATAAAGTTCATTTTGAAAAATAAGATTTACTGGATTTCAAAAAGTGGTTATTACTATTCATAACGGCTAGTTTTAATAATATTTTTATAGCATATCGTTGTTTAGTGAAACTCGGTATTGCGTATTACACACGCTATCGAGGAAGGTCGCGATTGCGTGTATTGCAAGGCAAGACAAGGATGCGTATTGTGCAAGCTCCTTTTGGTGTAGCGTACAACACAAGACATTAATAAAATTAAAAAGAATATTTTTTTATAAAATCTTGGGCTGTTACATTACATCATTTTATTAATCATAATTCCTATAGAATTTCATATAAAACTATTGATTTTATTTGTTTGTTCACCGGGTAAGCCAATTTGTTGAGTTAATCTGGACAAATTACCTTTTGAATTCCTATGATCAACCTCATAAATAGATCCTTCTACATTTTCTATGAACATTCACCTATGATAGAAGATCTAAGTCTTGAATAAGATGGTCCTCCAACTATAATATCTAAAATCCAAAATCCATTCCATAAAATTTACTTATTCAGGTCTTACCTTCATCTAACACCAAAGAGTCTACTAAAAAAAATATAACATAAAACAAAATTACATCAATGTAAAAGAGAAAGATAAAACTAGGATTCTGGATCATGTTTCCTCGATACCACTTGTTGGAAGAGGAACTATATCAATCACATTTACTTCCAATAAAATATCTAGAAATAAAATTTTCGATCCACCAAAAGTTCTCATATAGAACCACATAGTGAAAAACCGAACCTTTGAAATTTCATCACTCCCAATACTGAGTGTTTTAGAAGTAACAAGTCAAAATAGCCTACTCACTATGAAAAGTCATTATTTTACACTCTCAAAAAATTCACACAAAACACTAAAGGAAATATAACTTCAAACAATGGAAAAATTCAAGATATTAGGAAAGAACATAAAATTTTTACATTCTTAAGTTGAATTGTCCTATGTGCAAAGAAGAAACACTGGAACATTATTTTTTTTCATAGAAATTACAATAGATATATTCAAATGATAATTTAATTACATAAGAATCAATACAAATAAACTAAAGACTCTATAATCTATTTATTCATTTTTTTATTTTAGTTGCTGGTGATCACCAATAACTTCATTGGCCTCAACCTATTATTTTGGTAAACTTTTCCATGGACTTTATTAATGAAAATTAATTGAAGATAATTTTGAATATTCTGGAAATCCCGTGATGTCATCAGAATATATGAACTTCCAATGATATTACTACCACATAAATAGATGAATGGCTATTTCCTACATGCTAAGATCAACCACCTTTTTCTTGAACAAAAATCTAATAAACATAAACTAGTGAATTAACAATCAATAATCTAAAGAATTACTTCATATCAAAACAACATTCTTCCAATGAAATCTTGTTTTTATTCTTCAACCAAGGCATGTGTTGTTAAATATAGATTAGCACAATGACAATGAAGGAAACAATATTCAAATTAGCTTCAATGAAATCAGGAAGAAATGAATTTAATTTGAGATTTCCTCCCTATTTAATTTTAGTTTGAAACTCATTTTACTCTAATAGTAGCCCTAAAAATCCATTTTTAGTGGCTGTTCTAAGTTATGGAACTTCTATATTTTCATCAAAATGAACAATATCATTGCTGTAATCCAAATAAAACACCAAGGATTTGAAGTTTACATCTTCAACATAGGTAGTTTAGTATTTCAATTCACTTTAGTAAAATTAAATCAAAATAAGTTCAAATTTATGTCGTATCAATGCAGTTATTCAACTAAAAACCCTTATTTATATTGAAAACCCATGGGGAAGGGATTAATTATGCTTGAGAGTGAACAATTTTGGAGTTTTTCCTCCTCTAAATTCATATCCACCTGATAAAATACCACATGAACTGTCTCATTTTCTTGTTGTATTTTAAGTCCATACTCCATGAATGTGTATATGGAAGTGTTTATCATCACCATGTGTTGCTTAAAATCTTCAATATAACTTTAGTTATCATCATATTTATCCATCTATATGAGTAGCTCTTTATTATTGAGCTCTTAATCATTGTTTTAATGGTAAGGGGTTATTTGAATTTGATTTTTATTGAGTTCTTGGCATGGTTGAATCCATCATCCCATTCATTATTTCACACCAGCAGTTGTATCAATTTATGTGGGAATTGCACTCCTGGTTTATTAGGCACATGTAGAAGAATAAATAATGGTTAAAATGTTGGTTCATAGATGTGTCTCTAACTACTGTAGTGTGTTCATCTAATTTTTTGTTACTGTGTATAAGTGTTAAGTTCCATTATAGAGAAATAGACTTAATCTAGATGCATATCCTAATTGTGGGTATAAATTAGAGAAAAAAATAAATAAGTAATGGAAATCAAAATAAAATTATTTACAATGTGTTGAACTAAAAAATCAATTTAGAAAAACTCTTTGGAAACAATACCAAATTTGATGGGGTCTATTTCTAGGTCCTTATGAAATAATATTTTAAATCCCTGATGGGTGTAACCTTGTGGATGAACATCAGTTATCTATTTATGAGTATTTCTTTACATGTTGTTATTCATATTACTTATTTTCATTTTCAATATTTATAAGTAATTTATATTAAAAATAGTGTGAAGTAATTGAATGGATGAAAACAGTGGTAATCATATGTATAGGATTTAAACATGTAGTACGAAATACAATGTAAAAGCAATGATGGTTGGAATATAAGAATTATCCTTTGGATGAATTAATATAAATCCTTCAATTTTCAAATAAATTTTATCTTATTATTATCAATGACCATGCTCTCCCATACGCATAACAATCCTCTAATACATTATTATTTTGAATAAATAATTCACTTAAGAAACCTCTGAAAGTGAACTGTATACTCATCTCCTCTTATGTAAGTGAGAAATGAACTTCCTCAATCATGATCATGTCATCACTCACCTTCCTAACATACTCTCATAGACAATATATATTTAATCCTACTAGTTATAATGTAATCTAGAAAGATAAGTAAAATGAACATTTTCTATTTTTATATT
The DNA here is from genome assembly GCA_963277665.1 of Viscum album. NCBI lineage: Eukaryota > Viridiplantae > Streptophyta > Magnoliopsida > Santalales > Viscaceae > Viscum > Viscum album. The sequence goes on from OY728136.1 coordinate 1,296,942,308, forward strand.
TAAAGACTCTAAAATATATCTATAATATTTTTAGGACTAGTTACTAAGATGACACACAATTCTGAGGTCTTATATGTCAAGAATCAATTTATAAAAAATATTAAATATATTTAATATTATTCACATGCAATTTTTATGAAAAATGGGATATGTCTTAAACATAGTCTCACATCATAAATATGATTTCAAAGTTGAATATTGACTATGAGGTTTACCGTGCGCACAACATAAAATGGGTCAGTGTGAGATGTTCAAATAAAATGGTCGTTTGTGGATACATTTAGTGAATTAAATAATTCAATCATTGATTTATTCATTAATTCAATGACCCAAACCTAGTTTTACATTATATGAATGCTACTATATAGAATATATAGGGTTATATTCATAAACCTGGGATTATTAAGAGGGTAGTTATTTCATATCTTCATTGGAAAATTGAGATTAGACAATTATGGGAATTTAGATGAAGGAAAATTGAGGCGCGCAAAATGAAATGAGTCTTCCTCCATGGGCGAGAAGGTTCTTCATCAATCAATGATCCAATATTGTGGAATGACTACTAATATGTGGATTTTATCCCTTATGATTAAATAATTGAGTAGGATCAATCTTATTCTTTTGATCATTGTCAATTATAAGACTTTTCATGTTCCCAAATATCAGATCCAATTCTTTTATTTGATTAATACATGTTTCATCATGTTCCATACCATAGATAACCTATTTTTTTATTTTTTGGAAAATAATTCTAGAACAATGTTTTTTGCACGTATATTTATTATTCTTTCACCCCACCAAACTTCACATACTTTATCATTAAACTATGGGGTTATAATTCGACAATTGTCGACCTGGACTGAATGCGATCAGAAACTTGAATTCACAGAATATTCATGTGTGGTGAACAAATAACTGATTTTCGGATGGACTAAGATGTATTTTATAATTTGGTTAATGATTCCTATAGATTCAGGAATGATCGCCATGACATGGGAGGAGCGAGGGAGGAACACATACATCATGGAGGTGAAACATAACTCCATTTTCCAGACAATAGATGACTAAAAATGCAGGTCAGAGGTATTTACCTTCAACTCTAGGTGAGAATTATGTGGAAATGATAGTGAAGAATCTGGATCTAGAATGCATAAAGAGGATCTGGGATTTTGTGAAAATACCAACTAGACATCGTGTAGTCTGAAGAACACACAATGTGTTGGGCCCTGACAGGGGCGACTAGGGTTTCCTGTAGAGTTAAATATCCCATGCCATATGGGACCTCCACACAATGTGTGATCTAGTTCTAGAAAACTAGCATGTACTATGGGATCACACAATCATTGGCACAACTAGACACATGATCGATGTACATGAACATGGCCTAAAAGACATGGGTTTGATCCTATACAGGAGGGCATGATGTGTATCGGAGTACATGGAACATGAATGATTACACAGACATGGTGAGGGTCATGGGTAGGACCCTTGATGTTTGAGGCATACCATTTCGGGATACATGGGTGGAGAGTCATGTAATATTATGGAAATGGCAAAACATCAGGGAGAGACCACAAGCCATTTGGGTCCCCATGCACGTCATATACCTTCCTTTTTAGGAAACTTAAACCTCTAATATCTCATTCATTTGGACTCAAATTTTGTCCTATGAGCAGCCTATCCATAGTGTTTTGTGTGTGTAGAATTTTATTGTTTCATTATCAATGGATTTGTATATATAATGAGAGTTGTTCTGAGTGAGATTTTCTTTAGGAGACCTTCGACGACAATAGTGACTAGACATAGTCATTAGAGTGGAACCCTCCTTCTGGGATAGGGCATGTGTCTTCTACTAATAGAGTGTAACCCTCCAATATAATCATGTATTGAGTACTCTATCTATCTACCTATATAGTGGGAACCTTTTATGTAGTCAGGGAATGATTCATCGATCTACCCATATTTAGAGTGGAACCCTCCTTTTGGGATAATATATGGGTCCTCTACATAGAGATTAGAACACAGTTGTCGAAACCCGGAATGAGTTCTCCATATATCTACCACTTGAGTAGAACCCTCCTACGATGTTTGGACATGGGTCCCCTACCACTAGAGTGGAACCCTCATGTAGAGTCGGAGCATGGTTCCTTTACCACTAGAGTGGAACCCTCTTGTAGAGTTAGGGCATGGGTCCTCTACCTATAGAGAATACCATCCTGTTGGGATAGGGCTTGGGTCATCAATCAATTTACTAAGTGGAATCCTTCTATAGAGTCAAGGGATGACTCATATACCTAGATATTGTGGATAGTTGATTGTACTACAAAGTGACAAGGTGTATCTTGATATGGATGTTTATTTGCACAGACACACAAGATTTTGGTCATCATTAATGGTCCTTTGAAACTATTTTTTTTTCCTGGGCTTGTACGTGAGATCAAGATCATATTTCTCTCTCATTTGTGTTTCTTTTGTAGAGAATATATATGTATATATATATATATCCATGTTGTTGGATTTTATTACTCTCTTTATATGGGTTCATATACCAATTCCAATCATGTATCTTACTACTTCCCCTTCATCTTTTTAGGTGTCATACAAGGTATGTCTATACTCACCCATGCATGGTGTTTTCCCACATATTTCATGTCTTATGAAAATGATGGAAAAGTCAATGGTGATTACAGAGGATCATAGGGATACCCTAATGTATTTAACCATGTATAGTGGTCGGATCATGAAGATTCAGACCTGGGATCTCTCAGTATTAACTTTCCAGTTATTTTCGGGTTCAGATATATTTCTGGTTAGGCATACATTTCCCCCTTTTTAATTTTAATGTGATGTTGTAGTACTCTTGTATTCTCTAGAGGTTTAACTTGCATGGGTTATTCTCTATATTTTACTACAATTTCTTTTATTACTATGAAATTATTCTTATATATGGTCGAGTGAATTCATACATATACTTAGGTAAAGACCTCCCATATTAGTTATTTATTTTAGATATTGTCACCCTCTGATGGCCTATAGAGGTAGGTTTAAGGTAGTTGCGGCTGGAGCCCTGCTGGGAAGGGTTATGAAAAATTGGTATCAACTGTGGTTAATTACATTGGACGGTGTTTAGAGTTGTCCCATTACAAGGATATGGTGGGGATAGAGGAAAATAGTGCCAAATTGTCTTATGTTAGGATCTTAGGATAGAGAACCCAATGTTGGCCCAGTGGATGATGTATCCATACATCAAGACTTTTACCAGCTACTTGTAGACTCGGCATACCAAGCCATTGGTTATAGGGAATATTGGTACATGAATCATTTAGGATTGATTCTTTTGACTTTAATTCTTGATTAATATCCCAATATATATGTTCTCATCTAACTGTGGTACGTATTGATTAAAATTTTAAGATGCCTCCATGAAGACAACCATCTGGGTTACCAATTTTCGATCTTATTGATTATCCGATGAGCGATGATGCCTCAATTCAAGGGAAATCCCATAAGATCCGTCATCTCGGTGGATAGGTAGCAGTACCCCTACCTATAGAGCAATGAAATAATACTAGGAAAGTTGTTCAAAGATGCATGTATGATTTGCACACTCTACAAGTTCGAGCACCATAGGCCGCTAAGGTTCCTCGATGAACCAGACCACTAGGAGATGGAAGATTGGCTACATTCAGTAATATGAGTTTTTAGGATTACCCAAACACTAATTTATTAGGTGTTTGTACTACCATCTAGTCTTTTACCTAGAGTAATTGGGAAATGATGGAATCTAGTCATGTAGATGCATGAAGATTCATCACTCTCATGGATTGACTTCTAGATAATGTTTTATGAGTAGTATTATCATTCATGCTTCTGTTCAATTTGAATTCATGAGATTTTGAAGATGAATATGGAAAGGATTCCATTTCTTGAGTATTCTGTGAGGTTCACGAACCTTACGTGATACTACATCAACATGATTGGAGATAGCTACTTCTAGGTGTGGAAAATTGAACAGCGTATCGGTAGAGATATTCATGCCGGTGTGGTTCCCCTATTCATTCCCACATATTATGGAGTGTTGGATTTGGAATTGGTGAATGAGAGATTCATATCCTAGTGATTTCGTGTAGTTGTAGCTAGTAGTGGGCATCATAGGATTGGGTTGTCTACAATAGCTAGTAGACTCCAATCAGTAGGATCTCGATGCAGAAGAATTTTCATGATCTGAGTCAAACACATGGTTGTGTCAGAAAGAAATCATGTAGAGGACCAGGGAATCACCAAGAGGGGTGGTTCTATGCATGTGATGGGTGAGGTCATGTGTAGTGTGATTTCCAGACCTTACGTGATTTGGAGGGAAGACAGATAGTTCATGGACTACATTGAAGGAGGCTGGGATGTGATCACGGATCTCACAGGTGAGTGAAGTGAAACCCCTATAGAGGAGGATATGGAAGAGGATTAGGTGGGGCTCTAGGGGAGGGGATATGAGTAGTGGAAAACATTATTATCTCCTTCCACCATTACCACTAGGTGTCCTGCTTCAGGCTTAGGGAGCCAGCGGTTGGGGCCATGGGAAGTGTAGACTATGGATGCGTATGACCTAGTGATACATGAGATGATTATAGGTATTATATATGTTTATTATAATCTATATTTAGTATTATTAAACACAATTTCAAGTCATTACTTCATCTATTTACTCCTGTTTTGAGAAATGGATCTCCCAATTGAGGATTTACCCCACTAGCTTTGTCTTGAGTTTTCTACGAGGAATGCTTCATCGATATCTTTTACTTGCCCGTAATGAGACCAATCAATTGATGTATATATATTCATCTTGATTCCTTTATTCATGGATGATATTATGGATGTCTTCCTTGATAATGTTATGGGACTACCTTTAATTTGAGTGATGAAGTTCTTCATCAACTTGCACATTGAGACCACTCCAATATAATATAAAGAATATCAGAAGGCCCTTACAATGCTCTATGAGCTGTGATTACACATTTAGATTAACCTTTATGGTGCTTGAAGATTGATCTCAGGTATGGCTATGACCAATTGAGAGTTCGTGAAGCTGATATTATGAAACTATCTTTCTAATGTCACTACAGACACTATGAGTTCTTAATGATGTCTCTAGGTGTGAAGAAGGAACCCACTTTGTCTATGGATTTTATGAATGATATTTTCCAGCTGTACCTGATTTTTTTTATTTTCATTATTGAAAACATACTAATATACTCAGCGTCATAGGAGGAGTATGTAGAGCACCTAGGGATGTTCCTAGGTTTTCTTCGGGAGCACCAAAATTATGGTAAGCTCTCAAAGTGTCAGTTATGGGTTCACGAGTTTCAATTTATAAGGAATTAATTTATTAGTATAGATTAGCTATGGACCTGGTGAATATTGATGTAGTGAATTCATTGGATCCACCCAAGAGCGTGCTAGAGGTGTGAAGTTTTCTTGTCTTGGTAGGGTACTATAAGAGGTTTGTGGAAGAGTTATCCTATATTGAAGCCCCTTTGACCACCCTGATGCCGAATGGGAGTCCATTCACCTTGACTCAGAAGATTCATAGATCATTTGAGGAGTTCAGGCTGAGGCTAATGAGTGATCTTATTTTGAGACGACTAGAAGAGAGTGTGGAGTACATAGAATATTGAAATTACCTAGGAGTTGGGATTATCTGTGTGTTGATGGAGAGGTATGAAGTCATTGTATATGTGTCATGGTAGTTGAGACTGTATGAGTAGAACTGTATGACTCCTGACCTGGGGTTGGAAGTTGTAGTATTTTCTCTGATGATGTGGAGATACTATCTTCTATAAGAGTGCTTTGTTGTTTACTCATACCATCAAACTCTCAAGTATGTCATTGCATAGTGAAACATGAACCTAATATAGAGGTTCTGGTTGGAGTTCCTGTATGACTATGAATTATAGATATTCCATACTCATGGAAAGGGGAATGTAGTGTTAGATTCCCTTAGTTGGAAGTCTCAAGCTCGTTTGGTTCATGAGGTGTTAGAGTAATTAGCTTCGTTGCAACTAACCCTGATTGAGAAGAAGGGTGATTTTTTTAGTCGATGGTGTTGACTCCTCCACTTCTCTAAGGTGACTGAGTTCTAGTTGGGAGACATCAACTATGAGGTATTACTTAAATATATATCCTTATAAGATTCACCAGATAGATTTTCTGAAGGAGGGAATCATATCACCCTTTTCCAGGGATGGACAATGGTCTCTGTCTTGATGAAAGATGAGGGGATGAAAGAGTTTCAAAAATCTAATTTGACTATACATCCCAGTTTGTTTATGATGTAAAGAGACCGTCAATGACAATTTTGGTGGGTTAAAATGAGACAGAGAGTGTCTGAGTTCATCTCTCGGTGTTTCAGTTATCAGTAGGTGTAGTTTGAGCACTAGGTTTTGATAGATTTGTGGAAGAATCTTAAGTTCTGATAGTGGAAATGGGATGGAATACACATGAAATTTTTTATACAGTTTCCATGGAAAATAAGAGTCCATGATGAAATATGGTTGATTGCCGACCGACTTATAAAGTTAGTGTACTTCATTACTATCAGGGAGCAGTGTTAGGTCAAGAGTTTGGGGAAATCGTACAAGTGAGAGATCATTCTCCTACGTGGAGTTCCCTCTATGATTGTCTCTGAATATGATATGAGGATTATTTCATTGCTATGGAGAGGCTTCTAGGAGACATTCAGTACCTAGATGAGGAAGAATAAGACCTTCCACCCCTAGATAGATGGAAAGACTGAGAACACTATCCAGGATGTGGTGGATATTCTTAGGGATTGTGTGTTAGACTTTGGATAGAGGAGGGATGTCACGACCCGCCCTCGGGGCCCGTGCCGTGACTACCCCAAGCCCGCCTTCCATAGGCTAGGGGCTGGCGACTAGCACCAAGGCGTAAAATCCCAGTAAAAAGGGAAGGCATTGCCTTAATAAAGTAACAACCACCACAGAGTCAGCAAGCGGAAAGTAACTACAAGTGCAGAAAAGTAAAGGGGGCCGGAATACAAGCCCAACTGAAAGTAAAGTACAACTCTAAAGGGAAAACAGCAACTGAAAGTACAAGCGGCTCCTGGGACGTCCTCCTCGATTCCTACCTGAAGGGTAGGTACAGATGGCTCAGCTCCTGGATCGTCCACCACGGATCCTACCTGAAGGGTAGGTACAGATAGCTCACAACTCCTCGGGTCCAACTGTCCGCTCTGAGCACGTCCCGCTCAGTGGTCCTCCTCCGGGTACCGACCTACTCCGAAAGCCTCATCCACAGTCAGCGCTGTCCGTCGTCTGCAACCAACACAACGAAGTGCGGGAAAAGCCCGTGTAGGGGTGAGTATAAGCTACTCAGTAGGGACCCCGAGACCCCTGAAGGTCTCTCAAATCCACAAAGGATAAACCACGAAGAAAAGTAACAATCACGAAGTAACATCCAGTATTGATTAGGTATATGCCCATACATATACCTATGTCACCAATTTCCGTTCGGCTCCAACACGAGCCCAAGAACAATCCAATCCACAAAGAAGAGTAAACAGTAAAATCCACATAGGATAACAGTACAAGTCCACACGGTTTATAACAAGTTTATGAAATCAACGGATAACTATTACCCAGGTATATGCCCATACATATACCTAAGTTATCAAGCGGTCCATCTCAATCATGAGGAAACACAAAGATCATTGACTCAGCTCAAACCAGGATTTTTATTATCGAAACCGTAGCTGCTGAAGAGCCCCGTCTCTGAAGTGTGCAGTAGTCCTGTGACGACTCCGAGGTACTGCTCACTAACCTAAGACTGCTGAAGTACTCCTCCTGTCGAGTACCGCGGGTCTGCTGCCAACTACCGGGCGCTTCGTCCGCTGAGGGTCTGCTGCCAAATATCGGGTGCTCACCCAAATAGCCTACTGAGGTACTCCTCCTGTCGAGTACCGCGGGTTTGCTGCCAACTACCAGGCGCTCCGTCCGCCGTGGGTCTGCCGCCAAATACCGGGCGCTCCGTCCACTGGGCTAGTCGACTCACTCCAAGTCGAGTTGGTCAAGCAGTCGTCAGGTCTCAGTCATCTACACGGTCTCCGTACTCCGCACGCACGTCTCCACCGTCGCGGGTCTGTCGCTACAACCAAGCGCACACACTCCGTAGAGTATCGCGGGTCCGCCGCTACAACCAAGCGCTCCACCGCCAAGGGTCTGCTGCTGCATCCAAGCGCACCACCACTTTCAAGTACCACGGGTCCGCCGCTACACCCAAGCGCTACACCGCCCAAGGTAAACAGAAGATTCAGCTCACACGGGTTCGGTAGCACTGTTCCACGTAGGATCGCTGAGTGCTGTAGTCGTCGTCGTCGAATCCACACAGGATCTCTGTACTGTCGTCGTCGCAGTCACAGTAGCAGTAGTAGTAGTCGTCACAGTAACAGTCGCAGCCAGCACTAGGGTTCCCGCACACAGCAAGCTCGTTCGGAGGGTCCGCTCCACGAGCCGAGAGGCTGATACATCAACTGTCACAAAGACCAGAGTTGATGTATCCAAAAGTTCCGTATCGTCAACAGGAACTCAACGCAACAGACGGCGCGTCGATCGGACGTCCGGTCTGAGAGTTATTGGCATTTTCGTTCCCGGGGCCCGGTTGGTTTTTAAGGCAAAACCAACCCGACCGTACTCCACCTGCGTCCAAACCTCGGGCGGAGTATGCCAAAAGATCCGTCTCACTTAGAGGATTCCATCAAAATCGACGGCACGTCAATCGGACGTCCGGAACTCAAGATATGAGCGTTTCCGCTCCGAGGGCCCGGTTGGTTTCGTGAACGAACCAACCCGGCCGTACTCCACCTGTGTCCAAACCTCGGGCGGAGTATGCCAAAAGATCCGTATCACTAAGAGGAACACAACGCGACTGACGGCGCGTCAATCGGACGTTCGTAGCTCAAGATATGAGCGTTTCCGCTCCGAAGGCCCGGTTGGTTTCGTGAACGAACCAACCCGGCCGAACTCAAAGTAACCCGAAACTTTGAGTGCGATATACCGAAACGACCGTCTCGATCCAAGGATCGCGTTGCCGCTGACGGTTCGTCGATCGGAGGTCCGAGGCTCATGTTATGGGCCAAAAACCAATTCTGGTTCGAAACGGGGGGGTCCGGGTCCGGGCCGACCCGGCCCGACCCCCCCCCCCCCCCCTGGGCGGCGCGGCGGCGGCGCGGCGGCCGGAGGAGGCGGTGCGGCGGCCGACGGAGGCGGTGCGGCGGTGCGGCGGTGCGCGAGGCGGCGCGGCGGCGCGCGGAGGCGGCGCGGTGGCGCGGCGGTGCGCTGAGGCGGCGCGGCAGGCCGCGGCTGGCGCCGCACGTGGTCGGCACGCGGGGGGCAAGCCCCCGCTGATTTTGTGAAGCGGCGCAACCTCGTGCCGCGCCATTTGAATGAAACGGCCCCCGCACGTGGGGGCCGGCTGGACACGAACCGGGGGGCTGCTGCTGTAACACCCCGAGCTTCCACGATACACTTCTCATTCAATAATGCAATAGCTTGCATTGTACTCAAGTTCGAGTTCTAACACACCGCAACTAATCAAAGTAGCCGTTATGAATAGTAATAACCACCTTTTAAATTTATAGAAATTTTATATTTCAAAATGGACTTCATTTTTGTATTCCTAATATTGAAATTAGCCTATGTTGAATTTTTTGTAATTTTCTGAGAACTTCCAAATTTTTATGAATAGTGAAAAATACATAAAACAACTTTTTTAATCAAAATAATTTATAGTGATAAGTTATAATATTGAGTGGTTTTAAAGTATAATTAGAATATATTTTTACCATTTTATCCAATGGTGGTCGTTAGAATTAATTTAACATTGAAAATGGACATAAACAATTGCCAATCTTTTGATATAAATTGTTTCTTAAAAACACGCTATTTGTTGTAACAGCGGGAATTAATTATAAAATTAATTAATGCAACTTATATGTTTGGAATTTTGTAAAATAGACATCATTTTTGAATTCGGAATATCAATTATAGCTTAGGGTGAAATTTTGGCATTGTTCTGAAAAACTTCAATTTTTGATGAATAGTGAAACCACTAAGTGGTAGTTAAATAACTGATTTTTCGTTTAAATGAAATATTACCACTTCTGTGATTTGATTTTCAAAAATCCGACATACATGGTTGTCATTAATAAGTAAAATGTGGTTCAATAAGATTAAAATAATTTTTTCGTGAATAGTAACTTTTAAGTTCTTAATCGCGATTAGTAGTAATTAGTGTAGTTTAAGGTATAAATAATGCTTTAATAATATTAAATGACCTAGACACATGTCCTAAATTCATTGGTTGTGTCATGGCCGACCAAGACAACCCATGGGTCAACTTGGGGACCCCATGGAGCCACTTTAGTTAGAAAATGACATAAACACCTTTTATTTAATGTTAAAGTAAAAAATGACACAAACATAAAATGTTTTACTAAAACAATTTTTAAGTGGGGTTATACAAGTCCAAATTTTGATTATAAATATTCATTAGAACGCTAAAAAGATTTCCTACATCATAGTATTTTGTTTATAATTTTTAGACATTAAATAAATTAAATTATTTATGACATCATGATGATGCAGTGATGACCTCATTATTTAACGATTTAAATAAAATGAGAAGATAATGCAAAATCCAAGGCTTACACTTGTCCAAAGCCAATTGGATGAGGAGATTTCGAACCCTTATCACCTTAGCCTCGAATTATATAAGTGTGGGACCTTTAGAATCCGAAAAGCATTGTGTAAATAATGTAACATTTCAATCTTTCCAAAAGAGCCCCTCCTCTCCACTTATAAAAGGCCCCCACCTCTCCCACCTTATTCACACCTTCAAGCCATTTGGCTCGGCCAACCTCTGCCCAAATACTCTCCCAACATCCCTCTCTTACTCCTAGAATCCTAACTTTGGGCAGAACCCTTCCCAAGGAAGCCTTTGGCTCAAATCAAAAAGCGTTACCCGATTTTGAGGTAATGTCTTTTCTAATGTTGTTTTGTTTTATTTTTCTTCTCCAACCCCCTAAACTCTTTTTATTCATTTCTTTTATAACAACACCAGTATCCTCAATATACTAGGATGTTGTTATAAGAAGGATTCGAGCTACACTTACACACACCTACATCTAATGGTTAAAGAACATACGGTTTCTGTGGATGGCGAATTTCTGCCTCACGAAACGATGATTGTTCAACACTCATATAACACCTTCAAAGGTGGCCATTAAGATGTCACTATATTTATATATGATATATAATATGTTTATGTTTTACTTATGCTTCTGTATTTCTCATTTATGGCTTACTTTATGATTTCCATTATGGGTAAAACGCGATAATTTCATTTTAGGAAGTGCGGACTACCGCCCCCTCAAAGTGATTTGAATCGTTAATGCCATATGTGGGATGTATAAAGGATTGAGTAAATGGTATTATACACTATATTATACTGGAATTATATTATACATTTATATCATTATTATTTAGTTCCATTAAATATGAAATTGAAATGAAAGTAGCGTTCATGCGTACGTACGGCTTACCGTCTCCATGAACGGTGCATTTCATTTCTTACCACTAAATGTTACGTAATATTATAAATGAATGTATATACTGTATATATATGATATATATGATATCTACATCATTAATATAATTCTGGATATAATGGATATTTCACCACATGAACAACTTATAATTATAAGAAGTTTATTGTTGACTCATGTACCAAAGATCGACAAAACGACCGTTATTAACTTAAATAATTACATAATGTTCATAACACTGTAATAAGTGATATAAAAAGGATAATGAAATTTAAAATGGTTCTTAATAAGGTAGATATTAACTCTAGTTTATTATTCAGGAGGTTAAAGAACGGTTGAGTCAAGTCGGACACAAGGTAAGGGAATTTCTTAACCCAACTTCCATTCATTGGGTTAATCTCCTACTTTCAAATTATGTCATGATATTATTATGTCCTATTTTGTATTTTTACTTTCTTTATGTGTACCTATAGTGAATACACATAATAGATCTATTTTATTTTAAAAATGATCTTTTTAAGGACTTTGTCTCAATCTCCTTTCATTGAGGCATATTTGGCTTTATACACAACTTTCTTTTATACGGTGTATAAACCCCTTTGACTTTCATGTTTATTCAAAAGGAATCTTTTTTATACGAAGCATTTTACTAAACGACAAAAAGGGAATGTTTTTCTTTCCGTACTTATGCGGCGACAATGACTACTCCGCCGTCGTGACCGTTATTTGAGTTTCGGCTTCCTCTACAAGCCATCATTTTTTTAATGAAAAATAAATACAAAGTTTTAACTTTCTTTTATTTTGGTATTGAAAATTGTTTTGAAAGCGTTTTTATTATATCAATGTGTTGTATTGATATCTTGTGATTGAAATGTGGAAATGTTATGTTTCCTTTATGCATGTTTTATGTGATACGATTGTGTTATGGTTTATGATATGTTTAAACCTATTCATATGAGGAATGCATTGGACTTAATAAGTGACGGGTGGAGCCCGCTATAGCTCCTCGATGCATCGGCAGGTCTCATGAGACAAACTAGTGTCTTGGCACAAGGCCTTGACAAAATCTTATTTGTAGTCTTGGCACGAGGCCTTGGCTATGTGGTTATGATAGTCTGGCATTATGCATTCCATCATTATGAAAGTGGTTATTGATATTTCATGTGATTATTCGACCAATAGAATATCCATGTGAAAACGAGAATGGCATTATCTCATTTTACTTTTGCCATACTATGTTGAAGTTCATGTTTAAAAGGCTTTTGTTTTAGTTATACATTGCCTTAAATGTTAATGTTTATTTATGAAAGCTTCCGCATTATTGTTATCCTTACTGAGCATCTGAGCTCACCCCTTTCAATGTTTTAATATTTTCCAGGATGTGAAGAAGTATTTTATGAATGACCTGCAGGGATTGTCAGAAGAGGATATGAGTGTGGACTATAAAGACCATGTTATTGTAGTTTGTTTAATTTTTGATGTAATTAAAGAATTACTAATGTATCTAGTGTTTCCAAGGCTACTAAACTAATCGGTCTTTCGAGACTTGATCTTTTGTGATCATGCCAATGTTACGAAGTAATGCACCGACTCTGGGTAGCTGGGGTCGGGGCGTTACAGTTGGTATCAGAGGCAGTTTAGTACTAACCTTGGAAGCTAGATTTAGATAAACTCTGATTAGAGCACATAGCCCGAAGATAGACTTTGAGGATTAGTATAGAAGAACTTCCTAGAATTTTGGTATTTTAGAGATGTTATGAGTTTTCCGAGCAATACATCCCTGTCTGGATACGAGCAGGTAGAGGCGGCTCTGGCACAGATGTACCTAGGGGTAAAACCCGAAAACACCGCTTTGAGCTAGACTCGAACGGGAACTGGTGCACGACAACGGGCCTTGCTGCACTCTTGGTTACGACACTCCCGGGGGATATGCTTAGGATAATTCTCATTTTATTTACAAACCACTATGAAGGGTTATGAGTATATACTTCCTCAAAGAAAACATTTCTTTTTATGATTATGGATTATATCCATAAATTGTTCAATTTATGTTAAGTGTTTTATGAGTATGGAATTATGTATTTTGATTCATAAACTAATCTAGTTTATGCCATTGTTTAGAAATGGCGCCTAGTGGAAGGAATGGAAACCGTATCAATGCACGAACTCCGTGTAGGGATTGCCCTCCTGATCAAGATAATTATTGTGGATCTGGAGATACAACTGGTGCTGATCAACTTATTACCATACTGGGACAACTCACTCAGGTTATGAATAATAACCTTACTCGTATGGAGCACCCTGATCCGCAAAGTGGAGGATCAATGCTAGATCGTTTCATGAGGCAACAACCACCAGCCTTTAATGGGAGTACAAATCCTATAGTAGCTGAGCAATGGATAAATTCCTTAGAGAAAATATTCCATGCCTTGGGGAGTAGTGAAAGGGAGAAGGTTGTCATGGCAATTTACCGCCTCACTGGAGATGCCGATCAGTGGTGGTCGCTGATTCAAAACACAAAGGAAGATGATGACGTATCGAATATGGAATGGAGGGAGTTCAAAGATCTTTTCTTAGAAAAATACTTTCCTCGTGACCATCGAGCAGATATGGAAAGGCAATTTCTGAGTCTGAGGCAGAAGGAGGATGAGAATGTCGCAAAGTATGAGGCTAACTTTACAAGGTTAGCAAGGCATGCTGCCGATTATATACGTAACCCAAGGAGTAAGATTGATCGTTTCTTTGATGGGTTAAAACCATTTCTCCATCGAGCTTTGGTATCACAATCCTTTTCATCATACGAAGATATTGTCTCGTGTGCTATCAAGACAGAAAAGGAATTCTCTAAGTCTTATGACAACAATGTAAAGCAAGAGAAGAAGAGAACGGTGGAACAAGAGACAGATAAAGGGAAAAAGGGAAAGAAGGATTTTCCATTATGTGATAATTGTGGGAAGAATCACCCTCATACTTGCCTAAAAGGAATGGGAGTTTGTTATAAATGTGGAGAAAAGGGTCACCAGGCTCGTGATTGCAAGGGAAAGAAAGAGGCTATCAAAGTTGAATGCTACAATTGTAGAGAAATGGGTCATTATGCAAATGAATGTCCTAAGCGTCATGGAAACTTACCTCAGAAAAGGCCAAGGGATCAAGGACAATCTTATGCTGTTACTACAGTTGAAGCAGAATAACTAATGTATTGGTGCTTTTGGACTCAAGGATTATATTCTGGTTATAAGAATAATGTAATATATATATATGGATTGTACTGCAGTACTTTTTGATTTCAGTAAGGTTTTAATATGATTAAGGTAATCATATTTTTAGTATGTGATAATAAGAGAAACTTTTCTTTGTTTGGGGAATCTGATGTTACAATTGATTTTGGAATTTAGAGACCTTTTAGAGAAAGTCTGGATGAAGGTATTTTGGATAACTATAAAGGTTGGGGTGGATTGAGTTGAACTTTGGATAGTATTGTTTAAGGTTAAAACATTTATGAAGATTATTTTTGGAATAGTATGGTACTATATTTTTAGGAAAAGGACAACCTGCAGGGTGGGGCATAACCCGTCGCGTCGGACAAAGCTGCAGGAATCGAACCCACAACCATAGTGCGACAAGCCTTTATTTCCTACCACTAGCCTACAGGAAGTCCCTGGTTATTACAAAATAGTTTTACTAATCTAAATGGTATGTGTTAACATTTTGAACCTTATACAATTAGGATAAATAGAATATTTTTGAGTTCTGTTACCATTTGGAGTAAAAGTTGGGTTTGTGGTAAAAATTTATTAACGAATGAAAGTATACATGACAAGTATGTATATTCCCTTACGTTCTTAGTAAATCTCATAAATAAATTCCTCAACATTATAAAAGGTAACTTAAAACAAAAATGTTGTCGGTTAACTTTTCCAACTGGGGATTCAATGACCGTTTAACCAATCACAAGTTTGTGATTTTCTTATGGTTAAACTTTCTCCTAATCCTGTTTTCTATAACTCTCCATCAGACCTTGATGGTTTGTTTTTCTTCCATATCCATATTTTCATAGAATCCTAGAATGGGCTATATCGGGTGACCTTTGTACTTATCCTGCTTTCTTTTAATGTTATATATTTATTAACCTTATTTCCGATGTGGGTTTTCCACAAAGGTATTTTCTATTTTCAACCTTTTATTATCAAAGAAAAATTTCAAATTGCGAGGACGCAATTTATTGAAGGAGGGGAGAATGTAACACCCCGAGCTTCCACGATACACTTCTCATTCAATAATGCAATAGCTTGCATTGTACGCAAGTTCGAGTTCTAACACACCGCAACTAATCAAAGTAGCCGTTATGAATAGTAATAACCACCTTTTAAATTTATAGAAATTTTATATTTCAAAATGGACTTCATTTTTGTATTCCTAATATTGAAATTAGCCTATGTTGAATTTTTTGTAATTTTCTGAGAACTTCCAAATTTTTATGAATAGTGAAAAATACATAAAACAACTTTTTTAATCAAAATAATTTATAGTGATAAGTTATAATATTGAGTGGTTTTAAAGTATAATTAGAATATATTTTTACCATTTTATCCAATGGTGGTCGTTAGAATTAATTTAACATTGAAAATGGACATAAACAATTGCCAATCTTTTGATATAAATTGTTTCTTAAAAACACGCTATTTGTTGTAACAGCGGGAATTAATTATAAAATTAATTAATGCAACTTATATGTTTGGAAGTTTGTAAAATAGACATCATTTTTGAATTCGGAATATCAATTATAGCTTAGGGTGAAATTTTGGCATTGTTCTGAAAAACTTCAATTTTTGATGAATAGTGAAACCACTATGTGGTAGTTAAATAACTGATTTTTCGTTTAAATGAAATATTACCACTTCTGTGATTTGATTTTCAAAAATCCGACATACATGGTTGTCATTAAGAAGTAAAATGTGGTTCAATAAGATTAAAATAATTTTTTGGTGAATAGTAACTTTTAAGTTCTTAATCGCGATTAGTAGTAATTAGTGTAGTTTAAGGTATAAATAATGCTTTAATAATATTAAATGACCTAGACACATGTCCTAAATTCATTGGTTGTGTCATGGCCGACCAAGACAACCCATGGGTCAACTTGGGGACCCCATGGAGCCACTTTAGTTAGAAAATGACATAAACACCTTTTATTTAATGTTAAAGTAAAAAATGACACAAACATAAAATGTTTTACTAAAACAATTTTTAAGTGGGGTTATACAAGTCCAAATTTTGATTATAAATATTCATTAGAACTCTAAAAAGATTTCCTACATCATAGTATTTTGTTTATAATTTTTAGACATTAAATAAATTAAATTATTTATGACATCATGATGATGCAGTGATGACCCCATTATTTAACGATTTAAATAAAATGAGAAGATAATGCAAAATCCAAGGCTTACACTTGTCCAAAGCCAATTGGATGAGGAGATTTCGAACCCTTATCACCTTAGCCTCGAATTATATAAGTGTGGGACCTTTAGAATCCGAAAAGCATTGTGTAAATAATGTAACATTTCAATCTTTCCAAAAGAGCCCCTCCTCTCCACTTATAAAAGGCCCCCACCTCTCCCACCTTATTCACACCTTCAAGCCATTTGGCTCGGCCAACCTCTGCCCAAATACTCTCCCAACATCCCTCTCTTACTCCTAGAATCCTAACTTTGGGCAGAACTCTTCCCAAGGAAGCCTTTGGCTCAAATCAAAAAGCGTTACCCGATTTTGAGGTAATGTCTTTTCTAATGTTGTTTTGTTTTATTTTTCTTCTCCAACCCCCTAAACTCTTTTTATTCATTTCTTTTATAACAACACCAGTATCCTCAATATACTAGGATGTTGTTATAAGAAGTATTAGAGCTACACTTACACACACCTACATCTAATGGTTAAAGAACATACGGTTTCTGTGGATGGCGAATTTCTGCCTCACGAAACGATGATTGTTCAACACTCATATAACACCTTCAAAGGTGTCCATTAAGATGTCACTATATTTATATATGATATATAATATGTTTATGTTTTACTTATGCTTCTGTATTTCTCATTTATGGCTTACTTTATGATTTCCATTATGGGTAAAACGCGATAATTTCATTTTAGGAAGTGCGGACTACCGCCCCCTCAAAGTGATTTGAATCGTTAATGCCATATGTGGGATGTATAAAGGATTGAGTAAATGGTAGTATACACTATATTATACTGGAATTATATTATACATTTATATCATTATTATTTAGTTCCATTAAATATGAAATTGAAATGAAAGTAGCGTTCATGCGTACGTACGGCTTACCGTCTCCATGAACGGTGCATTTCATTTCTTACCTCTAAATGTTACGTAATATTATAAATGAATGTATATAATGTATATATATGATATATATGATATCTACATCATTAATATAATTCTGGATATAATGGATATTTCACCACATGAACAACTTATAATTATAAGAAGTTTATTGTTGACTCATGTACCAAAGATCGACAAAACGACCGTTATTAACTTAAATAATTACATAATGTTCATAACATTGTAATAAGTGATATAAAAAGGATAATGAAATTTAAAATGGGTCTTAATAAGGTAGATATTAACTCTAGTTTATTATTCAGGAGGTTAAAGAACGGTTGAGTCAAGTCGGACACAAGGTAAGGGAATTTCTTAACCCAACTTCCATTCTTTGGGTTAATCTCCTACTTTCAAATTATGTCATGATATTATTATGTCCTATTTTGTATTTTTACTTTATTTATGTGTACCTATAGTGAATACACATAATAGATCTATTTTATTTTAAAAATGATCTTTTTAAGGACTTTGTCTCAATCTCCTTTCATTGAGGCATATTTGGATTTATACACAACTTTCTTTTATACGGTGTATAAACCCCTTTGACTTTCATGTTTATTCAAAAGGAATCTTTTTTATACGAAGCATTTTACTAAACGACAAAAAGGGAATGTTTTTCTTTCCGTACTTATGCGGCGACAATGACTACTCCGCCGTCATGACCGTTATTTGAGTTTCGGCTTCCTCTACAAGCCATCATTTTTTTAATGAAAAATAAATACAAAGTTTTAACTTTCTTTTATTTTGGTATTGAAAATTGTTTTGAAAGCGTTTTTATTATATCAATGTGTTGTATTGATATCTTGTGATTGAAATGTGGAAATGTTATGTTTCCTTTATGCATGTTTTATGTGATACGATTGTGTTATGGTTTATGATATGTTTAAACCTATTCATATGAGGAATGCATTGGACTTAATAAGTGACGGGTGGAGCCCGCTATAGCTCCTCGATGCATCGGCAGGTCTCATGAGACAAACTAGTGTCTTGGCACAAGGCCTTGACAAAATCTTATTTGTAGTCTTGGCACGAGGCCTTGGCTATGTGGTTATGATAGTCTGGCATTATGCATTCCATCATTATGAAAGTGGTTATTGATATTTCATGTGATTATTCGACCAGTAGAATATCCATGTGAAAAAGAGAATGGCATTATCTCATTTTACTTTTGCCATACTATGTTGAAGTTCATGTTTAAAAGGCTTTTGTTTTAGTTATACATTGCCTTAAATGTTAATGTTTATTTATGAAAGCTTCCGCATTATTGTTATCCTTACTGAGCATCTGAGCTCACCCCTTTCAATGTTTTAATATTTTCCAGGATGTGAAGAAGTATTTTATGAATGACCTGCAGGGATTGTCAGAAGAGGATATGAGTGTGGACTATAAAGACCATGTTATTGTAGTTTGTTTAATTTTTGATGTAATGAAAGAATTACTAATGTATCTAGTGTTTCCAAGGCTACTAAACTAATCGGTCTTTTGAGACTTGATCTTTTGTGATCATGCCAATGTTACGAAGTAATGCACCGACTCTGGGTAGCTGGGGTCGGGGCGTTACAGCTGCCCCCCCTCCTTTCAAGAACCGCCCCCCTCATTAAGAGGGGGGTTTGTAAGATGGCCGGGGGATTAATTCCCCCAGTTTTAAAGGTATCCGGCCGGCCAGCTGGCCGGCCGGTTTTCTCTAACGGGACCGAAAATTCCGGTCCCCCCTTCGGCTTCCGACACCGGCGGCCCGGCCGCCGGTCTTCTCTTCCCGCCGCGGCCCGGAACCGGCCGCGGTCTCCTCGTCCCGCCGCGGCCCGGAACCGGCCGCAGCGTTCGTCATCCGGCGCGGTGCGACGGCACCGCGCCCCTTCGCCGTGTCTTGATTCCATTCAACGCGGCGCGACGGCGTCGCGTTCTTGAAGATTCTCCTCGGCGTAGCGCGATGGCGCCGCGTAAAATAATAGCACGAATGTCCGCGTGGTGCGACGGTACCACGCCACTTTACTTCTACCCGCAAGATAAATCAACATAAACGATGGAGGGGGGTTCGGCCGTGTTCATGCGATCCGGCCCCCCCTCACGTTAAATAAATAACTCAAATTAAACATTCAAGCCTCATGTTAGACAAGCGAGATCCACGTTCAAGAAAAGGAATAAATTAACAATATTCAACAACCCCTACCTCGAAGGACGCTCGCGGAGCTCATCAACGATCCACGAAGGACGAGCGTCGCGGAGGTCGGACGTCACAGAAGAAGACGTCGTCGGCAGCGCGGTTATGGCGTCGCGGTAGACGGACGTGGGTTCGCCGCGAGAGGCACGTCGCGGAAAGCACGTCGCGGAGAGGATGCGGTGCGGCGTCGTGGAGGAAATCCAACGCGTTGCGGTCCGACGTCGTGGAAGAAGGACGCCGCGTTCTTCGTCGTGGAGGAAGAACTCACAAGAAGCCTCCCTCTTTTCCTCTCCGCACAGCAAACGCCAACCCGCAAAGGAAACTAAAAACTGAATTAAATAGAAGGGTTTGGAATTTCAAAGGTTTGAAATTCAAACCTCTTCATTTAATTCCCCACAATTAAAACTTAAGTTATAACTTAAGTTTATTAAAATTAAAGCATGACTTTACAACTTAACACAACACAACGTAAGTCCTTTGAAATTCAAGAGTTTGAATTTCAAAACATTAATTAAACTCACTTATTAATGACATAAGTTATAACCTAAGTTTACATCATTAATTGTGAGTTGGGGGGGGGGGGTTAGAGAATATGAAGGGGTGGGGTTCGTGTGGGCCCCACCACCCTCTTAACCTCCCAAGGGAAGTTGGGTTGTCACCCAACTTCCACCCAAAGGATAAAAACACTTAAGGAAGATAAAAATAAAAATTGAAGTTAAATTTTTATTTTAACATTCACAAATTTATTTTTACAACTCCCCTCGTGTAAACGCAACTTCGGGAAATGTCTCCTTAAGCGAATATCGGCGCTACGAGTTCATCGGTGTCCTCGGATTTCAATTCCGAGCACCGGATCAAAAGTTAGGAAATCCCGCTCGTTCGTTCACTGAACGTACCCGAGCCAAACTTCGGAAATTAATTCCGGGCACTCCGGGCCTCGGAATCAGGTGCCGTCAGAAACTGCGGACTCATAAAATTCCAAAGAAAATTAACAAAAAATTTTCCTTGAAATTTCCGGGTCTTTACATTACTCCCACCTCAGGGATTTACGTCCCCGTAAAGCTTCAACTCACACTTAAGGGAAACAAGCAGTACTGAGCACGCAACTGAGCTTTACGCTCCCATATGCTCACCTGAAGATCTCGTGCTACCCGAGAAGCACCCCAGAGGAAGCAACCGTTCACGTAGATCCTGCTCATGTCGATCATCGATCTCTACTAGAACCTCTGTGCTTGTCGCCCTGTCATCAACGTCCAACTCCCCGGGGTCGATGACGTGTGAAGAAACATACACGTATCTCCACAGCTGAGACACGTGGTGGACATTATGCACCCGGTGCGACTGAGGTGGTAGGGTCAAGCGGTAAACCTCTTCGCCTACGCTGCTGAAGATCAAAAGGGTCCATCGAACTTCGGAGATAACATGCCGCCTCGGCCACATCTCCGAAACCTCATCGGGGTGAGACCGTATAAGAACGTGTTCATCACCCTCGAACTCAAGAGGTTTCCCTTTTTAGGTTAGAACTGAAACTCAAAACTCCTGCTGCCACAAGGGTAGGGTTGACCAACTCAAGAGTGATCCGCCACACCCTCTTATGCCTGAGTTTAACATGTGCTGCCCAGGGTTTCCTTTTCGCCGACCAAGGAAAACCCATTCCGACGTTTGCCTAAAACAGTCAACCGGGGTATGATTTGTGAATCAAAACCATACCTAGATCAACGTCGTAAGGCCTCTACGCTGCCACCAAGAGATTCCAACCGAAACTCTCGCCTCAAGGTCAAATCACACCGTCGGCGTAAGCGTGATTATCGAGTCTCCTCCCAAAGGTATCTCCAGACGTGAGGGTCAAGTCTACAGCTTACCCGGAACCTCTAGGTCTGGGACATGATTCGTGGAAGGGTAGAATGATTGGTTCTTATGTCTATAGATATGGCAGCTCGTAGTAGACATAATTCGTACCCCGAATCATTCTTAGAGCTCCTGGGTCACACTCTTTGACCGCAATGCAGCTACTCTCCTCCCCAGCCCTCCTGCTCCCTGAGCCTGGCGGGGACTACTAAGTCGGGTGGTCATAACATGTCGAAATGTACACCACCACATGCTGCTCTCTAAGATCCGCTTCCACGTCTGCTACCCTGCAGATTCATCTGTCCTTATCTCTTCCTCCTCCTGAAACATTTTACACGCCCGAGTCTCTGAGACTGGCGCTAGTTTCCTGCCTTTCACTGCTAACGTTCACAACCACAAAGGTTATCTCTAGAATCCTAGCATAGGTAGAAATGCATAGAGGAAAAGTAATGGTTCGGATGTCCTTTAGACACACTTCGCTCAGAAGTTCGAGTCTAAAGATCTGATCACAACGTAACCAATGAGTACCAAGATTGATTGGTAAGCCACATTGAGTGCTCTGCTTCCGACATGTCATACTGTCGAAGCTGTATTAGCTCCAGAAAACTCACAACCACCTCCTCAAGCCAGTCCTCAGCCGCCTACGAGTCAGGCTCACTTCGAAACTTGAGGGATATCTGGTGCTAAAACATATGTAAGGCACTAAGCCTGTGAGTCTCTGCTGACCAACAGGTAGTGACATAGCTGGCGCACTACCCGTAGGTACTATCCCAGGTATCGGTTCGCGTACCGAAGCCTCATTACTATAAGGACCAACCTCATGGTCACTCACTGGAAACACCAGGTGCTAAGATCATCATCCGCTCTACTAGTATCCAAGCTAGGCGTAGAACTCTAGCAACCGCCTCCATCCAGTCCACTGCTGCCTGGGAAATCTGTCTCGCCTCGTATCCTCAGAGGCCTCTACTGCTGGAACTCGTGCATCGCGCTCTGCTAGCGTGCACCGTCAGCAAGTGGCATCTGCTGCCTAACGGGTGGTGGTGCTGCTGGTACACCACCCGAAGGTGCCAACACTGAAAAAGGGCCCTGCACCGGAGTCTCGCTGCTCGGTGGGCCATCATCGAGAACTCTCTCGGAACTCCAGCTAACTATCTGCATGGTGACATCCTGAACAGTTGCGTCACAGTCAACGATTTATACCTGGTGAGCTGACCTGGTTTGAGCTGACTTTAAACCTTTTGGGAAACACACACGCAATCAATGTTTTCGTGCATTAAGTCGGAAATCAGAAGTCAGGCTCCTGGTGTACGGATACGTCGGCCGCCGCACCAACACTGGACTCCCTGGACTGATAACCACACTCAATACGCTAAACATTATTGCTTCACATAGAAAAGATCAGAGTTTGCGGTAGAACCGAACCCCTTTGATACCAATTTGTCACGACCCGCCCTCGGGGCCCGTGCCGTGACTACCCCAAGCCCGCCTTCCATAGGCTAGGGGCTGGCGACTAGCACCAAGGCGTAAAATCCCAGTAAAAAAGGAAGGCATTGCCTTAATAAAGTAACAACCACCACAGAGTCAGCAAGCGGAAAGTAACTACAAGTGCAGAAAAGTAAAGGGGGCCGGAATACAAGCCCAACTGAAAGTAAAGTACAACTCTAAAGGGAAAACAGCAACTGAAAGTACAAGCGGCTCCTGGGACGTCCTCCTCGATTCCTACCTGAAGGGTAGGTACAGATGGCTCAGCTCCTGGATCGTCCACCACGGATCCTACCTGAAGGGTAGGTACAGATAGCTCACAACTCCTCGGGTCCAACTGTCCGCTCCGAGCACGTCCCGCTCAGTGGTCCTCCTCCGGGTACCGACCTACTCCGAAAGCCTCATCCACAGTCAGCGCTGTCCGTCGTCTGCAACCAACACAACGAAGTGCTGGAAAAGCCCGTGCAGGGGTGAGTATAAGCTACTCAGTAGGGACCCCGAGACCCCTGAAGGTCTCTCAAATCCACAAAGGATAAACCACGAAGAAAAGTAACAATCACGAAGTAACATCCAGTATTGATTAGGTATATGCCCATACATATACCTATGTCACCAATTTCCGTTCGGCTCCAACACGAGCCCAAGAACAATCAAATCCACAAAGAAGAGTAAACAGTAAAATCCACATAGGATAACAGTACAAGTCCACACGGTTTATAACAAGTTTATGAAATCAACGGATAACTATTACCCAGATATATGCCCATACATATACCTAAGTTATCAAGCGGTCCATCTCAATCATGAGGAAACACAAAGATCATTGACTCAGCTCAAACCAGGATTTTTATTATCGAAACCGTAGCTGCTGAAGAGCCCCGTCTCTGAAGTGTGCAGTAGTCCTGTGACGACTCCGAGGTACTGCTCACTAACCTAAGACTGCTGAAGTACTCCTCCTGTCGAGTACCGCGGGTCTGCTGCCAACTACCGGGCGCTCCGTCCGCTGAGGGTCTGCTGCCAAATACCGGGCGCTCACCCAAATAGCCTACTGAGGTACTCCTCCTGTCGAGTACCGCGGGTTTGCTGCCAACTACCAGGCGCTCCGTCCGCCGTGGGTCTGCCGCCAAATACCGGGCGCTCCGTCCACTGGGCTAGTCGACTCACTCCAAGTCGAGTTGGTCAAGCAGTCGTCAGGTCTCAGTCATCTACACGGTCTCCGTACTCCGCACGCACGTCTCCACCGTCGCGGGTCTGTCGCTACAACCAAGCGCACACACTCCGTAGAGTATCGCGGGTCCGCCGCTACAACCAAGCGCTCCACCGCCAAGGGTCTGCTGCTGCATCCAAGCGCACCACCACTTTCAAGTACCACGGGTCCGCCGCTACACCCAAGCGCTACACCGCCCAAGGTAAACAAAAGATTCAGCTCACACAGGTTCGGTAGCACTGTTCCACGTAGGATCGCTGAGTGCTGTAGTCGTCGTCGTCGAATCCACACATGATCTCTGTAATGTCGTCGTCGCAGTCACAGTAGCAGTAGTAGTAGTCGTCACAGTAACAGTCGCAGCCAGCACTAGGGTTCCCGCACACAGCAAGCTCGTTCGGAGGGTCCGCTCCACGAGCCGAGAGGCTGATACATCAACTGTCACAAAGACCAGAGTTGATGTATCCAAAAGTTCCGTATCGTCAACAGGAACTCAACGCAACAGACGGCGCGTCGATCGGACGTCCGGTCTGAGAGTTATTGGCATTTTCGTTCCCGGGGCCCGGTTGGTTTTTAAGGCAAAACCAACCCGACCGTACTCCACCTGCGTCCAAACCTCGGGCGGAGTATGCCAAAAGATCCGTCTCACTTAGAGGATTCCATCAAAATCGACGGCACGTCAATCGGACGTCCGGAACTCAAGATATGAGCGTTTCTGCTCCGAGGGCCCGGTTGGTTTCGTGAACGAACCAACCCGGCCGTACTCCACCTGTGTCCAAACCTCGGGCGGAGTATGCCAAAAGATCCGTATCACTAAGAGGAACACAACGCGACTGACGGCGCGTCAATCGGACGTTCGTAGCTCAAGATATGAGCGTTTCCGCTCCGAAGGCCCGGTTGGTTTCGTGAACGAACCAACCCGGCCGAACTCAAAGTAACCCGAAACTTTGAGTGCGATATACCGAAACGACCGTCTCGATCCAAGGATCGCGTTGCCGCTGACGGTTCGTCGATCGGAGGTCAGAGGCTCATGTTATGGGCCAAAAACCAATTCTAGTTCGAAACGGGGGGGTCCGGGTCCGGGCCGACCCGGCCCGACCCCCCCCCCCCGGGCGGCGCGGCGGCGGCGCGACGGCCGGCGGAGGCGGTGCGGCGGCGCGGCGGTGCGCGAGGCGGCGCGGCGGCGCGCGGAGGCGGCGCGGCGGTGCGCTGAGGCGGCGCGGCAGGCCGCGGCTGGCGCCGCACGTGGTCGGCACGCGGGGGGCAAGCCCCCGCTGATTTTGTGAAGCGGCACGGCCTCGTGCCGCGCCATTTGAATGAAACGGCCCCCGCACGTGGGGGTCGGCTGGACACGAACCGGGGGGCTGCTGCCCCCCCTCCTTTCAAGAACCGCCCCCCTCATTAAGAGGGGGGTTTGTAAGATGGCCGGGGGATTAATTCCCCCGGTTTTAAAGGTATCCGGCCGGCCAGCTGGCCGGCCGGTTTTCTCTAACGGGACCGGAAATTCCGGTCCCCCCTTCGGCTTCCGACGCCGGCGGCCCGGCCGCCGGTCTTCTCTTCCCGCCACGGCCCGGAACCGGCCGCGGTCTCCTCGTCCCGCCGCGGCCCAGAACCGGCCGCAGCGTTCGTCATCCGGCGCGGTGCGACGGCACCGCGCCCCTTCGCCGTGTCTTGATTCCATTCAACGCGGCGCGACGGCGTCACGTTCTTGAAGATTCTCCTCGGCGTAGCGCGATGGCGCCGCGTAAAATAATAGCACGAATGTCCGCGTGGTGCGACGGTACCACGCCACTTTACTTCTACCCGCAAGATAAATCAACATAAACGATGGAGGGGGGTTCGGCCGTGTTCATGCGATCCGGCCCCCCCCTCACGTTAAATAAATAACTCAAATTAAACATTCAAGCCTCATGTTAGACAAGCGAGATCCACGTTCAAGAAAAGGAATAAATTAACAATATTCAACAACCCTACCTCGAAGGAAGCTCGCGGAGCTCATCAACGATCCACGAAGGACGAGCGTCGCGGAGGTCGGACGTCACGGAAGAAGACGTCGTCGGCATCGCGGTTATGGCGTCGCGGTAGACGGACGTGGGTTCGCAGCGAGAGGCACGTCGCGGAAAGCACGTCGCGGAGAGGATGCGTTGCGGCGTCGTGGAGGAAATCCAACGCATTGCGGTCCGACGTCGTGGAAGAAGGACGCCGCGTTCTTCGTCGTGGAGGAAGAACTCACAAGAAGCCTCCCTCTTTTCCTCTCCGCACAGCAAACGCCAACCCGCAAAGGAAACTAAAAACTGAATTAAATAGAAGGGTTTGGAATTTCAAAGGTTTGAAATTCAAACCTCTTCATTTAATTCCCCACAATTAAAACTTAAGTTATAACTTAAGTTTATTAAAATTAAAGCATGACTTTACAACTTAACACAACACAACGTAAGTCCTTTGAAATTCAAGAGTTTGAATTTCAAAACATTAATTAAACTCACTTATTAATGACATAAGTTATAACCTAAGTTTACATCATTAATTGTGAGTTGGGGGGGGGGGGGGTTAGAGAATATGAAGGGGTGGGGTTCGTGTGGGCCCCACCACCCTCTTAACCTCCCAAGGGAAGTTGGGTTGTCACCCAACTTCCACCCAAAGGATAAAAACACTTAAGGAAGATAAAAATAAAAATTGAAGTTAAATTTTTATTTTAACATTCACAAATTTATTTTTACAACTCCCCTCGTGTAAACGCAACTTCGGGAAAGGTCTCCTTAAGTGAATATCGGCGCTACGAGTTCATCGGTGTCCTCGGATTTCAATTCCGAGCACCGGATCAAATGTTAGGAAATCCCGCTCGTTCGTTCACTGAACGTACCCGAGCCAAACTTCGGAAATTAATTCCGGGCACTCCGGGCCTCGGAATCAGGTGCCGTCAGAAACTGCGGACTCATAAAATTCCAAAGAAAATTAACAAAAAATTTTCCTTGAAATTTCCGGGTCTTTACAAGGGAGGTCCACTTTCCCATGATAGAGTTTGTGTATAATAATATCTACCACTCTTCTATCGACATGAAACCATTTGAGACCCTGTATGGGAGATCTTATAGGCCACCCCTATATTGGATTGAGATCGATGAGTCATATCTTGTTGGGACATAGATGGTGTGTATGATAAAATAGATGGTTTGGGTGGCCTAATAGTAGATGAAGAAAACCTCTAGCATACATAAATATTATATTGGTTGACATCGTAGTACCTTGGAATTGGAGCAGGGATACCACATTTTCCTAAGAGTCTCCCCATGATAAGGATTGAAGAGATTCGACCATAGAGGAAAGTTATCCCCAAGATTCATCTAGTTTTTTGAGATATTGAAGCGGGTTATAGAGTTTTTTACCTCCTCACCATACCCCCATAGTTGGAGTTGGTTCACAATGTCTTCCATGTGTCAGAGATGATGAGATATGTGCATAACCATACACACATCATTGACAGGGGTGATCTAGACACTGAGGATGAATCCAATTTCATGGATCAACTAGAGGAGATCGAGGATCGATAGGATATGACCCTAAGCGTACTGACTATCCCATTGGTTCATGTGTTGTGGAATCATAGGAGCATGCTGGTGAACTCCTGGGAGGAGAAGATCTAGATGAAGGCTCAATATCCAAAAAAATTTCTTAGTTTTTTGATAATGAAAATACTGAAGGTGAGAAATATGTATAGACCTTGTTTTTTCATTTTATTAACTTTAAAATATCTATAATTATTTTGGGAACCATTTACTGAGACAGTGTCCGATTCTAAGGCCCAGTTTGACTAGAATTAATTTAATAATAATGTTAAATATATTTTATTTTACACATGCAAAGTTTTCATGAAAAGTGGGATAACTCATAAAAAGAATATTGAATCATAAATATGATTCCATGGTTGAATCTATAACATGAGGCTTACCCAATGCATGACCTAAAGTAGGTTAATTCGGTATGTTCAGATAAAATGGCCATTGGTGGGTGCGTTCTAGGGATTAATTCATTAATTCATTTATTCTTTAAATTACCCAAACTTAAATTTTCATTATAATTATGGTACTATAAATAATCACCAGAGTTATTTGCATAACCTTGGAATCTTTGAGAAGAGAGTTTCTTCTTCTCTTCATTGGCGGACTGATATCAAATAATGACGAGCTTTCAGTTCAAGGTGAATTAAGGAGAAACAAATGTAACAGATCTTACTCAATCAATTGCAAGCTAATTATTCATCAATGAATAATATAATATCGAGTTAAGACTCACCATATGTGTATTTCCTACCTTATGATTAAATTATTAATAATGATCATTCTTATTGCTTTGATCTGCATCAATTCTGATCCTTTAAATGCACCGACATATCAGATTCAGTTATTTTATTAGATTAATCCCTATTATTCCATGTTTCTCACCCCGAATATCACTAATTTTTAATATGTTTCTAATAATACTTAGGAAAATATTTTTTAACATATAATTATCGTGATTTTCCCCCACCGATTTTTTTTCTCTTCATTATTGGACCACGAGGTCACAATTTTACTATTTTGGGGGGGATTGAGCATGATCAGACCCCCATATTCATGGGAGATCAACATATGATGAATAGATTGATGATATGGGGATGGATCATGATGAATTGTGCGTTTTTAGTGATGATTATTCGAGATCCAGGATCGAGAAATGATTAGCATGACCCGAGAGGAGCGATGATGCTGCACAAGCTTTGTGCGGGTGAATCAAAACTCAAATTTACATCCAAAAAATGGCTCTAAATGATGGAATAAGGTGTTTAAATTATATTTTGGGAAACTTTTAGTTGTAAAAAACAATGTAGATGTTCTATTTTTAATTCATAAAGAGAATTTGAGATTCTATGAAAAACAAAACTACACGTCATGTAGTGTAAAGAACAGACAGTGTATAGGACCTTGACTATGGTGTCTAGGGTTTAAAAGTGAGTTAAATATCACACGATTTGTGGGACCACCACACACTATGAAACCTGATGTTGCTGACCTAATGTGTACTCTGGGGCCACATAGGCACAAGATTGACTAGGCATATCACCAGTGTACATGGACACAGCCCAAAGGACACAGGAGGGACCTTGTGCAGGAGAACACAACATGTATTGGAGTACACGGGAACAAGAAATATTACAAGGATGTAAAAAGGAGCATGATAAGGACCTCAAGTGGTTAAGGCATGTTGTTATTCCCTTTACACATTAGTACCTATATTTTGGAGGATGCACATTATATTTGGAATTCCTAGGATACTACCTAGGATTCGACCATGGAGCCTGATAACTATGTGGAGCCTAGGGTGTTGGAAATATATTATAAGTATGATTGATTATATGTATTTACCAAGGTCACCCCTTCAGGGAATCAGTTTTTTGACTACTATAGTCTATACTACCTAGGGTCATCCCCTTAGGAATTGGTGTTTTCACCTTCTACTACATGGTTGCTGGAATTTGTAGTGGTTGGCGTGGTTATGTGATGTGGTTAAAGACACAATAAAACATGTCAAAATATGGATAGTCAATCCTGAGTGGCACATATGATGATAAAAATGATTATTTATTTATTCTTATATATATATATTTATTTATTAAGAGAACATCACACGCACACCCAATGCATTTACTGGTTATGTACAAGACCACATTGGTTATTCCCTAACGAGTTATAGTTAAACCTTCCTTGGGCATCCATTTCATTTGGGAACCCGAGAAAACATCACTAATAATGAGTCTAGACTGGGAAAAGGCCTTAGATGTGATCAATTAGCTAGATAGCTCAAATGAAGTTTTGATATGGGTGAGGTATGACTTTGTGATAATAATAAATCTATTTATTTTTTTCTTTTATTTGATGTATATGGGATCAACTCAGTGGGATATTGGATATTATCTGATGGCATGACCGCGAGTCTACATGACTACTTACTTCTACATTACATTTTGATATAGCATGTTTTGTTTACTACTTCTTCGTACTCTGATTATGTTATGGATGATATTTGTTTTATTTGGCGATTTTGTGCTGCTATGATATAGTGGTATAAACTCATTATGCTACTACCCAAGACCCTGAAAACTATTTGACAACCTTTGTTGTATGGGGAGATGAATTTGAGGTCCCAATAGATTATTCTCCATCAAATACTCTAATCAGTGGTTATAGAATGTGGGAGGATGTTGCATCCACCAACAATAGTTCCCATAATCAACACTAGAATATATATATTTTCAACCCTTATGATACATGATAATATCAATATTAATAATAAATACTAGTTAAACCTTCAGGTTCTCAAAGATCCCAAAAATTTATACCATACCTACGTCTTCTAATACTTGTATAGAGTCAGACCAAATCTAAAAAGGATACCAAAGGTTAGTATAGTTTCCCCGCATGGAATAACATTGAATATCCGAAAGAGAATAGTTGATAGTACACATTGAAAATAATAAAAGCAAAGAGTTGGAAAAACACCCAACACCCATTACAATGGTATCATGGTTAACATTACACACAACATAATCTATTCTATTAACAATGGTTGGAATTACAACCAACCTCACTATTTATTAATAATATTTTTCATTTCACCCAACATACTTTGAAGAAATAATCATGTTTGGAATTTCACCCAACCCACACTACACATATAATTACAGCTGACATTATACCCAACACTTACAATAAGATCAATCATGATTGATAATACACCGAACCCACACAACATGTATAATCATGGTTTAAATAAAACTCCACCTATATACCAAGAATAATCATGGTTGACATTACACACAACTCAAATTGTAGGAATAATCATGGTTGGGATTACACCCAACCCATATAACCAAAATGATGATGGTTGGCATTGCACCGAAGCTATATAGAGTACAACCACATTACATAATAACCCAAGAATTAATTTTCATGTCATATCAAAACACCTTCAATGCATATCAACAAAAGTAGACAAATCATATAAAAAATTACATATAAATTGAAGAATATATATTATCATCCCATCCAATCTTTACTTCACACTTTATATTTGGTTAGTTTACCCACAAACAGATTCTTTACTATAATTTACCCCTAATATGGATAAACCATGTTTTATCATCCATATTCATGAACATACCACCACCAAAAAATACTCTATTTCACTTAGGAAATCTCAATAAATCATAACATAACCAAGGATACCTCTTACATTTTCCTATTACTAATTTCTATAACACTTTAATTTAAAAAAAATTCCATCAGTGAATATAAAATCAATCACCCCACTCAAAGGACCACTAATAGTCATAATAATTATTTATCCACACTCAAATTTATTATAACTATGATTTAGGTTTGTTCTTTGTCGTATGAAGGAACCCACATAACCTACATATCAAACATCACATGATTAATCATATAAACTGATAAGAAAGCATAGGTATCACCTACGCTATCCTTTTAGGGTCACATTCATCAAAGATTTCCAAGAGATTCAGATACAATTGGATGGAATCCTAAAATTTTAGGTAAACCCCTAAATTAGGAATTCCTAGTAAATAATTAAGAAACAATGAGAAATAGAAAGATTATTCCAAAGAGAAGTCATAGAAATACCTCTAGAAATCCACCATGACTGATGGTTCATGAATTTAAATAGTAGATAACCAAGATTAAAATATGGGAATTAAAGGGAGGAAGGGGGGATTTATCATGTATCCCGAAAAAAATAAGGGGGTCACACTTTATATATATTTTTACAATTTAATTTAATTAATTAAATTATAAATAAAATCATAGGTTGCTACCTAGTACCTGATACACTATCACCAGGTACTCAGTAGCACATTGGGAACCCACCCTTGGGCTATTGGTTAGCTGATGGCTAACTAAGGCCTTCCCCTTTTTCCTCAACCATTGGTTTCTTGGTATCAAGCCACTGGGTTGCCACTTCCATCTATTCTCAAAAATAATAAAAATTAAACAATTTAATGACTCAACATATGTTGGCTGTTACAAAATACCTACTAAATGGTATATTATCTTTAAGACATGTCATTGACTGTCAGAAGGGAAGAGTTCCAGCCACTATAATTGCCAATACACCTCTCTCCCATGTATTCTACCAAATATGTTTGTTCTAGTACTACACATGTAGGAAGGGTACCATCCTTCCTCAACAAATCCTCTAACCGAAGTATACTAGACAAACTAGTCATTCTTCAAATGAAGAATTAGACTATAGTTTAATATCATTAGTTCTAATCACATGTGAAATATTTAGATGATATTTCTGAATTGGGGATACATATAGTACATCGATCATCACATCATATCTTTGAGAAGGTGTCAATAGGTATTCCATTATGCAGATCCTCTTGACATCCTCAAATGACCCTATAAACTTGGGTACCAATTTTTCCTACCACTATATCCACTTGTGACCCAAATAGGTGACACACTCAATAATACCTAGTCTCCCACCTCAAATTCTAGAAGATGATGCCAAAAATATGAATATGATCATTTCTTAATCTAAACGGTTTTTCATCACTTCCAGATCAACCGAATACCCTCGAAGGTCTCCTCAACAAGACTTAAGTAAATAAAAGAAGACTTCCTAACCTCTATCTATAACATTGGTGATCAACACAAACTACGATATAAGGATTTAAATGGTACCATCTAAATAGATTCTTGGTAAATTTGTTATAAGGCAAATACATTAACACCACATAACTTTCCCATGAACCAACAACACCATGGACACATTCTTTCATTATGTTCTCTAAAATCTAGATAGTATGCTCATAATTTCTATATATCTGAGGATGGTATGCATCCCTTACTTTCTAATGAACATATAAATTGCCTATCTGATAAATATAATGAGTCTCCATAATCAATAGGAAGTGATCCACATTAGATAAGTGATCAACTTTAACCCCTATATCATCACATTATCAAGGTTACCTTGGAATCCAAATCATGAATTTAATGATCACATCATCCCATTTCCAATCGAGAATTAGTAGACTCTAAAAAAGACACGAATGTCATTGGTGCTCTAATTTTACCTTTGGAAAGGTGAGGTGTTATGAAATGAATCCCACAATTTCATTTTTACCCTGATTCAATGATACTACCTATAAATATCAAGATGTATTTAGGTTATCCCTGGGTGAACAACTAATTTTGAGAAGTGTGAATCCAACATTAGCTCATTGCTCATGCTCGTTGGGAAAATAAATTGTCCTCAGACATAAAGGATCCCATCATCATCATGGGTCCAACTTATAGTGGATCCCCTATATACAAACATACCCACATAACCAATAAATTGGAGCTCGATAACAAACTATCATTCAACCTATCAAGAAGCACAAAAGATATTCTCAAAGTTATGATGTATTCTCTAATACTCTTAGATATCAAGATGAATCATAGAGAAGAGGTTTACAACTGCAATTTATTACTAGAATCATAAAATGTCTAATATAAAATCTTCTAAATCACCACAGCATCCATAACATTCCCTTTATTAGGGGTATATTCAACATAAAATTCACAGGGATACATTTCGACCCACACTAGTAAAAATAGTAGCTTTGATGTTGAGATTTTAACATTAGTTTCTTAGAAAATGACCTTAAAAAAGATGTGTGGAACTTTTCACTTTGGTTTTATAAAGATCCATTATAAAAAAATAAAAATAATAATTTAACAAGAGTTTTTAAAAAATTCGATGTTCAAATTTTAAAAAATACCATTTATCATTTTTTGTATTTTAAAACTGGTACCCAAAACACTCATCTTATTTTCAGTCAAACCCTCTTTCTCCCTCATCCTTTGACAACACCGAAAAAACCTAAGAACCAAGATGATGATCAATATTCCATTTTTAGTTTATATTTATATATTTTTCACATACTTTATCTATGATCATCTATCAATAATCATTTTTAATGATATTTTGTATTATTTAGTTCAAGGAAACACAATTTTTTTCAACCGACCATCGTTGTTCAAAGTTTTTGTTGGATCTTTTTTCTACATTATTTTTTCAAATGTTTTAATTCAATATTAGAGAGTTCACCTCATTAAAACCAACTTTGACTGATTTTATCAGAATCAAGAATATATTTTTCATTATTGAACTCTATATTTTTAAAGTTATTTTTTATTATTTTTGAAGAAAAATTAATTTTATGTTAGTTTTAAATTTCATTAATTGATTATTTTATTATAAATTTATTATGTATTATAATTTTATTATTAGAATTTGATTAATGTTATATATTTTTTATGATTATTAATTGTTTGTCACATTAAACTTTTTTATGTAGAATTGTTTGTTTTGAAAATTGTTTGTATTAATAATTTTTTATCGTTAAAATTTTTTTGGGGTTAAAATTAATTTTTCATTGATGTATTTTTTTATTAATTTTTTTTGTTGTTTTAATGAATTTTGATAATTTTTTATTGTAATGTGTTTTTTCATTTTTATATATGCTTAATCACATGTATTTCTAATTGTTAATGATATGTTTTGAAAATAATAGTAACCCCACTTTCCCAAATGTAATGTGGTTTATGATTTATATAATCATAAAGAGCTATTAGATGATTAACATTTTATATCCTGATTGGATGTACAACGATAAGATAGTGACAAAGAAATTGTGGGTGTCTGTAATGTTAAAATATAACAATTGATTTATTTTTACCTCATTATATGGATACTATATAATTAATATGATTAATATTTAATGTTTTCAATTAAAAATTACTTTAAATTTCATGAAATGAAGGAAATAATGAAAATATTTATATCATTAGTGGTTGTTCTCTGGAGAGATTTTAAAACAAAAATGACAACAAATTATGTTTTTAGGAAGTCATAGAATGAAAACCCATGCCTAAAATATGAGTTTTTAGATACAGATATATTGAATAAACATGTCACTAGCCGACATGATGAATCATTTATTGTTTGACAGTTATTTTACATTATAAAATTTATTGTATATTACCTCATCACTTATTAGTTTACTTTTATTTAACATGACTCTAGGATATCTCATCATGAAATCCAATTGTTGAATGCATATCCTCATTTTTTATCACGTGGAGGGTATCATTGAAAGGATATGGGCGCAGCGGAAGCACGAGGGTGGATGTGCCCACTTGGATTTTTGTCATTAACAATGATAAATCCAGGATCAATACGACGATATATGCCACCCTCCATGGATGAAATCACAGAAATGGACAAAGAAAAGGAAAGTCCTGGAACCACAAAGTTGGATCGTTATAGGTTGATTATAATTAATTTACTCAATTGAAAATAAATACCTTTTGGATGTTCTTTCTTCATTGATATTCTTGATTACGTTCAGATGTGATTCTCCGTTGTGTCACAAAATCCATGTGTAGAATTCCTCTAGCGGTGACCCATATGTGTACCACATATCTCAGGACGTTGCCAAAGGAGTCTCCGGGTGCTAGCATGGAGAAACCTTTGCTTGCATTATCCTCCTCAGATCGTCTTGATCCGATGGAAGAGGATCTCTCTTGGTCTTGAGAGAGTTCTTGGAGGAAGAGGTTCTTTCGACCTTGAAATAATTCTCCAGAGTTTTTGTGCAGAATGATTCTCTTATGTTCGGAAAAGAGTTGGGGTTGTAAGGATATTTATAATCAGGTTTGAGGTTGTAGAGTTATGAAAATAAATAAACATGTTACGCATTTTATTTATTTCATTAACTCCCTTTTAAAAGACCCCATGTCGAGTCATTAATTCCTGGACATTCTTCCACACTGATTATAATAAATATCATTTAATAAAACGATATTTCCTCAAAATCCCGACTGTAAAAACTACACGGTGTGTACTTGTTTTTCAATGAAAACTACACAGAGTGTACATTAATGTACACAGAGTGTATATATTATTTTCATTTATTCATTTCCTTTACAAAATGTAAACTACACATCGTGTATATTTAATAATACACAGCATGTACTTTTACAAAATAAAATTGCATGGCGTGTAATCAATGATACACGGCGTGTACTTGTTATATCTAATTCTTCCTCAAATATTGAAAAGATTTAGGATTCATTGAATAATTTATTAAACAACATACAAGAATAATATTTATTCGACATGAGATACTTTAATACACTTAGTGTGTGACCCTCTAGGCCCCTTTCTCGTTGGCATTAGGCGGGCTTGCCTAAAGTCCAAGATTACTTTCTAGCAACGGGTCAAGTAACCCAAGAGAAAGAAGTTGACGCCACATTGACGTATCACCACATACGAATTCTTACTATGTAATTTAATCCCTTTTTCTCAATATCTCATCAAAAGGGTTTCATGGTAGTGTCACAAACCCATATGCTTGATCTGTCATTCTTTGAATTCCAGAAATAAACTTATCGTTACACCATGGCCATGAGATTTTTTTGAGAGTTCTATTTCAATCAAAGGTCCCAAGATATCTACTTCCATAAATATGGAAGGGAAAAATCCTTCTTTGACTTATCCATTAACAACATCGCATTCATGACACACCCAACGTGCACTACTTCCCGCCAACAGTCTACGTGACGGTTTTCATCAGCAAATCTTAGTGCGCCAGTCCTGACATGAGTTAATGATAATCTTCCAGTCTAAGGACCATTACACACGCTCATAGATAGTAATGTCCAATGACACCAAAACATGATGAATTACTACTGGCATGTCTGTTCTCATAATCTCCCATCTTGGAGATTACCAAGTACGAACACCTTGAGAGAGAGTCTCGTCTTCTTACGAGTACTTGCACATGAAGCTATGTATACTATGTGTCCTATCATAGTATGTCATCCAACTGCAGAACTTTATTTAAGAATATTGTTATATCATTTCAAGGTTCTCATCATAGCGGGGATCTACCATGAACTTATTAATGAAACGAATATTCTAGGACATTATTGTATTGTAGTCATGCAAAACAATGAACAATATACAATAAGTGAACATTCATGTAATCAAAGTACAAAAACGTTGGTTCTCAAGACACCAACCCTTACAAACTCCCACTTGGACTAGAGCCAACTGCCTATGACTTTTAGTCCCCTAGACCTCACATGATGATCATGTTTCTGCTAAGTCAAGGCTTCAGTCAAGGGGTATGCTATGTTGTCTTCCATGGAAATACTACTTGTCACGAACCAACCTGGGTCGACCCTGAACCGGTCACCCGAGCCGGTCCGCGACATGGCCCGAGAGGCGTTCCCGATCCTCCCGGGCTGGCGACAAGCGCCAGGGCATCAACAGAGGCTATGGGAACGATTTCGCCCAATATAAATAAATAAGACAACGAAAATAATACAGAGTAGCGCAGAAAAGATAAACCAGATAAAGTGACTAAACAGGAACAAACAAGAATCAAAATAACCAAACACGACGTGCGAACAAACTCCGTGCGACCTCGCGGGTCGCTCTCCGACTCAACGATCAAGCGTCGCCCTAGGCGAGTGCACTCAAGCTATAGCCTGCACAAACACTAAAAACAGAAAAGAACTATAGGCGTGAGTATTAAAACTAAGTAGGCTAGCCCGATATCTATTCCCAATGCACTACCTTTAAAATAAAAGAAACATCATTTCATGTTTGAACTACAATTTATAAAAGTATGTTTTTCTAAGCATTTTACTTAAAAACAAAGTACGAACCATTGCCCTTAGCCATTTCAAAATTCAGGTTCATTTCATTAGTGTCAATGACATTTCAGGAAAGGGGGAAAGTGATGTTTAAATTTTCAAATTTGTACAAAAGGATTAAACACTTTCATTTGAAAACAATTTTTAGAAAACCTAATCAAAAGCAATTTACCATTTTCCATGGAAAACAATACACCAGAATGCACAAAGTAAAACACACAACAAGGGCAATGTAGGTATACATGTGAGCATCATAATCATTACTGCAAGCTACAAAAGCTGAATAGACATGGGTGAACCTAGGAGATCGAGAATAAACCAGAAGACACCAATACATGAGAAATCATCCTTATCGACATGTCACGATGAAATCAAAACGCACAATACGCTCGACCATCCACTCACGGGCAGGTCGAGGGCAAATCCCATAGCAATAAACCCAATATATCCACCTACTATGGGCCACTGGTCAGTACCATAACCTACCAGTGCAGCAATCATTCTTAGAATATTATCTCAATATGCCAGATTCCCATGTCTCAAGTGTTTGAAAAAGGGGTGAGCCAACTAATGCCAACCGAGCATCCAATCATATACATATATATATATAAAGCACAACAGGCATCACCCGAGCCGCTCCATGGAACAACCTCATGCCTTTTTCTACCCAAGTACCCGGGAGCCTCTAAGCGCGGCCTCCCAAACAATCAATTGCAACCAAGGCATGAGAGTCTCCATAAGAGGGTTTTTATAAAAACATTTTCATCGCTTTCCAGAAAGTGCCAAACGGGCATTTAATATAATTCACAATCACTACCAAAACTAGTTTAAAACTATTTATAGAACCCCAAAACACTACGTCACAGGCTAACAATATTTTTATAAACCAAACCAAACCATTTTCTTTTTCCAAATAATCTTTAAGAGCCAACCGGGCAATTTCTCAAACGAACCAAAGTACTTGTTCACGCATCAAAAGAAATCATTTCTCATTAAACCAGAACTCTATTTTATATTCCGTGAATTATGTTTAAAATCCAAATGGGCATTCTTTCATTATTGGGTGTCCGCTCGTCAAAAGGATGTTTCATGTGTCATGTATAAAATAAATGGCTCCTTTTGACATTAAATAACCATTTAAAAATTAACCATATTATATTAAAAATTAATTATCGTATATTATCTCATATTTATTAAAATTAATAAAATGTTGATTTTGAACAATTAGGGTGCGCAAACAGCATGAAATAATATAGCTTAAATTTTAAAAGCAGTGCAATGGGGACCTACCTCAAAACCAAGCGCGTCGACACAACAACCTCGGATCCAAGTCGCGATGACACGACGTGTGTCCGAAACCACGTGACAAGGTCTAACACTCTGCATAGTCAGTACCAAGGACTCAGACACATACAAAAACTCACTAGAGCACGCGAAACCAAGCGGCGAGAAGAAACACTCACCTCGGGACTGAAGCGCGACAACAACGGAACCTCGGAAACAAGGCGCGGCGATGGCGCTCACTCGGAAACGCCCTGCGCGGGTCCTAAAAGTCCTAAGCCAACAAATAAAAACCCACCATCAACAAGAGTATGATGATAATAATAAAAATAAAGATAATAATAATAATAATAATAATAATAATAATAATAAGATTAGTAATAATAATAATAAAAAATAATAATAGTAATAATAACAATAGTAATAATAATAATAAAAATAAAAATAAAAATAAAAATAATAATAATAATAGTAATAATAATATTAATAATAATAATAATAACAATAATAACATTAATAATATCATCATTAATAACAGTAATAATAGTTATAATAATATTAATAATATTAACATTAATAATAATAATAATATTATTAATAATAATAATAATTACGAAATAATGTTAATACTATTGACACTAATAATAATAATAATAATAATAATAATAGTAATAATAATATGAAAAACAATAATAATAATAATAACAAAACAACATTAATAGTAATATTGATAAGATAAAACAAAATAAATCAAATGAAATGAAATAAAATAAAATAAAAAAAAGAAACCTGGCCCGGAGGAGAGGTGCGCGGCGGACAGGAGGAAGGAGAAAGAAAAAGAAGAAGAAGAAGAAGAGGAAGAAGGAGAGAAGAAGAAGAAGAAGAGGAAGAAGGAGAGAAGAAGAAGAAGAAGAGGAAGAAGGAGAGAAGAAGAAGAAGAAGAGGAAGAAGGAGAGAAGAAGAAGAAGAAGAAGGGAAGGAGAAGAAGGGAAGAAGAAGAGGAGGAAGAAGAATAGGGGTTTGGCTGCAGGTGCTGCGGACAGCGGAGGCAAGGCGGACAGGGTGCGGGCTGGCTGGACCAGGGGTTCATGCGGAGGGAGGCCGGCGCGGGTGCAGGGAGGCGCTGGGTCGCTGCTGCTGCTGCTGCGGAAGGAGGCAGGGAGGAGATCGGATGCCGGGGGGCTGCTGTATGCGGGCTGCTGCAAGGGAGGGAGGAGGGTGTGTGGACAGCGGGAGCTGGCGGTGAAGCGCAAGTCAGGGACGCGGGGGCTGGCTGCAGGAGTCTGGCCGGCACTGAGGGGTGCGGTGCCTGCTCGCGACAGGAGAAACCGGGGGGGGGTGTTGCGCTGCGTAAGGGAGAGAAGGGCCATGGAAGGATGCACGATGAAGCAGGGGCGCTGTTTCGGGGCGTCGTTGGCTGGATAAATCTGCTGCAGTCGGTGAATGGTAGGAAAGGGAGTTGGCCAAAGGGAGACACGGTGGGGCGCTGCAAATCGAGCAGGAGGAGGCTAGCGCGCTAGGAGGGGGAAGAAGGGGAGAGAAAATGTGGGTGGCGGCACTCATGGGGGCTACGGGAGACGAAAAGAAACGAGAATGGGGATCTAGGGTTAGCGAGAAGGAAAGAAAAATAAAGAAAAAAAGGAGATAAAAAAAAGAAATAAATAAATGAAACAAAAATAGTGATAATAATAAAAGAATGATAATAATAAAAATAATGAAAACTTTAATCTCTAATAACAATAATTTCATTTCATAATAATTATTTTATTTGAATAGCGCAACTGCGCGGTCCGCACATGCCTCTAGCGACTGTGCGCGAACTAAGCGTGAGCTTTTGTCTGATCCAGAAGTTGTCAGACCGGTGTCCAGGCTGTCTGCATAGTCTCTGCCAAACATGTATTGCATGCGCACTAGTCTAAAACTCACCCCAACTCTCGAAAAGAGAAAATAAATAAATAAATAACCATAATAATTAATAACATCTTTATTAAGATCAATTATAATATTAATAATTATAATATTAATCATGATGATAAAAATACAAATGATAAAAATACTCATTTCGTCTTAAATAATAAAAACAACTATGAACTGATAACAATAGATGTTCGCGTTAAATATAAAGACTCTATTTAAAATTTTCCAAAGACAACGGGATGCGAAAATACACCGGGCAGGGATGATCGGGGTTTCCAGAACAGGCTCCGCTCACGCGCCCGACGACGTCGTGTCAAAAAGCGCACATTTTAACAAAAACTCAAAAACCTGGTCCGATACTGAACACAAACCGCAGCAATATAATTTAAAGTTAAAGAAATCATAAAATAAAATAAACGCGCATGTCGGGGTGTGACAATTCTCCCCACCATAATGATTTCCGCCCCCGGAAAGCCACCACACCAACCAGTCAATCGATCAACACCTAAGGATTCCACACAACACGATCCGACCTCTTAACCAAGGATGTCACAACGACTACCAGCGGGACTGAACCTCATTTCCCAAAGTAAATCACCAACAGAGAGAGGCCCGAACGGGCTCCCCACCATAAGAACTCCACTAGAATTCAATAACTATTTAAGAGAAAACCCAACGAGACTCATGGTCTGTCTCCCCACCATAAAAGGACTGACCTCCTAGCGACCAACCAGAAATCCAACTTAGGCCAGAACCGGGCCTTACCCAAGCTATAAAAGCACAGAAAAAACATTTAAACCACTCACTCCCGCCCGAAAGGGATAGAAGCTTAAATGGATACTTTGCGCAACTAAAATCCTAACCCCATGGGCGGGGAGGGTGGGCCCATGGATCAAATCACTGAAACTACGACGTACGACTACTCACGACCCATCACTTCAGGATGGACCCAAACCAGGGCTGCAACTGATTTACATCAGTGGCCCATGCAAAGTCACTGATCAGCAACTTACATCCAAAAGGCACAATTTCTGATATTGCGGGATGGATAAATCCATCATGCTCTTTGTGACAAGAGGAAATTTATATCGACGTAAAAACCACAACAGAAATGCTAAAACTGCCTCACCACGGCGATAGAGGCGCAACCTCAACCAGACTCCTTAAAATTTCCCCGGGGGTTCCTGACTACGCGCCGGCTTCACTCCGAGACCTTTTGGCTGGAGCTCTGATGGATGAAGCATCTCCTGCCTCGCAGTCAGGTTCTGATAATCCCAATGAGATACATACATCTTTTGATCTGACAGATTGAAGGACAAGATTTTAAAATTAAAACACACCAGCATTGAAAGACGAGGTTCGTCAAAAGACCCATGAAGTTCCCATACATTTCAAACCCAAAACACCACCAGTATAACTACAATGATAAAAGATCCCTTAAACTGAAAGGAAACTTACACCAAGAACTCTGAACAAAGACCCAATAGCACATTACTTCTGAGAACACCCTCTGCGACACTTTCTTGCAATGCCCCGACAAAATCATCGCAAGTGACCCAGACGTCCACACGCCTGGCAGGGCTTCGGAGCGCTTGGGCACGATGACTTCTTGTGACCCCGCTTGCCACACTGATAACACACAATAATCTCTCGCTCCGAAGAGGTTGATGAAAGATCCCGAGGTCTCTTGATTCCACAACCTGCTCCATTCACATTCATTTTCTTACTCATCTCCTTTCCAGAATCTTCACCACTGTTCTTGGGGATCGAAGGAGGGAGAACTACTTCGAGCACTCCTGCCATCGCAGCTTCGACATGAAAGGCTTGTCTCGCCACATCAACACTAGAAGTCAGGCTGGACTCTGAAACATTCGACTATAAATTAGGGCGGAGACCTACCTCGAAGCGTCGAGACTTCACGGGGTCATTTTTGGCATACTCTGAATCATAAGGTACTAAATCTACAAAGCGCTGGAAATATTCTAACACGGATCCGTCGCCCTGCTGCAGACAACACATTTCCATCCCGTTCCTCACCCTTTCTTCCTCAGAGAAATACTGGCGAATGAACGAGGCCTTGAAAAACTCCCAAGTAACCTCTTGACGGGGCTTGTTCCGAAACACTGACTTCCACCACATCCACGGTGAACCTTCAAGCATGAAGGTCGCAAACTTGACCTTCAACAACTCGGGCAGCTCAATGAGGTTCAAGTCCCTTTCAATCTTCCGCATCCAATCCTCTTCCACAGAAGTTTCTGCTTGACCATAGAAGAGAGGTGGATCCAACTTCCGAAACTCAAGCATAAAATCCTTAGGTTGATCAACCGCACTACGATCACCCATCGAAGCTTCAAAGGGATAACCGCTGGACAAAGAAAGGTCAAAAACCCAATCAAGGCCAACTCAACGAATGAATAAAAACCTCAAAATCAAACACTGCATAGGTGACAAGCTCGAAATCCGAGAAAACAAGTTATCATAACATCAAAACTTTTCTCTTTGAAAACATCTTTAATTTAAAACAATCTTGGTAAGTTAAACCCTCGCCATTGGTATCCCTTAGAGTCTCACTCACATGCATGTATCTGTGCCACCCAGGGCATCCATCCACCATACCAGA
Source organism: Viscum album (assembly GCA_963277665.1). NCBI lineage: Eukaryota > Viridiplantae > Streptophyta > Magnoliopsida > Santalales > Viscaceae > Viscum > Viscum album. The sequence goes on from OY728136.1 coordinate 1,296,986,604, forward strand.
CATCCATCCACATTTCCAACACACCAAAATGCATGTGAGTACTCATCGGAACAGCAAGGCCAAAACAAAGCAACTTCATTTTCCAAAAACAATTTATTCATACCACTTCTTTTAAAACAATCCACAAATTAAACATGTCATTTCAAACAACACTTTTTTTTTTCAAAACCAACTTTTCTGATTCAAACAACTTTCAGAAATCAACGGAAACCCAAAACAAATCAAACAGGGGACTAGTGTCAGTGGGTGACTTGACCATATGGTTGGCGGCCATATGCCAAACACACCACTGACACAGAGAGCCTTCTTGGACCATGCCCCTAGATCCACATGGCTTGCCAGGCCACGCGGGTTAGGAGGACTAATGGCCCAACTCCCTTTGTCGTACCCCAATCGCAAAACATTTCCATAAAAACCCAAACAAACCAATTAAACCGGACTTCCCATGGAAACCTGAGGATCAGTACGGGCAAGAGTTTGCGACGCTCTTCTCGCACCTACCCCTCAAGTCCCGACAATCCTACTCCATCTACCTTGACATCCCAAATAACAAAGGGCGCTCTGAAAAGTGAGGTCTGCTAAGAGAAAACCTCCTCTGATACCATTTTGTCACGAACCAACCTGGGTCGACCCTGAACCGGTCACCCGAGCCGGTCCGCGACATGGATCGAGAGGCGTTCCCGATCCTCCCGGGCTGGCGACAAGCGCCAGGGCATCAACAGAGGCTATGGGAACGATTTCGCCCAATATAAATAAATAAGACAGCGAAAATAATACAGAGCAGCGCAGAAAAGATAAACCAGATAAAGTGACTAAACAGGAACAAACAAGAATCAAACTATCCAAACACGACGTGCGAACAAACTCCGTGAGACCTCGCGGGTCGCTCTCCGACTCAACGATCAAGCGTCGCCCTCGGCGAGCGCACTCAAGCTATAGCTTGCACAAACACTAAAAACAGAAAAGAACTATAGGCGTGAGTATTAAAACTCAGTAGGCTAGCCCGATATCTATTCCCAATGCACTACCTTTAAAATAAAAGAAACATCATTTCAACTTTGAACTACAATTTATAAAAGTATGTTTTTCTAAGCATTTTACTTAAAAACAAAGTACGAACCATTGCCCTTAGCCATTTCAAAATTCAGGTTCATTTCATTAGTGTCAATGACATTTCAGGAAAGGGGGAAAGTGATGTTTAAATTTTCAAATTTGTACAAAAGGATTAAACACTTTCATTTGAAAACAATTTTTAGAAAACCTAATCAAAAGCAATTTACCATTTTCCAAGGAAAACAATACACCAGAATGCACAAAGTAAAACACACAGCAAGGGCAATGTAGGTATACATGTGAGCATCATAATCATTACTGCAAGCTACAAAAGCTGAATAGACATGGGTGAACCTAGGAGATCGAGAATAAACCAGAAGACACCAGTACATGAGAAATCATCCTTATCGACATGTCACGATGAAATCAAAACGCACAATACGCTCGACCATCCACTCACGGGCAGGTCGAGGGCAAATCCCATAGCAATAAACCCAATATATCCACCTACTATGGGCCACTGGTTAGTACCATAACCTACCAGTGCAGCAATCGTTCTTAGAATATTCTCTCAATATGCCAGATTCCCATGTCTCAAGTGTTTGAAAAAGGGGTGAGCCAACTAATGCCAACCGAGCATCCAATCATATACACATATATATATATATAAAGCACAACAGGCATCACCCGAGCCACTCCGTGGAACAACCTCATGCCTTTTTCTACCCAAGTACCCGGGAGCCTCTAAGCGCGGCCTCCCAAACAATTAATTGCAACCAAGGCATGAGAGTTGCCCTAAGAGGGTTTTTATAAAAACATTTTCATCGCTTTCCAGAAAGTGCCAAACGGGCATTTAATATAATTCACAATCACTACCAAAACCAGTTTAAAACTATTTAAAGAACCCCAAAACACTACGTCACAGGCTAACAATATTTTTATAAACCAAACCAAACCATTTTCTTTTTCCAAATAATCTTTAAGAGCCAATCGGTCAATTTCTCAAACGAACCAAAGTACTTGTTCACGCATCAAAAGAAATCATTTCTCATTAAACCAGAACTCTATTTTATATTCCGTGAATTATGTTTAAAAGCTAAACGAGCATTCTTTCATTATTGGGTGTCCGCTCGTCAAAAGGATGTTTCATGTGTCGTGTATAAAATAAACGGCTCCTTTTGACATTAAATAACCATTTAAAAATTAACCATCTTATATTAAAAATTTATTATTGTATATTATCTCATATTTATTACAATTAATAAAATGTTGATTTTGAACAATTAGGGTGTGCAAACAGCATGAAATAATATAACTTAAATTTTAAAAGCAGTGCAAAGGGGACCTACCTCAAAACCAAGCGCGTCGACACAACAACCTCGGATCCAAGTCGCGATGACACGACGTGTGTCCGAAACCACGTGACAAGGTCTAACACTCTGCATCGTCAGTACCAAGGACTCAGACACATACAAAAACTCACTAGAGCACACGAAACCAAGCGGCGAGAAGAAACACTCACCTCGGGACTGAAGCGCGACAACAACGGAACCTCGGAAACAAGGCGCGACGATGGCGCTGACTCGGAAACGCCCTGCGCGGGTCCTAAAAGTCCTAAGCCAACAAATAAAAACCCATCATCAACAAGAGTACGATGATAATAATAAAAATAAAGATAATAATAATAATAATAATACTAATAATAATAATAAGATTAGTAATAATAATAAAAAATAATAATAGTAATAATAACAATAGTAATAATAATAATAATAATAATAATAATAATAATAGTAATAATAATAATAATAATAATAATAATAACAATAATAACAATAATAATATCATCATTAATAACAGTAATAATAGTTATAATAATATTAATAATATTAACATTAATAATAATAATAATAATAATAATAATAATAATTACGAAATAATGTTAATACTATTAACACTAATAATAATAATAATAATAATAATAGTAATAATAATATGAAAAACAATAATAATAATAATAATAACCAAACAACATTAATAGTAATATTGATAAGATAAAACAAAATAAATCAAATGAAATGAAATAAAATAAAATAAAAAAAAGAAACCTGGCCCGGAGGAGAGGTGCGCGGCGGACAGTAGGAAGGAGAAAGAAAAAGAAGAAGAAGAAGAGGAAGAAGGAGAGAAGAAGAAGAAGAAGAGGAAGAAGGAGAGAATAAGAAGAAGAAGAGGAAGAAGGAGAGAAGAAGAAGAAGAAGAAGGGAAGGAGAAGAAGGGAAGAAGAAGAGGAGGAAGAAGAAGAGGGGTTCGGCTGCTGGTGCTGTGGACAGCGGAGGCAAGGCGGACAGGGTGCGGGCTGGCTGGACTAGGGGTTCGTGCGGAGGGAGCCCGGCGCGGGTGCAGGGAGGTGCTGGGTCGCTGCTGCTGCTACTGCGGAAGGAGGCAGGGAGGAGATCGGATGCCGGGGGGCTGCTGTATGCGGGCTGCTGCAAGGGAGGGAGGAGGGTGTGCGGACAGCGGGAGCTGGAGGTGAAGCGCAAGGCAGGGACGCGGGGGCTGGCTACAGGAGTCTGGCCGGCACTGAGGGGTGCGGTGCCTGCTCGCGACAGGAGAAACCGGGGGGGGGGGGGGGCTGTGCTGCGTAAGGGAGAGAAGGGCCATGGAAGGATGCGCGATGAAGTAGGGGCGCTATGTCGGGGCGTCGTTGGTTGGATAAATCTGATGCAGTCGGGGAATGGTAGGAAAGGGAGTTGGCCAAAGGGAGACACGGTGGGGCACTGCAAATCGAGCAGGAGGAGGCTAGCGCGCTAGGAGGGGGAAGAAGGGGAGAGAAAATGTGGGTGGCGGCGCTCATGGGGGATACGAAAACGAAAAGAAATGAGAATGGGGATCTAGGGTTAGAGAGAAGGAATGAAAAATAAAGAAAAGAAAAGAGATAAAAAAAGAAATAAATAAATGAAACAAAAATAGTGATAATAATAAAAGAATGATAATAATAAAAATAATGATAACTTTAATCTCTAATAACAATAATTTCATTTCATAATAATTATTTTATTTGAATAGCGCAACTGCGCGGTCCGCACATGCCTCTAGCGACTGTGCACGAACTAAGCGTGAGCTTTTGTCTGATCCAGAAGTTGTCAGACCGGTGTCCAGGCTGTCCGCACAGTCTCTGCCAAACATGTTGTGCATGCGCACTAGTCTAAAACTCACCCCAACTCTCGAAAAGAGAAAATAAATAAATAAATAACCATAATAATTAATAACATCTTTATTAAGATCAATTATAATAATAATAATTATAATAATAATCATGATGATAAAAATACAAATGATAAAAATACTCATTTCGTCTTAAATAATAAAAACAACTATGAACTGATAACAATAGATGTGCGCGTTAAATATAAAGACTCTATTTAAAATTTTCCAAAGACAACGGGATGCGAAAATACACCGGGCAGGGACGAGCGGGGTTTCCAGAACAGGCTCCGCTCACGCGCCCGACGACGTCGCGTCAAAAAGCGCACATTTTAACAAAAACTCAAAAACCTGGTCTGATACTGAACACGAACCGCAGCAATATAATTTAAAGTCAAAGAAATCATAAAATAAAATAAACGCGCATGTCGGGGTGTGACACTACTGACTGAAACTTCACCTCTTTGAGAAAAATCCCTCAAGAGATGATACGTTCGAAGTATGTGCTTTGTCCGTTGATGGGACCTTGGCTATTTTCCAAGTGCCACCACTGCAGTATTATCACAATAGAGTGTGATAGGATCTTTACTGCTCAGTACTACATCCAGCTATTGGACGAAGCTTCACATCCATAATGCTTCTTTAGATGCCTCAGAAGCTGTGATATACTCGGACACCGCTGTAAAATCTTCCACCACACTTAGTTTTGAGCTCTTCCAGCTCACTTCACCTCCATTAAAACAAAAGATTTATCTATTATGCAGCTTCATATCATCTTGATATGTCTGGAAACTAGCATCTACACGTCCTCTGATGACTAGTTCCTTATCTACTCCATAAACCAGGAACATATCCTTAGTACGCCTTAGATAATTAAAGATAGTCTTGACTCCCTTCCAATGGAGGTCTCCTGAATTATCTTGATATCTGCCTACCACACTTAATGTGTAAGCAACATCTATCCTTGTACATAGCATAGCATATAAGACTGACCCAATCGCGGATGCGTAAGGGATCCTTGCCATTATCTTTCATTCCTCATGTGTCTGAGGACACATTTTCTTGGAAAGATGAATTCCATGTGACACTAGCAACAATCCCCTCTTAGACAGTTCCATACTGAATCTCTTCAGTATCCTGTCAATGTATGTACTTTGACTCAGGCCTACATTCTCTTGGATCTATCACGATGGATATTGATCCCAAGAAGATATGCTGCCTTGACCAAGTCTTTTATGGAGAACCATTTATGCAACCATGCCTTAACTGTCTGTAAGACGGGTACTTCGTTTCCAATTAGTAATACGTCATCAATATATACTATTAAAAAAATGACTGCACTCCCACTAAACCTCTTATAGACACAAGGCTCACATTCATTCTTAACAAATCCAAATTCCATTACAGCTTCATCAAAACAAATGTTCCATGACCTGGATGCTTACTTTAATCCATAAATGCATTTCTACAACTTGCATACCTTGTTGGAATCATTTGAAGTCACAAACCCTTCAGGTTGTGTCATGTAGACATCTTCCTGGAGGTTCCCATTAAGGGATGCTGTTCTGACATCCATTTTCCAAATTTCATAGTCGTGGTAAGCGATAATGGCCAATAGAATTCTGATGGATTTCCGCATCGTAACCGGTGAAAATGTTTCATCATAGTCAATTCCTTGAAGCTGTCTAAAACCTTTTTCAAATAGTCATTCCTTATAGGTGCTGAATTTTCCCTCCATGTCTAGATTCTTCTTGAATACCCATTTATTACCAATAGGCTTTACATCAACTGGAGGACCTACCAAAATCCAGACTTGGTTTTGGTACATGGAATCCATTTCAAAATTCATGGATTCTTGCCACATGGCAACGTTTGTTCCTTCAACTGCTTCCTTATAGGTAAGAGGATCATCATTGTCAACCAATAATGAGTCACCATCCTCAATGACAAGAAAAACATATTTTTCAGGTTCTCTCACCTCTCTCGTGCTCCTATGCAGTTCTTGTGTCTCTAGAACAGATTGTTCTTCCACAGGGCTTTGTAGAATCTGTTCATGTACCAACTCCTATGTATCTTGAGCCTTGACTTCATCGAAGTATATCTCGCTCCCACTATATCTTTTGGAGATGTTCTCCCTCTCAAGGAATATGGAGTGTCTTTCCACTATAACATTTTTTTTGAGGGGTTGTATAGGTAATATCCCCTTGTTTCCTTGGGATATCCTATAAAGATACACTTTGTGCCCCGGGGTGAAAGTTTGTTACCTGAAGAGGCCTTAACAAATTCCTCGCTACCCACACATGTAAATTTGATAACATGGATTTGCGTCCACTCCATAAATCATATGGAATACCATTTATCGATTTAGTTGGTACTTGTTTTAGTATGTGTGTTACTGTATGTAATTCATATCCCCAAAAAGATAATGGAATACTCGCATGACTCATCCTTGATCTCACCATGTCCAACAGGGTGCGGTTTCTCCTTTCACTTATAGCATTCCATTGGGGCGTCTATGGATAATTGAGTTGAGATAGAATCCCAAAATCCCATAAGAAATCAATGAAGTCTTGATTAAGATATTCTTCTCCACTTTTTAAGCGGAGTTTCTTAATCTTCTTACCAAGATAGATCTCAAATTCATTCTTGTATTCTTTGAACCGATCAAAAGAATCTGACTTATACCTCATTAATTAGATATATCCATATCTACTAATATCATCAGTAAAAGTTATGAAGTACGAGAACCCACCCCTTGCTTCAACTGGAAATGGTCCACAAACATCTGTGTGAACTAATTATAGAAGCTATTTAGCCCTTTTCCCTTTCCCACTAAATGGGGCTTTAGTCATTTTTCCTTGCAGACATGCATGACATACAATAAGTGGTTTTAGTTCGAAAGAATCTAAATACCCATCTTGATGTAATTTTGTCAAATGTTTCTCATTGACATGACCTGGACAGTAATGCCAAAGTTAGGTGTTGTATGAGTCATGTGATGTAACATTTTCATTGATTGTCGTTACTTGGTTTGTGTAGTCTAATACATAATGTTTGTTATATAAATGTGCCCTACCAAAACAAATGCTATCTTTATAAAAGTAGCAACATACCCTTCCAAAATTGAAGATGAATCAGTCAGTATCTAATCTGGATTCAGAAATAATGTTTTTGGTTACATAGGGTACATAATAACATCCTTTCAAAACCAAGACCATCCCAGTAGGCAATGTGAGATGGTAGTCTCCGACAGCTACAACAGCGAGTCTGGCTCTGTTGGCTTCTCATAGATCCACATCACCTCAGTCAATTTTTCTGAATATACTTGGTTATTGTATTTGGATACAGATGTGAGCACTAGAAGCAGTATCTAATAACCAATTAGTAGAGATAGATAGATTGCATTCGATAACAAATGCACCTAAAGCTTCCCGTTTCTTTTTTGGCTGGGTGCAGTTTTTCTTCCAGGGGTTCTTACCACATGCGAAACAAACAGCATCCTGTTACCTTGCCTCACCTTTGATCATCCTTTTCTTGGAAGGACTTGAAGAAGATTTGGGCTTTAATCTCTTCACCTTCCCTTGCCTTTTCTTCACCATAAGGAAAGATGATTTTTCACTCTTCATGTCATTATCCACATGGAGAATGATGATAAGAAGATCAGACATAGACTTTTAAATGTTGTTCATGTTGAAGTTCACAACAAAGTTTGAGAAGCTCTAGGGGAGTGATGCAAGAATAAGATCAGTACCCAGATTTTTGGGGAGTTTAAACCCTAAAACCTCCAATCACTCAATGTAGCCAATGAGCTTGACTACGTGATGCCCAACTAGGGAACCCTCTCCAAGATTGATCTGAAATAGAGCCTTGGAGATCTAAAACCTTTCCTTTCTTGATCTCTCCTGGTATAGACCATGAAGGTGCTTGAGCATGCTGTAGGTATCCATGTCTTCATGAGACTTCATGAGATCACTAGACATTAATGACAACATCAAACATTGAATGTCGACTGCATCACTCAAATGTTGATAATAGACTAGGAAATCTTCATCACTCGCCGCTTGGGCAGGTAGATCAGGACGCGTGGACTACAACACCTAAAAATTTCATTCATGGCATAAGATAACCCAAAGGTGCCTAAACCATTCCTGAATGTTACTTCCAGTTAGGATATTGTCTTTATGCACAATTGATCACAGATAAAATGTGGTTTACGAGTTTGTCATTTCGATTCTACAAATTAAAAGAGAAGATTTATCAGTAACTTTTCATTACATTTTATGAAAAATAATAAAATAATTTATTAATTCTCCCACTATTTTATCAAGTACCAATGGCCCTCACCATTAAACTCAAAATGTCCAGTTTCTTCGACATTATAGTGGAAAGGATCCATATTCCCCTTCGCATAACGCCAAAATGGGTTGGTCAAGCTATTTGAAGGTATTTAGGTTGGCAGGTCTTTGCCAACTATGAGCTTACAGTTCCATGATATGTTGAGTGGACTCCCCAATCTTGAAATCCTGACTTGGATTTTATCAACTCTTGCCTCCAATATTACATCATATCTATAAAGGGATACTCCTCTTGATGTAATATGGTTATGTCAACCCAAAACATTTCATAAGGGCTTCCTTTATAAAAGTAAGTGTCCCAAAAAGGGGTGGTTAAACACATAGTTTTATTGAGTCTTTCCCTCCATCAAGTAACAGAAGGATTGGTATGACTTAATAATGTATTTGAGGGATTTTATTCTTCATGCGTAGTTTTTCATTATCACATGCTTGTTAATATTAAGTGATGGTTGCATAAGTGTTTAACCATGTTCTGATAATGTTTACGCATAGTCCAGTTTTTTATTTTATTCCATATTTTCATGCTTATTCATTTCATTAACTATGTGATCGCAACAACACAAACATAATAAATAAGCCATGAAATAAGACAGAAATAAAATAATATGGCATGATCATGAGCCTCTACTGGTTAGCTTATCTAGAAGTTTTGATAGGATAACCCTAACCCATGGAAAACACCTTAAACCTGATGGTTTGTGTGTTGTAGCTCCCACCTGTCCACCATTGTATCTTCTTGTGTTGGATTCACTTCAGCTTAGCATTTTGAACCGTCTCCTCTGGCTTGGGAGATCCTCCATTACATGGTTTTACATTAATGAAACCATGGGCACACATGCCCTAAATTTTTTTGGAAGAAGGATCGGAGGCAAAAAAATTAAATTAATTAAATATAAATGAAACCATACTCATACAAATGGTCTTTGGTCTAACTCATGATCACCCATAGCATGCAACGACATTTACGCATATTTAGAATTCAAATTCTTTTAATCATTTTATTATTTAAGATAATTCATGCTTGAAATTAATTAATTATGATCTTATAATTAATCATTTCTTTATGTCAAATTCTTTTCTGAATTTACTTGAGATTCTTCTCATCCATATCCCTTGTATAGGTCTTTGTACTTTTGGAGGAAACCAGGTGAAACTTCTGGAAAGTACACGACGTGTAGTTTATATTTACACGACATGTATTTCTTTTCACCCTTTATCATAAGTACACACCGGGGGCTTTGGCGTGTTTTCTCTACTTTGAAAATTTTGGATTACATGGCGTGCAGATAAATTATACACGGGGTGTACTTCCTTGTTATGCGGTAGCCGGCCTGGCGATCCCGTGTACGTGGTACACGGATTCTCCTTTGTACATGGTTTCACTTGGGCCAGATCAGACTACACAGCATGTTTCTCCAACATACACATCGTGTATTCTGCTTCCCATGCACCATTTAATTCTGGTCAACACGGGGTGTTAAATTCTTCGGTGTAATCAATTCACACGGCATGGTTTGGCGGAATAGTACCGGTTCGTTGATCCTAAGTACACGAAGTGTAGTTCTCATTACACGCCGTGTATTCCCATGTTGTACAGACAGAAAGAGCGGCTCCTCTGGATGAGATCCTCATTTTTATTTTAATCAAAATTAAAATTAAAAGGCCGTTTATGTGATATGAATCGAGAAATGAAGCAGGAAGAATAGATCTGATTTATGCAAATTTATAGAATGATTTATTTTGAATTGAATCAAATATAAATGCGTAAATTATCAACGAAAATTAAATAACTATAATCAATGTTGTAACCTCACTCTAATACCAATTGAAGGTTCTGGGCGCAGCAGAAGCACGCTGGTGGATGTGCCCACTTGGCCTTTTGTCATTAAAAATGATCAATCAGGGATCAATACGATGATATACGCCAGTCTCCACGGATCGAATCACAGAAATGGACAAAGAAAAGGGAAGTCCCAGAACCACAAAATAGGATTGTTGCAGGTTGATTATAATTAATTTAATCAATTTAAAACAAATACCTCTGGGGTGTTCTTTCTTCGTTGATGTTCTTGATCACATTCCGATGTGATTCTTCATTGCGTCGTAGAAGACAAGTGTTGAATTCCTCTAGCGGTGATCCACACGTGTACCTCGTATCTTGGGACGTCGCCAAAGGAGTCTCTGGGTTCTATTATAGAGAAACCTTTGCTTGCGTTGTCCTCTTTAGATCGTCTTGATCTGATGGAAGACGATCTCTCTCGGTCTTGAGAGTGTTCTTAGAGGAAGAGGTTTTTTAGCCTTGAAATAATTCTTCAATGTTGTGCACAATGATTCTCTCAGGTTCAGAAAAGAGTTGGGGTTGTGAGGATATTTATAATCGGGTTTTAGGTTGTAGAGTTATGGCAATAAATAAACATGTTACGTGTTTTATTTATTTCATTAACTCCGTTTTATAAAACCCCATGTTGAGTTATTAATTCCTTAACATGCTCCCACACTGATTATTATAATTATTATTTAATAAAATAATATTTCCTCAAAATCCTGACTGGAAAAACTACACAGAGTGTATTAATAAAAACACAGTGTGTACTTGTTTTTCATTGAAAACTACACAGCATGTACATTCAATGTACACAAAGTGTATATCTTGTTTTCATTTACTCATTTCCTTTCCAAAATGAAAACTACACGGCGTGTATATTTAATAATACATGGCGTGTACTTTTCAAAATAAAACTACATGGCGTGTAATCAATGATACACGGAGTGTACTTGTTTTTTTCCTATTCTTCATCCAATATTATAATGATTTAAGCTTCATTTAATAATTTATTAAACCACATATGTGAATAATATTTATTCTACATGAGAAACTTGAATACACTTAGTGTGTGACCCTCTAGGCCCCTTTCTCGTTGGCATTAGGATGGCTTTCATAAAGTCCAAGATTACTGTCAAGCAATGGGTCATGGAACCCAAGAAAAAGAAGTTGATACTGCATTGATGTATCACCACATACAAACACTTATTGTGTAATTTAATACCTTTGTCTCAAAATCCCATCAATTAGGTTTCATGGTAGTTTCATAAACCCATATACCTGATCTGTCATTCTTTGACTTCCAGAAATAAACTTGTCGTTACACCATGGCCATGGAATTTGTTTGACAGTTCTATTTTATTCAAAGGGCCCGAGATATCTACTTCCATAAATATGGAAGGGAAAAATCCTTCCTCCACTTATGCATTAAAAACATGTCATTCGTGACGCACCCAGGGTGACCTAATTCCCTCCAACTATCTATATGATAGTTTTCATCAGCAAATATAAGTGTGAGAGTCATGACATATGTTAATGATAATCATTCATTCTAAGGAACATTACATGCACTCGTAGATAATAATGTCTGATGACACCAAAACATGTGGAATTACTACTGGTGGGTCTGTTCTCATAATCTCCCATCTTGGATATTTCCAATTGAGAACTCCATGATAGGGAGTCTCTTCTTTTTACGAGTACTCGCAAATGACGGTCTGTATACTATGTGTCCTATCATAATATGTCATCCAACCGCAGAACATTATTTAAGAATATTGTTATAGCATATTGAGGTTCTCATAATAGATGGGATTTTCCATGACCTTATTAATGCAATGAATATTCCAGGACATTATTGTATTATAGTCATGCAGAACAATGAACAATATACAATAAGTGAACATTCATGTGATCAAAGTACTAAATAGTTGGTTCTCAGGACACCAACCCTTACATCATATAATATATTAAGAAATGATTGTAGAAAAGTTTGATGTATTAACAGTTAAATCTAATATTGGTTCAGAAGTGGTCTAGTTTAGTCCTCCATATCCCCCCACATACCTTAAAAAATGGAAAAGATAAATAAGGTAAAAAATGAAATGCATCTTAAATATCAATATGAGGAATTAACTAATAGAATTATAATAAATTATTTTTTATTTAATAAGAATGTTTTTATTTTTTAATCTAATTACACTAAAATATTATTTTAATTTTTCATTTCAGGATGACCTTTAATAGAATGTGAAATACGTTATTTTTTCCCTAAGGGGAGGATGGGAATCCTAGCTACTGCTTTAGGAAATCCACCACACCCCATCCATGTAATAGGATGTGAGGTTGGTGTTATTATTATGGATGATTTTGGTCATCAATGTACAAAATAAAAAGACTAAGAAATAGATTACTTAAGAGACGATATTAAATACCAAAAACAGTCTATGGGTGATCAAATTAAATTAGTTGTGTAGTCTATGATTGGAAAATTTATGAGACAACTATAGCTTGTGGAGCTTGTGCAGCCTGCACATCTAACCTACTCAGATCCTCCAACTCCTCATTTAGACTCAACCTTATGCTATGAGTTGTATGTTGGAGATCCCAGTGTATATATTGTTCTGCACTGATTCATACATATTATGGGGGATTTTATACATCCCCATCATATGTATTTGGGATAGGTAAGAACATTTATACACGATATAATTGATCCAAATACTCTACATTCATTACATACATAGGAGTTTAACAGAGTTGGAGATTGTATGAGTAATTTTTTACTTTGGATGGATATAATTATTTAGCATCTAACATACCTGGTATGCGTTGTTTTTTAAATAATATTTACTTTTGATTAAAAATTACTTATAGAGTTTTCTTATATTTAATTTATATAGGAGAATATAAAATCAAAATAGTTACTACAAAAGAAACAAAAGGATCAAAAACCAAAAACATTATATACTTTTGAAATTTCCTAATGTGATAAAATATTACCTTATATTTTTTTTCCTTGGATAATATTTATGAGTTTCTGATAAAAAATTATCAATTTAGAAGATACTATTTATTGACAATAGTTAAAATAATATACCATGGATCTGGTTATTTTTTATGATCCTAGTGTGCCTTTGTTTAAGTAGTTTCCAATGAATGTAAATTTATGTTTATGCATTTATTTCTTTAAATAATTATGAATTCAAGTGACTTATTATATTATTTATTTAATTAGGTATCTATATAGGTTTTACATTCAAAATGAGACCAATAATCTTTATGGTCTTTTCGATCAAAAATACATTTCAATTCTTGTGAAAAATCTAGATATTGATGTAAGAGTTACATATATATGTGATAGACTAGAAAATACAGATATTGGGTGATGATTTTTTCATTCCTTGATATGTAAGAAGTCTCAGATAATTATGAATAAATATTTGTTAGAATTTCATTAATCGTGAAATTTTTATATTATAGTCGTAAGTGGATGTTAGACATATTCTTCCCACATGTATGCACATTATATTGATTTTTCTATTTATTGGGTGGGCTCCATAATAATATTAGTAAATTGTTAAACAAGTATGTTTTATACTTTTTTATAAGTTATTTATTTATAATTATTATATTATATACATGTTTTTAGTTGATATAAATAAAAATAGAGATCGTGGAGAAATTTTAATAAAGATCAATTGATGATACGAGATCAAAATAAAATCGAACATGTGAAATTAATGGTAAATATATTATAAATTAGATAATATTTTTTTATTATATATATATTTGTTTTTATTTTCATGTTAATGCTTTGTGATTGCATCATCGTCATCAAAAGGGATGGGTGGAATGTGATTGTTATGTTTTAATATTCATGTTTGAGAGAATCACAACTAAATCAATTCATGATTTTGATAAGGTTAGTTATATTAATTAATTTATGTTTTATATTAAAATATTTTTTTTAATCATATAACATTCACTGTTATTATATTTTTTCAATGATATCGAGTCATATATAAATGAAAAACCTACCCATATTTGATGTTTTTTTGCATATTGTTTTATGTATTATTAAATTTTAAATTACCATGTATATCTCTTTTAATTAATGTTTAAAAAATGGGTATTTAGATAACCATTTTCTACAGTATGTTGGTATATTGTGTTTTTTTTACAACATTTTCCTTTATTTTATAAAGGGTTATGGATTTATAGAACAATTTCCACACTACAAAAATCTTTTAATTTAGTATGATACATCATGAATACCAAAGAAAGTGATTAAAGAAACCATACACACATACGAGTGAGGTAATATCAATGAATCAAGGAAACATGAAAATACTTTATGTCATGTAACCCATCAACAAAATCAATGTGATGTACGTATATAAATTTATAGAAAAATATATACATAACAACCAAAATAATCTAATTATACTTATAAAAACATAGCAATGAAAAATTTATATTGTATGATAAAAATATGAGAACTTATAAATATATCGATATAATAAAACTAGAAATCATTCAAATTATACATTAATTTATAATAATTATCAATTTGAATTGAAAATACGTTATTAAATTAAATTTTCATAAAACCATAATCAATATATTTTCAAATAAGGGAAATGTAAATAAAAACTATTACATACTTTATGTTAAAAATCCTTGAAAATTGGATTACTATATATGTCAAAATATATTAAAAATCCATCTGTTAATAATATTGAAACTAAAGTGATATTTTTATTATTAATTTTGGTAAACAACCAGAAGGCATGTCCTAGGTGTAGCAAATAATTTCACTCAATCATTTGAGACCCCCTGCCGTTTTCATTGGAAAGTTGTACCAAAATAATAATAACTAAGGAATGATTTAAGGAAAACCAAACAACACTTATGAACCACTAGAAAGATTTAATAACCAAAGAATACAAGATAAGTCACACCATAATTAAGGAATCAATATACTACAAGAATCACCACATAAGTAATGTTTAGTCATTTTTTATAAATGGATTCTTCTTAATCCATTATTTTGATAAATCGAATCATACTTCTTATTTTACTTGCACTTATATTAAATTTTTTTTGTTCTGTTTTTATAAAAATATAACTCTAAATATATGTTTTATATAATAATGTTATGTTTTTAAATTTTATAACATTCATTGTTATTCTAAATTTTCAATGATGTCGAATCATATATGAATGAATGACTTACCAATATTTAAAGTTTTTTTTGAAAAATATTTGTTATGTATGATTAAATTTTAAATTAACCTGTGCGTATATTTTAATTGCAGTTTCTAAAATGAGTATTTTGATAATTGTTTTCTGTTTTAAGTTAGTATATTATATTGTTTTTATATTGTTCTTGGATTAATATTTTGATTCTTTTTATCATTTTTTATTTGGGGGGGGGGGAATTTAATTTAATATATATATCTTTAATAAAATTAGATCATTCAACATTGGGTTTTTATAAACTGAAATGCAATAAAAAATTATAGGGCTCTGAGAGCCAGTTTTTACCAAAAACCGACATGAAATGTCCCTATGCTATCCTTTCAATACATGTTCTCCAGTAAAACTAATTAGGAATGTGGTATTCAATGTTATTTTTGGTAAAAAATGATATTGAAACTAATAGTCAATGTTATTTTTACTAGGGAACCAATGTGAATGTTCTATGGGAGATTTTCAACATTGGTTTTGTAATAGAAATGACATGGAAAAGGTGATTTTATTTTATTTCCAAGTTAGATAAAATTATAAAACAGACATGTAAATTCATTTTAAACATCTTTTTCATGAAAAAATGATGTTGAAACATTGATTATATTCACTTTTAGTTGATGTTTCAACATTTTTTAAAAAACCAACATCAGAACTATTATTTTTAACATCTCCTACATCAACATCGGTTAAAAAACAATGTTAAAAATTAAAGAAACTAATGTTGAAATAAATTTTTCCACTTCTTCCACCTTCTCTACCGAAGGTTTAGATGACAGTATAAAAATTAATTACTGAGGTACATTTGGTTTTTGTACACCATAATCCTTTTATTGAAAATATAATTTTTTCAACATCTTAATGCATGAAATTTCATCACAAACTCTGTATCACATGTTGAGTAGTTAAACTCATATAGTCTTAGTCACCTAGACCCATAATCATCTACTCACTCATCTTATATCAGCACTACCATGGGACTAATTCTTGATGTATCATATTAAAACGTATACTCCTTACTCGACTAATTTATGTTAAAAATCAATGTCATCATCAACCTATATTTTAGACCCTTGAAGACTATCTCATAAGGATTACTCACTCAAATTGGACCCCCTTATTAGTTAAAAACAACATCAACAATGCCAATCTGGATAAGTATTGAATAAATCTCTTATATTATCCTACCTATACCAAGAAGCTACAAATCTTGAAAACATTCTAATGTATATCCTGAGAAATTATTACCTTGAAATTCACACAATACACTAATATACTCACCTAAAATATCAAATACCCTATGAATAGAACCTTAATTATGTATAAATGACACTTCATGATCTTTCCAAGTAAGCGATTCTCTCCCAACATACTCAATACAGTATCAAAAAATTGTCCATGACAGTCCAATATTTGGGAGTAAAACAAACTATCATTAAAAATAAAAACTACAAATGAATTAAAATAAGGATGGAAGAACCTATTTATTAGGTCCATAAAAACCATATAATGTTTTTAACCCAAAATACATCACGAGAAAATCATACATGTCTTATCAAATTTTGTAAGAAGCATTAGGAAAATTTATTATCCTCCCTCACAATTAATGATATCAATACCTCAAGTAAATCTTGAAGAAACACTTATTCCCCCTCATTTTATTGAATAATTCATATATATAAGGAAGGGGATACCAATTCTTTACATAAACATGGTTAAATCATCAATAATTTATGCAAAAACACATGCTGACATTTCCCTTAAGGGTGAAAAAATAGGATCACCCTAAAGGAACATGCTTGGTTGAATGAATCATATCACTAGGAAGTCCTATAAAAAATTATTTAACTCTATAATCTCTAAAATATCAATCATATATAAAGGAATGTACATGGGATCTGCATCTAGTATCAGATCAATCATGAACTCAGTATCTCTTTTTGGTGGTAACCCCATGAAGAAATCAGGAAAAATATCCTGAAACTAGTAGATAATATGAAAAAATTCTATCATCTTATCCTCCTCTTAATACCTCAAAAAACTCTTGAAAACTATGCTATGAATATCTCTAACTTCCATGGTCATATTATATATAATGTGATTATAATTCCCACTCTATGAAAAAGTTGTAACTACCTCCCTCAATAGACATGTGAAATACACATCTATGATAGTGATCGATATGTGAAAAATTTAAAGCTAATCAGGCCATTAAAATGACTACATTTAAATTATGAACCCTTAAAATGAAGAAATATCATAGATTCTTCTAAATATAGATCATGACAGCACACTTGTGACACCTTCAAATATCCTAAGACAGAACCCTTAAAGGCTTGTTAATTGCCATCATCCCTGATTACTACTCAACCACAAAACCCAAATAATAAACAAACTATGAAGATATGAGTAAAAACAATGCACCCATATTATGTTTAATAAAATATATGGTGGATACCACTAAATGTATACATTGAAAAATTTATGGACCCTCTCCATGATAGGAAGTAGTATATTTAATATTGTAAAGCTACCCTATGTTTGAACCTTCAACATATCCTCATAAACCTAAAAAAATCTAAGGAGTAACAAACTTTTACCTACTCTACCATTGAGATCCATTAAATCCTCTACATATAGAATACCCATATGAATCATATCTGCCTCTTTAGTGCAACAATCTTAACTCTACTCAAGATCCCCACATCGAACTAGAAAATCTACCACAATGTGACCCTGGAGAACTCATACAAAATCATTATAGGTTACCCATATATTAATATAATATCACTATATAGGATTTTGATGACACTATGAATCTATATTACTAGGATTTCCACCTTGATAAAAATCAATAAGAGCTCTTCCCTGAGGCGGAAGAGATGATCCAAGACTCTGATCATTCGTTCCATCACTATCATGTGGAGAACCATTGAAACATCACTTCAAACTACATAAAGACCCACTGTTGGACATTATTGAAGAACAATATTTCCCTAAATCCCTTATCCTAATTAATCACCTATTAGTTATGAGGTAATGATTCACAGCCTCAAAAAAACTCATATAGAAGATGTTCACATGAACCGAAATTGTATATATCAACCCATCCTCAAATCACCCAAACCTAGTGGCCTCATCTATATATAATATATAGTAAAAAGTGTAAAGCATCATGAAATGTGTTTCATGATACATAATTGATGTCTTTATCTTGGTGAGATGGGAATCCTTTTGAGCCATATCTTCCCTCTATTTCTCATGGAATAAATTCTCATAGAACATGCTTTGAAATCATTCATGGACAACCCCATATGTTGGTCTACCTAAACTAACACATCACATCATAACTTCCTTGGTCCTTATAACATATATGAACTAGGATTCACCCTCATCATAGGGGGTGTTTCAATATGATTGAAATCACCTATAAGGTGAGACAAACTTACCATAAAAACATATATATTACATTGGTAGACATTATTATCCATTACAACTCACATTAAATCACACCAAAAAACCAATAGCTTTAGTATTTTTGGAGATTATATTTATAAATACCATATTTTATAACACAATTTACACATCTCCATGATTTTATCTTAATTTACCCTCTTCTAAATATATCAATTATTATAATGTTCAATATAACCTGGGGAATGAAAACATATGAAAGATATGAGCTCAGATGCCCAATATGGGTAAACATAATATATACACAATGAGTAAACATTGGTTAACATAAATATGATCATATGTGAGTATAATATGAACATTAGGTTATGAGAACATAATTTATTTATATAAATATAACTTAATAAAATCATACATAATGAATCATTAATTATAAACATGAATATAACAAATGTATTTTTAAACAACTTGTGAATTCAACATGGGAATATCGAATAATGAGTAATTAATCATCAGTTATGAAAAATAATATTGGAATGAGGAAAAAACATACATATATAAATTCATTTATTATGTTAATGATCACTATTAAGACCATCATCACAGAGTGTGCAAACATGTCCCATAACATAGTGAAATAAGATAACCTCTCATGTCCCATAACATTAAATCTCATTAGATATAAGCTTTATAAAATGCATTAGAGGACTATATAATTAATGTTACACCCATAAAATAATCAAAAACCACACATTTTTGTGCCACATGAACATGATCACATTCAAAAATCAACCATAACGTAAATTATCTATAAGAAAGAAATATGCTTCAAGAAAACTTCTAATAAGAAAAATTTAATCATATAGAGAAATGAAATATGTGATTTAATTAAAAAAATATCCCCAATGAAGAGTAGTAAACATCAAATGATATTAATTTAGTTGAAAAATACATTAGGATAACATGAGAATATTATTTGGAAAATAGGATAAAATATAATTTTCATTTTGACACACCATTTTAAGAAATCACTTACAAATAAATGGATTAAAAAATGATAATGTAAAAAAAATTTACCTTGAAGAATTATGAAATATTAGAGAAGAATCTTCATAATTGAAACTGAATAAAATCACAAGATAATTATATTGAGCATAAAAATGAAGGAGAAGAGAAAAAATGATTCATTTGAAAAACTTTTTTAAAAGTAAAAACCATTATAAAGAAACATTAAACAATCATAAATTTATATATAAGGATATTTAATGTATCCTGGATAAAAAATTAAATATATGTACATGGATGAAAAATATTCCCACTAAAAGGGAGAGGTAAAAATAATTCCCTTTAATAATTATGTTTTGAATGAATTAGGAATCAATGAGAGAAGAAATGCCAAGAAAACATGAAAACCCAAATTTCTACCAAAATATAATAAAATATATGGGATTTTATAAATAAATTACATAAAATTTACACCAATGAAAATTTAGTCATAGAAAATCCATATTTTAACGTGAGATTAAAAAAAACCATTACCTTTACTCTTGAATCCCATGAAAGCGCTTTAACCTACTGCATAATAACCATAAACTTCTTGGTCACTTATTTCATAAATTTATTCATATATAATAACTTTTATAATATTAATTTATATTCATTTATCAAATATATATTATTTAGTTATATTTTTTTCATCATTAAATGTCAGTAATTTTGATTGTCTCTTGCAAGTTTTAGTATGGAGATAAAAATCCTCATTCTTATATAATATGCTAATAATTTATAGTTTATTCATGATAGATTAGTCATATAATTATAAGGATTTATATGTTACCATTTTTACTAGACATGTGATACGAGCATGGTTTGTAAGAACAAAATTCACAATGTGCATGTTTTAGTTTATTTTTCCAATAATAATGTGTAACATTATAATGATCATTTTGTTTTATATCAACCTTATATAACCATAATCATACAATAAATTAATCCTTACTATCATATATTAATATTATTTTTATTTTTATACTTATCTATGATGGATATCATAAAGGCAGTATAACATTACTTTTGTAGGTGGCAGAAATAACCTAAACAAGAACATAATATACTAATGAATGAGAAAGGGTCTAGAAATATATAATAGTAATATAATTTTAATATAATAATAATTATTTTAATAAAACATAATTAGATTGGAGAATGATATTTATAAATTGTTCAGATTGTAAGTTAATTGAAAAAGATAAACATGAACTTGATACTTAGATGCAATCATTCCTTCCCGTAATAGGTTCCTTCAAAATGAAGAATTTATATCTCATTATTTTCCAAAAGAAACTAATTGTAAATTAATAGTTTAATAGAGTGTTTTTTTGGGATTCAAAATAAAAAAAGGAAGGATGTGGTTTGGAGTGGGTGTGAAATATCTACTTTTATAGGTGAAAATGTGGTATATATCGTTGGAAACATAAGTCCCGTGAAGGGTAAAGATGGAATCACAGAAAAGATAGGTGAGTTGGATCAATAATGTTTTGTAATAATTACAGGATTTACACAAAAATTAAAAAAAATTATTTCTATAATGACTAAATATAAAATTAATTACTCAAAATTCGAGCAATGTTAATTGAATGGATTTATCAACTTTTTACATTATTTAATTATTTTCCACGGGGAATATTATTTACCAGAAATATAATATGACAAAAATCATCTAATTTATAAATTATCATTTTATATTTCAAATATATTTAATATATGTTAAATTATTAATATGATTAATTTAACTTTTAAATTATTAGATATGATATATAGAAAAAATGATTTTTATAGAATTATGAATTTTTAAACATTAATTGTTCTTATTATTATTTCATACAAATTAATAATAATTTAATTATTTTTAGAACATTTGTTTATATATATATATATGAAATTTTATTAAAATAATTAGTTAACCATAATATATTTAATTTATAATAAAAATGCATAAAACATAAAAAAGCATTTTTTTAGAAAAAAGAATTCTTAAAAAATATATTATTTCACTCTAACTATTTATTAATAATTGTATGCATGAAAATTTATTTTTTATATATAAATGATAAATTTAATTAAAAATATTTCTTAAAAGTGAGTAATTTAATTTATCAAGATAAAAATACATAATACTTTGAAAAATATTTTTTTTGAAAAATATCTGTAGAGACCCGAAGCTTGACGTACATGGACATTACATTACTATTGCGGAATACTTGGTACATAACAAAAACACACACACAAGGATCGTAATAGTTTAGTGTCTTTGGAAACTCAGAACCTAATCTTCTAATCGCGGTGAAAGATCTTCAATATCTCCCATAAAGATCTTCCCTTTTTTTACCTAAAACCATTCTTTATATCCCGGGGAAAAGAAAAACATAAAAGGGTGAGCTCAAATGCTCATCAAGGGAAAATAAAGGAAATAAAAATCATATCATATCTTTTTGAAAATCATAACCTGCAAAAGAGATCATTATATCTTAACATGGAACAAATCATAGAAGTGAAAATGAGATCCCCATAATCATAACATGAAACTTAAAATCTTTGTGGCATGCACACATAATCATGTAAAATCATTTCTTGTTAGTCATGACTCATTTCCAAGACTATATTAGTGGACAAAGTCCCTTTCTGAACCGAGTCACCCTCGTTCCAGTCCTGTTTCACTGAACCGGTATAACCTACCGTTCCAGCCATGTCTATCTCATGAGATATAAAATCTTTACCCAATGCATTGGAGGGAGATATAAGTCCCACCCATCTTATAATGAATCCTTTCTTATGTGTGCCACATAATCATAAACCATACATCATTGCATAAACCATGTAATAAAAATGGGATTCTTAAACAACATGACATCATAAAACAATCCATATAAGATAAAGGAATTCAAAAAAATATTTCCATCACAACATAATCAAATCCATGTAATAATAGGGATAAAAACAGAACCCTTTTATTATATTGGATGGAAAATAATTTTGATAAAATACTTGAACTCCATTCTTGAGGAAAATATCCTTTCTACTTCAAAAACAGTTTTCCTTTCTTAACATGTCATAAAACTTTAAAATAAAAGAAGTTCATTAAAAATAAACATGAAAACTTGTAAAGGAAGCTTCTTGGAAATAATGTTTTAAAAATACATTCATGCCGTATAAGTTAAAAAAACATTCTTCGTACTTTTGTCGGAAAAGTCAAAAAGTACCTCGTACGAAAAACGACAAAAGATTCCTTTCATATTCTTTACTAAAAACTCACCGAAGGGTAAAATTATATTTAAACATTTGTAGATGGATGGAAATAATATTACATATTCAGGAAACATGGATGTGGATGATAAAATACACCCCAGTGAATACCAAAGTATAAAAAATCTCGAATAAAAATGAGATTGTGATATTTCCCTTACCTTAGGTCCGATTTGCTTCGTATGTGTCCGAACCTCCTCTTCTTTGAAGTGCTTCTTTGAGACCTCCTTTTAGGGCACTAAAATTGGTCTTTTAAGAAGACCAGGACCTCTAGGATGATACTAGGGAAGTGGAGAAGTGATTTTGTCAGGGGTTGGCCGAGCTTGAAGGCTCAAAGTTGTGTGAGGAAGAGAGGGAGGAGGTGCCCTTTTATAAGGGAGGAGAGGAGCACCTTAGGAATATCTCAAAATATTATTTTATATTAAAGTCAAAATCGGTTTATAATGGTTCCAAAGGGTCTTATTTAGAAGCTAAAGTGGGGATGGGTCGAAATCCTATCAACCAATAGGATTTAGACAAGGTTAGGTTATTATTTTAACCTTATCAATTCGATTTAACTTTAAGTTAAATAATTTATCTTTTACCGTGTCTTTTTGTTTTCTTACACTATATGGTTAATAAACTTACTATAACATGCCAAACGAACCCTAAATTGTTTATTATTAATATATATATCCTTATCTAAGTCATTTGGCCGAACCTTAGATTTTTAGGAATAAAATAACAATTAATAATATTTTATTTTATTTAAAAACTATTTTGTGTCAATTTTGACACTATTTGATATATGATTTTTGTGAAAGTCATAACAGAATTATATGTTCGAACCAAGTTGATTAAATCAACAATAATATATCATAGTAACCTATAAAATTAGTGTAATTCATAAAAAGTCTTAAATTACATTTATTTTGGTATTTATAATATCAATTATGTCAATATTTCATTAATAAGATAATTACTGCATCATCTTTGTGTCATAAATAAATTAAATTATTTGATGTCTAAAATTTACAAATAAAATACCATCATGTAGGAAATCTTTTTAGATTTCTTATTAATATTTACAATCGAATTTATCTTACTTACAACCCTATATTAAAAATGTTTTAGTAAATATACTTTGATTTTAACTCTTTTAACTCTTCTTTGAATTAAATAATAATAAATGTCCTAATCTAATCAAAGTGGGCCTAAATGATAATATTTTACACTTAAGGTTGTTTTTGGTCGAGATACACTTGTCCAATAGAATTAGGACATGTGTTAGGGTAATATTAATATCATTCTTACCCTTAATTACCCTATTTACTTTTAACCGTGGTAAATAAAAGTAAAAAGTTACTATTCACCAAAAATTATTTTCATCTCATTGAACCAAATTTTACTTACTGACATCAACCGTGTCTCTTGAATTTTTGAAATTCCATTCACAGAAGCAGTAAAATTAAGTTTTATGAAAAATTCAGTTTTTTAACTACCACTTAGTAGTTTCACTATTCATCAAAAATTGATGTTTTTCAGAAAAATTCCAAAATTTCATCCTAAGCTATATTTCATATTCCGAATTCAAAAATGAAGTCTATTTTACCAAATTCATAACATAGAAGTTTCATTAATTAATTTTATAATTAAATCCCGCTGTTAAAACAAATAGCGTGTTTTTAAGAAACAATATCTATCAAAAGATTGACACTTGATTATGTTTGGTTTAAATGTGAAATTACATTCAATGACCAACATTGTATTAAATTGTAAAAATATATTCTAAATATACTTTAAAACCACTCAAATTAATAATTTATCACTATTAATTATTTCTATTAAAAAAGTTGTTTTTAATTATAATTTAGTAATTTTCACTATTCATCAGAATATGAAAGTTATCCGAAAAGTACCAAAATTTCACCTTAGGCTAAATTCGACACTCCGAATCCAAAAATGAAGTCCATTTTGAGAGCTAAAATTTCTAAAATTTAAAAAGTGGTTATTACTATTCAGAACGGCTAGTTTTAATAATATTTTAATAGCATATCGTTGTTTCGTGAAACTCAGTATTGCGTAGTACACACGCTATCGAGGAAGGTTGCGATTGCGTGTAATGCAAGGAAAGTCAAATATGCGTGTTGTGCAAGCTCCTTTTGGTGTAGCGTACAACACAAGACATTAAAAAAATTAAAAAGAATATTTTTCATAAAATCTCGGGCTGTTACATTCTACCCCCCTTAAAATGAATTTCGCCCTCGAAATTCGTCGGGGTTATAAATGGTTTACTATTCGAAAGTTTCTTTAATAGAAACTCACATCGTAAAAAAAAAGAATACCAAAACTTGGCTTTAAAAACTAAAGTATGAAATGTAACGATTACCCAAATAAACTAATCACTCGGTTTCCACATAGGTGAAAATATGGATATGGAAGAGAAATCTAACCATCATGTTCTGATGGAGAGTGGTAGAGAACATGGCTATGGAAAAGCCATTAATCACAAATCCATAGATTTGTGATGATATAAGGTACCATCTGATTCATCAGGTATAAGATCACGAGGACAACGTTTTTGGTTTTCAAGATCATTTCCCTAAAGTTGAAAATTTGAATTAGAATAAATACTTACTTTATTTTGGTACAATCTCACTATTGTTCGTGCCTTGAACAATTTCCACTTCATCTCTTAAATAAATGAAGTTGAATTTGTTATTCGTGAAGTGTTAGCAGATCATGTGATAGAATGACGGGTCATTCCACCTGTCTCAAACAAAAGGTTAGCAAAAATTATATACATAAGTCGATCTATAGTGAGATTAATCATATATGGTTCCTAAAATGGACTTATACTTCATATATCATACTGTTTAATATAATAAAACTAGTTTCTACTAAACAGGGACTTCCTGTAGGCCAGTGGTAGGCGATAAAGGCCAGTCGCACTTCAGTTGTGGGTTCGATTCCCACAGCCTTGTCTGAAGCGATGGGCTGTCGCCCGTCCTGCAGGTTGTCCTTTTTCTAAAACTACATTACTATAACATCCCATCAATAATATCGGAAAAAAACTTCTATCCTTAAACAATACTCACTTATGTCCAACATAATCCATTTCAATCTTTAGGCTTATCCATAATACTGCAGTCCACTCTCATAACATAGTGAAAACGATTACCAGAGATTTAATACCATCGTTGATCCCCATATATCATAAGATATGTTTTGTTGGTCACATTCCAAACATTCAAAGGCCTTAATCATGTATTCTCTTGAATACCCATCGAACCTTAGTGAAAACATGAATGCAGTTAAAAGTTAACACTTTCCACATACCAAAATCCCCAGAATTCTATATACTCAAACCATGATATCACTTCGTCCTTATATCAATCATGAGCTCATGAATACTGTCAAATATTTAATGTTCTCATTTTCCCTTCATTATGCGCATATCATTCTTTTTCCAAAAATATCCCAATCACTTTGAATACCACATTAGACCAATACATAAATATTCCAATACTCCATGATACAATATTATTTTGGAATCCCATTACATAAACACATAATCATTCCACCACATCGTTGTCATATTCAACATCGCCAATAGTGATTGCATGTGACTTCCCTTTGTCCTTTGCCTTCAGTGGTTTCTAATGTTGATCATCACTAACCCTTGGATTAGGGCATTTATTAGCATAATGCCCCATTTCCTTGCACTTGAAGCATTGAAGTGTTGGTGGTGCGTTCTCTGCAGTGTTTTCTTTATTCACATCATTAGAAAACCTTTTCCCATTACTTCGACACTCAGCTGCTCGATGACCTTCTTTTCCACACTTAAAACATTTTCTAGTCCCTTTAAGACAATCTTCACCATGCTTCTTTCCACACTTTGTGCATAAGGAAACATTCATCTTCTTTTCACCATTATTCTGAGATTTCTCCTTGAACTCCATCTTTCGTTTCTTGTCAAAACCATGAGATGGATATGTAACATCAACTTCCATTTCTACCTTGATAGCACAACACACAATTTCTTCATAGCTACTGAAGTCTCTTATAGATAATGCCCTTCGAAGACTTGGTTTTAAGCCACTGAAAAATCGATCAACTTTACTTTCAGGTTGGATGATAATGCCAGATGCATACCTTGCAAGTCTTGTAAAATTCGCTTCATATATACCAACAGATTCATCATCCTTTTGCTTTAGTTCAAGAAACTCCTTCTCCATCTTTGTTCGAAGAATACGAGGGAAGTACTTACTGAAAAACAAGTTCTTGAACTCGTCCCATTCCATGGACTCAATTTCTTCTCTTTGCCTCGTATTCTTGATAAGATTCCACCATTGATCAGCTTCACCTTCAAAACGATATACTGCTAAGATGACTTTATCATGCTCAGAACATTGAAGAACTGAAAATATCTTTTCAGTGGTGCTGATCCATTGTTCAGCAACAAGTGGATCGGAAGTCCCACTGAAAGAAGGTGGACGTTGCCTCATGAAGGACTCAATAGAATATTGTTCCCTTCTCTGCTCATTTGGATGTCTAGAATGATTCATAGCTTGTGTAAGTATAGCAATAAGATTTTGCACTCCATCTCCCATAACATTTGTTTGTTCAGGAGGGCAATCATTGCATTGTCCATTGCATTGATCAACACGGTTCCTTCGGGTTCCAGCCATCGTCTAAAACCCAAAAAGAATAGTGTGAGAGGAAAAAATCATGCTAGGGAAAACAACATAATAAAGGGGGTGTACCTTCAATATCTAACATCTTAGGTTTAATTCTATGATCGTTAGCGTAATTCTAGTACTATAACCTATACGTATACTTAACCTTAGGGACATCCCTAGACATACCTTAGAAATATCTCTAGGGATCTCACTAACGTTCTCACATCCTAGTTTCCAAAGGTTGACTAAACCTCCCTCTGATACCAACTGTAGAGACCCGAAGCTTGATGTACATGGAAATTACATTACTATTGCGGAATACTTGTTACATAACAAAAAGACACACACAAGGATCGTAACAGTTTAGTGTCTTTGGAAACTCGGAACGTAATCTTCTAATCGCGGTGAAAGATCTTCAATATCTCCCCTAAAGATCTTCCCTTTTTTTACCTAAAACCATTCTTTATATCCTGGGGAAAATAAAAACATAAAAGGGTGAGCTCAAATGCTCAGCAAGGGAAAATAAAGGAAATAAAAATCATATCATATCTTTTGAAAATCATAACCTGCAAAAGAGATCATTATATCTTAACATGGAACAAATCATAGAAGTGAAAATGAGATCCCCATAATCATAACATGAAACTTGAAATCTTTGTGGCATGCACACATAATCATGGAAAATCATTTCTTGTTAGTCATGACTCATTGCCAAGACTATCTTAGTGGACAAAGTTCCTTTCTGAACCGAGTCACCCTCGTTCCAGTCCTGTTTCACTGAACCGGTATAACCTACCGTTCCAACCATGTCTATATCATGAGATATAAAATCTTTACCCAATGCATTGGAGGGAGATATAGGTCCCACCCATCTTATAATGAATACTTTCTTATGTGTGCCACATAATCATAAACCATACATCATTGCATAAACCATGTAATAAAAATGGGATTCTTAAACAACATGACATCATAAAACAATCCATATAAGATAAAGGAATTCATAAAAATATTTCCATCACAACATAATCAAATCCATGTAATAATAGGGATAAAAACAGAACCCTTTTATTATATTAGATGGAAAATAATTTTGATAAAATACTTGAACTCCATTCTTGAGGAAAATATCCTTTCAACTTCAAAAACATTTTTCCTTTCTTAACATGTCATACAACTTTAAAATAAAAGAAGTTCATTAAAAATAAACATGAAAACATGTAAAGGAAGCTTCTTGGAAATAATGTTTTAAAAATCCATTCATGCCATATAAGTTAAAAAAACATTCTTCATACTTTTGTCGGAAAAGTCAAAAAGTACCTCGTACGAAAAACGGCAAAAGATTCCTTTCATATTCTTTCCTAAAAACTCACCGCAGGGTAAAATTATATTTAAACATTTGTAGAAGGATGGAAATAATATTACATATTCAGGAAACATGGATGTGTATGATAAAATACACCCCAGTAAATACCAAAGTATAAACAATCTCGAATAAAAATGAGATTGTGATATTTCCTTACCTTAAGTCCGATTTGCTTCGTATGTGTCCGAACCTCCTCTTCTTTGAAGTGCTTCTTTGAGACCTCCTTTTAGGGCCTAAAATTGGTCTTTTAAGAAGACCAGGACCTCTAGGATGATACTAGGGAAGTGGAGAAGTGATTTTGGCAGGGGTTGGCCGAGCTTGAAGGCTCAAAGTTGTGTGAGGAAGAGAGGGAGGAGGTGCCCTTTTATAAGGGAGGAGAGGGGCACCTTAGGAATATCTCAAAATATTATTTTATATTAAAGTCAAAATCGGTTTATAATGGTTCCAAAGGGTCTTATTTCGAAGCTAAAGTGGGGATGGGTCGAAATCCTATCAAACAATAGGATTTAGACAAGTTTAGGTTATTATTTTAACCTTATCAATTAGATTTAACTTTAAGTTAAATAATTTAACTTTTACCGTGTCTTTTTGTTTTCTTACACTATATGGTTAATAAACTTACTATAACATGCCAAACGAACCCCAAATTGTTTATTATTAATATATATATCCTCATCTAAGTCATTTGGCCGATCCTTAAATTTTTAGGAATAAAATAACAATTAATAATATAATATTTTATTTAAAAACTATTTTGTGTCAATTTTGACACTATTTGATATATGATTTTTGTGAAAGTCATAACAGAATTATATGTTCGAACCAAGTTGATTAAATCAACACTAATATATCATATTAACCTATAAAATTAGTTTAATTCATAAAAAGTCTTAAATTACATTTATTTTGGTATTTATAATATCAATTATGTCAATATTTCATTAATAAGATAATTACTGCATCATCTTTGTGTCATAAATAAATTACATTATTTGATGTCTAAAATTTACAAATAAAATACCATCATGTAGGAAATCTTTTTAGATTTCTTATGAATATTTAAAATCGAATTTAGCTTACGTAAAACCCTATATTAAAAATGTTTTAGTAAATATACTTTAATTTTAACTCTTTTAACTCTTCTTTGAATTAAATAATAATAAATGTACTAATCTAATCCAAGTGGGCCTAAATGATAATATTTTACACTTAAGGTTGTTTTTGGTCGAGATACACTTGTCCAATATAATTAGGACATGTGTTAGGGTAATATTAATATCATTCTTACCCTTAATTACCCTATTTACTTTTAACCGTGGTAAATAGAAGTAAAAAGTTACTATTCACCAAAAATTATTTTCATCTCATTGAACCACATTTTACTTACTAACATCAACCGTGTCTCTTGGATTTTTGAAATTCCATTCACAGAAGCAGTAAAATTAAGTTTTATGAAAAATTCAGTTTTTTAACTACCACTTAGTAGTTTCACTATTCATCAAAAATTGATGTTTTTCAGAAAAATTCCAAAATTTCATCCTAAGCTATATTTCATATTCCGAATTCAAAAATGAAGTCTATTTTACCAAATTCATAACATAGAAGTTGCATTAATTAATTTTCTAATTAAATCCCGCTGTTAAAACAAATAGCGTGTTTTTAAGAAACAATATCTATCAAAAGATTGACACTTGATTATGTCTGGTTTAAATGTGAAATTACATTCAATGACAAACATTGTATTAAATTGTAAAAATATATTCTAAATATACTTTAAAACCACTCAAATTAATAATTTATCACTATTAATTATTTCTATTAAAAAGTTGTTTTTAATTATAATTTAGTAATTTTCACTATTCATCAGAATATGAAAGTTATCCGAAAAGTACCAAAATTTCACCTTAGGCTAAATTCGACACTCCGAATCCAAAAATGAAGTCCATTTTGAGAGCTAAAATTTCTAAAATTTAAAAAGTGGTTATTACTATTCATAACGGCTAGTTTTAATAATATTTTAATAGCATATCGTTGTTTCGTGAAACTCAGTATTGCGTAGTACACACGCTATCGAAGAAGGTTGCGATTGCGTGTAATGCAAGGCAAGTCAAAGATGCGTGTTTTGCAAGCTCCTTTTGGTGTAGCGTACAACACAAGACATTAAAAAAATTAAAAAGAATATTTTTCATAAAATCTCGGGCTGTTACAATATCCCTTTTGACATAATTTTTTTCTCATTTTTATTAACTCACTAATCATTTATTAGATACTATTAATCCATTGGTATTAAATTAATTTACATAATTTTAAAAATATATTTAATTGAAATCATTCTATATATGTTATAGATTATATATAATGTAGAAAAATACACATTTTATTATAAATTAAAAGATTTTTACCGATATATTATTGTCATTTCATTTAACTAAAGAGATAATTATTATATAAAAATTATATAATTTATAATATGTTATGAAATTTCATATATGGTAATTAAGCCATTTAAAAACATTTATATCCAATGACCATATATCCTAAGACCATATAACTAATGAACATATTACTAACAACTATATAAATAATGACTATTTTACATTCTTATATATAACCTTACATACTTATCTAAAATCATTCACCCTTTCTATAATTTATTTCTCTATATTTTTATCATATTTCTAATGATTTTCATTTTTTATAAGTTATCATCAGCGGTGAGATCTGTAAGACCTATATTGATGATGATAATTTCAACCTTAATATTTTAATTTATTTGTGGTTTCATTCATTAATAAGTTTTCATAATAATGTTTTCATTAGTTATATTTAATGTATTTTATTTTATATTGTTACATTCTAACACAATTAAATAAGTAATTATTCATTTTAGTTCATTTTTCACATATCACAAGTTTACACAACTTTAATGGAAATTCAAAACTCTAAATTTGGGGTGTTACACAAGGACTTTATCTAGAACTCAATAGCCTTTAAGCCAGCCTTACCAAAAAAAAATTTGTGGATGTTTCATTTTTAACTCCCTCAAAAAATTATACATAGATGGTTGGGACCATATAACCTCACAATCCATAGTCTCTATAATACAAATTAGACTCTCTTGTAGGTACTCATCAGTAGTATTTCTTGGTGCAATATGAGACTCCGACTATAATACCTATGTGGAATGTTTATCATCAACCCAATGGAGCAAAAATGTAGGTCTTCATGGTGGTATAAAACTGAAATTTTAAAATAGACATTTTGGAATACATCTATCAAATTTCTAAATATCACAATTTAGAACAAACAAGTTATATTCATTTTATTCAACTATGTTATACCCACACCCTATGATATAAGGGTCTCACATAACTCAAGATCTCTTTATCCCTACCTAACAATACTCATTCCTAGTATAAACTCACCTAAATCTATATAAAAATAATTTTATATTTAAAATTATGAATTGATAACCCTGGTTCAATCAAGTGGAGTCCCACCAAATATTCTTGTAGGAAAACACTATATAATTTGTTTTTGATACATAAAAAAATTTAAATCCATCTCATTAATGGATCACCAATCACATAAAAAATAGTAATGTAATGTGAATCCTTGTTTTAAATATTATACATAAACTCATACCTTATTTCCACTATGATCCAAGAGTAAATCCAGAAACTATAAATCACACATAATATTCTTTTAAATCTAAAATCATAAAATTTAAAAAAAGAAAAAGAATTCATCCCTAATTACCTAGAATTTCCCAATATAAGGGTTATTTCTACCCAAGGATAGGGTCCATCATAGAAAACACATACTATAATTTTGTATGATGGCCCAAATAGTAGAAAAATCAAACTAAGGATCTGATACCAGGTATGCATCCCCATACATTAGAGGATTATGACTAGTAGTGAGGATATGAAGGTAATGTTGGGAGACTATACCCTATGGAGAAAATAGAAAAATATTAATTTACGAAATAATATTAAACCATATTTATATTGTAACATCATAATATATACATTATAACTTTGATCCAACAATAATAAAATATAACACATGATATAATAAAATGAGAAACAACCTTAATATCATATAATTATTCATCAATGATAGATTTTATGTAGGGATGATTGAATACAACATGATCCAAAATGTATAAAAGAATGAAGATAACCATAAAATAATCTCTAACTAAGACTCTTCTTGGTCATAAATTATACTTCTCTTTGCATCCCAACCCTACAACTACTA
This sequence comes from Viscum album, assembly GCA_963277665.1. NCBI lineage: Eukaryota > Viridiplantae > Streptophyta > Magnoliopsida > Santalales > Viscaceae > Viscum > Viscum album. The sequence goes on from OY728136.1 coordinate 1,297,020,297, forward strand.
TAGGTCCCTTTCTCATACACGAATATTTGATCATGATGTTTTCACATGCACCGAGATACCCATGCATGGTGTGAGTATATTTCAGTAGGATTCCACTAACAGTGTCCACAATTAAATCTAGGATATACATGTTCATGTAAAATGTGACATGATAATATCAACATCAATAATAAATAATTAGCACACCCAAATGTTCTAAATGAGACTCTTGAGTTCAACAACACTTGCCTAAGATTGTAAAATTGTTATGTATGAAAATATCAGAAAAGGATATCAATAATCGGTATAGTGTCCTCCCATAACACAGTATCAATGTTCTAAAAAATAATATTTAAAACTAAACCCCAATTAAAAACAATAAAAGAGAATATTTGTAAAAACACCTAACCATCATTATAATGAAATCATCATTAGAATTACACAAAATATAACACTTTTAATAAATAATAGTTTAAATATATATGAACTCATTATATAATAAAATAGTTATAATTACACCCAACATACTTAACAAAAACAATAATGGTCATTATTACACCCAACACACATCCCCAAAATTGATAAGGTTGGAATTACATCCAATCCATATGAAAAAGATAATTATTTTTTGAAATAAACCTAGCCAATTTTATAAGAATAATCATGGTTGTAATTACAACCATATCATATAACAATAATAATAATTGTTGTTATTACACCCAACCCATATAAAAAGATTAATCACGGTTGACATAACACCTAACCCATATAATAAGAATAATCTTGGATGACATTAATCCTAACCCATATAATAAGAATAATCATGGTTGACATTATATCTAACCATTATAATAATAAGAATCAAGATTGAAATTAATATTAATTAATATAATATGAATAATAATAGTTGAAAATACATATAAAAATAATAATTGTTGTAATTACACCGAACAGATATAAAAAACAACCCCACTATATAATTACTCAAGCATTATTTTTCATGTCATAACCCAAAATTTCCCATAAGAACAAAAATAATAGTAGACTATTCATATTAAAAAAATCATAAAAAGGATAGAACATGGATTGAAATCCCATTAAATCACCAATTAAAACATTATATTTTATTAGTTTACCAAAAGAAATCCCTTTCCACATTTTTTTCATTCAAAAGAGAAATATATTTTTAGCCATTATAGTCATCAAAATCCCACTATTTATAAATACTCCAAGGTACTATCATGGTATAATAAGTCATCAAACAAACACGATATCCCATCAAAGTTACCATACCCAATTTACACAACACTTTAATTTGGATACATTGATATAAATGTTATTGGAATTATAATGCATCACTTAAAGGACTACTTAAGTCCCTAATAATTATTAGTCCACCCTAAAAGAAACAAAAATATGAATTAGGATAATTTTGGTCTTACATAAGAACCCTCATAACACACATATCATACATCACATTAAAACTAAAATAAATTGATGGAAAAATCTTATGGAACACTTGACTCATATAAATATTATCTCGTTCATCAAAGATCTAAAAGTGATTTTTCATAAATTTTCGAGAATAATAAAATCCAACATAAACTCCTAAATTAGGTATTTATAGGGAATAAAAAAGTCATAATTTGAAACACTAATATTATATTGAAAATGATTCATAAACAAAACACTATAGATCCACTAAGTCCAATGATGCATTGATCTGATTACAAATGGGGGTGGGGGATCGTGGAAGTTGTGAGCTTAGGAGGGAGGAGGAATACATCATGTATCATGGAAAAAATTAAGGGGTCCAATTTTACAATTGTTTTAATAATTTTAATAATTATTATTATTTAAAATAAATTTCAGATAGTGTGTAATTGGTCCCCTATCATTGAGTATCTGGTACCTCATTGAGTACCTACCACTAATCTAATGGGTGGAAAGTATCCCACTTAGGCCTACCAAATTATTCTTGCAGAACTAGTTAACTAATACTAGGCCATTGGGAACCCATTTTCATGTCTCACCATGGATATATTTCGCACACCAAGTTGGATTTCTCAAATTCTGGCCCTCGACCTCCACCAACTCATTTAATAGCTAAGAACCACTATAATATAGATGGTTTCATAAAAAATTATACAATTCCACACACCCGTATGTATGAGTTGTTAAAAAATTGTCAAAATATTTATAAATATAAATCACAAGGTATATATTACCTTTAATACAATTTTTTTGAAAATTATTTACTCATTTATATATAGTGAATAAATATCCATAGATCCTCCTCTCAAGTATGAATCCAAACTATTTATAAGAAACAAGATACTTATCCATTATCCCAGTTCAATTTTCATGAATTTAGAAAATAAACATAGGTCAGTTTCTACTAATTTAAAATGGTCTAAAATTCTTAACAATAAAATCATGATTATGTTATAGGATCGATGTAATAAATTGATAAATAAAACTAGGGGTAAATATAATTTTACAAAAAAAAAATACTTAACTTCCCTTGTAATGATATTACTCAAAATATCCCAGAAATAAATAAATAATATAGTAAAAACCATTAATATCTATAGAGTTAATGTAATTTATATTAAATATAATTTTCTTTACATCATAATATGTTATAATTAACCTCATAATTATTTTTGTGTAAACATTAATCATCTTTATAAGGTCATAAAATAACTCATCATCAACACTAATATCTTTACAAAAAACACTCTCTAAAAGATAATTAAAAATGGGATTCTAAATTTCCTCATCCTCACTAAAAATTGAATTATATATTTTTATGGTGTATGTGTTTTTATAAAAAAAATTCCATGAGATTAAATGGAAATAAATATGTGTTTCCATCCCAATTATTTAGTTAATTTTGTTTGAATTTCTCCTTGTGAATAAGAACCCAAAAAATATATTAAAATTTCTAATTTAGTTAACTTTTCAATATCCTTATATAAATAAAATCATGAATTATCATTATTTAGAGATATCTCTTGTATCACTTTATTGAAAAAATCAATGTCACCATAAATCCCATAGAATTTATTTTCACTCTAACATCCAAATTCAGGATTAATTTTGTCAATTTTTTCAGAAAATAATTTAATGGGATATCCCATATCTATATTACTCCACTTCTAGACTCTAACGCTCTTACATTCCAATAATTACAACCAAAAATTATTTAAACTAACATAACCCATATTTCTAAAATATTAATAAGGACCATAAAATGATCCAAATGACTTTCAGATAAGAAAATATATTAAAAACTAGAAGATAAGTCATTATCCAAAATACAAATGAAAACCCTTTCAATCTAACAAGCTTGTTTACCATTAATGCAATTCATTCTCAAAGTAAACCTAACATATATAAACATCATTTATTATAAGGATTGACCATAAAAAAATATTTTTAATTTATTTATAGATTTTTTGACATAGGATGAGACAATATTTTCCTTAGGATTAAGAAAAGTTTTAAAGTGACCTATAAGAAACCAATTATATGTAAAGTTATATAAAATATTAAAGGGATAACTCTATGAAAGCATTATTAAAACATAACTTGTTGAGGTATAAAAAAAATAACAGAATAAATATTTATTCTGATATTTAACATGAAAAGAAACCTCTTCAGAACACACTTAACATCCCAGAATGAAAATAGAATTCCGATCAAGAAACAAATTTTTTTCTATCATTGGATTTTCATCATTAAGAGTAACCAAATTGTATCCATGCTTCTCTATATTAAATAAATTGATTTATTAAATTTAATTTTATGATTATATATTGTAATTAAATAAGTTTTATAATAATTAATAAAAATATATAATGAATTCATTGTTCTAGATTTTTTTGAACCATATAAATTAAAAAACAATCTTTATTTTTGAGTATAAGATTGTATTTAAACAACATCCTATAATTATTTTAATACAATGCCTTAGGTGGAGAAAATTGAGTCTTTAACATCCTATCATGATATTTCATAAGGAAATATACACTAAATAGACTCCTATGAAATATGGGATTATGCTCAATAAGGATGGTTCATATATCAACAAAGTCATGAGATGTGGTTGGGTGGTCCAAGATCAACATGGGTCATTCTTTTGGGGTTTGTAGTGCCTCAAGATATAGGTTATCCATTTATGTTCAAGGAAGAGGCTATTATTTTGGGCATCACCATTTTTGTGTGTGTAATGTTTGCTTCCTAAATTTATATAATGTGATTATAATGTGGTGGCGAAGAATGTCATTTGTCCCTAGTATACCACTATGTAATATAACCTATGTTTTATGGAGATATCACCCCATCAGTGCTACTAATACTATATTTTGACACACCCATAGAGAATATAATAAATTTATAGATTATTTATACATGATATGTGGAAATCTAATTAAATAAAAAATTATTGTAGAAGTTTATTTTTTACTATATAACTAATTGATTTTTGTTCAAGATAATACTTTGGGAATTTTATTTTTTATACCCCCTTAATCTTTCCTTCCTATGTGTTACATTGTTAATACAATGTTTTTGATGATTATGAAATATTTCTCTTGATCCATCTAGAGAAATATACTCTCCACAATTTATATATTTCTCATCATCCTCAATAATATTATACTAGTTATAAATAACATTACAATTTTCAAGATGTTTAAAAATATAAAATAAATGTTTATTAAAAGGAGCTAAAACATTCTCATTGATAATTATAATGATTAAACAAAAAATATTATCAATAATGGATACACCTTTGGTAATAAAAGTGGTGTATCCTCAAAATTTTCATTAGAGGTAGAGATATTTTCCTTATATTTTCCAAAATCATTATACTTATCATGAAATATAATTGAAAATTTACGATGATCCCAAACATTTTTTAAAGGAGGTTGAACAAGAATCTTATCCATACGAGTAAGAACAGTCTCATTATACATCTGAATTAAGTCAACACTATCTTAAAAATTCCAAGAAGGATCCTCCACTTTAGCCTCCCCTATATATTTTACCAACATTAACAATAAACCCTCATTATGACCATGAATCATTCAGTTAAAGTATGATATATAATTCTTCCTCCTACAATCAATAGAAAAATAATTTATAGTTTTATGATAAATAGGGAAAATAGGAAGTATCTCATAAATAATTCTATGATTAATCATACACTGTTTAGTTGAGAGAACCACCTTTTTAACTAGATCACTACTCGAATCAATATCATCCAAAACACAATAAAGTAACGATCACTTGATTTTTAAGATTTTTTATCCATACTAATTAGTGTTCCCATATAATAAGTAATTAAATTAAGAATTTTCAGATGCTAAAGTACCCAATTAGTCCTAAAAACATGATCACAAATCTATATGTAGAACTTACTAGGTTTTAGTGAAGTAAATTCAAAACCCAAATCATTAAATTTAAATTAATTATTTGAAAACAAAATATGAAATTAACCAATACTAAGATATAGTATATTCCATTGATAAAGTACTTGGATAATGTTAAACCTTTTATGAAAATCATCAAAAGTCCATAGTTCACCCATAATAAAAACAATCCTTTTAATAATTGAGTATTTTCACATCCTCATCCTTTTAGAAAACACATTAGAGTAATATACAACATGATCTTCATTATCCTTATTAAAAATATTTCCCCCAAAATCATATTTGAGATCAATAAAATTCATAAAATTGACTTTAACCTTATTCCACCTTTTAGGATTATCTTAAAAAATAATTTCATACTTATTTCTAAAGTGTGAGGGATAAAATATCACTTTGTTACCTAAAAAAATTATGAATTTCTTCACTGCATCATGATTTAGGTTTCTAAATAGAATTTCCTTTCCATCACCTTGAGAATCATCATCATCACCCGTATCAAATCTATCTCATCATCTATTATAATAATAATAATATATAGTATATTTTTAGGGGTTATAAATAACCAAAAAACACATACACCTAATAGAATACTTGTATTAAACCCCTATAATGGTTGGTCCACCTATAATATATCCAATACCGTCATCAAATGATCTTAAAATGAATATGATTTTTCTTATCAAAAAACCCCCTTGTTATATATATATAATCATGAATATATGTACATGCATGCATGTGTATGACTCAGTATTCACATTCCCTAGTGTTCTGTCTAATGATCCATATATCTTTGAAGCCTCATCAGGTTTATGTGCGAGATGCATAACCACAGAGAGTGTGGTGGTGAATCAGAGGTAACAAAAAAGACAACCATTGTGATTATTCCCTTTATGTATAAATGTAGGATCCTTGAATAATACTAGGAAATAATTTAAATTAGAGAGAGATATAAAACACATGACACAATATATTTTTCAAGGCTTACACACTCTTTTTATCTAGGATAATCTTTAATGTCTAGTGGTTGTGATCCTATTGTCCATATTTTTATCTTAATGTCAATAAGAATATATTTTTATGGGTAGGATTATTGTATTAAACTCCAAGTATAAGAAATATCCCAATGGGTTACAATAAGTAGATTAACCCTTTATAACCTCTCTAAGTTCTTTTGGATGTTGCATCAAGTGTAAACCATTGTTATTATCCTTAAATATAGCTTAATATATCTATCTACACTACTTCAAAATATATTTTTGGATATCAATTTTTTTCATACTTATCTAAGTGATATATATATATATAATGATATTTTTACCCTAGAATGTTGTTGTTTACCATAGTGTAGTCTTAGTGACCTCAACAAGATAAAAAATCCATTGTTTTGATATCTTATTATCTCCCCATTTTATTGTTTCTATTTCTCCCTCTCAAAAATATCTTCACCAAGAAACTTGAAATAAGGAATTTGGATAAGCTATAGTGATCCTTATCTCTACAATGAAATGATTTTTTTTGTAACTATTTTCCTCCTATGTATGGATTATAAGAGCATTTCTTCTTGATGTAACATGCCCCAGGACCAATTTCACCTCATCATCGCATGGTGTGAATTTTATTTCTCCCCTATATTATCTTGAACCATTACGATAACATCCATAATAATTTACAACATCCACAATGATATAATATAACGATACCATATCCTTTTTTATCATACCTAGATTCAACTTCCAATCATTAATACCAATATGACCATTAAAATTGTAATTTATTCATTACATATTCATATTAAATTAAAACAGACAAACCAAATCTTATACTATAAATTTCTACAAAATAAATCATGATTATTTATAATTTCCATTATATTTTTAACTCATCTATAATCAGCTTCACACTAATCAATATGATTGTGGTCAATAAATACAAGATTAAATCACCATTAAAATTCATGAATGAATTTTACCTCGAAAAAATTCATAGCATGATACTAAAGTGAGAGTTATATAAAACTAAATCATTGGATGAAATGATGTTTTTGAGAGTTCTATAATACTAAATACTATATTGATAATATATTAATTTAAATCATCTCATATACCCCCATTTTTTAATTTAGATCATACAAACTCTTTAATTTCCAAGGTCCAATCAATCTTAAATATTTATTTATTTTTAAAAAATAAATTATTCAAGGTTTAGCTACTAAATATTCTTTAAGATTTTGTTTCTAACCCCGCATTTCACCTATTTCAAGGAAAAATATTATATCTGCCCCCATTATTATCACTTGGAAAAAGGAGTCTCCCCCCTTTTTAATAAAAGACACCATAATATTCTACAACTATTTAAAAAAATTTAAAGGAATGAAATATGTAAAATAAAATAATAAAATTAGAACTATTTTGCGACATAATTCACAACAAACAAAACTCTCAAGTGATGGAAGGTATATTTGTTAGGGAATTTTCCAAGATATCTATAACATGATCCAAATTAAAAGATATTCTAACAAAGGATCTCTATATTCCAATTTCTTCTTAATATAATGGTACTTGATATCAATATGATTCAACAAAAAATATCAAAAAATATCATTGATAAAGTAATTACACTTTGATTATCACATCCATTAATCAATGGGTACCATACATTCTCATTCTTGTATCCAGGTTGTGACCTCATCCATATCGTTTGTGATTTTTCCCATGATGCCTTAACATACCCAACATTCAATAGGATTAATGTGACTGAATTTTTTTTCTTATGAGGATAAGAAAAAATGATTACTTTGATAAAAAATTAACATTTAGAAGTTAACTTTAAAAATACCACATTACGTACCCAATTCAAAATAAAATAACTATAAATCAAAAATAAGTTATCTTTATCATAAATTAATCCATAATTAATAGTTCTTATGATATATAGTAATAACAATTTCAATACCATAAGATTAAAATATATAGGATTTCTCTATAATCACATACAAAGAGTAACAAACTATATAATTTTTGATCTACTCTCTTTCCTTCATTACCCATAGTCAACTAGGTCCAAAACACTATATGACAAGAAACCTCTCATTTCATCTAATTAAAAATCCTTTAAAAACCCACAATCATAATTTTCTTGTGAGAGAAAGATATAACATGATGTGTTTATAACATGAAAATATTAAAATTATTTCATCTCTATAATCATTGACATCTCAAAATGATTTATTATTTGAGAATTAATATCCTCACAAGTTTCCCCTTTTTTCTAGTAAAAATAACATCATCAACATACAAAATAAAAATAAGTGCGTTTTTATCACCGCCTTGACCGTTATATTACTGTCCACCTTGCATTTTCTAAAATTTATTCTTCTTAAGAAGTTGTAAAACATTGAATATGGTACTCAGGAATCCTATTTAGGCCCATATAATTACTTATTATACATAAAACTCAAGATAAATCACTAAAAAGTATAAAACCATCCAGATGATTAATGAAAACATTTTTCTAAAGTTCACCATTCAAGAATGCTGAGTTAACTTCCATTTGGAACACTTTTTAGTTCCATTGTGAATAAATATCATAAAAAATCCCTTGTTAAGTATTGTTACTAGAGAAAATGTCTCCACAAATTATATAGCCTCATTTTAGAGTATCCCTAGTATACAATATGATATTTGTTAGATACTATTTCTCTTTTATTATTGATATTTTTCTGAATGACCAACTTCACCTCGATGATTTTTTTTGTATTTGGGATGTGGCCTCAATTAATAATTATCATTCTTATCAATTTGAATAAACCCTTTATCTATCATTGTTATATGTGGGGAAAAAATAAAATACCCCATAAAGATATATTATTTTTTATAGGCCAAAATAAATTACATCAAACATCCTTCAATAATGTGGGACTCAAATAATAAAAGGGTAATATGGGTTTATCCCACTAATCATAACCTATAATATTTTCCCAGTTATCCCATATATAAATACAAAATACTCTTACACCCCTATAAATATGAGACATAAATATTTATCATTTCTAGATTAGTTCACAAAAAATGAAAATGTATTCTAAGATCCGCTTTTGTGATAATATCTACAAATTGGTCAATTGTGAGGAAAAAGCTAAATGTGATATTCTAATTCTCATAATTCTATCAAACTAGGCGAAAATATTATTCAATATGCTTCATCCGAACATGAAATACTAAATTTGTGGAAATATTGATCACAAATTGACTATCACACCAGATATGGATTGATTTCTTGATAGTATAACTGATCTAATATTCTATTTGTTGTTCCCAAGTAATCTTTATAGTCACATGTTCCATAACATAATACTCTAACTCTACAATTTATTAGGATATAATTTTTTTCATAATTCTTTGTAATGATATTAAAATATCATCAATATACACTATTTTTGGTGGGGAGTTAAGGGTTTGGGGGGCGAGGGGAATGTCGCAGGGTCATGTGCCCGAGCCTACATGTTTAATACATTTTACTTCCATTGTATTGTTTTTTATGATGGAATATTTAATCGAACTTCTATGGGATCAAATTTCCTCAAATATATATAATTAAACCAAATGTATATCTCCTAGAAGAGAGACATACCACATAATCATGTGTCAAAATACACATTAATTTATATATTCCCCTGATAAGAATATATAAAACCTAATATTGATTAATTTTTTTGTATCTAAAAATGTGAAAAACAATATACCACTATTTTTTTAATGATTCCATAAACTAACTCATATTGATAAAATCACAAGAAATGTTAGGTCGAGTCATCGTCATATAATTAACCTTCCCAATAATACATTTATATAAAAGAGGTAAATGGAAAAATTTATTATATGCGTGAAATGACTTCTCTACGGGTTATAGGGGTAATTAAACCAAGTCATATAATGTAATTATAGATTCATGAAGTAGATCACGAACATACATTCCTTGAGATAGAAAAATTCATCTGTTATACCCTTTCAAATCAATCCCCAATAACTATTGTAATAAACCTTAACCCTTTATGTGAAAATTTTAATAGATAAAGGATATCATTCGACCAATTCCAACATCATAATAGGAAATAATAACAATGAGATCTACAAAACTACCAATATTCTGCTACTTGATCCAGATTGATAATAGAAAATAGAAGGATCCTTTATACTTTTACACATGAAAAAGCTAATCATTGTGGTGTATAAGTGTCTATACTAAGCACATAGTGACTGCTTGTGTCTATTTAATAATCAATAAAGGTTAAAATCCTTATAAACCCCCCTATGAAACAAACCATAAAGGAAGATTCATGTAATCCTCTTCATCCAGAAAAAATTGAATAAAATAATTCTTAACACCCAACTAATGGAAATGACTATGGTTGGAGTAAATAATATATATATTTAAGAAAACTTATTATATATTTTACACTGGGGAAAATGATAAAAAGTAATAAATATCAAACATATACATATAACCCTTGTAAATAAAAAAAATCATTGAGATGATTGAGAGATCCATCAAAATTGTAGTGAATTATAAAAATACATTTATGACTAGGAAAACATTTACCCAAAGGGACAGGGAAAATATCCCAAGTATTACTAGTTTCTATCACATTATGTTCAACCTGTACAGACTTTAACCAATCAGGATGATATTTGGACTTAGTTATAGAGAACAATGTTGAGTGAGATTCCAAAAACCCAAAAAATAGAGATACAACAACACATAACCACTAATAATATTGAGCAGAAATGTGATGTTTCTAACATGAGAATAAACTTTTTTAAATGAATATATGTAACTCCAATGATGTATAATCAGGGGGAGGTGAGTCATCTCGTGTTCTAGAAGCATCATTCCTTGGGGCGGTAGATATATGAGCCTCAATAGTACAGACCTAGAAAAAATTTTATCTAATGAAATCACTAAGAAGAGTTGGTGGTGGTGGGGTGGAGGTGGGTTTAGAGAATATATTAATGTAATACTAGAATCTGGAATAACATGTTATGATGGGTAATCAGGAACAAAAATATTGAGGATTTGTAAAAGGAAACATCAAATAACACAATATAATGATGAAAATATGAGGATAAACAACAATATCTAAACCAAGTCTAGGAATAAAAAAGAAAGAAACTTTTTAGATTGTATTTATAAAATACGATAATTGATGGGGGACTTTCATTAACATATCACACACAACCAAAAATGTGAGGAGTGAGTGAATGAGGTGATGTTTTTATAAACATATTATGGAATGGGTTCCCTCATATAATAATGGATGATGGATTTATATTGATAGGATTTATGGATATGATATTTGAATCACTCTAAAAAATGATAAATACATTAATCTAAAACAAAAGTGCATGAGAAACTTATAACATGTGGCTTCTATTACATTTGAAAACAACCTTTTTTGAGGTGTATCTAAACATTAAGTATGAGTGATACTTCCATGTTCTTATATAAAATACTATAATGCCCTTGAAAAATACATACAATCATTTTCAAAATAAAAACTAAATTTTAGTAGAAAATTGATAAGTGATTTCCTGAAAATAGGTGCAAAAAACTTTAAAAATTTCAGATGGATTTTTTTTTTAAAAAAAAACAACTATTATGGTGAAAATAAAAAATTAAGGTGATAAAATTACAATTTCCTAGTTTAAAATAACCAGAAATAGGTCCCCATACATTCGAGTGAACCAAATGAAATGTACTAGATGAATGATGGATTACTCTATGAATATAGGTATCCAAATGAGGATTGGCATAATGACATGACTCACAGTAAAAAAGGGAAAACAAAACATGGATATGGAAAAATCATATGAAGGGTGGGTGTAGGTAGTTGAACAAGGTTATAAGGATGCTGCATAATATAGTCAGAAGTGACATGATAGGTGAGATGTAAAGCATTTTCAAATATGTACCCACCAACTTGAATCCATCCACTACCAAGCACTAAAGTCATCAAAGGAACTTGAAATATAACTAAAGTATGTGAGAATATGTCATGGGATTGTAATTCAGTTGTAATTTTACCAATAAATAGTAAAGTAAATGGAAAATGAGGGACAAGGGAAACTGGAAAAAGAATCAAGGTGGGCATAATGATGAAAATATCATAACGATTAATTTTCAATATCTTACCATTATCTATATTAATAGTACCTCTAGTAAAAGTTGAGCTATAGAACCAAAGAATACATATATTCCCAATGTTGTGAACTAAATCACCTTAGTAAAGATCCCATAAAGGGTATTTCATGGATAGAAATGATATAAGAGAATAGCCATGGGAAACAATAATGCATGATAAAGTAGAAGCACATCGAGACAAGTAATGATACTCATCATCAAAGAGTTCAATTATATGGTGAATGTTTTATAGAGACACAATGTCAAGTATAGTGTATAGTGTGGAAAGAGGGATTTTTTGAGCTAGAGATCCATCTAGATGACCATACAGATGCCAATATGTATCAATCATGTGATAATGTTTACCATAATTCATAAATGTTTTTCATTTTGTGGGACATCCACATCCCAAAGAGTATAAAACATGTTGGATTATACCTTGGAAAATCCTTAAAACATGAAGATAATGGTCTGTGTTGAGTGATGGAGGAGTATGACTCCCACGGATAAGGTGATTGTAAATGAATAGTAGATTTAATGTGGTGGAGTTCAAAAACATTTAAGTAATAGTGATAGATACCTGTTTATTTAGACCATTCAGTAATAAAAATATGAACAAGTGACCATGTTGAGTCAAATTATCATTATGAATTTTTGATATGGGTCACAAATCATTGATCTCATTAATAATATAATCCCACTCATTATAATAGATTTGTACGAGTGATTTATCTATTGAAGTTAAAATAGGTGCTGAAAAATATTAGATATGAATAAAAATATTGTTCATCTCACTAAATATTAACAATATGGAGTCCCATAATTCCTTGTAAGTATTACCATTCTTTGAAATATTCTTAACCAAGATATCCATTAAATTGATCAGCATGGAGAATATATTTTAATAAAATTATTCTATTTTCCTAAAAATGAAATCCTTAGGATCTAAATGGGATGCAACAAGATGATAATAGTAACGTTTTCACATTAATAAAATAATAACAGTCTTCCTCCACAAGTTAAAATTATAGGAATCAAGATGTTCATCAACACATCACGTGAAACTCTAGTAGTATCTGATAATGGTGATGATGTTTTGATAAGTCTATTGAAGATTGAAAATCAAAATTTGATAGTTTTGTTCTAAATATGCATGTTATAATATTAAAAGGTTCTGAAATTACACAAAAAATATAAAATATTTTCCAAAATTGCACGACCTAGACATATTTTTACCAGTTATAGAATATAATAGAGAAACCATATAAAAGAGGCCTTATTGGTTATCAAGAATATGCCTTTGAAACCTATAGAAATTGTGGGATTGATGATCTGTCTAGTGGAGGTGTGAAATGTTGAAGATATCATAGAGGGTAGTCGAGGCGTGGGTGGAAATAAGGTAAAACCTTAAGATAATTTCATTGTTGAAATTCCCCAAGGAGGTTTGTGTGGATTTGGGTAGCATATGAGGTAGTTGGGGTGGGGGAAGGGTCCTGGGACTAGTATTTTGAAGGGGTTCAATATCCTAAGGCAAGCATACAAAAGGTGTTCATGGTCTTTGGACAATCATATATTATAGGGAAAGTGCTGGTGTCACATGGAAGACGGTCGATATGAGGGATAGAGCCAACAATACAGGAAAATACATAGAGGCAGAGATCTAAAAACTATGGTGGAGTGGGTGGGTTTAGATTACCTATTCTGATTTTCACTGATACAATTATTTATGTTTTGACGAATTCTAGTTTTTTTAGTTTCATGGTTTCAAAAAATCTCATATGTATTGTTTATAGTTTCTATCAACCTTATGAAAATATTGTCGTACCTTACATATGTATTCTATCAACCATATGAATGTATGGTTTTACCATGTGATGGAATTATATCAACCTCATAAAGGGATTCTATAAACCTCATTATGGGTCTATAAGATACATATGAGGACTTAGATGATACTTATGAGTTTTTTAGTTTTATATTTTTGTAAATTTCACAGATCCCAAAGACATACTTAAATATTATGGTCTTATAGATTTGCTTTTAAATTCATAATAAATAAGTTCTTAATGTTATAAGAAATATATTATCAAGAATTTTGTTTTATGAATTACTACGATATATAAAGGCTTAAATGAATAAATTTACTTAAAATCCATCTACTTTAATAATTATTACATGAAATAAATTTATATGAATTATCTTTATATAGATTTTCTCAAACATATTTTAATTTGTTTCAAAATCATTATTACGATACTATTTTTTCTTATGTTTTTGATGTTCTAATTTATAACAAGTTTATATTGTTTATTTTGTAATTTATATTAGTTTTTTAAATATATATAAATGTTAATGATTCTATGAGAATTAGTTTTTAAATGTTAGATTAATTAATAAAACATTTAAATTTTTTTTGAAATGAGTATGATATTTACAAAAATTGGTTATAGGTACATTTCTATATTTATTCATCTAACCATTTCCTGATAGTTGTGAGGTGTTTTTAGGAAATACCCATAGAACAATAATCATGGATATAATTAACTATCCATTGGATAAAATTTCTATATATAGTGGTAAAAGAACTTGAGAAATGACACATGACATATGATTACATTACTTTTAAAGATCTATAAAAGTTCTTGAGATATATTGTTTATACTCTACTTATTCAATGTTATATCATCAATCTAGTTATCATGGAGATTCATCACTCCATGTCACTTATAAAAGGCCGAATAAGCTTGTCTCTACACCATCATTCCCTTATAAATTGTTCTCTAGTTTAATCATTTTGTTATTTTAATGGTGGGTGTAGTTTTTTTTAGTAATTTTTAATGTAGTTGTAACACAACTCACATATTGATGAGCATCCACTGAAAAGTCAATGTCTTAGTTATGCTAACTTAATATAAAAGTGGTAACATAAAGGTTCCTAAACCTTGTACAACTATTGTCTGTTTTGTAAACCTAAAAAAGATAAAGAAATTGGGGTTTTCTTTCAGGTTAGAAAAAGGAAGGTTTGACTGATGCAATGGTTCATAGAAGGCATGGTCTTGTATAAGGTTATCACAACATTACAAAATTTAGGATTGTTTTAGTGTGATCCACCAATCTCACTGAGTTAGAGAGTTTTTGAAAAATATATTTAAGACCTCTTAATTATTACTTCTATAAAATCATAATATTCATATTTATTTTATTTCAATTTATACGCTTTATTCATTCACTAATCCTAATATATAGAATAATGAATTGTTAAATAATCTTAAATCCATAAATCCAACAAATATAATTTTAAGAAACATAGATTTTTAATATTTATAATTCACCCATCTTGTATTATCATGAACCTGGGTGGGACCTAACAATTGATTTTAGTGCCATTCCATTTGAAGATTTTAGATTTATTATTTTTATCTTGATAACACAATTTTTATAAGAGAATATCCCTCTTGGATTTTTGTTATGTTTTTTATGAATTTTTTTATATATTTCTTTGCTAACCTATTATAAAAGTCCTTTAAGAATACAAAGTGAAGAACTATTTTTTTAGTTATGGAAAGTTAGGAAAATGAGTTTTTGAATCCTTGTAGACTAACCCATTGAAATGGAAGTGATTATAGATATTAGAAGGACCAAATGGAGGTATTACTAAAAAAATATAGGTATTGAATATTGTAATGCTATGGAAAGACCAAATAAATTACATTAAGTAGAACTTGATACTTCAATTGTTGTCGATTATTATAAATATGTCTTAAATTATAAATTTATAAATTTTATTTATTGTTATTTATATAGAAGTGTTTATATCTATATTCTATCTTGTAAAACTAATATTGACATATGAATAACATTAAAATTTACTCATTATAGAACAGATAAACTGCTGAGAACAAATTTAGGAATTCAAAGGGTTGAGTTTCACTAATATTGAATCATTGACCATGGAATAATTAGTGATATGTACAACATATTTAATAAAATTGTGAACAACATGGTTACTCTTGGAGAAACAGTAAATGATAATGTTCTTGATTGAAATAATAATGTTCCCCTTTCCATAAATATAGCACTTTAAGAAGGTTACAATTGAATAATGTAAATATTATAATTAGCATAGAATAGATGAACTAATTATATCTCTACTTCAATATGAAATTGACCAGTATAATAATGATATTAAAGCTAATGATGATAATAAGGGAAAACTTTTAAATCATCTAAATATGTATCTTATGAATCTTCTAATGAAATTGTATGTTTATATAGTTATAAAAAAGGAAATTATTTGATCCAAATTAAAAACAACATACAAGGACTCGTGATGAATATACAATGTTATAAAGAGATATGGAAGAAGAAGTATAATAAAAATTTCAAAATAAAAGGTAATACCAGTAAATATAGTGATGCTATAAAACTAAATTATTGTGAGTATAAAATGAAGGGGAATACTAAGTCATAATGTCCAAATATAAAGGGCATAAGAAAAGTAATAACTATATGATGAAAAATAATAGCAAACGTTATAGTGGTTGGATATACAGAAAAGAATCTAATTCTAATGACGAGTATAGGGGTGAGAAGAAAAATTATAATTTTTACTTGATGGGTAACTATTATGAGGTAGCTGATTTATTTTTTAGTTATTTAATAAGTCCTTATAATATATGATTAATGGGTATTATGAGTAAGATTAATTCTAACTCTGATTATGATTTTTATTCATCTAATTATGATTATTATAAATCTAAAATTGAAGATTTAAATTAAATTTGAGATAAACATCATGATTCAATTTCTCTAATTGTAAAAATTAAAAGATCATATCAAAGATACAAAATAGAATAAAAATATCATTCTGGAATATGAAAAGTTAAAAGACTCCATTTCTATGTTTTATTATGAAAAGGAAAAATTAAAGGGTATGAAAGATAGTGTTTCAAAGATAGAAAAAGTGAATAATTGTTTGAAAAATACTGTTTCATGTATTGAAGAAAAAATATATGTTGATTTTTAATTTATTCAAAAGGAAAATTGAAAACATTAAACTAAATATAGAAGTTAGAAAGAAGGTTCTTCAAATTCCACTATCCGGAGTAAAATTTGTGATGAATCTATTAGATTAAGAAATATAACAAGAAATAATTAAAATAAGAACTGTATTGTTTTGTATGAAATATTGGAAAAAATATACAAGAATAAATTTATAAAATGAAAAGATATGGGTGTTTCATCAATTATTTATTCTTATGGGTGTTGATTTAGGTCATCAGGAATCCAATTTTTCTTTACAATATGTTCAATATTTGTGTTTTAATAAGGATTTCCTATGTAAATATTTTTTCAATGTTAAAAAGATTAATATTTATACAATATGAGTACCTAAGGGATCTCACTCAAATCATATTGGATGAAAGATATTCTATCTTCCCAAATATGTACATTTACTATATATAGTATTCATATTACTTCTATATTTAATACATGATATGTTAGAGTGATGTTTAATCTATATATTTTTACCTAGGACAATGTGTATATTCTCCATGTTTTATATTTTGTTATAATTGGGATGACTGTTTAAAATTAGTTATTTTTTAATTCATTGAAAAACTTTTTTTGAATTCTTTGAATATTATGTAAATTATTTTCATAGATTCTATTTGTAGTTTTTTATATAGGATTTTTTATTAATGTATTAACTATTATATATATTTTAAATGAAAAAACTTCATTCAGCAGGAGTTGTTAATTTCATTGATATATTGTTTATATCTTCTTGTTCTTGCAAAAAAATTTAAAAATTTAAAGTTTATGTTTTATGAATTTTGTAGATTTTTAGTGTAAAAAATCAAGATTTATTTTAAAAAGGGGTAATTTTATTTTTAAAAAATTGTAATATATAACGTATAAAGTTAAATGGGGTTATTTAATATTTATTTTAACTATTTGACATACTATAATTTGAACATAAAATATGTTTTAAATGTTTATAAAATATGGTTTTAAATTTTTAAAAATGTTTCTGAATTTCTATCTTAATATGGAGGGAGATATGTTTTTTTAAATTCAGAAATGGGAAGATTATTTTATTGTATTTAATGAGAACTTTTTGGATATCTTTAATCTATTTACAATAAGAAATAGTTATTGTCTTTAAATATGTTTTAATGAATTTTTTTTCAATAATAGATTTAGAATGTGGATGTTTTTTCCTCTGAATTTGTAATATGGTATAGTTGTTATACTTATGTTAATGTGGAATATTTTTAAGTTTACTTTGTTTATAATTTCACATAGTCTTGTATATTTTTAAGTGTTTTATTTTCAGAAGTATATTAAAATGTTTGATATTTTTTTGTAATTTATTTATTTTATTTTAAAAGGGTTTTATGCATTATAAAATAGGAGCTTAAATGTTTTTATGTTTACAATGGTTTGAGTATTACTTTTTTTATATTTTAATGAAAATGAGGTAGACTTTTTATAGACTGTTTACTTATTTTAGCATGTTAACAAATAAAGGATAAGTTTTTCAGTAAGAAAAAAAGATATTATTTTAATAAATTCTTAATTTCACACATTTTAATAAATTTAAAAAGGGAGGAGAAATTTTGTAAAATATTGTTTAATTTTTCAATTTTAAAAAATAGTTATTTTATTAGTTATGAGTTTGAGTGATTTGGGGATTATTATTATTAATGTTTGTTTATTTTTTTTGAATATTACAATACCTCACATTTAACAAATCTAAATTATAATTGGATAGTTATAATTTCTCATATAATTAGTTATTCATTTCTTAATCTTATTTGATTTAATTATTATTTCAATTATTTTTTATGTTTGAGTAATTATGGTTGTTTTATATTCAAGGTTTCTAAAACTCTTATATGTATTTTGTTTAGATTTTCTCAACCTTATGAAAAGGTTACCTTAACCTTACATAAACATAGTTTCTGACTTATGAAGGTCTAGTTTTATATTACTACGGTAGAATATCATCCTCATAAAGGGATTGTTTAAACCTAATGATTGGTCTATACAAGCCATATGGGGACTTAGCTAAACCTTATGAGTTATGTAGTTTTGTATTTCTAGTGTTTTTTAAAAAGTCCAAATACTTATGTGAATTTGAAAGACTTAAAAAATATTTTTTAAAGTCTAATGAAATAATTTTATAAATTCATTTGAAATAAATTATCTATACTATACAGAATGCCTCCAACCACATGTAGATCCTGTAACAGCCCAAGATTTTATAAAAAAATATTCTTTTTAATTTTATTAATGTCTTGTGTTGTACGCTACACCAAAAGGAGCTTGCACAACACACATCCTTGACTTGACTTGCATTACACGCAATCACGACCTTCCTCGATAGCGTGTGTAGTACGCAATACCGAGTTTCACTAAACAACGATATGCTATAAAAATATTATTAAAACTAGCCGTTATGAATAGTAATAACCACTTTTTGAAATCCAGTAAATCTTATTTTTCAAAATGAACTTTATTTTTGGATTCGGAGTATCGAATTTAGCCTAAGGTGAAATTTTGGTACTTTTCGGATAACTTTCATATTTTGATGAATAGTGAAAATGACTAAATTTTAATTAAAAACAACTTTTTTAATTGAAATAATTAATAATGATAAATTATTAATTTGAGTGATTTTAAAGTATATTTAGAATATATTTTTACAATTCAATACAATGTTGGTCATTGGATGTAGTTTCACATTTAAACTAGACATAAACAAGTGTCAATCTTTTGATAGATATTGTTTCTTAAAAACACGCTATTTGTTTTAACAGCGGGATTTAATTATAAAATTAATTAATGCAACTTTTATGTTATGAATTTGGTAAAATAGACTTCATTTTTGAATTCGGAATATGAAATATAGCTTGGGATGAAATTTTGGCATTGTTCTGAAAAACATCAATTTTTGATGAATAGTGAAACTACTAAGCGGTAGGTTAAAAACTGAATTTTACATAAAACTTAATTTTACCGCTTCTGTGAATGGAATTTCGAAAATCCGAGAGACACGGTTAATATCAAGGACTAAAATGTGGTTCAATGAGATGAAAATAATTTTTTGGTGAATAGTAACTTTTTACTTTTTTTTACCACGGTTAATAGTAAATAAGGTAACTAAGGGTAAATATGATATTAATATTACCCTAACACATGTCCTAATTCTATTGGACAAGTGTAATTCGACCAAAAACAAACTTAGGAATAAAATATGACCATTTAGGCCCACTTGGATTAGATTAGGACATTTATTATTAATTTATTTAAAGAAGGGTTAAAATAGTTAAAATCAAAGTTTAATAAGTAAATCATTTTTAATATGGGGTTATACATAAGCTAAATTCGACTATAAATATTCATTAGAAAGCTAAAAAGATTTCCTACATGATGGTATTTTATTTGAAATTTTTAGACATCAAATAATATAATTTATTTTTGACACAAAGATGATGCAGTAATTATCTAATTAATGAAATATTGACATAATTGATAATATAAATACCAAAATAAATGTAATTTAAGACTTTTTATGAATTCCACTAATTTTCCAGGTCACTATGAAATATTAGTGTTGATTTAATCAACTTGGTTTGAACATATAATTCTGTTATGACTTTCAAAAAAATCATGTATCAAATAGTGTCAAAATTGACACAAAATAGGTTTTAAATCAAATATTATATTATTAATTGTTATTTTATTTCTAAAAATCTAAGGTTCGGCCAAATGACCTATATAAGGATATATGTATTAATAATATACAATTTGGGGTTCGTTTGGCATGTTATAGTAAGTTTATTAACCATATAGTGAAAGAAAACAAAAAGACACGGTAAAAGTTAAATTATTTAACTTAGAGTTAAATCTAATTGATAAGGTTAAAATAATACCCTAAACTTGTCTAAATCCTATTGGTTGATAGGTTTCGACCCATCCCCACTTTAGCTTCGAAATAAGACCCTTTGGAACCATTATAAACCGATTTTGACTTTAATATAAAATAATATTTTGAGATATTCCTAAGGTGCCCCTCTCCTCCCTTATAAAAGGACACCTCCTCCCCCTCCTCCTCACGCCAATTTGAGCACTCAAGCTCGGCCAACCCCTGCCAATTTCTCCTCTCCACTTCCCTAGCAACATCCTAGAGGTTCTGGTCTTCCTCAAAGACCAATTTTAGTGCCCTAAGAGGAGGTCTCAAAGAGGCACTTCAAAGAAGAGGTAATTACCGTTACCAATTCTTTCATATTTATTTCTTCTTCCACTTCTTCTTCTTAGGTTGTTTCATTATGAAGTAATAACATCAGTATCACTCATATACTGATATGTTATTATAAGTATGAAACAACCCTATTTCACCATCTATCCATCCTACGGAAAAAGAAATCACCGCGCGTGCGTACGTACGGAACACCGTCTCCACGTCGTGGTGTAATCTATTTTCCACCACCACCTTACATGGATGGGTATAATGGTGTAAAGAATAAATATACATAGTTATTACAACATCATATTGATTCTGTTATATTGTATAATCCACTCCAATTCAATTCAATATTTATAGGAATGATATCATCGCTCGTGCGTACGTACGGAATACCGTCTCCACGACGCGATGAGATTCATTCTCCAGGTTAACCATTTAAGAATGATTATAATGTATATATAAGAAATAATAATGAAATATATGACATTATAAGGCTACTGGATTTATGTATATATATACATATGTATTTCATCTACTTACTTCCATTTCAAGACAATAAGGAAAGGAAAACAGCGTTCATGCGTACGTACGGACTACCGTCTCCATGAACGGTGTTTTTCATTTTATTTATCTACCTATTATATATATATATATATACTGAATATATATGATATATAAATCATATTTTATATTCTGGAAGTAATTAAATCATGATATAAGTAATAATGATGTCAAGAACAACAAGTCAAAACACCTACGATAAATGAAACGATTTTACCCAAAACGCTTCTTTAACATGGAATTTACAAAAGAACGGGTAATATAATGTCATAAGTGAACCATATATGATATCATAACAATGAATATGATTCTGTAATAAGTCAATAACATGAATTAAATCATTATACAGGAGGTTCGGACACTTACAAAGCAAGTCGGACCTAAGGTAAGGGAAATATCACAATCTCATTCTTATCCGAGATTGTTTATTCGTAAGTATTTACTGGGGTGTATTTTATCATCCACATCCATGTTCCCTCAATATGTAATATTATTTCCTTCCTTATACAATATTTTATATCCAATTTTACCCTTCGGTAAGTTTTTTTAAAAGACATGAAAGGAATCTTTTGTCGTTTTTCGTACGAGGTACTTTTTGACTTTTCCGACAAAAGTACGAGAAGAATGTTTTTTTTAACTTATACGGCACGAACGGATTTATACTGTTTTATAAAGCCTTATTTTCATGAAGCTTCCTCTAAAAGATTTCATGACTATTTTCAATAAAATCTCTTTCTTTTAAAATTGCATGACGTTTTGTGAAAATAAATTGATTTTGAAGAAGAAAGGATATTTTCCTCAAGAATTCAATTCAAGTGTTTTATCAAAATTATTTTCCATATAAGATTATAAAGGGTTCTGTTTCTATCCATATTTTTACATTGATTTGACTATGTTGTGATGGAATTATGTTTATGAATTCCTTTATCTTATATGAATGGTTTTATGATGTCATGTTGTTTAAGAATCCCATTTTTTATTACATGGGTTATGCAATGATGTATGATTTATGATTTTGTGGCACACATAAGAAAGGATTCATTAAGAGATGGGTGGGACCTATATCTCCCTCCAATGCATTGGGTAAAGATTTTATATCTCATGAGATAGACATGGCTGGAATGGTAGGTTATACCGGTTCAGTGAAACAGGACTGAAACGAGGATTACTCGATTTAGAAAGGGACTTTGTCCACTAAGATAGTCTTGGCAATGAGTCTTGACTAACAAGAAATGATTCTCTATGATTATGTGTGTATGCCACAATGAGTAATGTTTTATGTTATGATTTCATTTCACTACTATGATTTATCCCATGTTATGAAATTATGCTCTCTTTTGCAGGTTAAGATTTCCAAAAATATTATGTTCTTATGAAAATTATGTGATTGATATTTCCTTTGTTTACCCTTACTGAGCATTTGATCTCACCCTTTTATGTTTTCTTTTCCCCAGGATATAAAGAAAGGTTTTTAGGTAAAAAAAAGGGAAGATATTTAAGGGAGATGTTGAAGATCTTTCCCCACGATTAGAAGATTTTATTCCGAGTTTCCAAAGACACTAAACTATTACGATCCTTGTGTGTGTGTTTTTGTTATGTACTAAGTATTCCGCAAAAGTAATGTAATGTCCATGTACGTCAGGCTTCGGGTCTCTACAGTTGGTATCAGAGGAAAGGTTTAGTCAACCTTTGGAAACTAGGATGCGAAAACGTTAGTGAGATCCCTAGAGATATTTCTAAGGTATGTCTAGGGATGTCTCTAAGGTTAAGTATACGTATAGGTTATAGTAATAGAATTACGCTAACAATCATAGAATTAAACCTAAGATGTTGGATATTGAAGGTACTCCCCCTTTATTATGTTGTTTTCCCTAGCATGATTTTTGCCTCTCACACTATTCTTTATGGGTTTTAGACGATGGCTGGAACCCGAAGGAACCGTGTTGATCAATGCAATGGACAATGCAATGATTGCCCTACTGAACAAACAAATGTTATGGGAGATGGAGTGCAAAATCTTATTGCTATACTTACACAAGCTATGAATCATTCTGGACTTCCAAATGAGCAGAGAAGGGAACAATATTCTATTGAGTCCTTCATGAGGCAACGTCCACCTTCTTTCAGTGGGTCTACTGATCCATTAGTTGCTGAACAATGGATTAGTACTACTGAAAAGATATTTTCAGTTCTTCAATGTTCTGAACATGATAAAGTCATCTTAGCAGTATATCGTTTGGAAGGTGAAGCAGATCAATGGTGGAATCTTATCAAGAATACGAGGCCAAGAGATGAAATTGAGTCCATGGAATGGGACGAGTTCAAGAACTTGTTTTTCAGTAAGTGCTTCCCTCGTATTCTTCGAACAAAGATGGAGAAAGAGTTTCTTGAACTGAAGCAAAGGGATGATGAATCTGTTGGTACCTATGAAGCAAATTTTACAAGACTTGCAAGGTATGCTTCTGGAATTATCATCCAACCTGAAAGTAAAGTTGATCGATTTTTCAGTGGCTTAAAACCAAGTCTTCGAAGGGCATTATCTATAAGATACTTCAGTAGCTATGAAGAAATTGTGCGTTGTGCTATCAAGGTAGAAATGGAAGTTGGTGTTACATATCCATCTCACGGTTTTGACAAGAAACGAAAGATGGAGTTCAAGGAGAAATCCCAGAATAATGGTGAAAAGAAGATGAATGTTTCCTTATGCACAAAGTGTGGAAAGAAGCATGGTGGAGATTGTCTTAAAGGGACTAGAAAATGTTTTAAGTGTGGAAAATAATGTCATCGAGCAGCTGAGTGTCGAAGTAATGGAAAAAGGTTTTCTAATGATGTGAATAAAGCAAACACTGCAGAGAACGCACTACCAACACTTCAATGCTTCAAGTGCAAAGAAATGGGGCATTATGCTAATAATTTCCCTAATCCAAGGGTTAGTGATGATCAACATGAGCAACCACTTAAGGCAAAGGACAAAGGGAAGTCACATGCGATCACTATTGGCGATGTTGAATATGACAATGATGTGGTGGAATGATTAAGTGTTTTTGTAATGGGATTCCAAAATAATGTTTTATCATGGAGTATTGGAATATTTATGTATTGGTCTAATGTGGTATTCAAAGTGATTGAGATATTATGCGCATAATGAAGGGAAAATGAGAAAATTAATTGTTTAACAGTATTCATGAGCTCATGATTGATATAAGGACTAAGTGATATCATGGTTTGAGTATATAGAATTTTGAGGATTTTGGTATGTGGAAAGTGTTAACTTTTAACTGCACTCATGTTTTCACTAAGGTATTCAAGAGAATACACGATTAAGGACTTTGAATGTTTGGAATGTGACCAACAAGACATATCTTATGATATGTGGGGATCAACGACAGTATTAAATCTCTGGTAATCGATGTCACTATATTATGAGAGTGGACTGCAGTATTATGTATAAGCCTAAAGATTAGACTGGATTATGTTGGACATAAGTTAGTATTGTTTAAGGATAGAAGATTTTCGATATTATTGATGGGATGTTATAGTAACGTAGTTTTAGAAAAAGGGACAACCTACAGGACGGGCGACAGCCCATCGCTTCGGACAAGGCTGTAGGAATCGAACCCACAACCGAAGTGCGACTGGCCTTTATCGCCTACCACTAGCCTACAGGAAGTCCCTGTTTAGTAGAAACTAGTTTTATTATATTAAGCAGTATGATATATGAAGTATAAGTCCATATGTGATTAATCTCACTATAGATCGACTTATGTATATAATTTTGCTAACCTTTTGTTTGAAGCAGATGGAATGACCCGTCATTCTATCACATGATCTGCTAACACTTCACGAATAACAAATTCAACTTCATTTATTTAAGAGATGAAATGGAAATTGTTAAAGGCACGAACAACAGTGAGATTGTACCAAAATAAAGAAAGTATTTATTCTAATTCAAATTCATTAACTTTAGGGAAATGATCTTGAAAACCAAAAATGTTGTCCTAGTTCTCTTATACCTGATGAATCAGATGGTACCTTATATCATCACAAATTTATGGATTTGTGATTACTGGCTTTTCCATAGCCATGTTCTCTACCACTCTCCATCAGAACATGATGGTTAGATTTCTCTTCCATATCCATATTTTCACCTATTTGGAAACCCAGTGATTAGTTTATTTGGGTAATCGTTACATTTCATACTTTAGTTTTTAAAGCCAAGTTTTGGTATTCCTTTTTACGATGTGGGTTTCTATTAAAGAAACTTTCAAATAGTAAACCATTTATAACCCCGACGAATTTCGAGGGCGAAATTCATTTTAAGGGGGGTAGAATGTAACAGCCCAAGATTTTATAAAAAAATATTCTTTTTAATTTTATTAATGTCTTGTGTTGTACGCTACACCAAAAGGAGCTTGCACAACACACATCCTTGACTTGACTTGCATTACACGCAATCGCGACCTTCCTCGATAGCGTGTGTAGTACGCAATACCGAGTTTCACTAAACAACGATATGCTATAAAAATATTATTAAAACTAGCCGTTATGAATAGTAATAACCACTTTTTGAAATCCAGTAAATCTTATTTTTCAAAATGAACTTTATTTTTGGATTCTGAGTATCGAATTTAGCCTAAGGTGAAATTTTGGTACTTTTCGGATAACTTTCATATTTTGATGAATAGTGAAAATGACTAAATTTTAATTAAAAACAACTTTTTTAATTGAAATAATTAATAATGATAAATTATTAATTTGAGTGATTTTAAAGTATATTTAGAATATATTTTTACAATACAATACAATGTTGGTCATTGGATGTAGTTTCACATTTAAACTAGACATAAACAAGTGTCAATCTTTTGATTGATATTGTTTCTTAAAAACACGCTATTTGTTTTAACAGCGGGATTTAATTATAAAATTAATTAATGCAACTTTTATGTTATGAATTTGGTAAAATAGACTTCATTTTTGAATTCGGAATATGAAATATAGCTTGGGATGAAATTTTGGCATTGTTCTGAAAAACATCAATTTTTGATGAATAGTGAAACTACTAAGTGGTAGGTTAAAAACTGAATTTTACATAAAACTTAATTTTACCGCTTCTGTGAATGGAATTTCGAAAATCCGAGAGACACGGTTAATATCAAGGACTAAAATGTGGTTCAATGAGATGAAAATAATTTTTTGGTGAATAGTAACTTTTTACTTTTTTTTACCATGGTTAATAGTAAATAAGGTAACTAAGGGTAAATATGATATTAATATTACCCTAACACATGTCCTAATTCTATTGGACAAGTGTAATTCGACCAAAAACAAACTTAGGAATAAAATATGACCATTTAGGCCCACTTGGATTAGATTAGGACATTTATTATTAATTTATTTAAAGAAGGGTTAAAATAGTTAAAATCAAAGTTTAATAAGTAAATCATTTTTAATATGGGGTTATAAATAAGATAAATTCGACTATAAATATTCATTAGAAAGCTAAAAAGATTTCCTACATGATGGTATTTTATTTGTAATTTTTAGACATCAAATAATATAATTTATTTATGACACAAAGATGATGCAGTAATTATCTTATTAATGAAATATTGACATAATTGATAATATAAATACCAAAATAAATGTAATTTAAGACTTTTTATGAATTCCACTAATTTTCTAGGTCACTATGATATATTAGTGTTGATTTAATCAACTTTGTTCGAACATATAATTCTGTTATGACTTTCAAAAAAATCATGTATCAAATAGTGTCAAAATTGACACAAAATAGTTTTTAAATCTAATATTATATTATTAATTGTTATTTTATTTCTAAAAATCTAAGGTTCGGACAAATGACCTAGATAAGGACATATGTATTAATAATATACAATTTGGGGTTCGTTTGGCATGTTATAGTAAGTTTATTAACCATATAGTGAAAGAAAACAAAAAGACACGGTAAAAGATAAATTATTTAACTTAGAGTTAAATCTAATTGATAAGGTTAAAATAATACCCTAAACTTGTCTAAATCCTATTGGTTGATAGGATTTCGACCCATCCCCACTTTAGCTTCGAAATAAGACCCTTTGGAACCATTATAAACCGATTTTGACTTTAATATAAAATAATATTTTGAGATATTCCTAAGGTGCCCCTCTCCTCCCTTATAAAAGGACACCTCCTCCCCCTCCTCCTCACACCAATTTGAGCACTCAAGCTCGGCCAAACCCTGCCAATTTCTCCTCTCCACTTCCCTAGCAACATCCTAGAGGTTCTGGTCTTCCTCAAAGACCAATTTTAGTGCCCTAAGAGGAGGTCTCAAAGAGGCACTTCAAAGAAGAGGTAATTACCGTTACCAATTCTTTCATATTTATTTCTTCTTCCACTTCTTCTTCTTAGGTTGTTTCATTATGAAGTAATAACATCAGTATCACTCATATACTGATATGTTATTATAAGTATGAAACAACCCTATTTCACCATCTATCCATCCTACGGAAAAAGAAATCACCGCGCGTGCGTACGTACGGAATACCGTCTCCACGCCGTGGTGTAATCTATTTTCCACCACCACCTTACATGGATGGGTATAATGGTGTAAAGAATAACTATACATAGTTATTAAAACATCATATTGATTCTGATATATTGTATAATCCACTCCAATTCAATTCAATATTTATAGGAATGATATCATCGCTCGTGCGTACGTACGGAATACCGTCTCCACGACGCGATGAGATTCATTCTCCAGGTTAACCATTTAAGAATGATTATAATGTATATATAAGAAATAATAATGAAATATATGACATTATAAGGCTACTGGATTTATGTATATATATACATATGTATTTCATCTACTTACTTCCATTTCAAGACAATAAGGAAAGGAAAACAGCGTTCATGCGTACGTACGGACTACCGTCTCCATGAACGGTGTTTTTCATTTTATTTATCTACCTATTATATATATATATATACTGAATATATATGATATATAAATCATATTTTATATTCTGGAAGTAAGTAAATCATGATATAAGTAATAATGATGTCAAGAACAACAAGTCAAAACACCTACGATAAATGAAACGATTTTACCCAAAACGCTTCTTTAACATGGAATTTACAAAAGAACGGGTAATATAATGTCATAAGTGAACCATATATGATATCATAACAATGAATATGATTCTGTAATAAGTCAATAACATGATTTAAATCATTATACAGGAGGTTCGGACACTTACAAAGCAAGTCGGACCTAATGTAAGGGAAATATCACAATCTCATTCTTATCCGAGATTGTTTATTCGTAAGTATTTACTGGGGGGTATTTTATCATCCACATCCATGTTCCCTCAATATGTAATATTATTTCCTTCCTTATACAATATTTTATATCCAATTTTACCCTTCGGTAAGTTTTTTTAAAAGATATGAAAGGAATCTTTTGTCGTTTTTCGTACGAGGTACTTTTTGACTTTTCCGACAAAAGTACGAGAAGAATGTTTTTTTTAACTTATACGGCACGAACGGATTTATACTATTTTATAAAGCCTTATTTTCATGAAGCTTCCTCTAAAAGATTTCATGACTATTTTCAATAAAATCTCTTTCTTTTAAAATTGCTTGATGTTTTGTGAAAAGAAATTGATTTTGAAGAAGAAAGGATATTTTCCTCAAGAATTCAATTCAAGTGTTTTATCAAAATTATTTTCCATATAAGATAATAAATGGTTCTGTTTCTATCCATATTTTTACATTGATTTGACTATGTTGTGATGGAATTATGTTTTTGAATTCCTTTACCTTATATGAATGGTTTTATGATGTCATGTTGTTTAAGAATCCCATTTTTTATTACATGGGTTATGCAATGATGTATGATTTATGATTTTGTGGCACACATAAGAAAGGATTCATTAAGAGATGGGTGGGACCTATATCTCCCTCCAATGCATTGGGTAAAGATTTTATATCTCATGAGATAGACATGGCTGGAATGGTAGGTTATACCGGTTCAGTGAAACAGGACTGAAACGAGGATTACTCGATTCAGAAATGGACTTTGTCCACTAAGATAGTCTTGGCAATGAGTCTTGACTAACAAGAAATGATTCTCTATGATTATGTGTGTATGCCACAATGAGTAATGTTTTATGTTATGATTTCATTTCACTACTATGATTTATCCCATGTTATGAAATTATGCTCTCTTTTGCAGGTTAAGATTTCCAAAAATATTATGTTCTTATGAAAATTATGTGATTGATATTTCCTTTGTTTACCCTTACTGAGCATTTGAGCTCACCCTTTTATGTTTTCTTTTCCCCAGGATATAAAGAATGGTTTTTAGGTAAAACAAAAGGGAAGATATTTATGGGAGATGTTGAAGATCTTTCCCCACGATTAGAAGATTTTATTCCGAGTTTCCAAAGACACTAAACTATTACGATCCTTGTGTGTGTGTTTTTGTTATGTACTAAGTATTCCGCAAAAGTAATGTAATGTCCATGTACGTCAGGCTTCGGGTCTCTACAGATCCTTGATAGACTCTCCCCCCAGTCATCATCTATTACATTCTCTATGTATTTATTCTTCCCTTCCTTTCTCCTATGCCTCCCCCAATATTCTCGATCCCTACTATCCTTCATTTAATCTTCCTCTTCCAATTACATTTTACTCCACAAAATACTGATTCTCTCACAGAAATAGACACTTCTATTTCAAGGGCACCACATAGAATGTGATTGAGTTTCTTATAAATCCCATCATTATTTATGCAATCCATCCCATCAATTTCTCCTCATGCATAGGAGCATATGCATCTCCAAACCCTAATAGTTATTCATCCTCTATTTATAACATCTATAATATACATTCCCTTATTTTCATAGGTATATATAAATATTTATGCTTCATTCTATGATAATTTGTTTTATTCTTCTTTGTCTTCTCCACCCCCACTAATATTTATTCCCAGTACTTGGATCGGGTATCATGCGCATTTAACAAAAATTTATTCCCTCCAGAAGATTCAATTCATAGCTAACAAATCCCCACAAATAATCCCTCAACAATCTCATTATAACGACTATTAAAAAACATCAAAGGTTTTAATGTTTAATTTTACATAATTTGATGATGTCACTAGACCCTATAATCCATATATAGATTATTCTAGGGTTTAATTCATGGAAACATCAATTCAAATACCTCAACTGAATCCATAACCTTATGCAGACATTCGATCATCGATTGGAATTGAATTCATATTAGGTTTTCTATAAATTCCATAATGTAACAATTTCTTGAAGTAATTATATATGGATAATGGATTTGATATAAATCAATTAATTAATTATTCCTAATTTTCTCCATCATTAATATCTAGTTGTTAGTCAAGGAACCACTTAATTAGTCTCTGATATATCATTGTTAACTATATGTTGTGTCCCATGAATGGATTTTATGCTTGTGTAAAACTCCTAAGGCACAATCTCTCCCAAAATACAACATATTTTCCTCAAAACCCAATCCGAAAAATCCATGGAAGAGGTAGATATTGATTTAAACTTTCTCAGCACCACTTTTTTTGTTTTATATTTGGTTTTGTACCAATCACTATCCATGGATGGAGTTTATAAATCATATTTAATAGTTTTTTCTATATGAGATGAAAGGGTATTTGAATATTCTCTTTCTATTCATAATTATTCTATTTTCATCATCACAAATAATTTCTTTCCGCTTTTTATTTATAAATAATTTTTCCTAGTCCAAAACTAATTTTTACTACTTCATGTGTCCTCTAGTCAAATGAAGTGTGTTGTGTTGTCAAACAATTGACCATTAATATTTGAAATATGTTTTCAGGTGTGAAATAAATCATGTTTTTCTATGTTTTTAGAATAATTAATAATGAAAAATGACTCAAGTTGGTTCAAATAGAAACTCATACTGTTGTTTATTTTTGAATAATTTCGAGTGATGTTTTCCATCATTTTAATTCCATAATAAATTTACCACATTATACCAATAACTAATTTATTATTAAAAATTATTAATATTTTTATTTAATCACCATTTATGTTTTACCTTCTATTTCAATCATAGTCATTGTTCATGGATGTATTTCTTCAAGAATATTCAATGAAAGTTTCTAGATGAGTTGAAAGGGTCTTAAAATAATCTTTTTCTTTCTAAAATTGTGCTCCTTTAATCGTAAAAAATATTTTATATTCTATTTTTATTTATGAAGTGTTTTTATGGTCCAAAATATTTTTTAATTCTAAGGATTATATTTGATTAATTTCACTTAATGCTGGATGGAAATATTTTATAAAATTATTGACAATTGAATTTAGAAAATAATGCAACAATTGTACTCTTTTTTAGTCTTATATTACTATTCATGGAAAATTAGAAGGTTATTGATCATAAATCCTTGTATTTAAATTTATATACTGATATTTAGGTTAATATGTACATGCACTATCAACTAAGTCTCTCATAATCATCATTTGAAAGAGTTTTTTACTTTAATATCCAATTGGTGTTATATTTTTGAGATTTTTGGATCCTTTATCTAGGTTATGCCACCACCAAATAAATTTTAGATTAATTGTGAATTAAATATTTTTTAATATTAACTTTTGTGAATTATTGGAAGGTTAATATATAGAATTTCAACATTCCATGTTTTTTAATTTATTAAAAAAATTACCTTGATCTAAACCGACTAAAAAAATTTCACACAATTTTTAATTTTTTATAAATGATGTTATGGTATTGCCTCACAATTTATTCCTTTTAACAATCTATGTTTTATTACCAATATATTTATCTATAAAATAGAATTATTATATATTTAATTAATTTATTCTTTTAATTTTAACATTTGATTTTTTTTATAGAATAACTTTTATCTTGGAGTTGGTGATCTCCACTCTTAGGTAAAGGAAACAAAATAAATGCATGAAATATTTTGAGAGTTTCCAGATGATAATTTCGTAAATCCATAGAACATGTTTTGGTCCAATATTTTATCAATAGGTTAAATAGTGGATAAAGAAAATACGGGGTTGATTAAAATTGATTAAAAAATTTTCCTCTAAATAAATATCATATATTTATTCAAACATCTCTATTTTATTTAATAAAGACTTAAAAATATTTATAGTAAATATCCCTTCTTCTAATTGGTGGATAACCACAATTTTTAATTTATGAAACTCTTGGTTTTTCCTCTATACATCAATGATTTATGTTAAGGAACCAATCAATTGGTTACTTCTTGTTTTTTTCTCGATCGATGATAACCAAATTATTGGATACAAAACCTATTCTCATATATTTTATGTTTTCAATTTGAGATATGATATATCTCCTAAAACATACACAAGTATAATATAACTTATTTTATAAATCAATCATTTTATTTACAAAACATTATCACTAAATAAATACATTTAATTCAATGTCACTCAATAATAATATTCTCAATTCTTCTAAAAATATATCCCTTATCCTTGAAGGGCCATGAACTAAATAATTGTATCTATATTATGCGTCCATTTTAGTCAATCGTGACTAAAAAAATAAAGGGGGTCATAGTTTTAGATAAAAAGGACCTATTCTACAGGTTTGAAAATTATTTATTCATTATTTTCTTCATGTATACATTTAATTATATTAATATATGAACCACATACATAAAACCATATTTTATGATTTTATCCAATAAAAAAACACTAAACTTAAACTGTGGAAACATACTTCCAATTTTCTCTATAATGTTAATGTTTATAAATTATTAACATTTTTTTTACAATTTTACTATAAAAACTAACTAAACATTATAATTCCAAAATTATATTATTTATTCAATCAATGAAAATATCCTAGTTCAATGTAATTTTCCCCTACCAAACATATTCAATATAGAAGATATGTTATATTAAAAGGTCAGATCCATAACTCATTAGATCATCAAGTCATACAATAAAATTATCCCCATTATGATTACAGTTGTTAACTATATAATGGAATTCATATTTAATTATTCATTAAAATATTCTATATATATATTTTATAATATATGTGACATATTTTTATCAATTATAAAGCCTCCACACAACTTAAAATACGGAATTATTTATTTATCGTATACATATATTCATTCTTGTATGATTTTTTTTGAATTTTTATGATTATGTGATATATAAATCAACAATTATTGTGTAAAATTTCTATTCTCAAAATCTCACTCATCATAGACATATTTTTCATCATTTTAGGTTGGTTATTCTATGAAACATATATATGAGTAACTAATGTTCTTTGTTGCTCTATAATATTTGGGATAAAAAAATTCATTTAAATAAGATGAAAATGTTATGTATGGATGAAGAAGGTAAGGGTCTATTTGAAAAAACATTTAGAAAACTAATTGTAGAACTTATATCTGTTTGAAATAAATTTTTGAAACCAAATATTAATAATAAATTCTAGATATTTCATTTAAAATTTAAATAATTTCCTTTCTATAACACAAGGATGTCGGATTTTACAAACAATAAAGTGTATGTGTTATTTATAAAAATAACATATTCTAATTTTTTAAACCAAAATACATAAGTTATCTATGATATAAGTAATTTTCAATAAGTTATATCAAATATAAATTATTGAAAATATATTTTTCTACATATTTATGTGTTTTTTACATTTATTATATATACTAAAAAACTACATGAAAAAAGATTATGGAACTTATGATAGTAATTCTATATTAGTGACTATATTTATTAATGAGAAAAATCATTCTTACCACTTATTCTTATAGAATGAATGTGAATGTTTCATTTTATAAACATTAACCAACAACCATTTATTATTATTTAGAACTATTTATATTAGTCGTAAATATTATAATAAATTTTACACAAGTTTCATAAAACTTGACAAATATATAATTACAAATTGAAAGTACCTATATATAATGAAAATACAATAACTAATTTTATGGAAATTATTATCATAGGTGATAAGTGAAATAAATATTTTTCAATATGGGCTATTAAGGAAATATCACATGTTTAAGTGTTTCTTCCATCCCCTGTATAATGTGTTGATTTTGTAATTTTTTCTCCTTTATTGATTTTTTAAAATTTTATATTTCCATTTCAACATGTCATATTTTTTGTTTTTTACAATAATACAATACATAAACATGAATATGTCACCATGTTAACTTAATATAATACATAGTGAAACATGAATTTGTATTGCCAAATTATTTTCAAAAATCATTATACTACACTTCTATTTATATGGCCTATAACTATAATCTAAATTCAATGTTTTCGTAATTTTATAATAATGGATAGAGAAACATTATGGGTTTTCCATTATTTTGTGATAGTTTTCCTTCAGTTAGAGACTAAAATTCAATTCTAGATATCATTCATGAAAGTGATAAAAAAATTAATCGCACTTCCATTTAATTGGTAATTTTCTAATGAGCTACTAAAATAAATCATTGATTGCCTTCCCATTGAAAACCTCATCCTAACAAGTTCCGTAAATAAAAGATGGCATGTGATTTTTATACTTCCTTGAGCCTATACTTCCAGACTCTGCTCATAAAAATGTTGTGATAAATTTTATTTATAAAAAGAAAATGAATAATTACACAACACTTTAAACAAATAGGGACCTTTTACTGGTCTATGTTCTGGAGGATTAGACAACACCTTACATTTATCACGGTTGAAACAATAATAAACCAAATTTTAACTATGCTTCCACATGTGCTAACTCCAAAACCGATGACATATATAATTATACATCTATGATACCTGTGAAAAATCATTTTAAAATGAAGGGTGAGAATTCAATTTCTTAGTAAGAGGTTTTAAAATCATTGAAATATTTTTTACTAAAACATCATTTGAGAATATCCTTTGAGAAATGGTTTCAAAATTATTTGTATAATATCATAAAAATTCATTTAGAAATAATATAATCATTAAAATGATTTATATGTAAAAAATACTTCAATGATTTGAATATACTTATGCTCAAAATATTTCGTAAAATAGTCCAGTGTTGTTTCTAAAATAATATTATATATTTTGAACGCAAAACACTAAAATAAATTTGAACTTTTAAAACTATATAGGGCCTACTTAATTGAGGTATGGGTTCACTCCCCAATTCTCTATCATATTTAAAATGTTCTTGTGATGGTTTTTATAAAAAAATTTAAGCTTTCTTATATATATATACATAAATTTCCACTAGAGTTCTAATTTAAAGACATAAAAACATTTTTAATATATATATATATATAAAAATACACCCATATATATATATACTTTCTCATTAATAAATTTGTAAGATTCAAATTAATCAAATCTATCATCGACTTCTCTTTGAATCATGAAAACAATTTCCACCCTCACCTTCCATTAATAATAATACAAAGAATGATTATTCATAAAACATGCATTTATAAATGAAAAACACTGATTCTTGCATGATGTGTCACATATTATAAGTAATATACATATATTATAATGAAATTGACTTTGATGAGTTTATAAAAAAATTATAAACAAGAAAAGCGAGGTATTTACTTCCAAAACTAATAAATATTGTTAGAAAATTATACATGGACTTTTTTATTTCAAAAAGAGACAAAAAGATTTAGATAACATAAAATAAACTTATATAAAAAAATCTGTATTCCCTAAATAAAATAAATACTTAAAATAACTTCATAATATACATATATCTACATGATGTTGTTATTATTATAAAATAATATATTTATTTACAAAATGAAAACATAATCACTTGAAATAACAAAATCTCAAATAAATAATTAATCAAAAATTATAACTTTCATCTGAATGGAATATTATTTTCAGAACATGTTTTCAAGAATATAAACAAAAAAATAATTTCCCTTTATAATGGAAAATCAGAAAATGAATTGAAATAAAAAAGATATATAATTAATAAAATTTTATTACACTAAACAGTAAATATTAAATCAAGACTTTAAAATAAATAAATTAAAATAAATCAAAAAAAATTATTGATAATAATTCCTAAATAATTTAAACATTAAAAAACACATAAGTGATTTTAATAACTCTCTAACAATATAAATATTGAAAAATAAATAGTCATATATGAAAATATATATATATATACATCATTATAAAACACCAACGATTTTCTTAATAACGATAAACCCTTAGCATCAGAATATTAAAATTATTAAATATAAAATTTTATTTATACAACAAAATCCATAAAATTAAACTTTAATGAAGAGAAATGTTTGAAAATAAATTAAAACTATCTCATACGGAAATTACATTTCAAAAAAAATCAAAATTTGGATGATAACTATTTATCGCTTACATGTTATTGCAGAGTCTTCTCTTACTTTGGTATACTCATAGGACTCCAATTTCTCACTCTCCCATAGTGGATTTTCTCTTAATAGAATGATTTATAAAAAATGGAATAAATGGATTGAACATCTCCTATAAAACCTCCTTTCCAAACCCTCACTCACCATGAAAACCAAAAAATGGAGGCATGCTACTTTATTTAGCAGTAATAATAAATCAACTTTAATTTAAATCATCTTGAAATTAAATAGAAGTATTTGTGGATCCATTAAAAAACAAACATGAAACCAACCTATATTAATTGAATATAGATAAGATTAATAAATTGGATTTGTTTTTTTCTTCAAACATAGATTTTTCACCACACAACAATCTGATTTGAAAATGACCTATAACAAAATAGAACAGACCATTATTAAACTAATATAATCTATAATTTGTTAAACATTGATGTTTGATGAAAAATTCAAAACAAAAAAGAATAATTTTATCAATTTGGAAAAAAATAATTGCTATGTGTTAGGATAATATTCACAATAAATCAAGGAAAATTTTGTGGCAATAGAGACATGAGAGTTCGAATCAGCACTAATGGGTTGCAGAAAATTCATTTTATCAATTAGAAGGGAACCAAAGATAACAAAACCCAAGAAGAAAAATGAAGAAATGGACAAATGAGGTATTCATATATCACATCTGTTCAAGGTGATAAGACTTTTGTGAAGATTCATATAACAAGAACTAATTAAATAATACCTACTTGGAAACCCAGACAACAAAAGGAAAATGTCAGAAAATCAGAACCAAATTTTGATTAGAACACCACACAACTTATCAGACTGAAATTGAATATCAGGCATGGCTCGATGTTCATCCATACCATCGCTCGAAACCTTAGGCTTCAACATAGATATTCTCTCAGACTTCTAGTAGCTTTAAAAACTACTCACCATCTCACTCGGCCTTGATAATTCATCTGACCTTGCATCTGAAAATGAACAGGCCTTGATCTTGCTCGGCCTGGTCCAATTCAACACCGACATTTGACTCTCGAAGATGAAACACACTCTACCTCCTCGGATCCTGGTCCTGCTCTCCATCACGACTCACGACCTATGCTCGACTCTATGGCATCAAGAAAGTCCCAATCCCAAGTAGAACTCATTTACTAAAACCCTAAAATCCCAATTCATTCATTCCTTTTTAAATTTTTTTTTTTATTATTTTTATTATTACTGTTTTATCATTATATATATATAATCTGTTTTATTTTCAAACTAATTTTTATATATATATTAATAATAATACATTTTAAATGTTAAAATAATAATAATAACAATAATAATAATAATATAATTTCTAAAAAAATAAATTGTAATTTTTTAATTAGCATATTATATTTTGTGAGTATGAAATCAATATTTATTTATTTTAATATTTTTTATATGTACTATAAAAACAATATTTATAATTAATAACATTGGAATTTATAATAGTTTTATTAATATATTAATACTAATATCACCCTTATATATTTTTACTATTGTCAATATTTTTTTTAATGAATATCCCTTTTTGTTTAAAAATAATAATTTAAATTATATATATATTTGAACATTTAAAGTATTATTTTATTAAGTTATAAAAAATAATAATCTATTTCATTAAATGTAAAGTAATATGTTATGTTTTGAATCAAAACATATTTTTATTAGAACCAATATTAACAATGGTTTTTGTTAAATATTTTATTAATTAGTTTTAATTTTAAACAAATTATTAAATAAATACTTAATTAATATTTAAATTTTCTTAGGGTGTTACATTCTCTCCCCTTAAATTAATTGTGCTCTCACAAGTATTTCATTAGAATTACAAAAATTATGAAATTTCATCTTCAGAATAATAGAATTTCTAAGGGGAAATAACTATCCAAAGAAAATTCTAAGGTGTAGATTTTTTAATCCTTCAAATCTGACATCTAATCTCAAGATTTCTCTAGACCATTCCTCTGATACCAATTATAACACCCCAAGCCCACTCTTTTAGACACAGTGCTTAAAAATGTTGTGTATATTTTTTATAAAATAAACTAAAAAATTACAAAACACTTTAAACAAATGATGAAATTTTACCGATCAAGGTTATAGAGGATTAGACAAGAGCATACATTTATCAGAGTTTGAAAAATAATAAAACAACTATACACTATTCTTCCCCGTATGCTAACACCAAATGTGATGACATATGTAATTAAAATTATAAGATACTTGTGAAAAATAATTTTACAACAATGGGTGAGCATTCAATTTCTTAGTAAGAGGTTTTAAAATCGTTGAAATAAATTTTTACAAAAACTTCATTTGAAAATATCCTTTGAGAAATGGTTTTGAAATTTTTTTATAAAATCATGAAAATTCATTTAGAAATAGTATAATCATTTATGTTATTTAGGTATTGAATATAATTTAGTTATTTGAAAATACGTACACTCAAAAAATTTCATAAAATAGTCCAGTGTTGTTTCAAAAACAATATTCAAGCTTTTAAAAGCAAAACACTGAAATCACATAGATCTTTAAAGGATATCATGGGACTACCCACTTGAGGGATGGGTTCACTCCCCAATTCCCTATAATATTTACAATGTTCAAGTGTTGGTTTTTATGAAAATTTTTATGCATGTTTATATATGTATATATAGACGTAAATTTCCACTAAAGTTCTACTTTAAATACATAAAGACCTTTTGAATACATATATATAATATATATAAAAACATTTACCCACACCCACACACACACACACACATATATATACTTTCTGATTAATACATTTACTGGATTTGAAGTAATCAAATCTCTCGTCGACTTATATTTGCGTGATGAAAATAGTTTCTATCCTCATCTTCCATTAACAAGAATACAAAGAATGTTTATTTATAAAACATGCATTTATTGATGAAAAACACTGATACATGAATGATGTGTCACATATTATCAGTAATAGTAATATCATATAATTAAATTGACTTTCATAAGTGTATAAATACATTTCACACTCATAAAGTGATGTCTTTAGTTACAAAACTAGCTATTATTGTTAGAAAATTACACACAGACATTTATATTTAGAAAAGATACAAAATGACTTAGATAATATAAAATCCACTTAAACAAAAACAATCCTTAATCCATAAATAAAATAAATACTTAAAATAACTTCATAATATTCATATATCTACCTGATATTTTTTTACTATAAAACAATATAAGTTTTTTCATAATGAAAACATTATCTCTTTCAATAACATAATCTCAATTAAATAATTAATAAAAAATAATTCATTTTATCTGAATGAAATATAATTTTCAGAACATGATTTCAAGAATATAAAAACCCAAATAATTTCCATTTATAATGTAAAATCAAATTATGCACTGAAATATAAATTATATATTATCAATAAAATATTCATAAACTATACAGTAAAACTAAAATCCAAATAATAAAATCAATAAATTAAATTAAATCCAATAAAATTATTGATAATAATTCCGTAAAAATTTAATGAATCCTAAATACATAAGAGATTATAATTACTCTCTTACATTATTAATATAGAAAATTAAATAGTTATATGTGTATATATATATACATCTTTATAAAACACTAATAATTTTCATAATAATGATAAACCATTAGCATCATAAGATTTAAATTATTAAAAATAGAATTTTATTTATACAACATAATCCATACAATTAGACTTTAAAGAATATAATTTTTTTAAAATAAATTAAAAAATCTCTTATAGAAATAAGATTTCAAAATAATAAATAGTTTGAAGATAAATATTTCTCTTGTACATGTTTTTACAGAGTCTTATTCTACTTTGGTATACTCGTTGAACTAAAATTTCTCACACTCTTATAAGAGATTTTCTCTTTATAGAATATTTCAAAAAAACAAAGGAATAAATGGATCAGACCTCTCCTATAAAACATCCTTTATAAACTCTCACTCACCGTGCAACCCAAAAAAATTTAGTCATGATACTTTATATAGATGTAATAATACTTCAAATTTAATTCAAATCATCTTGAAATTAAATGGCAGTATCGTGGATCTATTCAAACAGAAACAAGAAACCAAACTATATTAATTGCATATAGATAAGTGTAATAAATTGGACTTGTTGTTACCTCAAACATAGATTTTTCTCAACATAGAAATCAAATTTAAAAATGGATTTTTACAAAATCAAACATACCATCATTAAACTAATAGAATTTATATTATTTTAAACATAGACGTTTGAAGTAAAATTTAAAACAAATAAGAAAGATTCGATCAATTAGGAACAAAAGAAAAATAATTGATATGTTTTGGGATATGATTCACAATTAATTCTGGAAAAATTGTTGGAAATAAGGACATGATGATTTAAATCAGAAAAAATGGGTTGTAGAGAATTCATAGTATTGATTAGATGGGGACCGAAGATGGAAAATCCAAGAAAAAAAATGAAGAAATTGAAAAAAGAGGTATTTATAAATCGGATCTGATCAAGGAGATAATATTTTTGTGAATGTTTCTTCACCAATAACTAATTAAATAATACTTACTTGAAAAAGTAGGAAACAAAAGGCAAATATCCTAAAATCGGAGCCAAAATTCTGTTCAAACATCACGCAACTCATCAAAATCGAATCGAACATTAGGCATGGCTTGATCTTCATCCTTACCATCGCTCGGATCCTTCATCTTCAACACATATATTCGCTCCAACTTCCACTAGTTGTCAAAACTACTCGCTGTTGCACTCGGCCTCAATAATGCATCTGACCTTGCATCTGAAAACAAACCAGCCTCGATCTTACTCGGCTTTGTCCGATTCAACACCGACAGTTGAATCTCGAAGATGAAACATGCTCGAACTCCTCAAATGCTGGTACTTCTCTCCTTCCCGAATCACAAACAAACTCTCTACTCCATGGAATCACGTAAGACTCGATCCCCTACAGTACTCGTGAACTAAAACACTTAAATCTTGATTTGTTCATTCCTATTTTTAATTTTTCTTATTATTAGTTTTATTTTTATTGTTTTATCATTGTATATTTATAATATATTTTACTTTCAAATTAATCTATATATATTATTAATAATAAATTTTATATGTTAAAATAATAATAATAATAGAAATACATTTTCTTAATAATTAAATTGTTAATTTGTTTTATTTTTCTTATTATATTTTGTGATTTTAAAATCATTATTTATATATTTTATTATTTTTTATAAGTATTATAAAAACAATATTTATAATTAATAACATTATAATTTATAAGATTTTTATTAATATATCATTAGTAATATCACCATTATTTATTTTTACTATTGTCATTATTATTTTTTGAATATCCCTTTTATATTTAAAAATAATAATTTAAATTATATATATATTTGTACACATAAACTATTAGTTTGTTAAGATATAATGGGTTTTATTAAAACATTTTTTATTTTGTTTTAATTTTAAAAAAAATATTAAATAAATACATAATTATTATTTAAATATTCTTGGGGTGTTACATTGTCCCCCCATTAAATTAATTTCTCCCTCACAATTATTTCATTAGACTTACAAAAAATATGAATTTCCATCTTTAGAGTTAATGAATTTCTAAGAGGGATTAACTAACCAATGAAAATTATAGGGCTTAGATTTTTTATTCCATCAAATACAACATCTAATTTCCAATGTTTGATAGAACGTTCCTATAATACCAATTATAATGCCCTGAGCCTTATCTTTAAAACTCTAGGCTTAAAAATGATGCGTAAAAAAGTTTTTTATAAAATAAATAGAAAACTACTAAACACTTTATACAAATGAGGACATTTTATCAGTCTAGGTTCTGGAAGATTAGAAAACACCATAAATTTATCATAGTTGAAACAATAATGAAACAACTATCCACTATAGTTCTGTGCATGCTAACTCTACAAATTATTACATCGGTAATTAAACATCTATGATACATAGGAAAAATAAGTTTTAAATGACGGGTTAGCATTCAATTATCTAGTAAGTGGTTTTAAAAT
Source organism: Viscum album (assembly GCA_963277665.1). Classification (NCBI taxonomy): domain Eukaryota; kingdom Viridiplantae; phylum Streptophyta; class Magnoliopsida; order Santalales; family Viscaceae; genus Viscum; species Viscum album. The sequence goes on from OY728136.1 coordinate 1,297,064,264, forward strand.
CATTGAAATAATTTTTTCTAAAACATAATTTGAAAATATCCTTTGATAAATATTTTTTAAATTATTTGTATAATATCATAAAAATTCGTTTAGAAATTGTACAATTATTGAAATTATTTATGTATGGAAAATACATCAATGATTTGAAAATAATTACGGTCAAAAAAATTCGTAAAATAGTTTAGTGTTCTTTTTAATACAATATACAAGTGTTTGAAAACAACACTGAAAACACATGGAACATTGAAGGCTGTATTTGGCCTACCCACTTGAGGAATGGCTTCACTTCCCAATTACTTATCATATTTACAAAGTTCAATTATTTGTTTTTAGAAAACCTTTTAAGCTTGCTTATATCAATATGCATAAATTTCTAATGGAGTTCAACTTTAAAGACATAAAAACGTTTTTAATAAATAAATAAATATATATATAAATACATATCCTAATATATATATACTTTTTCATTAATACATTTTCATGATTTGAAATAGTAAAATATCTCGTCGACTTATCTTTTCATGATGAAAACGGTTTCCCTCCTTATTTTACATTAACAAGAATGAAAATAATGTTCATTCAAAAAACATGCGTTTATTAATGAAAAAAACCGGTACATGCATGATGTGACACATATTATAAGTAATAGTCATGTCATAAAATGAAATTTACTTTCATGAGTGTATAGATAATTTTCACACTCACTAAGTGATTTATTTAGTACCAAAACTAACAATTATTGTTTGAAAATTACCCATGGAATTTTATATTTCAGAATGAGAAAAAATGATTCAGATAATATCAAATCCACATAAATAAAAACAATATTTTATCCATAAATAAAATAAATACTTAAAATAACTTCATAATATACATATATCTACATGAGGTTGTTATTGTTATAAAACAATATAAGTATTTGAATAATGAAAACATAATAACATTTAATTACACAATCTTAATTAAATAATTAACTGAAAATAATTACTTTAAACTAAATGAAATATAATTTTCAGATCATGTTTTGAAGAATATAAACACCAAAATAATTCTCCTTTCAAATATAAAATCAAAATATGCACTGAAATCAAATGGATATATAATCAATAAAATTTTCTTACACTAAATCATAAAACTAAAATCATGCCTTTAAAATAAATAAATTAAAATAAATCCAATAAAATTATGTATAATAATTCCTAAAAAAATTAAATAATGCTAAACACATAAGAGATTATAATTAATCTCTTTACATATAAATATTGAATAATAAATAGTCATACATGTATATATATATATATAAAAATCTTCATAAACAACTAATAATTTTCTCAACAATCATAAACCCTTAACTTCAGATGATAAAAATTATTAAAAATAGAATTTTCTTTATACAAAAAAATCCATACATTTAGACTTTAAAGAAGATAAATGTTTGAAAATAGATTCAAACTATCTCATATGAACATATTATTTTGAAATAATCAAATGATTGAAGATAAACATTTCTCCCTTATATGTTATTGCAGAGTGTTCATCTAATTTGGTATACTCCTCAGACTCTAATTTCTCACCCTCCCGTAGTGAATTTACTCTTAATATAGTGTTTCAGAAAACAAAGGAATAAATGGATCAAACATCTCCTCTAAAACCACCTTTCTAGAATCTCAATCACCATGAAATCAAAAAAAATGGAGGCATGTTTCTTTATATAGAAGTAACCATACAATAAATTTAATTCAAATCATCTTGAAATTAAATGGCAATATCGTGGATCCATTCAAACAAAAAGATGAAACCAAACTGTATTAGTGGCATACTGATAAGAGTAATAAATTGTATTTGTCGTTTTCCACAAACATTGATTTTTTTCACAACATGACAAAATGATTAGAAAATGTCTTATAACAAAATCAAATGTACCAACATTAAACTAATAGAATATTTACATTTATAAAAATTGATTTTTGAAGAAAAATTAAAAAACAATTATGATAGAATCTATCAATTTAGAAAAAACTATGAATAATTGATAAGGGTTGGGATATGATTCACAATAAATCCAGGAAAATTTCATGGCAATAGAGACAAGAGGATTAAAATTAACATTAATGGGTTGTAGAAAATTCAATTTATCGATTAGAAGCGGACCGAAGATGAAAAACATCCAAAAGAAAAATGAAGAAATGGAAAAATGAGGTATTTGTATATCAGATCCTATCAAGGTGATCATATTTTTGTGAATATTCATATAACAATAACTAATTAAATAATAAATACTTTCCAAACTTGACAACAAAAGGAAAATCTCAGAAAATCGGAGCAAAAAAATCGATCGTAACTTCACACAACTCATCAGACTCGAATCAATATTTGAGAATAGATCGATCATTATCATTACAATCCCTAGAAACATTTGGATTCAATATAGATATTCTCTCAGACTTCCACCAGATGTCTAAACTACTCACTGTTTTACTCAGCCTCGATAACATGTCCGACCATGCATATGAAAACGAACCAACCTATATCTTTCTCGGCTTGGTGCGATTCAAAACCGACAGTTGACATCTGAAGATAAAACACGCCCTTCCTCCTTGGATCCTGGTCCTACTCCTTCCCAACTCATGACCCACTCTTGACTCCATGGTATCAAGGAAGACTCGATCCCTAGCAGAACTAGTGAACTAAAACCCAAAAATCCTGATTCCCTCATTCCTTTTTTTATTAATTTTTTTATTATATATTTTTTTTATTTTTTTGTCATTATATATATGTATAATCTATTTTATTTTCAAATTAATATATATGTATATATTAATAATAATACATTTTATATGTTAAAATAATAATTAAAAAACCAATAATACTAATAAATTTTCTTAATAAAAAAATATTTTTTTTAAAATTTCAAATTATATTTTATGACTATAGAATCATTATTTATTTACTTTATTATTTTTTATAAGTATTATAAAAACAATATTTTTAATTCATAACATTATAATCTATAATAGTTTTATTAATATATCATTACTAATATCACCTTTACTTATTTTTACTATTATCATTATTTTATTAATATCCATATTTTGTTTAAAAATATTAATTTTAACTATTTATATATTTCTACATTAAATGTATTAGTTTATTATGATATAATAAAATAATAATTTATTTATTGAAATTTAATGTAATATTTTATTTTTTGAATCAAAACAAATTTTGATTAGAACCAATATTAATAATGGATTTTAATAAATATTTTCTTATTTTTTTTTTAATTTTAAACAAATTATTAAATAAATTATTAATTACTATTTAAATTTTCATGGGGTGTTACATTTTCCACTGTGTTGACAATGTTTCAGTTCATATTGATTGATTACAACTATGATAATTTAGAGAAAAATAGTTTAAAAAATATTGCAAGTTGTGGATAAAATTCTTATGTATGACATCCCTAAACCCATGTAGGGATATAATATCCCGTTTGAATGAGAGAGATAATAACATTAGGATAATATAGGTAGTTTAATTAGTGTTTCTGATTGATCCATTCTATTTTAACTTTGATTGGTTCATCAATTTTTTATATTTTAATTTTCCTAATGATGTTCATTCATTTAATATTTTTTGTATTTGGAAAAAATAAATTATTACAATTCTGCACATGTATACAGTTTTTCAATATTCATATTAATCATCCGTGTAGGATAGTATATCACTTCTCTTGAATATGTATTATATGATAATAATATTCCTATAAATATTTATATAACTTTTCTTATTTATTTTGTAATATAAATTTTCATGTGTAAAATTTTCAAGAAGTCATTTTGTACTGATTATTTGTCAAATATCAATGTTTTATATGTGAATTTTCATACAAAACCTTTCTATATGTAATTTCTATAATGAAATGAACATTTAATATATACCTTATCTTAAATTATATTAATGGTTCTCCCTAATAGATTATTTTAATAGTTTATATTTCTATAAATACAAGTTGGGTAGATGGATTTGTTTAAGATTGAACCAGGAATATAGTAAAGAATGAGAAGGATGGAAGAAGTTATCATGAATGTTTTTATTTAAAGTTGTTTTTCACCATAATTTTATAGTAAAACCCGATATATATTTTTACTTTTATTAGCCTTATAATGTTTTTATCATCCCCTGCATTTTGTACGTTCTTTTTTACTTTATTAACATGACAACCTCAATTTTAGATCATCACACTAGCTTCTATATATTTATATTATTGATATATTATATTTCAAATTTATTATATATTTATAAAATCTATGTATTTTAACACATTTCATATTTGAAAAATAAAGTTTTACCGTATATTTTTTCGTAAAGGTACTGAAAACTTTGTTTAAACTCACGATTCTTATCTATTTATAGAGCTGGTATGGATTCCTATTTTTATGTTAATGTTTTATTTTTTCTTCACAAAAATTACATTATATAGTTCGCGATATCATAATTCATAATGGTATATTTTATATTGTATTATTCTTACTTAATAGTTTTTAATTGTATACCAAAACCATCAAATACATAATTTTTTCAGTATAATTTTTAGAAAAATACATGTATTGAATAGATAACTAAATTAATCATTTTTTATAAAGAAAAATGAAATAGATGTCATTACCCATCACAATCATAAATATGGGAGAATTGATATGTTTCCCCAGGGTCTATAAATCACTATGAAGAAGAGTTATCACCCATTCAAAATACATTATAGATATAAACATATGGTTAATATTTTCTAATTACTTTTCATTATTATATTGATTCTAACATGGTATATAATGAACCATAATTTACATAAATTGTTATTACTTCAGAATTGAAGCACACTTATTACAACATATAACAAAACCATGAAAGGACCTTATAGGTATAGTATCTTTAGAAACTAGGAAACATAAACAACTGGTTCATAAATCATCTACATTGTCTCCCTTTTATTTTATCATATCTAGAGTCCCTTTTGGAACATATTACTTAATATCCTTATTCTCGACCTAGGGAAAAGAAAAAATACAAAAGGGTGAGCTCAAATGCTCAGTAAGGGTAAATAGAAGAAATATCATTCATATCATATTCATAAGAACATAACATTTTGAAAATCTTAACCTGCAAAAGAGATCATAATATCATAAAGTGGGATAAATCATAACAGTGAAATTTAATCCCAATAATCATAACATAAAACATGAAACTTTGTGGCATACACACATAATCATATAGAATCATTTCTTAGTAGTTAAGACTCATTTCAAAGACTATCTTAGCGGACAATGTCCATTTCGGAACTGAGTTCACTCCTCGTTTCAGCCCTATTTCACTGAACCATATTAACCTACCATTCTAGCCGTGTCTATATCATGAGATATAAATCATTACCCAATGTATTAGAGATAGATATAGGTCCCACCCATCTCATAATGAAACAATTTTTATGTGTGCCACAAAATCATAAATTATACATCATAACATAACCCATTTATTAAAAATGGGATTCTTAAGCATCGTGCAATCATAACATAATCCATATAAGATAAAACGACTTCATAAAAATAATTCCATCATAACATAATCAAATCAATGTAAAAACAGGGATAGAAACAGAACATTATATTATCTTAGATGGAAAATAATTTTGATAAAATGCTTGAACTCCATTCTTGAGGAAAATATCCTTTCTACATCAATAACATTTTCCTTTATTAAAATGTCATATAATTCTAAAATAAAACAAGTTGATTAAAAATAAAGATTAAAAATTGTAAAGTAATATTCATGGAAATAATTTTCTAAAAATCCATTCATGTCGTATAAGTTAAAAAACACATTCTTCTCATACTTTGGCCAGAAAAGTCAAAAAGTACATTGTACGAAAAATGACAAAATATTCCTTTCATATCTTTTACTAAAAACTCACTGAACGGTAAAATTGAATTTAAAAAATTGTAGGAGGATAGAAATAATATTACATATTGGGGAAACATGGATGTGGATGATAAATATTCCCCAGTAAATTCTGAATTATAAACAATCTCAGATAAAAATGAGATTGCGATATTTTCCCTTACCTTAGGTCCGATTGGCTTCGTACGTGTCTGAACCTCTTTTATAATGATTTAAATAATGTTATTGACTTATTCTATAATCGTAATCATTGTTATTATATCATATATGGTCATATTCTTAGCTTCATATTAGTAATATTTCATTATTACTTGTTATTCAGGTGTTTATTGATTTTTTTGTTCTTATGCGTGTTTTGTAGAATAAATTATTATCCTTATTTTAGGTTATAGATAAATCATTTAGAGAATGGTATTAGTGTAATATATATCATATTTATTCATTCAATTCTTTTATATAATCATTAAGCATTGAAGATCATGTAAAATGAGTCGCATCACATCGTGGAGACGGTAGGCCATACGTACGCACGAGCGATGATATCGTTCCCATGATCGTGGAATTGTATTGAAGTGTATGTATACTATTTCATATTTAATATCACTTTAAAATAATCATATATAGTTATTTTTTACACCATTATACCCATCCAAGTATGGTGGTGGTGGAAAACAGAATACACCACGGCGTGGAGACGGTATTCCGTACGTATGCACGCGTGGTGATTTCGTTTTCCATAGGATGGATAGAAGGTGAAATAGGGTTGTTTCATATTTATAATTACATAAAAGTATATTGGTGATACTGATGTTATTACTTCATAATGAAACAACTAAATAAGAAGAAGTTGAAGAAGAAATAAAGTTGAAAGAATCGGTAATGGACATTACCTCTTCTTTGAAGAGCCTCTTCTTAACCTCCTCTTAGGATACTAAAGATTGTCTTTGAAGAAGACCAAGACCTATAGGATGATTATAGGGAAGTGTATAAGAGAAATTGTCTTGGTTTGTCTGTGCTTGAAGGATCAAAGTTGTGTGAGGAGGAGAGGGAGGAGGTGCCCTTTTATAAGGGAGGAAAGGGGCACCTTAGAAAAAACTTAAAATATTATTTTATTATAAAGTCATATTCTGTTTTTCATAGCTCCAAATTGATTTATTTCGAAGCTAAGGTGGGGATGGGTCGAAATAATCTCATACAATAGATTTTAGTCAAGTTTATGTTACTATTTTTACCTTATCATTTAGATTTAACTCTAAGTTAGATAATTTAACTTTTACCGTGTCTTCATGTTTTCTTACTCTATATAGTTAATAAACGTACTATAACAAGCCAAAAGAACCCCAAGTTGTTTATTATTAATATATATATAACCTCATCTCCATCATTTGGCCGAAACTTAGATTTTTAAGAAAAAAATTACAATTAATAATATAATATTTGTTTTAAAAACTATTTTGTGTCAATTTTGAAACAATTTGGTAATTGATTTTTGTGAAAACCATAAAAGCATGATTACTTCGAAAAAAGTTAATTAAATCAATACTAACATGTCATATTAACCTAGAATTTTTTTAATTCACAAAAAGTCTCAAATTACATTTATTTGGGAATTTATAACATCAATTATGTTAATAATTCATTATAAGATAATTACTGCATCATCATTGTGCCATAAATAAATTAAATTATTTAATGTATAAAAATTATAAAAAAAATACCATTATGTTGGAAATATTTTTATATTACTAATTAATATTTATTGTTGAATTTATCTTATATATAACCCTATATTAAAAATGATTTAGTTATTAATCCTTTATTTTAACTATTTTAACCCTTCTTTAAATAAATTAAAAATAAATGTCCTAATCTAATCCAAGTGGACCTAAATGGTCATAATTTATTCCTAAGGTTTTTTTGGTAGAATTAAACCTATCCAATATAATTATTACATGTGTTGGGGTAATAATAATATCATTTTTACCCATAATTACGCTATTTACTTTTAACCGTGGTAAATAAAAGTAAAAAGTTACAATTCACCAAAAATTATTTCATCTCATTGAACCAAATTTTAGCCCTTGATATTAACCATGACTCTCTGATTTTCGAAATTCCACTCACAGAAGTGGTAAAATTATGTTTTCTGTGAATTTCCAAATTCTCCTAGGAGGTGGGTAAAAGACGGTGAAAAGTTCAATAAAATTTTTATATAACTAAAATTATTGTAAAATGACTCCAATGAATTACATTGAACGTATATTTTTATTATGTTTCAATTTTGACCTAAAATAAATTTAAATAAAATAAATAATTATTTAAATAAAAGGTCGGTTTTTAAATAGTAACCCAGTGTTTTCACTATTCATCAAAAATTGAATGTTTTCAGAAAAATACCAAAATTACACCTTAGGCTAATTTCGATATTCCGAATCCAAAAATAAAGTCCATCTTGAAAGATAAAATTTATAAAATTTCAAAAATTGTGTATTACTATTCATAACGGCTAGTTTAAATAATATTTTAATAGCATATCGTTGTTTAGTGAAACTTAGTATTACGTACAATGAAAGCTATCGAGGAAGGTTGAGATTGCATGTAAAGCAAGACATGCTAGTGTTTTGTGTAGTGAAATATTTCTTTAATGATGTATATAACACAAAAACAAAATATTTCTCATAAAAGTCTCGGGTGTTACATTCTACCCCCCTTAAAATGAATTTCTCCCTCGAAATTCGTCAGATTGTAACAAACAGATGAGGATACCTCTCCCTTATCGTATCCTCAAGCTCCCATGTATCTTCTTCTAATTGGTGGTTCCTCCATAAAACTTTCACCAAGTGAGTGGTCTTGTTCCGTAGGACTTTTTCACTACGATCCAGGATCTCTATCGGCTGTTCTTTATAAGAAAGATCTAGCTCTAGCCATACAACTTATGAGCTGAGTACATGTGAAGGATCGGGTATGTACATTCTCAGGAGAGATACATGGAACACATCATGAACTTGAGAGAGATTCAGTGGAAGTGCCAATCATTAATCTACCTTCCCAACCCGATCCAATATTTCGAAAGGAACGATATACCTAAGGCTCAGCTTTCCCTTCTTTCCAAATCTCATTAATCTCTTCCAAGGAGATATTCGTAAGAACACTTTTTCACCCACTTCAAACTCAAGGTCTTTTCTTCGGTTTTCGGCATAAATTTTTTGTAGACTCTGAGATTATCTTATGTTTTGTTGAATAGATATGACCTTTTCTTCCATCTCATCAATAAGACAGGTCCAAATAGCTTTCATTCCCCAACTTCATCCCAGCAAGTTGGAGTCCTGCATTTCTTTCCATAGAGAGCATCATAAGGAGCCATCTAAATACTGGATTGAAAGATATTATTATAAGAAATTTACACTAATAGTTAGTGTTTATCCCAACCACCTTTGAAATCCATAGAGCAAGCTCTTAATATATCTTCATGAGTTTGAATTGTCCTCTCAGACTGACTGTCTGTCTGAGGATGATAAGCAGTGCTGAAACTCAACTCTGTATCCAGAGTATGCTGAAGACTTCACCAATACATTGAGGTAAAACTTGAATCCCGATCAGATATAATGGAAAGTTGTACTCCATGAAATCTTACAACATCCTTTACATATATCCTGGCAAGCTGATCCAGAGAGAAATCTTCTCTAATAGTAGTGAAGTGTGCAGAATTTGTATGATGATCAACTATGACCCAGATAACATTATTGCCTTTGGATGTTTTAGGATGTCCGGTGACAAAGTCCATAGTGATGTTTTCCCATTTCTATTTGGGTATGGGTAATGGTTGTAACATCCCCTTAGAGTTCTGTCTCTCAGCTTTAACTTGCTGACAAACCAAGCATCAAGAAACATATTCAGTAACATCTCTTTTCATTCCAACCCACCAGCAGTACTCTTTTAGGTCCCTATACATCTTCGTGCTTCTAGGATGAATAGAGAATGATGAACTATGAGTCTCATCCAGCAGCTCCTTCTTTGATTCAGGGATGGGAGGAACACAAACACGATTCCTGAACTTTATTATCCCATCACAATCAAGGTTGAATTCAGGAACATTTCTCGACTTCTTTTGTAACCCTACATCTTTTTTCTATGCCTCTTTAATCTTCACATGTATAGATGGTTGAACATTCATTTGAGAAAGATACAATTTTTCCGCTTCCATTGTAATTCCAAGATCCATCCTTTGTAAATCCATAAATATTGGATCTTTTGTGATCCTACTCATGGATAAGCTAGCATGGTCTTGTCGACTTAATGCATCTGCTACCTTGTATGCTTTCTCAGGGTGGTAATGAATTGAGCAGTCGTAATCCTTAATCAACTCCTACCATCTTTTTTGGCGCATATTGAGCTCCTTTTGTGTGAAAATATACTTTAAACTTTTATGATCAGTATAAATATCACACCATTCACCATAAAGTTAATTCCCCTAAATAATTAATGAAAATATTACCGTAGTTAACTCCAAATCATGAGTTCGGTAATTTTGCTCATGGATTTTCAACTGTCGTGAGGCATAAGTTATCACCATATCATTTTACATGAGAACACACCCCATCCCTTTCTTGGATGCATCACTGTAGATCACAAACCTTTCTCTACTACAAGGCAGTGTGAGCATAGGTGCACTGGTTAACCTTCTTTTCAACTCCATGAAATTCTCCTCACATTCCTCCATCTACATAAACTTAACTCCTTTTCGAGTCAATCTGGTCAGTGGATTAGATAATCGTGAAAAATCTTTCACAAAACATCGATAATATCCCGCTAAACCAAGAAACCTTCAGATCTCAGTTACTGTTGTCAGTCTTGACCATCTTTTAATAACCTCTGTTTTTGTGGGATCCACATATATACCCTCTTCTGAGATTATGTGACCCAAAAATGCAAATTTTTGAAGCCAAAATTCACACATGGTAAATTTGGTATAAAGCTTCTCCTTTCTCAGGGTATTTAATGCAATTCTCAAGTGATCATCATGTTCATCCTTGCCCTTTGAATAGACAAGAATATTATCTATAAAGACTACCACAAACTAATCAAGATAGTCTCTAATGACTCTATTCATCAGATCCATGAAGATAGCAGGGGCATTAGAAAGACCAAATGGAATCACTATAAATTCAGAGTGTCCATACCTTGTACGGAAAGTCGTATTTGGTATATCCTCCCTTTTGACCATTAATTGATCATACCCTGAACGAAGATCAATCTTAGAAATGTATAAGGCTCCGCAAAGTTGGTCAAATAAGTCATCAATGCACGGGAAATGATATTTGTTCTTGATAGTGATCTTGTTATGTTCTCGATAATCAATATAGAGTCTCCTTGATCCATATTGTTTTCTTAACAAACAGAACAGGTGCTCCCTGAGGTGACACACTAGGGCGTATGAATCCCTTATCAAGATTCTCTTTGAGTTGCTTATTAAATTCCTGCAACTCAATTGGGGTTATTCTATAAGGTGTATTTGAAATAGGCAAATCACCCGGTACGAGTTCTATTGAAAACTCAACTTCACGATTTGGTGGAAGACCCGACAATTCCTCTAGAAAGACATCATCAAACTCCCGTAAAATGGGCATATTATTAATCATGAGTTTCTCACCAACCATTTGAGATAAATAACCATCATTTAGTGGAATCAAGACCCATAGGATGGATGAAATTTCCACTGGAATGTTATGTTCATCCTTTCATCGATAGATAATAGTAGATTGATCAGGAATATTAAATGTGATTTCCCTTCATTTGCAATTTATATGAGCTCCATATAAAGAAAACCAATCCATGCCAAGAATCACATCAAATTCCACTATATGAAGGATCACAAGATTTACAGGAAGGACTTTCCCACAAACATCAATCGGAGAAGAATAATAAACTTTTTATGTGACCATTATGCCACTAAGAGTTTTCACAAATAACTCAACATCTAATTATTGAGTTAGTACGATGATACCATTAGAAAATTCTTCAGAAATAAAAGAGTGGGTGGATCCAGAATCAAATAAAACATTTTCTACTTTAGAGTGTATGGTATGTGTACCTTTCAACACTTCGCTATCGTACTCCACATCACCGATAGTAATTGCACGTGACTTTCCTTTGCCTTTGTCCTTAATAGTTTGTTGATGTCGATAATCATCAACAACCGTTGGATTTGGGCATTGATTGGCATAATTCCCCATCTCCTTGCACATGAAACATTCAAGTGTATAAGGTGAATTCTGTGTATCCCTTTCTTTGTTCGCATCAATAGACATCTTCTTCCCATTATTTTGACATTCAACTGCCCGATGAGCTTATTTTCCACACTCAAAACATTTTCTTGTCCCTTTAAGACAATTCCCTATATGTTTCTTTCCACAATTTGAGCATAAAAGAAAACACATATTCTTTTTAGTGTGGTCTTTAGATTTTACTTTGAATTACATTTTCCTCTTCTTATCAAACCCTTATGACTGATGGGTTACTCCAATCTCCATCTCAACCTTGAGAGCACATTGAACAATTTCCTCGTAGCAATTGAAGTCTCTTATGGCTAACGCCCTTCGAAGACTTGGTTTTAACTCACTAAAGAATCGACTGATCTTACTCTCAGGTTGGATAACAATACCAGAAGCGTACCTTGCAAGTCTTGTAAAATTTGCTTCATAGGTACCAACAGATTCATCATCCTTTTTCTTTAGTTCAATAAAATCCTTCTCCATCTTTGTTCGAATAATACGAGGGAAGTACTTATTGAAAAATAAGTTCTTGAACTCGTCCCATTCCATAGACTCAATTTCATCTCTTGGCCTCCTATTCTTGATAAGATTCCACCATTAATCAGCTTCACCTTCTAAACAATATACTACTAAGATGACTTTATCATGTTCAAAACATTGAGGAACTAAAAATATCTTTTTAGTGGTACTGATCCATTGTTTAGCCACAAATGGATCAGTAGACCCGCTGGATGAGGGTGGAAGCTTCCTTATGAAGGATTCAACAGAATTTTGCTCCTTCATTTGCTCGTTTGGAAGTTCTACATGATTCATAGCTTGAGAAAGTTGTGTGATCATGGCTACAAGATTTTTCATTCCAGCCCCCCTAACGTTTGGTTGCTCAGAGGGATAATAATTGCATTGCCCATCGCATTCCGTGTTAACACGGTTCCTTCGGGTTCCATCCATTGACTAAAACCAGGAAGAATAGTGTGAGCAACACTAATTATTATAGGAAAACCACATAATCAAGAATAAAATTTCACACTTAAGGTCTTTTAATAGGTTGTTCATGGCCATTTTTAAAACAGTAAGATTGTGTTCTATGCTTATACTTATCCTTAGGGTTCTTACTAAGTCTTTCACATCCTAGTTTCCAAAGGTTGACTGTACCTTTCCTCTGATACCAACTATAACGAACCATACTTTACATACATTTTTTATTACTTCAGAATTGAATCACACTTATTACAACATATAAAAAAACCATGAAAGGACAGTATAGGTATAGTGTATTCAAAAACTGGGAAATATAAACAACTGGTTCATAAGTCATCTACACTTTGTCCATTTTATTTTATCAAATCTAGAGTCCATTTTGGTATATCTTACTTAATATCCTTCTTCTAACTTGGGGAAAATAAACCATACAAAAGGGTGAGCTCAAATGCTCAGTATGGGTAAACAAATAATTAACATTCATATCATATTCATATGAACATAACATTTTCAAAATATTAACCTACCAAAGATATCATAATATCATAACATGTGATAAATCATAATAGTGAAATTTAATCCCAATAATCATAAAATAAAACATGAAACTTTGTGGCATACCCACATAATCATAGAGAATCATTTCATAGTAGTCAGGACTCATTTCCAAGACTATCTTCGCAGATAAAGTCCATTTCTGAACCGAGTTCACTCCTCGTTTCAGTCCTGTTTCACGGAACCGGATTAACCTTCCGTTCCAGCCATGTCTATCTCATAAGATATAAATTATTACCCAATGAATTGGAGGGAGATATAGGTACCACCCATCTCATAATGAAACCATTCTTATCTGTTCCACAAAATCATAAATCATACATCATATCATAACCCATGTAATAGAAATGGGATTCTTAAACATCGTGCAATCATAACATAATCCATATAAGATCAAAAAACATCATAAAAATAATTCCATCATAAAATAATCAAATCAATGTAAAAACCGGGATAGAAATAGAACCCTATATTATCTTAGATGGAAAATAATTTTGATAAAACGCATGAACTCCATTCTTGAGGAAAGTATCCTTTCAACATCAAAAACAATTTCCTTTCTTAAAATGTCATCTAATTCTAAAATAAAAGAAGTTGATTAAAAATAAACTTGAAAACTTGTAAATTATTATTCATGGAAATAATGTTCTAAAAATCCATTCATGCCGTATAAGTTAAAAAAAGACATTCTTCTTGTACTTTGGCTGAAAAAGTCAAAAAGTGCCTCGTATGAAAAACAACAAAATCTTCCTTTCATATCTTTTACTAAAAACTCACAGAAGGGTAAAATTGGATTTAAAAAATTGTAGGAGGATAGAAATAATATTAAATATTAAAGAAATATGGATGTGGATGATAAATATTCCTCATTAAATTCTGATGTATAAACGATGTCGGATAAAAATGAGATTGCGAGATTTTCCCTTACCTTAGGTCTGATTTTCTTGGTACGTGTCCGAACCTCCTGTATAATGATTTAAATAATGTTATTTACTTATTCTAGAATCTTAATCATTGTTATGAAATCATAAATGGTCATATTATTAGATTCTTATTAGTAATATTTCATTGTTACTTCTTATTCGGGTGTTTATTGGGTTTTTTGTTCTTATGCGTGTTTTGTCGAATAAATTCTTATTGTTCTTTTAGGTTATAGATACATCATTTCCAGGATGGTATTAGTGTAATATATATCATATTTATTCATTCAATTCATTTATATAATCATTAAGCATTGAATATCATGTAAAATGAGTCGCATCACATCGTGGAGACGGTAGGCCGTACGTACGCATGAGCGATGATATCGGTCCCACGATCGTGGAATTGTATTGAATTGTATGTATAATATTTAAGAATTAATATCACTTTACAATAATCATATATAGTTATTCTTTACACCATTATAACCATCCAAGTATGGTGGTGATGGAAAACAAATTACACCACGGTTTGGAGATGGTATTCCATATGTACGCACGCGCGGTGATATCATTTTCCATAGGATGTATAGAAGGTGAAATAGGGTAGTTTCATATTTATAATTACATATCAGTATATGAGTGATACTTATGTTATTACTTCATAATTAAACAACTAAAGAAGATGAAGTAGAAGAAGAAATAAAGTTGAAAGAATCGATAATAGACATTACCTCTTCTTTGAAGCGCCTCTTCTTAACCTCTTCTTAGGGCACTAAAGATGGTCTTTGAAGAAGACCAGGACCACTAGGGTGTTTATAGGGAAGTGGAGAAGATATATTTGTAGGGTTTGGCCGAGATTTAAGGATCAATGTTGTGTGAGGAGGAGAGGGAGGAGGTGCCCTTTTATAAGGGAGGAGAGGGGCACCCTAGGAAAAACATAAAATCTTATTTTATTATAAAGTAATATTCGGTTTATAATAACTCAAAATTGATATATTTCAAATATAAGGTGGGGATGGGTCTAAAACCTCCCATACAATAGATTTTATACAAGTTTATGTTACTATTTTAACTTTATCATTGAGATTTAAATCTAAGTTAAATAATTTAACTTATACCATGTCTTCTTGTTTTCTTACACTATATTGGTAATAAACTTACTATAACAATCCAAAAGAACCCCAAGTTGTTTATTATTAATATATAAAAACGTATATAAGTCATTTGGACAAACCTTAGATTTTTAGGAATAAAAAAACAATTAATAATATAATATTTGTTTTAAAAACTATTTTATGTCAATTTTGACACTATTTGGTAATTGATTTTTGTGAAAATCATAATAGCATGATTTGTTCGAAAACAGTTAATTAAATCCATAATAACATGTCATATTAACCTAGAAAATTATTGGAATTCCTAAAACGTATCCAATTACATTTATTTGGGTATTTATAACATCAATTATGTTAACATTTTATTAATAAGATAATTACTGCATCCTCATTGTTTCATAAATAAATTAAATTATATAATTTCTAAAAATTATAAATAAAATACTATTACGTAGGAAATCGTTTTATCTTTCTAATGAATATTTATAGTCGAATTTATATTATGTATATCCCTATATTAAAAATTATTTATTTATTAAACTTTGATTTTAACTATTTTAACCCTTCTTTAAATAAATTAATAATTAATGTCCTAATCTAATCCAAGTGGACCTAAATGGTCAAATTTTATTCCTAAGTTTTTTTTTGGTCGAATTACACTTATCCAATAGAATTATGACATGTGTTAGGGTAATAATAATATCATTTTTACCCTTAATTACCCTATTTACTTTTAACCGTGGTAAATAAAAGTAAAAAGTTACTATTCATCAAAAATTATTTTCCTCTCATTGAACCAAATTTTAGTCCTTGATATTAACCATGTCTCTCGGATTTTCGAAATTCCACACACAGAAGTGGTAAAATTATGTATTATGCGAATTTCCAAATTCTCCTAGGAGGTGGGTAAAAGACGGTGAAAAGTTCATTGAAATTTTTATATAACTAAAATTATTATAAAATGACTCCAATGATATATATTGAACTTATATAGGTATTATGTATCAATTTTGAACTAAAATAAATTTAAATAAAATAAATAATTATTTAAATAAAAAGTCGGTTTTTAAATAGTAACCTAGTGTTTTCACTATTCATCAAAAATTGGAAGCTTTCAGAAAAATACCAAAATTTCACCCTAGGCTAATTTTAAAATTTCAAATCAAAAAATAAAGTCCATTTTGAAATATAAAATTTATAAAATTTCAAAAAGTGGCTATTACTATTCACAACGGGTAGTTTTTATAATATTTTAATAGCATATCGTTGTTTAGTGAAACTCGGTATTGCATACAATGCAAGCTATCGAGGAAGGTCACGATTGCGTGTAAAGAAATCCAAGCTAGTGTTGTGTGTAGTGAAAGATTCCTTTGATGATGTATATAATATAAAAACAAAATATTTCTCATAAAAGTCTCGGGTGTTACATTCTACCCCCATTAAAATGAATTTCTCCCTTGAAATTCGTCACATTGTAATAAACAGATGAGGATACCTATCCCTCATCATATACTCAAGCTCCCATGTAGCTTCTTCTAATTAGTGGTTCCTCCATAAAACTTTCACCAAGTGAGTGGTTTTGTTCTCTAGGACTTTTTCGCTACGATCCAGAATCTCTATCGGCTGTTCTTCATAAGAAAGATCTAGCTCCAGCGGTACAACTTCTGAGCTGAGTACATGTGAAGGATCAGGTATGTACTTTCTCAGGAGAGATACATGGAACACATTGTGAACTTGAGAGAGACTCGAATGGAAGCGCCAATCAGTAAGCTACCTTCCCAACACGATCCAGTATTTCAAAAGGAACAATATACTTAGGGCTCAACTTTTACTTCTTTACAAATCTCATTACTCTCTTCCAAGGAGATATTCGTAAAAACACTTTATCACCCACATAAAACTCTAGGTCCTTTCTTCGATTGTCAGCAAAACTTTTTTGTCGACTCTGATCTTCTCTTATGTGTTGTTTAATATATATGACCTTTTTTGCCATCTCATCAACAAGATTAGGTCCTAATAGCTTTATTTCCCCAACTTCATCCCAGAAAATTAGAGTCCTGCATTTCTTTCCATAGAGAGCTTCATAAGGAGCCATCTGATTACTGGAGTGAAATCTATTCTTATAAGAAAGTTCCAAAAAAGGTAGGTGTTGATACCAACCACCATTTAAATCCATAGAGAAAGCTCTTAACATATCTTCTAGAGTATGAATTGTCCTCTCAGACTGAACGTCTGTCTGAGGATGATAAGCAGGGCTGAAACTCAACTCTATATCCAGATTATACTAAAGACTTCGCTGAAACTTTGAGGTAAACCTCGGACCCCGATCAGATATAATGGAAAGTTGTACTCCATAAAATCTTACCACTTCCTTTACATATATCCTGGAAAGATGATCCGGAGATAAATCCTCTCTAATTGTAATGAAGTGTGCAAACTTTGTAAGACGATCGATTATGACCCAGATAGCATTATTGACTTTGGATGTTTTAGGAAGTCCGATGACAATGTCTATAGTGAAATTTTCCCATTTCCATTCGTGTATGTGTAATGGTTGTAACATCCCCTTAGACTTCTGTCTCTCAGCTTTAACTTGCTGACAAACCAAGCATCGAGAGACATATTCAGCAACATCTCTTTCCATGCCATCCCACCAGAAGTACTCTTTCAGGTCCCTATACATCTTCGTGCTTACAGGATGAATAGAGAATGAAGAACTATGAGACTCATCCAGTTGCTCCTTCTTTGATTCGGAGATGGGAGGAACACAATCCCAATTCCTGAACTTAATTATCCAATCACAATCAAGGTTGAATTCAGGAACATTTCTCACCTTCTTTTGTAACTATACATCTTCTTTCTGTGACTCTTTAATCTTCACATGTATAGATGGTTGAACATTCATTTGAGAATGATATGATTTTCCCCTTCCATTATAATTCCAAGATCCATCCATTGTAAATCCATAAATATTGGATCTTTTTTTATCCTCATCATGGATAAGCTATCATGGTCTTGTCGACTTAATGCATCTGCCACCTTATTTGCTTTCCCAGGGGGGGTAATGAATTGAGCAGTCATAATCCTTAATAAACTCCAACCATCTTATTTGGCGCATATTCAGCTCCTTTTGGGTGAAAATATACTTTAATCTTTTATGATCAGTATAAATATCACACCTTTCACCATAAAGATAATGCCTCCAAATATTTAATGAAAATATTACTGCAGATAACTCCAAATCATGAGTTGGGTAATGTTTCTCATGGATTTTCAACTATCGTGAGGCATAAGTTATCACCATATCATTTTGCATGAGAACACACCCCATCCCCTTCATGGATGCATCACTGTAGATCACACACCTTTCTCCACTACAAGGCAGTGTGAGCACAGGTGCAATGGATAACCTTCTTTTAAACTCCTTGAAATTCTCTTCACATTCCTCCGTCCACACGAACATAACTCATTTTCGAGTCATCCTGGTGAGTGGATTAGATAATCGTGAAAAATATTTCACAAAACATTGATAATATCCAGCCAAACCACGAAAACTTTGGATCTCAGTTACTATTGTTGGACTCGACCATCTTTCGATAAACCTTGATTTTACTGGATCCACATATATCCCCTCTTTTGAGATTATGTGACCCAAAAATGCAACTTTTTTAATCCAAAATTCACACTTGGTAAATTTGGCATAAAGCTTCTCCTTTCTCAAGGTCTTTAATACAATTCTGAAGTGATCTTCATGTTCTACCTTGCTCTTTGAATATACAAGTATATCGTCTATAACGACTACCAAAAAATGATTAAAATAGTCTCTAAAGACTCTATTCATCAGATCCATGAAGATAACATGGGCATTAGTAAGACCAAATAGCATCACTATAAATGCAGAGTGTCCATACCTTTTACGAAAAGCCGTCTTTGGTATATCCTCCATTTTGAACCTTAATTGATGATACCCTGAATGAAGATCAATCTTGGAAAAGTATTAAGCTCCGCGTAGTTGAAAAAATAAGTAATCAATGTGTGGGAGAGGATATTTGTTCTTGATAGTGATCTTGTTATGTTCTTGATAATCAATGCAGAGTCTCATTGACCCATCTTTCTTCTTAACAAACAGAATAGGTGCTCCCCGAGATAACGCACTAGGGTGTATGAATCCCTTATCAAGATTCTCTTGGAGTTGCTTCTTCAATTCATGTAACTCAATTTGGGCCATTCTATAAGGTGTCTTTGAAATAGGAAAAGAACCCGGTACGAGTTCTATTGAAAAATCAACTTCACTATTTGGTGGAAGACCCGACAATTCCTCCGGAAAGACAACATCAAACTCCCATACAATGGGAATATTAATAATCATCAGTTTCACACCAACCATTTGAGACAAATAGCCTTCATTTAGTGGAATCAAGATCCATAGGATGGATGAAATTTCCACTGGAAGTTTATGTTCATCCTTGCATCGATAGATGATAGTAGATTGATCGGGAATATTAAATGTGATTTCCCTTCTTTGGAAACTGATATGAGCTCCGTATAATGAAATCCAATCCATGCCAAGAATCACAAATAATTCCACTATAGAAAGGATCACAAGATTTTCAGAAATAACTTTCCCACTTACTTCAATCAGAGAAGAATTATAAACATTTGATGCGACCATTGTTCCATTAGGAGTTGTCACAGCTTACTCAACATCTAATTGTTGAGGTAGTACGACGATACCCTTAGAAAATTCTTCCGAAATAAAAGAGTGGGTGGATCCAGAATCAAATAAAACATTTGCTACTTTTTAGTGGATGGTAATTGTACCTCTCACCACTTCGTTATCTTACTCCACATCGCCAATAGTAATTGCATGTGACTTTCCATTGTCTTTGTCCTTAAGAGTTTGTTGACAACGATCATCATCAACAACCCTTGGATTTGGGAATTGATTGGCATAATACCCCATCTCCTTGCACTTGAAACATTGAAGTGTATAAGTTGCATTCTATGTATCCCTTTCTTTGTTCACATCATTAGACATCTTCATCCCCTTATTTTGACATTCAATTGCCCGATGACCATCTTTTCCACACTTAAAACATTTTCTTGTCCCTTTAAGACAATTCCCTTAATGTTTCTTTCCACAATTTGAGCATAAAGGAAAAATCATCTTCTTTTTAGTGTAGTCTTTAGATTTTCCTTTAAATTCCATTTTCCTCTTCTTATCAAACCCATATGACTGATGGGTTACTCCAATCTACATCTCAACATTGAGATCACATCGAATAATTTACTCGTAGCTATTGAAGTCTATTATGGGTAATGTCCTTCGAAGACTTGGTTTTAAGCCACTAAAGAATTGATTGATCTTACTCTCAGGTTGGATAATAATACCAGAAGTGTAACTTGCAAGTCTTGTAAAATTTTCTTCGTAGGTACCAACAGATTCATCATCCTTTTTCTTTAGTTCAAGAAACTTCTTCTCCATATTTTTTCGAAGAATACGAGGGAAGTACTTATTGAAAAATAAGTTCTTGAACTCTTCTCATTCAATGGACTCAATTTCATCTCTTGGCCTCATATTCTTGATAAGATTACATCATTGATCAGCTTCACCTTCCAAACGATATACTACTATGATGACTTTATCATGTTCAGAACATTGAAGAACTAAAAATATCTTTTTAGTGGTACTGATCCATTGTTCAGCCACTAATGGATCAGTAGACCCACTGAATGAGGGTGGAAGCTTCCTCATGAAGGATTCAACAGAATGTTGCTCCTTCTTTTGCTCATTTGGAAGTCCTGCATGATTCATAGCTTGAGAAAGTTGTGTGAGCATGGCTACACCATTTTATATTCCAGCTCCCATAATATTTAGCTGCTCAGGGGGACAATCATTGCATTTCCCGTTGCATTCTGCGTTAACACGGTTCCTTCGGGTTCCAGTCATTGACTAAAACCAAGAAGAATAGTGTGAGAAACACTAATTATAATAGGAAAACAACATAATGAAGAATAAAATTTCACACATATGGTCTTTTCATAGGTTGTTCATGTCCATTTTTAAAACACTAAGATTGTGTTCTATGCTCAGACTTATCCTTAGGGTTCTTACTAAGGCTTTCACATCCTTGTTTCCAAAGGTTGACTATACCTTTCCTCTGATACCAACTGTAACGAACCATAATTTACATATATTGTTATTCCTTCAGAATTGAAGCACACTTATTACAACATATAAAAAACCATGAAAGGACCGTATAGGTATAGTTTCTTTAGAAACTGGGAAACATAAACAACTGGTTCATAAATCATCTACACTGTCTCCCTTTTATTTTATCATATCTAGAGTCCCTTTTGGCATATATTACTTAATATACATATTCATGACCTTGGGAAAAGAAAACATACAAAATGGTGAGCTCAAATTCTCAGTAAGTGTAAACAATAGAAATATCATTCATATAATATTCATAAGAACATAACATTTTGAAAATATTAACCTGAAAAAAAGATCATAATATTATAACATGGGATAAATCATAATAGTGAAATGTAATCCCAATAATCATAACTCAAAACATGAAAATTTGTGGCATACACACATAATCATATAGAATCGTTTCTTAGTAGTCAAGACTCATTTCCAAGACTATCTTAGCGGACAAAGTCCATTTCTGAACCAAGTTCACTCCTCATTTCAGTCCTATTTGACTAAACCGGATTAACCAGCCATTCCATCCATGTATATCTAATGAGATATAAATCATTACCCAATGCATTGGAGGGAGATATAGGTCCCACCCATATCATAATTAAACCATTCTTATGTGTTCCACAAAATCATAAATCATACATCCTAGCATAACCTATGTAATAAAAATGGGATTCTTAAACATCGTGCAATCATAACATAATCCATATAAGATAAAAGGACTTCATAAAAATAATTCCATCATAACATAATCAAATCAATGTAAAAACAGGGATAGAAATAGAACCCTATATTATCTTAGATGGAAAATAATTTTGATAAAATGCTTGAACTCGCTTCTTGAGCAAAATATACATTCTACTTCAAAAACATTTTTCTTTCTTAAAATGTCATATAATTCAAAAATAAAAGAAGTTTATTAAAAATAAAGTTGAAAACTTGTAAAGTAATATTCATTGAAATAATTTTCTAAAAATCCATTGATTCCATATAAGATAAAAAAATACATTCTTCTCGTACTTTGGCCGGAAAAGTAAAAAAGTACCTCGTACGAAAAAAGACAAAATATTCCTTTCATATATTTTACAAAAAACACATCGAAGGGTAAAATTGGATTTAAAAAGTTGTTGGAGGATATAAATAATATTAAATATTGAGTAAACATGGATGAGGATGCTAAATATTCCCCAGTAAATTCTGAAGTGTAAACAATTTCGGATAAAAATGAGATTGTGAGATTTTCCCTTACCTTAGGTCTGATTTGCTTCATACGTGTCCAAACCTCTTTTATAATGATTAAAATAATGTTATTAACTTATTACATAATCTTACGTGTTGTTATGATATCATATATGGTCATATTCTTAGCTTCTTATTAGTAATATTTCATTGTTTCTTGTTATTTGTGTGTTTATTTCTTTTTTTGTTCTTATGCGTGTGTTGTCAAATAAATTCTTATTAATTATTTAGGTTATAGATACATCATTTACAGGATGGTATTAGTGTAATATATATCATATTTATTCATTCAATTCATTTATATAATCAATAAGCATTGAAGATCATGTAAAACGAGTGACATCACATCGTGGAGACGGTAGACCGTACATACGCACGAGCGATGATATCATTCCCTTGACCGTGGAATTGTATTGAAGTGTATTTATACTATTTCAGAATTAATATCACTTTACAATAATCATATATAGTTATTCTTTCCACCATTATACCCATCCAATTATGGTGGTGGTGGAAAACTGATTACACCATGGTGTGGAGACGGTATTCCGTAAGTACACACGCACGATGATTTCATTTTCTGTAGGATGGATAGAAGGTGAAATAGGGTTGTTTCATATTTATAATTACATATCATTATATTAGTGATACTTATGTTATTACTTCATAATGAAAAAACTAAATAAGAAGAAGTAGAAGAAAAAATAAAGTTGAATGAATCGGTAACAGACATTACCTCTTCTTTGAAGCACCCCTTCTTAACCTCCACTTAGAGAACTACAAATGGTATTGAAGAATACCAGGAACTCTAGGATGTTTCTATGGAAGTGTATAAGATAAATTTTTAGGGGTTGGACGAGCATGAAGGATCAAAGTGGTGTGAGGAGGAGAGGGAGGAGGTTCCCTTTTACAAGGGAGGAGAGGGGCACCTTAGGAAAAACTTAAAATATTATTTTATTATAAAGTCATATTTGGTTTTTAATAGATCCAAATTGATTTATTTTGAAGATAAGGTGTGGATGGGTCTAAATAATCTCAACCAATATATTTTAGACAAGTTTCGGTTACTATTTTAACCTTATCATTTAGATTTAACTCTAAGTTAAATAATTTAACTTTTACTGTGTCTTCTTGTTTTCTTAAATTATATGGTTAATAAACTTACTATAACAAGCCAAACGAACCAAAAGTTGTTTATTATTAATATATATAACCTTATCTAAGTCATTTGGCCGAACCATAGATTTTTTGGAATAAAATAACTATTCATAATATAATAATTGTTTTAAAAACTATTTTATGTCAATTTTGACACTATTTGGTAATTGATTTTTGAAAAAATCATAATAGCATGATTAGTTCGAAAAATGTTCTTTAAATCAATAATAAAATTTCATATTAACCTATAAAATTATTTTAATTCATAAAAAGTCACAAATTACATTTATTTCGGTATTTATAAAATTAATGTGTTTAATATTTCATTAATAAGATAATTACTATATCATCATTGTGTCATAAATAAATTAAATTATTTAATGTCTAAAATTTATAAATAAATTTCCATTATGTAGGAAATATTCTTATATTTCTATTTAATTATTATAGTTGAATTTATCTTACGTATAACCCTATATAAAAAATGATTTTGTTATTAAACATTGATTTTAACTATTTTAACCCTTCTTTAAATAAATTTATAATAAATGTCCTAATATAAACCAAGTGGACCTAAATGGTCATATTTTATTCCTAAGGTTGTTTTTGGTCAAATTACACTTATCCAATAGAATTAGGAAATGTTTTAGGGTAATAATAATATCATTTTTACCCTTAATTACCCTATTTACTTTTAAACGTGGTAAATAAAAGTAAAAATTTACTATTCACAAAAAAATTATTTTCATCTCATTGAACCACATTTTAGTCCTTGATATTAACTGTGTGTGTCAGATTTTCGAAATTCAACTCACAGAAGTGGTAAAATTAAGTTTCATGTGAATTTCCAAATTCTCCTAAGAGGTTGCTAAAAGACGGTGAAAAGTTCAATAAAATTTTTATATAACTAAAATTATTATAAAATGACTCCAATGAATTACATTGAACATATATAGGTATTATGTATCAATTTTGACCTAAAATAAATTTAAATAAAATAAATAATTATTTAAATTAAAAGTCAGGTTTTTAAATAGTAACACAGTGTTTTCACTATTCATCAAAAAATGAAAGTTTTCAGAAAAATACAAAAATTTCAACTTAGGATAACTTCAATATTACGAATCCAAAAATGAAGTCCATTTTGAAAGATAAAATTTATAAAATTTCAAAAAGTCTGTATTACTATTAATAACTTCTAGTTTTAATAATATTTTAATAGCATATCGCTGTTTAGTGAAACTCGGTATTGCGTACAACACAAACTATTGAGGAATGTCGTGATTGCGTGTAAAGCAAGCCAAGAAAGTGTTGTGTGAAGTGAAAAATTACATTTATGATGTATATAACATAAAAATAAAATATTTCTCATAAAAGTCTCTGGTCTTACATGGTATGTTTAATTTTAATTATATATTCAATTATATTTATATTTTTTGTGCATAATATTTAAAATCATTAAAACCATGATGTTGATTTATATAAGTATTATATTACAAGCTACACAACTAGTATAATTTTTATGTGTTTTTAAGTCATAATAGAGAAATTTATTACAAGCATTTATGTACCTCAACACAATCTATAATATATATGAAATAGACAAACATTTCATTAAAATCATATCATATTCTTTATAAGTATTTTTGGTTTAATATTATAAATTTTGAAAATTTATCTACTATAATTTTTATTCTATGTTATGAAGTAACATGAGGTTATCCAAGGGAGTTTGTGAATATTTGGAACTCATCTTATTATGATTTATGCGAATAGAGGAACCCATGTCCTATAAATCAAGGAACATATTTCTATTCCATTTAATGATATTCTTGGAAGATATAATTGAAAGTTGTTTAAATAACTCATTAATTATGTTATGTGATTTTTCATAAATGTTTCCATATGGAATATTGAAAAGGTTTTTTCTGTAAGTCATTCAATTTTTTTCCTGAAACTTGGGAGTAAGAGTTTCTAGAGGAACAGAATGAAGACCAATTATTTTTTCAAATTCTTATCATAAGTGACTAGTGACTTATGTAGTTAAAAAAAAGAGTTGTCAAATAATGCAAATTATTTCCAGTACTTATTTTACCATTGTTTATTACATTTATAATGAGTTGTTATTTCCATTTGATGGGTTACTCATCATTGTTCGTTTCATTGGTCACCCATGAATTGTGTTTCTTGGTAGCTTGAAAAAGATATATCCATACAATTTAAGTTCTAAAAAGGTATTATGATATGTCTATTGTTTATCAAAAAGTGATTTACTATTCTTGTAACCCATTCCCAAGAGGGAATTTTTTTTAAAGTACAATAGTATAATTTTATTTCATTTTTGAAGAAATATTATGTTTTTATTTCACAAATATGCCTTTAAAAATGTGTTATAAAATGTTCTAAAAATGTTTGGAAGTTAATAAAGTTTATAAACTACCTATCTATGCCTTTTAATTTATCTAAAAACATAAAATAATTATTTTTCTAAAAATAGACAATTTTCATTTTCATTTGATAAAATTTATTTTTATATAATATAATATATTTATAATATATTTTACAAAGAAGAAAAAATTTAATGTTTTCTAAAACCAAATTCAACCAAAATATCTCTTCATATATATTCAATTACAAGGAAATGTAATGCATCAAATTTTTTATCATCCTCGATATAATTTTTTATTGAAATAGAATTATGAAAATGATTTATGTATTTTACTTAATCATTTTAATCATTTTACAATTTACTTTTTCATAGAATTAAAATTGATCACTTGTTATATTATGTATATTATATTAATATATTCTATATTGCTTTATGATTTCAATATGGGAATATGTTGACTATGTTCACTTGCCCTTGCATCTATAGTGTACATATATATAATGGTGGGGACGTCACTTAGGTCACTTTGGTCAACATTTGAAACAATATCTTATTTTAGTGTGTGAAATTTTATTGACATGTTACTTAACATATAATTTCTAGAGATGATTGGAACATGATTTCAATCAAGAAAGATTTTATGATATATATAAAGTTAACGTTGATTTCACTAGATATAGTTCAAATATAGAGGAACTCAGAAATAAGTTAAAAAGAAAAATAAAATATACCAAACTAATGTAATTTGATATGTTCAAAGGTTTCCTTAAAATGTAATGGATCAATGTTTAATGATCTAATTTTTATGTATTAAATAGTATTTACCCTTCTATTTATTTCTCTTCTAATATTTCATCTATCTATAGATTTTATTTCTTCCATTAGCTATTATTCCCTGTGTAAATATATAGAACAATTTCTCCAGATGTAAATACATTTTTTTAATGTTAAATGTCATGAAAATTTATGGGAGGGGTATTGGTGTTTTATTAATATTTATGTTTTATGAGGTCTTATAAGATACAAAGGATTCTATGATTCTATTTAATTAAAACCCTTTTAGATTATTTATGCTCATGTGAAATCCATTTATGTGAATTATAATAACATGTATTTACTCATATGTTTACTTTTTTTAGAATCATTATTACAATACTCTGTTTTTATGGTTTTTATATTTTGATTTACTATATATTTATATGGTTTATTTTCTCTATTATAATAATTTTTAATATATATATATATATATATAAATATAAATTCTAATGATACTATGTGATTTTGTTTTGAAATGTTTGAAGAAGTAATAAAATGTGTGAAATATTCTTATAATGAGTGTGATGTTTCCATAAACAGGAAACAAGTATATTCTCAAATTTTATTTATCTAACTATTTCATGAATGTTGTGAAGTGTTTTTAAGAAATACAGATGTAAAGATAATTTTAGAGATTATAAACTTATCATTAGATAATTTATATATAAATATAATATAAATCACTTGATCATTGGCACATAATATATTATTCCTTTTCTACTAAAGTGTTGTATTTTTTTAGTGCTACATTGATTATACTTTGTCAATTTGGAGTTTTTAGGATATGCTGGTTCACAAAAAGTTTCACCATTATACTTCACTTTTAAAGGGATGCAGTTTATTGTATGTACAATAGCATTCCCTTCTACATCATTAATTGGATTAGTCATTTTATTATTTTTCATTTTTCTTATAGTATTGATTTGTAATTTTATATCGAGTTATAACATGAATCACAAACGATTATACCAAACACAAAAGGAAATGTCTTAGTTATGTTAATCTGATAAAAAAGTAAGATCGTATAGGTTGTGATTGAACTTTGTAAAAAGTTCTGTTGTTTGTTTGAAACTGTAAAAGGAAGTATGATTGGGTTGTTCATCATGGTGATAAAAGGGAAGGCATTGGTTTTGTTTTGGTCTATAGAATGGTCGGTTCTTGAAGAAGGATATCACATCCTTTTATATGTCAGAATTATTTTAGTGTGTTCTGCATATATCCCTGATATAGAGTGTTTATAAAGATTTGATGTGGGATATTTTTATTTTAACTACTATTAAATCATTGTGCTCATATTTTATTTTATTTCTATTTATACTCTTCAAATACTCAATACTCTTATTATTTAAAATGATGAATTGTTACAAAATATTAAACCAATAAATTCCAAAAATATAATTATAAGTAAATCAGATTTTTAATATTGGAAATTGAGCCCCCTATTTCATTTTCATCAACCCAGGTGGGACTTAATACGAAATACCCTTTTTGATCTAATTGATAATCTTTATCGATATATTCATTCAAAATATGTTAGAAATAATTAATAAAACTCAGATACTCAGGAATATCAAAAACCACTTAATGTGTTGGATATAAATATTAGATATATTGATTTTAGGATTGAAAGAATTTTTTATAGATAAATTACATGAGGGGTGGGGGAGTGAATTGCAATTAAAAAAAATAGTTTAGAATAATTAAACTGAACAAATTAAAAAACGAAATTATGAAAAAAAAATCAGATTTAGACATTTCTGTCAGTCTGATTACCAAAGTATCATAGTCATGATGATTTCAAAATATCTGAGTATAAAAATAATAATCACACATGATACGATTAAATCAAAGTAAATAGATCAGATTCACATAATACCAGATAAATATTTTGATGTTCAATGTATTGAGATACATTAAGATAAAACAATTACTAAAAAGCACAATAGAATAAATAAATTGCAGGAAATAATTAATGAAATAGCTATAATAATGTAATAATTACATTCAACTATTAAATAATTGATAAATCTATTTTAAACATAAGACTAGGGTATCCACAAACCTTAGTTAAATGTATCCCATGTTTTATACTTACAATAATGTTTGACTTTCCCTAGCATATAAATCTATCAATATGATAATTAGATATGTTCTATCTTCCTATCCCTGACATCCATTGATTCGATTGATCAACTCTGTCTTGTTATCCCCATAATACCTCTATGAGAAGATCAGATTCTCCATCTTACTATCCCCATAAACCCTCAAATGGAATCACAAATTTGAAGCACGGTTACAATGAAAAGGTATTCTTAATAGCAAAACCTGACAAGGATCCCATAAGAATAAAAAACTGTAAAACAATTTCAAAAGACTAAGAACAAGACATTCATTCTTTGTAATATTCAAATGTCATACATAATGAGAAATTTTTAATGTGATCAACTATCTAGATCCACAATATTTTAACAACATGGTATTTATAGGTGTTCTCCAAATGGTCATCTTGATCTCCCAATGGTCATATTATCTCTGAGTATGTCATAATGAATTGTACTCCTACCATTTAACAAATAATTCGATGCAGCATCATTTTTTCACCATTCTAGTGTAAACTATGTTCCATTATGATATAAATTAGTTCTCCATATTCAAAATTTAAAAAATTTCAGTCTGATGGAATACCTTATAAATGTTATTATGATAATATTTATGACCGTCAATCCAATGTTCATCAATTTCGAAATCATTTTTATTAACAAAATTAGTAAAAAGAAAAGATAAAAATTATTAAATATAATATGATAAAGGTGAATCTGAGGTTTATCGAATCCATACTCATTACAATAATCATAATGAATAATGTTGGTTTGAATTCATGAATACTTTAGAACTATTATTAATTATTTTTAAAAGTTTAATTTTTTCTACAAAAATATTTTAAAAATAATTTGGACAAAAAAGTTATTAATCAATTATTTAATAAAAAGTTTTTGATTTCTAAAACTAAAGGAATTGAAAAGTTTAAAGTAAAACTTTTGACTCAATTATATCCCACTTTTTTGTATAAAGAAGCCAAAAAATAGGAATTAAAATTATTATGAAAACATACTATCCATTATATTTTAATTTCTTCATTTTTAAAATTTTCTTTTAATAAATTACCCCACTTGATTTTATAAATCATTTAAATATAGTTATGAATATGACTAAATCCCCCATAGGATAAAAACTCCCCCAAATGATCATATTCTACCCCTTATGTAAAATATTCTCATTTTATGAAAAAATTTCCACCATATCTAGAATTATGTCTTATAAAAAATATTTTCTCCCCCTTTGAATAATTTATCTCCCTTTATAATTGAATAAAAGAATTAGGAAAAGTAATTATTTTCCTAAGAATGAATTGAAATAAAACTATTGAAAATAAAATAATCAACTATCTAATCATCCAAAAAAATTATAAAAGAAAATTAACGCAATAGAAATTGGTAAAAAATTTAAACAATAATATTTGGATAAAGAAGTCATTTATTACTAAACATGTTTTTAAAAATACAATGATGAAAACAAAAAGAGTTAAAAAGAGAAAATATTTTAATATTTATTCCTTAAGGATTTCCCAATAGACATTATATTATTGAACTCTTTTATATATTATGAATGATTTTCAATTAATTCATCTTGATACTGATTTTTCTCTTCCCGAATCTGATTTATTTCCGACATATCAAAAATTTTATTTTTTTAATCAATGATTTCTTCCTTATAATATTTCATTAATAAAAACTCCATCTGCAAATATTTTATCTTCCCATTTAATTCTTTTACATCCTAGGTTCGATTATATGTAGAATCCTTAAACTATTCTATAAAATTTACCCTATCTTTCATATCATTATATAACTGATTGAAGTATTCTGCAGATTAATTCATAAGCATATTCATATCTTTAAGACTCTCATCAATATGCTTGAAATCAATAATTGTATTATGGTACAATTTCACA
This sequence comes from Viscum album, assembly GCA_963277665.1. Lineage (NCBI taxonomy): Eukaryota > Viridiplantae > Streptophyta > Magnoliopsida > Santalales > Viscaceae > Viscum > Viscum album. The sequence continues at coordinate 1,297,095,890 of OY728136.1, forward strand.
ACCTTATTAAATGACTTTTTCGGAGCATGGGAAGTTTCTTTAAAGAGTTTGATATCGTCCTCAATCTGAATTAGGTTTTATGTTAAACATTTGATTGATTCTGATTTATTAATTTCATTTTCATGAATAAATTACACAGTGGATTCTAGTCTTGGAAAGTATGGAATTTTTCCTTCATGTATTTATAAATCCTGAATACTATAGTCATCTCCATTCACTATAAACCTATTCCCTGAATCTGATACAACAATATCATAGAGTTAAGGATGACTGGTTATGGTTTCCACAATTCTTGCCTCCCCTTTATCATCTTTCATTGAGATATATATTTTTTAACCCTATCTCTAAATTACTTTCAATCATAAATTTCAATGGGTTTCTCAACATCGTTATAATATCTATTAACTTTTTTCCTTGAGTTTTGATCTTTCGATAATTTATTCGAAGATGATTTAACTTCAGTCATTGAAGGTGATTTTTCTTTCTCAGAACATTCAAGTTCAACATCCTTATCAGTCATGGAATGTTGATCTAGAGATGAATCATCTACTAATTTTAAGTAAAACTTCTCGGATTCATAATTTTTATCTTCTCCTTCATCTTCATTGTTTTCTTCATCTTCATCTTCATCATAAGGAAATATTCGTCAAAAACTTATACTTTTTTCTAACTTATTAATTACTACAACATCTTCCTCCATTGATTTAAGGAACTTCCCATGGATCTATTATTTTAATATTCAATCAACCTTACCAATTGGTTCCAATTCCAATAATATTTCTTTTGTTAGTGATAATTCCTCATCAATTAATTTATTATCTCTATTATTTGTGATAAATGGAACTTCAACTTTAACAACTTCAATTTCATGAAATACTAATCCAGTATCTAGATTATATTGATCATATTGAGATGGAGGTACAATTATAGAAATATTTCTAGAATCCATTTCCACTCCTTTCATCATTATATCACATAAATGAAATTTTTTAGAATTATATTTCAGAATCTTATTATTTATCTCATCTTCTAGAGTATTAGAAGCATTGTTATTTATGGAAAAAGCTTCTACTGGGTCAATTACAATAACAGTATCCATTTCTTTTATTTTATCCGTATTTCTAATATATCCATCTCAGAATTCATCTGGAACTTCCTTTGGTTCCTTTTTTTATTTTGTGGGGATGTCTCAGTTTTCATCTTCTTACCTTGATCACCTTGGAAGAATTTATTATTCTTCATATGAACAATTTTCTCAAGTTTCATAGGGGGTTATGCTTCCGAATAAGTATAAGAATAAATATTAATAAACATCTTTCGTTCTTCCTCAAAATTTAACCTCATTCTCTTTACAGTATCATCATTGATGAATAATACTTTCAATCTCTCTGGAGTTTGCTTTTTTTTAATTTTTAAATATTTCATACATTCTGTCATTCACATTCTTAGAAAAAATTTAAACATGATTTTTTGAGATTTAATATATCCATTATTTATTTTATTCATGGTAAGTAAAATGAATATGATGAGATCTATTTTTCTCAAATTTACAAGGATATCAAAGAAAAAAAAATCTGATACGTTTAAAGTATCATGAGTCCATTTTATCATATTAATAAATCCATGCATTAAAAGGGTAACTACCTGATTATTTATTGTGATATGAGTCACCTTCCAAACATTTTCATAGTGATTAAAGAATCCTCGCCATTATTTTTATTAAAAAAATCTTGGTTATCTGACATCATGTGGTAAGGGAAATAGAATTATACATCTCATGGAATTTTAAGCATACTCACAGCTTTCTAATATGAAAATTTTTACAATTTTTTATATATAATTAGTGACACTTTTTTTCTTCCAACTTTTATAAAAAAACATAATTGTAGTATATAAATTCCAAAAAATATCATGACAAATCATATCAGAATAAATATCAGGGTGTCCTACACATACTGAATCTCATTATTTTAATTTAATAATTATTCTCAATAAATATTCATAATTCTCATAAAAAAATCATTCAACTAACATTTTCTAAAAAACCTAACAATGGTATTCAGAGATGGAACTGGAAATTATGACATAAAGGGAAGTTTTTGGGCCTACGACTATTTATGGTGGTAGAACTAAAGGAAATTTAAACTAGTATTTCTAATGTGGGACATAAGGGGGTTGGTCTTGTTTATATATTCAAAGGAAGATATGGTTCAAATTCCATAATCATATAAAAAAAGATTTCACTCAATTTGATCTGACGGTTGAGAATGATCCGAAGAGAGATTTTATAAATGTTTAAATATCAATAATTTTTTAAAGAAATAATCGTATTGACACTGAATATGAATTGGGTTTTTTTGTAAAAACAAAACAAAACAATATACTACAACAACAAAGATTAAACAATTATAAAGGATTAGTGAAACGATTTAAAATATAAGCAGAATTCCTTTCTAGACTTTGAATGATTTATCAATAAGACAATGATGTTATTCTTGAATTTTTTAAACTTATTATATTTCAATAATATTAAAATATTGAATATGATAGTTTTTGTAATATAATAAAAGAGACTAAATTTTAAAATATTTTGTAGAACATAATAATGATATTTTATAAGTAAAATATCATTACAAAATTATTTTCTTAATCCGATGAATTTTATAAAAAACAATATAGAGTTTGAAAAAATTATAATATTTCTTAAGACCAATGTTTCTTTTAAAAATAATGATTCATAAATTTTTTTAAATAAAATATTATTCTATATTTTATTATTATATTTTATTATTTTTTTTGAAAAATAATTTTTTAGGAAAAAGAATTAATATTTGTACCCCCATTTGAAGAGGAGTTCTTTAATTTAAGAAGAAGAGTAAAAAATAATTAAATATGAAAGATCATTTTACATTGATCATTCAAAGACTCCTTTTCATTTATTCAAATCAATCATAAGTCAAGAGTTTTGTAAAAATATTAGCAAGCTGATCTTGCATTTTGATAAATTGAAATATTATATATCCTCTAATTTTCTAATCACAAAGAAAGTGGTGCCAAATATCTATGTTTCATTCACATGAGTGTTGTTATAGTTTCTTACTTAAGGAGATGGAACTAGTTTTATCACACAGTAATTAATTTTTGGTAAAACACATTCCATATTCAGTGAGTGTGTGTTATATTCACATCACATGAGCACAACAACTTCCAACTTCCATATATTCAGATTTAGTAGTGGAAGCCTGCTCTGATACCAACTTTTGGATATCAATATCAGATATATTGATATTAGGATTTAAATAATATGTTCATTATGGCTCAATTATAAAGGGGTGGGGGTGGATTTTAGTTTTTAAAAAATTAGTTTAACAAAATCGAACTAAATAATTTCACAAACTTCTTTAAGTAAAAAGATCAGATTTAGAATTGGACCGTAGTCTGATTACCAAAGTTTCATAATAAGGATCATTTTGATATGTCAGAGTATAATAATCGCAATCACATATAATATGGTTAATCTAGACTAGTAAGATCAGAAGCATAAAATATATTATTAACAGATTTATGTTTATCGTATTCTGGTAAATTACAATAAAACAATGACAATCAAGCACAACAAAATATAAAACATGTAAGAAACAAGTAATGAAATAGATATAATAAAGTAAAAATGACTTATAACTATTAAGAAATAATAAGTCTATTTTATCCTTAAGAGAAAGGTAGCAAAAAACATTGGCTAGATGCTTCCCTTATTTTATACTTACAATAAGTTTTTTCTTTACATAGTTGGGAAATCCATCGATACAATGTTCAAATTTGTTGTACCTACCAATCCTCAACAACCCTTGATCTGATGGATTTGATCAGTCTTGATATCCTCACAATCCCTCAATTAGAATATCATATTCTCTATCTCGAAATTTCTATAATCCCTCGATTTTAATCATAAATCATATTCACGATTACAACAAAAAATTATTCTTACGAGAAAAAACTGACAAGATTACCTTAAGAATAAAATACTATAATATAATTTAAAAAGTCTATGAAAAATTTGTTCATTCTTTGTAAAATTTAGATCTCTCTCACAACAAGAAATTGAAAATGAAATCGACCAGTTAGCTCTAAAATCATTTAATGATTGGGTATTATTGGTGAGATCCCCACAGTCATCTTGATATCACAAAAATTATGTTATCTTCAAGTTTTTCACAATGAATTGGACAACAATAATTTAATAGAAACTCTAATGTCATATTTTTTTCACGATTAGAATGGAAAATGTGTTCTATTATGATTGAAAATAGTTTTATATATTCATAATTTAAACTTAGTAAGTCTGATTGACTTACTTACAAGTGTTATTACGATAATATTTATGAGTCTAAATCTTATTTTCATCCGTTATGAAATCAGTCCAATTATAATATTTTTTGTCAAAACAAAGGCAATACAAAAAGTTTTAAATCTGATTTGATAAAGGTAAATACAATGTTTATAGGATCCAATGTCATTAAAATTATCGTAATGAAGAATGCTGGTTTTTATTTATGAATAGTTTTGAATCATTTGTATGTGTGGTAAAAGTTTATGATTCCTACTAAATCATTCTAAGAACACTTTGGATATAATAATTTAGAAATAAAGTATTTAAGAAATTATTTGTGATTTCCAAAAATGACGAAATGGAAAATTCATAAGTAAAACTTCCAACTCAACGAAATGAAGATTCAAAATGTATCTTGTAATGATATCCACTTGAATAAATCTACCTTCTCTAATAGAAATTTCATGGCCCAAGTGAGTGATGCACAACCAATAAGAGGGTGGGGTGGTGAATTAGTGGTTCCCAAAACCATAACTCTCATAATGATTATTCCAATGTTCATTAAATATAGGATCGATAAATGAAACCAAGTGATTAAGAGATATATATAGAGATAGTACGCACATGAAGTAAAATATTTTAAATGTTTCACACACACACACCACAATGTGTCTAATTAAAATCCCTAAAATGGGGAAAATCTAGGATTTGATTGCCTGAATTTAAAATATAAATTAATAGGATAAAACCACAATACTACGCCTTAATCCACATTATAATAATTTATATAGTTTAGGTAGGGGATACATACAAATACAATGAAAACACCCAACACACACGTATAATAAATAAATCAGGGCGAATCAAACTTGCTGTATCCTTTAGAACTCATAGAGATATAATCACTAGGACTCATCCTACGGACTAATACAAAAAATAATAATAAAATTAATCATTTTATATATTGTGGACTTGGGAGAATATAGTCCTGATAATTTATTAAGAAAATAAATGGGATGGAATTACAAATAGGGTTTTTAGACATGGGTGCAACAATCACCTTAATATCATGATCTAAAAAATATAGATGAAAAAGAGTACAGAATTGTCATAGATATTTTGATTCCATGAATATTCTCTTGAATAAAGAATCCACCACATATTTCGAATCCATGTATATACACATGATGTTCAAACACATTCCATCATTTGATTGATGACATTATAACCACCTTGGAATAATTATCCAAGAAACTTCCCATGACATCTTTTTTAATAGATATATAATTAGGTTCCATTATATTTCCATGATAATGTAACCTGTAATAAAATGGTAAAAATATATTAAAATTTAAACGACCATCAAATGATTCCACAATAGTGAAACTATATCACAAAAATTGATTAAATAATCCATTCACGAAGCCTATATACATATGTTTGACACCAACATGACCCGAGAGACCAAATAATAATAATAATAATAACAACAATAATAACGACATGAATAATATGAATAATAATATTAATTTTAATTATAAAATCGATAATGATTTTGTTATCACAAATATTACATACCGATGATAACATAATTAAATAAAAATATGTAATTAAATGTAAAAATTTAAGAAAATTAAACACATATAAACTCAATAAATTATAAATTTCATCACATTTTCTAATTGAAATAAACAAAATCGAAAAAAAGTCTTTATGAAAAATATATATTTTCACAATATTCCAACCTAAATAATTTTAATCATTGAAAATCCTACTATAATCATTTTTTATTGTCATATTATCTCCAATATTTTTTCTCTATTTTAAACACGTTAGTCATATATGAGCATACTTATCCCACTACAAAACAATAACATTGGTGTTGTGTGTGGCCAAACTCTCAACATTGAAATCCTATTGCAAATGGGGAATCATTTTTTTAAAAAATACACATAGAGAGTTAGAATCTTTTCAAATACATACCATCATACATGGATCATTGATATATAATAAAAAACACAATTCAAAACACACAGGTCACATTTGATTCATTCTTTAAAACTAACTAAATTGGTTACTCATCCATGGTTGTAAAATTCAAAACAATCATTTTAAATCATTATAAAACTCAAAATCACTCTAAAGAGTTTTTTCCTAAAATCATAACAATTCCATTTTAAAAAACACCCCCTTATGTTTTCTCATAACGAGTAAAATTAAATCACAGTTTTCATATTTTAAAAATATAATTCACAAAAAGTTACAAAACCACCCTTAATTTTTAAAATAACAATCAATTTATATTCCAAAATGATAATGAAATTAGAATATTATTAAAGAATTGTATTCTAGATCACATATCAGTTTCAAAAAAAAAATTCACAATAGTTTTTAAAGTAAAATTTTACTTCCAAAATATCCAATTCCCAATATAATTTCAAACCATATTTCAATTTCAAACCCACTATTCAGAATCCAAATTTAAAATTATATTAAAAATCAAGATAATTTTTCTTTTCTGAAATTACCCATTTATAATTTCTATTTTTATTTTATTCTTATTATTTTTATAAAATTAAAAAATTATAAAATCCTATGGCCTCTCTAGAAATTTAATGTTAAATGAACCAGCAAAACAATTTTAAACACATGTTGAAACATCCAACAAAATTCGCCTTTCAAAAATATGATTTTTTAAAATCCAAAATTTAGAAAACATTTACCTATGGAAGAAAAGAACCTTAGTTTAAATTAATAGACACAATCATAATCAAATATAGTAAAACTATATAACATTAATCTACCACTCCAACTATAAAGATACTTGAATGATACAAAATTCGATCCCTCTAAATCTTTATGTATTATCACTTGTATCATCCATCCCACTTTGATATTTATTGACCACTACCTCCTCCAACCTAATTTTTATAATCCCATTAATGGTACAACCTTGGTAACCTAGCTATCATTCATGGTCGTTCTAGCCACACATGATCATATCGTACATTCTACATTTTAACTTATCATATCTACCTATAAATGACTTCATTCCCTAAATAATTTTTTTTATACCATTTTATAATGATCTAATGTAGAAGCTTGTCCTGATACCTAATTTGGATTATGACAAGGACGTAAGTACACCTCCCTATATATCTGTGATTGATAAGTATTTATGAGCTCCAAATTTACTACTTGAGGAGACTATTACCTCAAGACTAGACCCAACTAGACTATTTTAGAATCTATAGAAAATATATTATGACCCATATATAGTAGAAATTTCAAAAATAATATATCCTATAAATTAAACACATTATCCAAATTATTATTAGGGAGAACCTATATACATTACCCTAGTTATTCTTAGGGATAATTATACCCTTACTCAATGGCAATTATTATGGTAAAATATAAACCATAGAGAAAATATTAATATATATGAAAATTTATTTTAGTAATGAAAAAATGTATCTATGAATAAATAAAATTCCTTAAAATAAACATGTTTGACTACATTGGTCGATACATTGTTGAAATACAAAAGAATTTGGAAAACTGGATTGAACTCTTTTCATGAAACTACTCAAATTAATCTATGATCTCCAACCATGAGTCACCTAATCCAAAAATATATATATACAAAGAAGTTATACAAATTTACTTCTATAAATACACTATGAATGGGTATGGGGGAGGCTAAAAACCCAACAAATGTCTTTGACTATCCTCAATTACCCTAGGTAAAAGTATTCAATTTAGATGAATGTATCATAACTATGATGAGTGAATGTATCCCACCAATGAAATATAAATAATATATAAAGACAATCAAGAATATACAACACAAATAGACATATTTAATCATAAATAAACACACACACACAACCTACACTACCATTACCAAAATTATATGATTCTGATGATTCATATTCTCAGACCATCAAAAAATAAATAATCATAGATCAAAAATAGACTCAACTTTTTTTTATCCTATGGTCCCGCATTTCATATCACAAAAATCACTACCCCTAACTCACCATAATACAAAATTTCCCATATGTTATCCCATTGTTAAAAAATTTTTAAACCCCAAATAGCATTATAAATCAAATTCATAATGAAAACATTAAAAATGCAAAATAAAATATAGTTCAACCATATTAATGAATTTTTACAATAATAAAAATATTTATTAAGGTAATCAAATAAGGTCTAAAAATAAAATAACAAGAAAACAATAATCCTAGAAAAAGAATCAAAACTTCACATTCAATGTGGGACCAACTATTAAATACAATAACTTGATTTCACACTTATCTCTCATATCAATCCATAAACTTAGCTCATAATATCATCATAGACAATACTAGGATTATAATATCCTAGATGAATGAAGCTCTATCCTACATGATTTCAAAACCAATCCATAACCATGGTAGAAATTGATTTATTTTAGTTAAGTGGGACAGTTCACCGTTATCTAATGGGATCCATCATCATAGAAAGGTTTTGATAGAACATCAGGTAGATAATTATTTATTTTAGATATTTATATCATATGTTTTTAGTAATATATTATGATATGATTTCAATGGTCGATAAGAGAGATATGAGAGAAATCATTTTACTCCATTTTCTAGATGGCCCTTCTTTGAATACATGTTTTATTCAATTTTTAAGGGATTATATTTTTTTATTATTTGATTTTGGGCCATTTTTATTTACCACTTATAATTATTTATTATAGAATATATTTTATTATGATTATTGGGATCTATTTGATTACCCATTTTTTATTCCTCTTATAATTATGAGTTACTCGGATATTTGGGTTTGGAAATTTATGGGTAGTGGGAAGAATTATAGGATATATAGGGTTTTTTATATCCTATAATAGGTGATAATTTTTTCAATGGGAAGTGATACCATGGTATAAAATTAAGTTTGATGATATTGCGGTTTTGAGATGATATATAGTTTGGTTTTATGGGCATGTGCATCATCAACATATGGTAAGTAAGTGTGGTCTTGGTTGTAAGTTAAGTGTTTGTAAATTAGTTTATTCATCGACATGTGTATATGTATTTTATATTTTTCATTATTTTTCTAAATTATTCATATGTTATGAGTCTGTTTGGTTCACATATCATAGTTATGATATATTTGTCTATATTGATAACTTTTAATCAAGGGATTCGAGGATAACAAGGGAATCCTTATGGTTTGGTCGAATCACCCCTACACATGCACATTGTGTGTTTTATATTGTTAATTAGTAGAATATATTTTTAAATAATGTTTAATTATATATGAATCATTGTTGGATATCAAGTATTATATTGAGTAGTGTCTTAGATGCCAAAGATTAGTACTAAGGTTGTGTTAGTTAGCCTCAAGCATTTTGTCTTATTTTAAGTTTTTTATTATCCAATTTAGTCTCACTTATTTATTTATCAACATCATATATTTTTTAATGTATATGATTTTTATTATTTAACTATATTTTCATATAGAAGTGTTTTTTCTCTACTGTACATGTCCTTATCAGAAAATAACTGGGGAGGAAGTGTATAAAAACCCATAAGAATAAATGGGTGAAGTATATATATGATCATTAATAATTATTAATAGTATTTATATTATTTTCAATATATTTTATTTTAGTAATGTCTAATATATGGATGGGTCATGGAGAATTTTTAGTATATTTTTAATTGAACTATTTTGGTCAAATTTTTTGGTCATGGTCACTATATGTTTTTAATTCAGTTATCACCAAAAAATGGAAGTATCTGGTGTACAAGGAGTGTACCCAAGGCCATGTGATAATCCAACATGGGTATTGGGTTGAGTATTTAAATATTGTAATTAAAATATATGAAGAATATTGCATGAACTCCTAGGGATATTTTCTATAACTTCCCTACCTCACATAAAATGTGGTTAGGATATAAATTGATCAATACCTCCTATGAGGGATTCCAAAATCCAATCCGAACCAATTTTATGTTCCCAAATAGCTTATTCTGCTACATTTTTTAAAAAAATATTATATAATAAATTTTTATGAATAACCTCAAATAATTTCAAACATGGGTTCATAATTTCTAGATAGAATTTTTTTATATGAGGGACCTGAAGTAGGATGAGTCGGGGTGTGATATTATTATATTTTTAAACAACATGATATTTAAATTGTTATCGGTCACATAAACATGATTTTTGGTCTCATGGTGGGTACCTTATGATTGGTTGGATGGGGTTTTATTATAGGAGGAATTATTGTTTCATTAAATTAAGGGTGTAGAAAAAATGTCAAAAATATGAAATGATATCATGAAGAGGCATAAATGAGTGATGTAAAGAATTTAGGTGGGTTGTGATGGGTTTAAATGTTTTAGGGGTTTGGTGAGGGTAATTACAAGGTATTTTTTTCGGATTAAATGTTGTATATGGTGTTAAAAAAAAGTAAATTTTAAGCTTTTATGAGTATACGAATCATTAGAGGGAGGTTAGTCATTACATAAGGGTGGCGATGATATCCAATCAGTGTACATGTAAAGGGAAGATGAAGGGTTTGGGAGTAGTTTTCTTATTTATAATGTCAAGAAACTTAGGATTCAAAAAAATTATTTTTTTGAATAAAATGACGAGGTTATAATGAAAATGGGATGGTTCTTGTTTTTTTATTTTTATATCTTTAAACTGGGAACAATGAATAACATTAGTTATGAAATTTTAATTTAGATAGTTTTATCTTTCCCCCCGCCATAACATCCAAAAATGATATTTTATATATCGCGATGATTATTAGTTTTTAATGGGTTTATAATTTTCTAAATTTTAGGGAATTTTAAGATTAAAAAGTTCATGGTTTTTCCTTGGAGGCACCATCTAGTATTTTAGGCATGGATTATGAAAAAAAATTAGTTTTAAGGAAGTATATACAAATATATTTTTGGATGATGTGGTCAAAAAGTTTATTGCATGTTGTTCTATTTATCTTGAGGAAGTTAAAACAACTTGCTGATAAAAAATGTTATATTTTAGATTTGGTTTGATTGGTTTTTAAGGAAATTAATATATAAAAATATGTAGTTATGTTTAAATTTTTAGGACCTATGGTAGGTTAGGTTATTCTATGTTAGGTATATTTTAATTAATATGACTTGGAAAAAATAGAATAAGGCTTGGAAAAAGTTGTGGATTCATTTTTGGGTGAAAGGAATATGAAAAATGGATAAGGGATGGAGGAAGGAATTTGTTTGATTGTTTGAATGAATTTTTTGTAATGGTTGAAATAAAAATTCCATTTTTAAATTATGTGTTTTGAATACTAATTATTGATTATTTTATATGAACCAATTGGAAAGAGATATCAATAATATTTTTGAGAATTTCATAGTGGAAGGTTGGGGCTCCGAGAATTAACCATTCTTAGATGGGAAGTGTAAAATTATCAGGTTAATATGTTACTATTAATTTTTAGATAAGTCATGCGAAATATAATATGGGTAAATGATATTGGGATATTGTTTTTCTAAGGATGGTGGCTGGATTTCCCCAATTTGAAAAAATCATGGGAACATGAAAATAACACACTAGTAAGTGAGTTCATTGTTTACAAAAAAATGCAAGGCATGAAAATGAATTAAATATGAGATATTAAAGCCATTTATTGTATTGGGTATATTCATATTATGATAATTTAATCACAATGTATTTTAACATCAAAACTATATATTTTCAAATCATTTTAGTGTAAAAACATTACAATGGTGGTTACTATCTATCTAATTTGAATAATTATAAAAGTAAATAATTTGGATAAGTTAAAAAAAATTAAGGGTATAATAACCATGGTTTATGGGTTTGATAATTGATTTAGAAATATTATTAGAATGAAATCTTGTTTAGCAAGGTTTCCCTTGGATTTTTAGGATTGAATGTGGCTGGGCTAGGTGAAACAATGATGTTTCGATGACCATCACACCATGGATTTTGGATTACCCTATAAAATATAACACCCCACCAATTCCAAGGTATGAATTTGTTTATATTTTCATTAATAATCATTTATTTTGATGGTTTTGGTCTATTGCATGATTTATATTGGGCCCAATAGTCGGTTTTAGGGATTCTGTATGTGTGTAGGCCATCATTAAATGAATAAAGTTGACATCAGATACCCAATATTCTGATATCGAGTATATGGGGGCCCACAGTTGAGAGAGGTGTTTTGGGAAGAGACATAATACACATAGTTTCCTTGTATTATTTCATAACACCACATGTATGGGTACCTCTATTGGGTTGACAGTGAATACTGAGATTACCCTCAAAGCCAAACTCCAATGGCCACAAGTAGGTGATTGACACTGAGGGTATAAAATGCATACAACTGTGAAGCATTACACTAAATATATAGATTTTAGGATATGAGATGGATGAGATCAACCAATAAAATCCATACCATAAATGAACATAGAAAAACCAATATATTATATATAATGTCATAAAAGTTGAACACCTAAAAATACAAAAAGAAAATCCTATGTAGTGACCAGAAAATGAAAAAAGTTGCTGAATAACCCCATGAGATATTAAGATTCTACTCATTCAACAATCAGATCCGGTATACCTAGAAAATATTTTAAATATAAATGTTGTGAGACTATAGGCATACTTAGTAGGATTTTCCCTTTGAACCTCTCATACAGATGTAAAAAAATAATACTAAATCCTAGTAGATAAACAAATGAAACCAACTCATTACCTATGTAAGTAAAACTATATCCCATTCTCACTAAGAAACATATGGAAATAAGTAACATAATATATAAATACCAAATAAGTTTAAATGAGCCTAAAATATATGAATACCTAAAGCCACTATAGCCCATGAAAGTAAATATATTTTAAATATAGTTATTACTAAATAAATATATGTATATTCTATAACATAAAGTTACTACATCCCACCCATACATGTGTGGAAAAACTGAGAGCTTTCATAGCTTGTATGAGCACATTCCCTATACCCCAATCCATCACATCCTGAATATGCCTACACATTTTGATACATCAAAAGTGAGATATGTGAAGAGAGAGTATTTAGTTATTTGTTCCCTTACGAACCAAGATATAATAGAAAGCACTTGATACACAATGATTTTGGGCATGGGATTCTTACCCAACATAGGTGGGGTGCATATTAGATCCTAAAAAATAATGAATATATATAGAATTCACCTTATTATTCCATAACAATGATTAAATAACACTACATAGGCAAACCTCATCCGATAGTTTGAAATCAAAACAACTAATCATTAAGAAAACTATCCTCCAAGTAAAAAACAACATGAAAAGTGGGCATGATCAGATTCTGACCATTAACAACCAACAAAATAATATCCCAACACAACCATTCAGAAATAGAAAATCCCAAATCTCAACCTGTTCAAACTATCTCACCTCTTCGGCACCATACCACTTCTATAATCAAGGAAAACCATCTCATCCTTCACCAAATAACTGAACCATAATAGGTTCACAAAAAATCATATCAAGGGTTTCACCATCCTATAATATATACACATGGAATAAAAAAATTAAGTACAAAAATATTATATGGGGAAACTAAGTCCATCACAAAAATAGGGAAGCTTAGAAAACATGGAATAATAAAAAGTTTGTGATCCCTTCATCCCTAAAAATTTTATATTAACAATCGTTACTTTAAATCACCATCTTGAATCTACATGTACAATATGAGAATGTTTCTATAGTAATAACACATAAATATAGTTGCTATCAGTATATAATAATCTACTATAAAAAAGCATTGAGAATGAAATTCCCCTAAGAATTTGTGTAGACACATGGGGGGTTATGCATTGATTATTTTTTAACCAATTACCAATTCTTCATCAAAATTTTAACCCCATTTGGTTATGAACCTATGTTTCTGGTTATAAAAGTTTGATCTATATAATATTTAATAATAAATAATCACCACATGAAATATATAAAATAAGTTAAAAGATACATGTAGACTTTTTAAAAGTATTGGCTCAAAGGAACACTATTTTACATGACTGATTGTTCTCCCCAATCATGGTTTCTTCACATTAATCAAATACTGACTAAAATGGTTGGTGATTCTCATACCTTCAAATAGTCTCAATGTGCATAATTTTTTTTGGTTCTCAAAATACATCCACAAACAAATCTTCACCCTGAAATAATAGATTCACATGTTGCTGTCCTTGCATAATATGGGTCCCATAGGTAGGTTTCGCAACATCTCACAATATATACGCAAGTGTTGTCTTCAAAACCATTTGAATTAGATAAAAAATCAACACATTTATGAAATTTTAGCCACAATATGGACCTAATTTCTCAGATAAAAAAATCATTGATTTCCACTAGTTATTCTAGAATACCAGTATATAGGTTGGTCTCTATTTAGATTAGCTTAACATCTCTTCAACAAATACTACTCACCTGGATTTCAATACAAACTTATCAATCACTGAATTTATTGAAACCAATATTCCCAATATACATAGATAGTCCAAATATCCTATATTATTCTTTTATTTCATTCTCATAGATTTATCTAACTTGATCTGGTCTCAGAATAATTCTTGATGCCTATTACATCCTTCATCATCAATACCCAACAGATCATATCTTCGAAGCATTATCAGATCCTATAACTTATTTTTCAAGATTCACATAGTTATTATTATTTTTTTATGATCTCAACATTATTTAACACCCTAATAATTTATAAAATATATCTCTAAAAAAATTATTTATTTGATAGTTTTGTTACACAAAGTTTAAATGAACTGTGATATAATAAAAAAAATATTATAATCTAATGTGATAGTTAACACCTTGTCATTAGATTGGAGATTAAGGGGATGGCAGAATAAATTATTAAAACCAATTTGTGAAATATTTATAATTTTATTTCTTTATTTATTAATAAATTTGAAATAAAAATAAAATAATTATTTGAAAATAAAGGAGATGTTTTTTTTCTGAAAAACTGTATTTATGCACGCAATGTGTTTTTATCTTAATAAATTAAATTAATAACTATTGTTGAATGATTTTAATTTAATTTATATACTATATATTCAACATTATTTTTAAAATTAATATAATTATTTTTAAATTCATGAGATAGGAATATATCAAGTTCTATGCTTAAAATGTATTTTTTTTTTCAAAAACGGGTTTCGTTACGTTTTGCACACTTATTTTAAAATGAATTTCTACCACATATATTAATTGAATCATTAAAATGGATTCCAAATTTTAAATTATGTTGATAATATTTGGTAAATATTTCCCTTATTGTTTTTAGTCAACATGAAGAGTAACAATAGTAATTTCCTATCATCTCAGTAAGGGTAAAACAGTTAAAATAGGGTTAACACATTGGGATAAGGCATAAAAATTTATTGAAAACATTAAATTATAGTATTTAATGAGTTATGGTTTTCCATTTCTATAAAAGTCTCTAATATATGGACACTTAGTGCCATACGTTATTGAATATGACCATTATAATAATTTAAGAAGAGAATAAGTAAAAAATGTCACTCCCTTGACTTTAACAACTCTAAATTTTTTACATAAGGATAAAAAAAGGATAAGTTTTATTATAAATGTATTATTTAAATATTATTTTTATCATATTAAATTATTTCTAATTTTTAGTGATTTAATAATTACTTTAAATTATTATTTAATGTTGACATTTTATTTATTCAATAGATTGGAAAATAAAATAATTGATTTTAAAAATCACTAAAGTAATATAATTAAAGATAATTATTCAATTAAATAAATTATATATATGAATATAAAATATTATATCAGTTATAAAGATTATTTTCTAATTAAATCCTTGTATTGGTGTCTTTAAGGACAAATTAAATTAATAGTATCAAAAATGACATTAACGATATTTAATGAAAGCAATATATTATTACATTATTTAGAAATCATAAAAATAATAACAAATAGGAAAATTTGGATAATATATTCTCCATAATTTAATTACATAGAAATTTATGATTCAATATTTACCTTATATGTAAAATTATACCACTTTAAGAGTGAAAAATATATTACTACGTTTAATGTTAAAATAGGTTAAAAAGGAGTTAAACCAAAACATAAGGTTTAAAACTACATGTAAACCTTCCAAATATTTATTTTTTGATGGTATTTAAACCAAATAATACCGTATATTATAATAAATTTCCATTTTAATCATTTTTATGGACAATGAACGTTTTATATTTTTATAATTTAAAGAATTCCAAGAGTGCCCCTCCCCTCACTTATAAAAGAGAACCCCTCATTTCTCTAATTTACACCACATTAAGACTTATATATTTAAAAAAAAATATTAAATGATATATAAAAATAATTATACACATTATATAGGCTATTTAATTAAAAAAATACAGTCCTTATGATCCTTAAGAGGAGATATAAATGGGTTCTTTCAAAGAAGAGGTAATCGCCTTAAGCAGACACTTTTTTTAATTCTTCTTTTACATCCTCTTTATCAATGGTATTTATCATAAAATAATATCTTAAATATAATAAATATAATTAAAAGATATTATTTTTATTAAAAAACCATTATCCACCCTCTTTCCGATCAAGTGGGATGTGAAAGCATCACTCATGTGTACGTATGACTTACCATCTCCACAAAGCTATATAGTTTATTTTTCATCACTATAATTTATGGATTTGTATTATGAATATTTTAATGTTTATATATGATATTTATGAAATAACTATTCCTTTTTGTTGATATTATAATATTTATCTTATTACCTTAAAATTAGTGGGAAAACAATAACTTCGCTCATCCGTACATGTGGACTACCACCTCCACGAAATGATGTGATTCTATTTTCATTTATGATATACATAGATGGTAATAATGACATATTTTATGAATATATATGATTTATGTGATATAATAATTATTATTTTATCATAAATTATTTTTTTCCTTTATATTTTTTCTTTCATAATAAGTGTAAAAAAACATTCGTTCATATGTACGACCTACCGTCTCCATGAATAATGTAATTCATGTTTTTATCTATATAGTTTGTTGATTAATATAAGTATATATATAATGAATATATATAATATTTATATAAATATTGAAATATTTTATATTATTTCACCATGATCAATGTACAAGTACCAAAACTGTTGAACCAAAACATATATGAAAAACGAAGCAGTTATCACCTGAAATAGTGTTTTTAATAAATAATTTTTTTTAAATGTGTAAAAGGATATAATTAAATCATATATGGTATGATATATATGATATTGGTTATATAAAATATTGAATGATAATATATATATATATATATGTTATAGTGTAGTTTCGAACACATATGAAGGAATTCAGGCCCGAGGTAAGAGTTTTATGTTACAATCTCATTGTTTATCGGGAATATTTTTGCATAGTTTTTGACGATGAGATTTCATGATATAAAACTCGAGAAAATAATGAATAATATTATTATATTTTTATTTATTTTAATTACATTTTTATCCTTTCATTTTACCCTCTTTAACAACTCACCTGATCGAAAGAATGTTTTTAGAGGAAAATGAATTTATTTCTCCCTTAATTTGAAAATTCATTCTCTTCCATGTCCATGTTTTCTAAAAATGATTTGAAGAATGTTTTTAATATTCTCTAGTGTTTTATGAAAATTAATTTTCACACATGTTTTAATTTTTTAAAAATGGTTTAAAAGGGATATTCCTTTCATTACCCAAATGAGTTATCTTTTGAAATGTTTACAAAAGTTTGAAAGGAATGTTTTCTTTAAACTTATATTATACGAACAAATTTACCATTATTATTATAGTTCCATAATATGATGATTCATTTAAAATTTTCAACTATTATATTGGAATAAAAGTTTTTCTTTAATATTTGGTAAATTTTAAAATTTTAATGAAGTGATTTGAAAATGAAAAGGTTATTTTCCTCATGAAATATTCCAGATATCTTTTAATGGTATTTTTATATAAGATGAAATGTGATTTTACTTAGGATTTATGAAGGATATTATATTGTTTTACCATCCAATTTCATTATTTAAGTTTCTTATGTTTATTATTTAAGGATAACTCTATGAAACCTATTTCTTTTCCATAAGTAAATTAAGTTACGAATCACATTTATTTTTCATATTTTATGATACAATGAATATATTAAATGTTTATGAAACCTATTTCCTTTTCATAGGTTATGATATGATGAATGATTTATATTCTTTTCTCACATGTATGTATGCTTTTAATTTTATGATTGGTGGTACTATAATAATATAGCATACTAATTAATTGGGTAAAAGTGGATGTATCGTGAGATAAATAGAACCATAATGGGAAGTGAAATTAGTTCAGTAAAGGACTATGTCCACTATGATAATTTTGGGATTGAACCTTGACCACTATGATGGTTTGGTGAGTGAACCCATTCTACTATAATATCCTTGTAATTGAGCCATTACTACCACATAAATTATTTTCTACGCGTATGTGTATGCCACAAACTTAGGTCTTATTCTAATATTATTACCCCATGGATCATGTTCTTTTATTCCTTTATAATTATTATATTATAAACTAATAAGATTTATTCAATGAATCAAAATTAGTATCTATGATATATTGGGTATGTTTTTAAAATATTTAGCTCATGTTATTAATTCATTATACTTATGTTATGTTTAATTGATCATTGATGTCTCCCTTATTTACCCTTACTGGGAATCTCAGCTCAACCATTATTATGTTTTCTTTCCTCAGGTTATGAAAATGTTATAATTATGATCTGTATAAGAAGGATGTTAGTTATTAAGAACATAGTAGGAGATAATGTAGATCTCTTATGAACCAATTATTTCTGTATTAAAGTTTTTAATGGCACCACGACTATACGATTCTAGAATATATCATTATGTTATGTAATTAATATTAATCTATTAACATGTTATATATATTAATGAAAAGTACATGTCATTATAGTTGGTATTGGAGAAAGGATTGGTTAACTTTGGAAACAAGGATGTGAAAACATAAGTAAGAACCATAAGTATAATCCTATGTATAGGAGAAATTCCTATGTTATGGTAAATAATTAAGTGTGGATTTTCAAGAAAATCATCAAAATATGGATACTACAAGTGGAAACAGTTTTGGAAATGATGCATCTATGGGTAAAAACCCTAAAAATAGTTGGTTGGTTATATCTTGGTTATCATTATGGTTCATAGTGAGTGTTCACTTATTGCACACCTGGTTTTATACTACTATAATGGTTATATATTTAATATGTTGAAAAAACACACAAGCAATGGCCAAAGTGAAGGCCATGGAAACAGAGGCCTATGGAGGCCTAATGTAATGAAGCCCTAGCTGACCCACTCTAATTAGGATATCCCCTTCAGTACCTAGTTGGAGAATAGTTGTACCACAAAAAATGCTACAACTATGGTCTGCCGCAGTCATTGATGCCAAATGATCTACCACCTTATTGCCCTTATTCCCCATGTGTATAACCTAGACATTATTGTAGCTGGGGATGCCTTTGCATCTCATGATTATATTAGAAATCGAACTTGGAGTGGTCGTTGTGCCATGAAATGAATCATGAATGATTTTTGAGTCGTTTTCTACTTGACGAAGCGAGATCCCCTTCTGCCTGCATAGCTCCAGTCTAGTGAATAACACCTTTGACTCCGCCTATATGGAGCTTTCCACAACATAGTACACAGAAAAGGTAGTTATGACATAGCCCCTATGATCCAAGACCATTTCCATGCATTATTCTTTCAACACACGGCCGATCACAATTCATTTTTATGCCTGTGATGGGTGGCTTCCACGACACCCAGTTGCCCCTCAGGCTAGTGGAAAATTGCTTCCGCGAGAGATCAGACCCTTGGAGGTCCCTTAGCGAATGAGAATCACACCAGTTATTACCTCCACAAACTAGATTGACGAGCAGAGATATTGAGCGAGCGATCATTTCTCTGCCAAAGGAAGTCACTCCGTCGAATATGGATTTATTTTTGGCCTTCCATATACACCAAAAACCAGTACTAAATATCAACGATCGCGTCCTATTTTCCGGCCCTAGACCAGGGACACCACGATACCACCTATCCAGAAACGAAGACCTAGAGAATGCCGGTTCTAGGATACCGTTGAAACAACCAAAAAACCTCCAGACCTTCCTAGCCCATTCTTCTTCAAAAAATAGGTGATCCGATGACTCCTCCTTATGCGCCTAGCAGTAGTGGGACCTATATGCCATGCTGACCCCCATTCTCCTCATGATATCATCCATAGGAACCACATGATTTCTAATCTTCTAGGTAAGAAAGTTTAACTTAGTCGGGATCCTCTAACACCAGACCACACTATTCCACTCGTCGCACTGCTCATGGGGAATAGAAATCTATCGAAAATCCTTCAAGGAGAATGTCCCTGAAGAAGATGCAGTGAACACAAATAAATCAGGCTCAAAGATTAGCGATATAAGATCCAGAATCCCTTGCAGCTCCGTATCAAGAACTTTGCTGGTAAAACTGGGGTGCAAACAAGATTCCTGAAAAATATCATTAGAGCAGGGAATCCAAGAAAGCATGTGATGGCGGCCGCCCAGTTGTGGTACCAAAAAGGCAGGTCACCCCTCTACACAATCCAATAGGAATGATTCCCAATATTTGGAATAATACATCTAATCATATCCCATAATAGCGAATCCCGACAATCATCCCACTCAAACCCTCTACTCTGGGAGGACATAATTTTCCCCCAAAGCATATGCTCTTCTACCACCTCCCTTGCAAGTTTTGTGTGAAAAAAATAGACATTAATCAACCAAACTCTAAACGTTGATCCCAACCTCATGAATTGGCCTCTCCAGCCTCCTTCGTGAGGCCCAATGATGCTTACCCTCCCCCTAAGCATCCCAAATAAATTCGACCAGAATCTTGTCAATGGAAGAGATAACTCCCTTTCGAACTTTGGCTGTGAAAAGAACATGTACATGAATATCTGAAAGCACACTATTGACCAGAATTATATGCCCTCGAAATGAAAGGTAAAAGTTCTTCCAATTAAGAACTGATCAGGAGATCATACCCACAATCCCATCACAGTCACGAACCCGGATCCAGCCTAAAGATATAGGAGAACCAAGATAGAAAAAAATGAAATGAAACCCTCTATATACCCAACCTATTGAACAGGGTTGTGACCTGTTGGTTTTTTCATCTGGATGAGAGATAAATACATATCATGGCCTTGTTAATGATCTTTCTAATATAGAAACAATATTCATCCCGAATTTTGGACAACCTACCGACTGATCTCCTATTGGAATTCATAAAAATGAGAGAATCATCCGCAAACATAAGGTGGGAAATAGGGGGCCGACTCCTTCTCTTTTGAAATGGATGGATGTACCTGAAGGACATTTTTCAATTGATAATCCATCTAAGAGTGTCTTGCAACATGATAAATATTTTTGGGGAAATGGGGTCTCCTTCCCTGAAACCCCATGCTGGCTTCAAAAACCCTGGAGTCATTCCCAGGAAAGACACATCCATCCAAGAAGAACTGAAGCATCTAAAAATGATATCCACTACCCAGGTAGAGAGTCCCATGCTTGAAAAAAACCTGTTAATAAATCCGAATTCCATCTTGTCATAGGCCTTACACATATCTAGCTTAAGGGACACATTGGAGCCAAGGGTTTTGAGTTTTATATCACCAATCATTTCTTGAGCCAAAGCCACCACCCCCTGAATCGACCAACCATTGAAAAAACCATGTTTCTCTAACGATATCCATAGGCTAATATGAATTAATATCCTAGAATTCACGATGATTGAAAAAATATTGTATGAAAAGTTATACATACTAACTGGCCTGTAGTCATGAATTGATGATGGGTATTTGATCTTGGGTAAGAGAATCGGGGTAGTGGCCCTAGTCACCCAAGGGATAGATCCACCTTGAACGAAGTCCTAGATGCCCAAGATGATATCAGCATTGATCATGTCCCAAGACCACCTATATAACAAGCCTGGGAAACCATAACGACCCAGAGCACTCTTTGGGTTGAGTCTTATAACCGCAAAAAAACTCATTCTCATTCGGGATCACTTCTAATGCCGCGTTGTCTTGACCAGACATCATGTTAGGGATCCCTTAGAGAATATTTGATTCACCACTTGGGTACCTAATGGTCAACGCCTGATTAGGACCTGCAAGAAGGTTGTTGAAAAAGGAAAAGGTCATGCCTCCAACCACATCTCTGTCACTTGATAATGAGCCATCATCAAGCCTAATATTGGGATTCTATGTCCCCCTTCTCTCCTTCATCCAGGCGGGAATGTAAGCTGAATTTTTGTCCCCTTCCTGAAGCCACTTCACCCTCTTACACTCATGTTCCAGGTGTTTCTACCTCAACACCAACTCCTCTAGAACATAATTCTTACTTGATAGCTCATCAAAGACTATGTCATCCCATGAATCCTCAAGGCTCCAGTCTAGGGACTCAACCTCTTTATAAAGTATGTCATGGTCTAGTTCAGAAGGTTGAAATCCCTTTTCCTAAGATTTTAAGCTTTGTTTGAGTCATCTCAATTTTTTGAGTAGGGTTACCCAGGGGAAGCCGGGAGATGGGGCCTTCCAAACCACAATGACCAGGAGGTGATAGCCATGGGAGCCAATCCAGTGGGCCTAGAAGCGAAAGTGTTCACAACCATCATGGTCGGGAGGCAGAGATATCAAAAAGTGAGAGTGGTCCAAGATACCTAACATGTGATGGGCCACCTTCATATTGGGAAATCAGGAGATAGCATTTAATTTATCCAAACACATATCCAACCGGCACCCGCATATTTGGCCCCGTTTCTAGTTATTACACCATGTGAATCTATCCCCTGAATATCCAAAGTCTAGAAGACCCATTCAAGCCATAAATTGCACAAAGATAAAGCTGGCATTACGAGGAATGGCACCTCTTCCTTTTTTCTCTTCTGAATCTGAGATAACATTGATATCTCATCCCACAAACCAAAGGGAATCTCCCTTGTCGATGCCATATAGGTCCTGCCACAACACCTCTCTCTGTTCACATCACAAATCCCATACACCATAGACAGGAAAATAGATTCCATTCCTATGGAATCTTTAATAGTAATGAACTGGTCGCTAGCCTGGAAAAAATCAACCCGTACATCTTCCTTTCAAAAAATCCATATATATTGATTGGTCGGATCTGCATGTAATACCCCCTTCATGCCAACACTCCATGTGAACTCACCTTACTTTGCTGGATGTAGTTTGGGCTCCTTGGCCATGTGAATTCCAAATGATAAACATAATAATTGACAATGAGGAGGTCTGGTAGTGCCCCCAGGCATAGAGGGCTCGTTTCGCGTGGAAGAACCCCATTGCTGAAATAATCGTGCTTTAGAACTTGTACATACCCCAGAAGTCAGTGAAGAAATGATCTTTCTGGGATAAACTAAGAGAGAATTGCTCTGTTGTGGAAATATTCTCACCTCACTTGGTGGCGAGCACTGATCATGGAAAGTCAACACCGGAGGACCTAGGCCCTCATGCATGCCCCTTACTGTAGCCTCCTGTTATTGAAACTGTCTCTGTGAATCTTTACCAGAAGCACTCTCAACATAGTCATCTAACTATAGCACATTGGGTGAACTGAGAAAGCCTAGGGAGAGGACCTCTTTCCTAGACTCAACCAAAATGGGACCAGTGGAGGCAAGCAGACCATGCCCTGCCTGAAACACTGCCTTTGCCCTAAACCTTGCAGCCAACAAGCGTCCGAAGAACCCCATGCAATAGAACCATATAGACTGAACAAGAACTGAACCAAACACGAAGATGGAGGTAATATGAGCCAGATGAAGAGGGGGAACCACCTTCACCAAGGAAGAACATTCAGAAACCAGATCCAATAATGGAGAGCCACCCGCGATCATTACACCGGGAGCTAAAAAACCCAATGAGGCTCCCCCAGGGGATTAACCAAGAGAATTGGAGACAAAATCACGCTAAGAGCTAGACTGAATGAGGGGAAAGGCATACCCAGATGGAGGTTTGGATAGAACACACTCTTCCAAAAATTTTGGGGCTAATGATGACCCTCGAATGCCCCGCTGCCTTTGATTCCTTCTCCCCATCGCCGAGTTCCCTTGGAGAGAGAAGTGGGAATAGAAATGAGGGAGCACAAGATAGATGATGTCTAGATTCTAGGACAAGTATTCTCCAACCATCAGAGAGATTTTGTGCAGTAGAGGCATGGAAAGCTCCATCTCCCCTGAAATCTGTGCTACTGACACATATGCACCTCAACGAGTGCTATCATCCATGCACATGATGCCGACGAGAGAGTCTTACATAGCTTGGAGAAGGGTACCATTTTGAAAAGGTAGCGTGAGCCCCGAAAGAGAGATCCACACATCCACAAGAGATCTTTCCTTACCTATATGGACCTCCATTGGCCATCTTGAAAAATTGAACCTCTAATGCCCCATGTGTCATGGAGCCTTACACCAGGTAGGCACAAAGTCTTCCTCGGAAGCCAAGATTAAGGTGGTTGGGATCAAAACCTTGTTTTATGGATTTCTAAGGTGGTTGGGATCAAAACCTTCCGCTAATCAATTTCCCTTACAACTATATATTTAACTCAAGAATTGAGATGGTTCCTTATGAACCCATTTATGGAAAGATGTTTAGAAATACAAAATTACGGGATGAAATTAGAAAAATACATCCATTGGGACCTGAGATATCATAAGAAATAAAAGAGAAATTTAGATCTATTCAGCAGCACATCACGGAAGCTTAATTCTGCTAGAAAATGTCGACAGACAATCATTGGTAACATATGGAATTTGATGTTAGTGAACATTTATTTACATGAATTTATCCATGGAATAAGGTAATGATATTATAAAAAATGTAAATTTGATCCCTAGTTATATTTTTCATTTCGAGATTATTGATCGAATAGGGATGATAAATTATCACTTGACACTTCCACCAAACATCTCTCCAGTTCAAAATGTGTACCATGTATCTATCTTGAGATATAAATACCTAATCATTGACATGTACTGAACTTAGAGGTCATACTATTAGAATATTATATTTTTTATGAAGAAAAACTTGTATAAATTTTGGATGAAAGAGATAAATTTATATGGGACAAGACTATTCAATTGGATAAAGTTATCTAGAGGAATAAGAAATTCAAGGATGCTACAAGGGGACCCAAGGATGAAATGAAATAATTATATCCTATTTTTTGTATCAGAGTGATGGAATTTAGTGAGATAAATTTATTTAATGGGGGGTATAATTTAGCACCCTGATATTTTTTGATAAAATTATATATATAAAAATTTATTTCTTATACAACACTGAGTTTAAATGAACTAGGATATACTATTAATTTATTATTATTTAATGTCATAGTTATCACCTAGTAAATGGATTGGTCTGTATGAATAAAATTCAATAAATTATGAGAAAAATATTGCTTAGATATGCATAAAATTAATTATCTTGTTATCAAAATATAAGAAATAAAAAATCATTTGAAAATAAAGGATTTGTTGTTATGAAAAACTATTTTTATTCATAAAATATGTTTTTATATTAATAAATTATATTAATAAATAATGGGGAATTATTTTAGTGATATATATATTTATATTATATTAAATAAAATGTTTTAATATTCATCTAATCTTTTTTCTCAGTGTGGGATAGGAATAAATATAATATAATGCATAAAAATTTATTTTTCTAAAAAATATTTTTCATCTCGTTTTCACCCTTATTTTAAAATGATTTTTTCCAATTATAGGAAATGAATATTGAAACATTGACTCTATATTTGGAATTTGAAGGATCAAATTTGGTAAATAGATCCCTTTTATTTGTGGTCAATATGAATACCAACCATAATAAATTTTTATCACCATGGTATGGGTAAAATAGGGTTAAACCACTGGACACAACATTAAAATTTATCAAAAAAATTCACGTATCTTATTATATAATTTTATTTCAACCATTTACACCCAATTACTGAATATATGTACACTTTATTCCATATTTCATTTGAATTTGATGGTCAAATTCATGTCCTTATTTTTAGGTATTTTGTATTCTATTCTGGTCATAACTTTTCTCCCTTAGAACCCCTTTATTTTTTGAGAGAGATGACAATTTTTTGGTGGAAAGATCTATGTACATGAATTACTAACCCATACAGAAAAACCATGCACAATGTCATGGTTTAAAAAATTATTATTAATTTTTTTTCTCTTTAGTAATTGTACCTAATTCACCCCTTTCTTCCCCCATTTGTCCATTTCCTCCATAGTAGTCCTCCAAGATCCATCTAGCTCCCTTGGAACCCATTTTTAAAGGGTTTCTGGTGGTTAAACATCATTATTATTCAAGTAAGTGATTCATTTTTGGGTTTTATTCATCTATATAGAGTTTACTCCTTCCTTCTTGAAGGTCTAAAATTCCAATAGCTAGGGTTTCAGCCCTAGGGTTTAATACTGAGTTTCTTGGTCCAGTCTTATTTATTAGGGTTTATTTTCACTCTCTTGTTTTGTAGTTGTTGTGCGGATGAAGTTTGGGACAAAATTTATTATCATTTTCACATTTGAGGTAGGTGGTTCCTTGTGTAAACATAATTTGATGAATTTATCTTCAACGATTAACCTATTTATCATGTTTATCATATACTAGGTGTGCTGATAAAACCATTTTTGGTTGCATTGATTTAGTGTTTAACTTTAAATTATCATTTTGAAAAGGAATTGGGTTTTTTAATGTGTATATCATGTTGAATCATTTGGGTTTATTTTATGATTCATGAAATTGATTTATTAAATGGTGTTAGGGCTACTAATTATTTTTTAGTATGGAATTGTAGGGTGTTTGGCCTTAAAAGAGGATTTTTGAATGAATTTTGTGTGCAAAGCCATGTAACACCTATTGAAGTTGTTTTATAACACTTTTTTGGGTTTAATGAACATCATTGAGGGTGAAAGATATGTTTGGGTACTTTTGTGTGTGTGTATGATTTATAAATGTAGTTTTTAGGCGAGAATGATATTTTATAAAACATGGAACTTCATTGAGAACAAATAGAAAGACTGAGTATCTAGGTGGGCAGACTAGGACTAGTATGCCAGTGGTTCAAAAGTGGCCTTGCCCCGATTTCACTTAGAAATATTGATGATGACAACACTAACTAAATAATTATGATTGATTGGAGAATACTATTTTATGTTTGTGTACCCTACTAGTGGCTCATGCATGAGAACATATTTTTTTGTGGATACTATGCCACATTTCACCGAGATACGATATACCCAGTGTCCTATTGTAAGATAGTGCCTAGGGGTATTTCCCATGACTAGTTATCATTGGTAATATTTTACATACCATCATCATATAGTGATTTTGGTTTCTAATTTCAAAACCTTGTGTGTTTTCATTAAAATTGTTCATTCTTTACATTTTCCCTCTTGAAAACTATTTTTATTTAATGTTTCATCCCTTCAAAATTTTTACTAGCATTTCCTATTTATGAAAACATACCTGCTTTTTGACTTATAATTTTTGAAGCATGGAATATTTTCTTTGGTTTCATCCTATTGGGATTAGTATCACACCTTACATACACCTTTGGGTGTAATTAGACTTGGTAATATTTGACACAGGTGATGGAAAGGTCATTGGAGATGGTAGTTAATGTTGTTAGCTTCCTTCATTGGTGTTGTGTTGTAGAGATGGATGGAGGGTGATTCCACCTTTTAGTGTGGTTTTTTTGAGTGATAATTTCTACTCCATTTAGTTGTGTCCCTCTTCTGTTTTGTCTAAAGCTATTTATTTCAATTTTAATTTTTTTTTAAAACTTGTTTGGTGTAATTTTTCAAATTCGGTTTATTTATTATTTTTGGTTGTTTTATTTTTCTAAACATGGGTAAATCATTCAAAAATCTTTGTTTGTGAAAAACAAGTACTTTTTACAACCTGTGGGGATGGGGAATGCCCTTTGGGTCATGCCATGGATTGGGTAAGGAATCAGTTTCGTTGGAGATCCAATCTAGTTCATGACAAAAATGGTATCAGAGAAGGTTATGCACATTGGGTCATATTATTTGGGATGAGTAAGATTATACAGAAGCTAGGATTGTTAAATACCAGAGTTATAGTTTCATGTAGGGTTCATAGACAACACCTCTCACGATATACCTCGAGTCTCCATGGGATGTCTGGATTTTTGTTTGGGTTCTTTTACTAGTGAAACATGCGGGCTGCAGATTGCATGTGGACCTTGGGTGGGGGTAAAGTAGATAATTATTTCATTGTTTTGATGAGTATGATTTATTTATATTTTATATTGTTTCTAATATTTTTTAGAACTATTATACTAATGATTT
The DNA here is from genome assembly GCA_963277665.1 of Viscum album. Classification (NCBI taxonomy): domain Eukaryota; kingdom Viridiplantae; phylum Streptophyta; class Magnoliopsida; order Santalales; family Viscaceae; genus Viscum; species Viscum album. The sequence continues at coordinate 1,297,124,828 of OY728136.1, forward strand.
ATTTTGGGATTGTATATTTTTTTAGAAATATAACTCCTCCAAAAGCTCACATTCACCCACAGTAGGAAGTTGGAGCGTGTTGTCCCTCACAACTTGATCAACTGTTTGTATAAGCTATGGTATAGGATATCTAGGATATAGTTAAAGGAGTAGGTCCCACTGCCACTCCAACTAGAGATGATGAGTCTGGTAGACAGAAGGACAAAGCTCTGGAGTTCTCAAGAACAAGTCTCATACTTTTTGGTGAAATGATGAGCCGTAGGAAGCAGTTGAGTGGATCGAGAAGATATAGATGATTTTTTAGTTTCCTGAAACACCTATGGAGCTTAGGGTGAAATATACCAAATTTCTACAAGAGGGTCCTAGTCACTGTTGATGGGAATCAGTGCTTCAGGATGGGAAGAATGAGTAGATGAGCTAGAAGGAATTCAGGACCATCTTCAATGAGCAGTATTATCCCGAGGTCCAAGCCAATTCTAGATCCCAATAGTTCATGAATCATTCCTAGGGAGATCGGTTAGTGAAGAAATATGATAATCATTTTTTTGATATAGTGTGGTACGTGTCTGAGATTGTTTACAATGAATCGATGAAAGCTCAGAAGTTTGATAAGGGGTTGTGACCAGGAATTTACCCTCAGGTATTCAAGTTCAAGCTGAGAACCTATGCTATGGAGTTTGGTTGCGATTTCCTAGTTTAGATTGATTAGAACAGGAATTATAGGTTTTCCGGAGTGGTGTCAACTATGGAAGTGGCAACTCATCAGAGAAAGAGAGGAAGCGAGACGAGAAGGGGAAGAAGGGAGGTTGTAGTTCAAGACATCCTTACAAGATTTCTTCATCAATAGCTTCTGAAATAGGGTCAGAGGCGTGCCATCAGTGCGGGAAGGTAGGGAACATCCAACCTATAAGTACCTCTCTTTCTAGGATTTGTTATCAATGTAGAGTTATGGGGAACCTGAAAAACTTTTGCGGAGTGATGCACACATTCTTGAGTGGGGAAGGATTTGTGGATTCCATGGGATTGTCAGTTTAGTCAAAGCTGGCAATGATAGTGGGATCTCAGTTCAGTGGCCACGGTGGCAGGTCCTGATCATCTTTTGGGGTCAGATAGTTTAAGGTAGAGCCTCATGTGAGTGCTCATTCTGATGAAGAGACCATGCATCTTCATACCATGGACAACACACCAGCAGGATCTGATGCAGGGCCTTCGACAGTTCAAGGAACCATTTTGATTGCATCTTTTATTTAAACCATTTTCTTTAATATTAGTTCTTATATTTCTTTTAACTCTTCCCTTATTTTAAATCTTCTGAATTTTTGACCTTAGTTGTTGTTTTTTTGATGGATTTAGTGACGTTGTTGGGAAAGATGAAGGAGCAAGGTCTCATGTGCCCGTCTGGCATGCTTTCCATGTTATGAGTTGAGATGGAATGGGATATTCTAGTCTTGGATATTTAACTTTTTTATTTTATCTTCAACATGTATTTACTAGTGAACATTCAAGTGCATATTTATTTTTATAATCCACATGTGAATTTCATTGATCCTAATGGGATTTCTGAGGTTTTTCTTGAGGAATGGGATCATCTGTCGGGTTGTGCGGGACCTCCACTCTTAGTGTTGGGAAATATTATCATCTATTTATTATCAAACCTGATAGAGGATGCTGATCATGGTATTTATGTTTGATTACCTCATAAAGTGGTTGAGTTCCCTGAGTTTTTTCCAGACCAATTTGTTAGCATTCCCCCGGAACAGGATGTGGGGTTCTTGAATGGTTTGGTGTTGGAAACACAACCGATATATCTTACCTTGTATCATATGGACCCCACTGTGTTGAGGGACATAAGGATGTAGTTATGTGATTTATAATAAAAAGGATAAATTCACTTGAGTATCTCTCCTTATGTTTCTCTTGTCCTTTGTGCAAAGAAGTCTGACAGATACCTCCGGTTGTGCATTGACTACCAGAAGCTGAATAAGGAAACCATTAAGAACATGTATCCTTCCCCCAAATTGATGATTTTTTTATCAGATAAAGGGGAATAATTTTTTTTTCTAAAATAAATTTTAATTCAGGTTACCACCATGTCTGGGTGAGAGAGGCATATAATTCGAAAACAGTTTTTCGAAGTAGGCACGACCACATTGAGTATTTAGTCATGCCTTTCGAATGGACCAATGCTCCTAAAATTTTTATGAAAATTATTATTAGTGTGTTCCACCAATATATATATTCATTTTTATGGTATTCATGGATGACATACAGGTTTACTAGAGATCTGAGGGGGATTATGAGCATCATTTTTGGATCGTGTTGGGCACTCTACAGGATCATTGCATTTATGAAAAGTTGCACAAATTCACTTTATTGGATTATGGAAGTGAATTTTCAAGGTCATTCCATCTTAGAGAAAGGGGTTTCTGTGTACCCTTAAATGATCAGTGTAGTTATGTCATGGGACCATCTGAGGAATGTGTTTTAGATCATGAGTTTCCTCAGCTTGGAAGGTTACTACATGCAGTTTTTTTGGGATTTCTCTCGGCATGCTTCTCCCATGACCACACTCACCTAGAAAGGGGTGATTTTTGGATGGGACCTATAATGTTAGTAATCATTCGAGGAGTTGAAGCATCAGTTGACTACCACAAATATGTTGATCTTTCCAAAATCTGGAAAAGGCCAAGTGGTGTATTGTGATTCTTTAGGTAAGGTTCTCAAGTGTGTGATTATGCACGGTGACCTTGTGGTGGAGTATGGTTCTCTCCAACTCTAACCACATGAAAAGAACTAACTAACCCATGACATGGAGTTGGCGTTGGTGATTTATGCTATGAATACATAGTGTCGCTACCTCTTTGCGGTGATGTTTTTGGTCTACTCTGATTATAAGATTTTAGCCTACATCTTATCACAAAAGGATCTTAATATGAGGAAGTTCCCTTGGATCGAGTATTTTTAGTGGTTATAATTTGATAACATCTACAACCAATGTATGGGTAATGTGGTGGATGATTAATTTATTAGAAATGTACCAGTTCCATATTTGAGGAAGTCAAATGATGAGTGGAATCTCATAGGGCTCTTTACTCAGATGAATATTGAGACCAAAGAGCACAGTGGAGGTGCATTCTTGGCAAGAATTAAGTTGACTCCCTCAATTTTAGAGTTGATTTAGAGAGGGTATTTGATTTATGATATGTGTTAGTGGTCTATTCAGTTTATTAAATTTGGGGATATGTCTTCTGATTATTCTACCTCTCCTGATGGAATCTTGTGTTTCAAGGGATATACATTAGTTCTGTTATATATGTGGTAGGTGGTGGTGTAAGATAACAACCAATATCAGTGGTTCATTCATCCTGGAGATACCAAAATGTATTATTATGTTTTTCGATAGTTCTGATGGCCATTTATGAGATGATACATTGCTAATTTTGTGTTGAGATGATATACATGGCAGCAGGTAAATGTAGAGCATTAGAGGCCCTATGGTTTTCTTCAGCCATTAATTATTCCTACCTGGAAGTGGGATGAGGTATCCATGGATTTCATTATTGGATTACCTCATAAACCTTAGGGTTAGAATGTCATTTGGGAAGTGATTTAATGTATAACCAAAATATCCAACTTTATTATGATTAGAGATACAACTAAAGTGGTTGAGTTATGTTGATTGTATTTTCAGTAGGTGATAAGGCTTCATGGTGTGCCATAAACAATTGTCTTATATAGAGACCCCATTTTACCTATCAGTTATGGGAAGGCCTTCAAAAGGCCTTGGGGTCACATATTAAGATGATCACGACAATCCATCCCCAAATGAATGGTCAATCAGAGCCGGAAAATGAGTTTCTAGAGGACATGCTTCGTCCAGGTGTTTTGGATTTTGGAGGTTGTTGGGATATCCATTTAGGATTGGTAATATTTTCTTATAATAATAGTTATCAATCCTATATTTTAAAGGCTCATTTTGAGGTGCTCTATCATCAACCATGACGTTCCCCCCTGTGTTGGGAATTGGTAGGTGAGACCACACTGTTGGGGCCGAGCCTTGTGCAAGAGACAGCTGAGAAGGTCATGTTGATCCTACACCTGTTATTAAAATCTCATAGCTACCACAAATATTATTCTAATAAAAGGTGTAAATATCGTGTGTTCTCTATGGGTGATTAGGTATTCTTAAAGGTGTCCCCTCATTTGGGCCATCATTGTTTGGGAATGTAGGGAAGGATAATGTTGAGGAATGCCAGAACTTTGAAGATCACTGAGTGTATTGGAAAGGGGGAATACATGTTAGATATTCCATATCAGTTGACATCTATTCATGAAGTATTCCATGTTTCCCAATAAATGATGTACAACCCAAATCCAACCCATGTGATGAATTGGGAAGGGTTGAAATAGATCATGATTTATCAGTGTTTGAATGGCCGATGCGAATAGTGGATTCCCAAGGGAAAGTTCTTCAGAGAAATTCTATTCCACTAGTCCGGGTCCTATGGATTCATTTGAATGATGTACATGAAACATTGGAATGAAATTCATGGTTTGAGAATTATTACACATTCTTATTTTCTGATCCAACTTTGGGTTGACGTTGCAATGAAGAATGTTTTCATGGTGGGGATAATTGTCACATTTATTTCCTTATTTTTAGGTATTTAATATTATATTCTTTGATTATTTTTTAACCTAGTGTCCCATTTTAATTTTTGTGTGAAATATATATTTTTGTGTAGACACAACTGGGCATATGCATGGTTTACTAAACCGTGCAGACAAACCACGCCCAGTGTTCATGTCATTAACAATTATTATTCCAATTTTCACATCTAGAATTAATCCTAATGTGTCCCTTTCTTCCCACATTCTACCATTTACAACATATAATGAATACAAGATCGATCCAGATCCCTTTGAAATCTTTTTTGAAGGGGTTTTTGGTGGGGAAAACTCCAAGATTATTCATGTAAGTGAGTCTTTCTTTGTTTTAATTCCTTCTATCTAGGGTTTCATCCCTCCTTCTAGAAGTTATAAAATTCTAGCCACTATGGTTTTTTCCCTATGGTTTAATATTTTGTTTCTTAGTTAAATATTCATGATTAGGGTTCATTTTTAATATATTGTGGTGAATTGTGGTGAGGGTGAAGATTCACATAAATTTTGGGGGGTTTTACATTCAATGTGGGTGGTTTCATGTGTTAACATTATTTCATGAATTTATCTTTCTTTATAAAACTATTTTGAATGTTCTTAATCTATTTTATGTGGTGTTAAAACCTTATTTGGAAGCATTTATTGAGGGGTTGATTTAAATGTTTCCATTTGACATGGAATTGGCGGTTTTTCATTTGTATTCCATGTTGAATCAATTGGGGTTAATTTATGATTCAGGAAATAGAATTCTTAATGGTGTTAAGGCTGAAAATTGTGGTTTGGTTTGGTATTGTTGGGAGTTTTTCATTAAATGAGTATTTTTGAATGATGTTGGTCTGTAATGCCTTCTTTCATCTCTCAAAGTCATTTTATAAATATTTTATTGGGTTTAATGAACTACATTAAGGGTTCAGAACATGTTTGGGGTACTGTTTTGTGTTTGTATGATTTAGAAATGGATTTTTGATTTGAAAACAGTATTTTATAACATGTTGATCTTGATTGAGAAAAAATGGAAATCTTGGCTATCTAGGTGGGCATACTAGGACTAGTACTCTAGTAATTCAGAAGTGGCCTTGTCCCAGTTTCACTTATCCAGATTGATAATGACAACACTAACCAAATAATGTTGATTGGTTACATTACACTACATTATGAGGGTGTACCCTATTTGTGGCTCATGCACGAGAACATATTTCATTGTGGTTCCTATTCTAAATTTCACTTTTATATGAAATACCTAGTGTCCCATTGTTAGCTAGTACGTATGGGTATTTCTCGTCACTAGTTCTGATTGGTTATATTGTAATTTCCGATAGAACACAATTATTTTGGTTTGTAATTTTAACATCATATGTTTTTTCTTTAAAATTGTTGTTTCTTTAATATTTCCATCTTAAAATCTATTTTTATTTAACGTTACATCCAATTAAAATTGTTACTAGCATTTAATGTTTATGAAAACATTAAAGCATTTTGTCTTATAATGTTTACAGCAAGGAATATTTTCTTGGGAGGAATCCAATTGGTCTTAGGCTCACACAATACTAACAAATTTGGGTGTAAGTAGACTAGTTAATGTTGGACATATGTAAGGGTAAGGTCCTTGGAGATAGAAGTTTGAGTTGTTAGCTTCCTTCAATGGTGAGGTGTTGTGCAGATGGCTTGAGGGTGATGCCCTCTTGTCATGTGGTTGTTTATGAGTTATATTTTCTTCTCCTTATTTTGGACCTATTGGGTTTTTTCTAAAACTATTTAATTAAATTCTCATTTTTTGTTATGACTTGTTTGGTGTAATTTTTCGGATTCAATTTATTTATAATTTTTTTGTTGTTTTATGTTTCTAAACTCAGGTAAATCATTCCCAAACCAATGTTTATGACACGAGGGCACTTTTTTCGGACTGTGGGGACTGGGAACACCCTTAGAACCTTTCCATGGACTAGGTCGGGCTCTGGTTTGGTTGGGGTCATGGGCTAGTTCGTGACAAATACCATTATATTAATTTATAAAAATAATAAATAGAAAATGACACTCTATTGGCTTTAATATCTCTAAATTTAATACATATGGATAAAAAGAGTATAATTTAGGTTATAAATTTTTATAAATATAAATTATTATTTTTATCATATTAATTTATTTATAATTTCTAGTGATTGAATAGTTACCTTAAATTCTTTTGTAATGTTGACATAATATTTATTCAATTTATTGAAAAATCAAATAAATAATTTTAAAAATACTAAATGCAGTATAATTTAATATAATTAATATTTTATTATAATTCAATAGATTAATATAACATATTACTATTTTTAAGGGATTATATTTGAATTTTATCCTTTTCTTGGTCTGTTTAAAGTAAACTTAAATGAATAGTTTCAAAAAAGTCATTAATGATATTAAATAGAAATAATATTTTACTAAATAATTTATAAATAATAAAAATAATAAAATAGGAGAAGGTGGATAATATATATTCTAAAACTTCATCCCTCGGAAATTTATGATTCAATTTGTACTTTATAAGTAAAATTATAACTCTTTATGAGTGAAAAAGATATTACTGTGGTTAAGGTTAAAATAGGCTATCTAAGGGGTAAAACCAAACCATAATGTTTTAAACACCACTTAAACCTATAATTTATTTATTTTTTGATGTTATTTAAGACAATTCTAATTTTATATTCGAATATTAGATGATTTGAGAATCATTTGGACAGCTAATGTCCATTTCATATATTAATATTTTATTTTAAATTTCATGAGTTCCCCTCCCATCCCTTATAAAAGGACACCGCTTATTTCAATATTTACAGCACATTGTGCCTTATATCTCAAAAAAATCTAAAAAAGTATCTTATAAACTTACTTTTACACCATTTTTAGGTTCTTTTATTCACAAAATAGGATCCCTAGGATCCTTAAGATGAAAATCTAAAGGTGTTCTTTCAATGAAGAGGTAATCATATTAACCGGTCCCTTTTTTGCAAATTCATTTACATAATATAAATCTATTTTAATTTTCAAAAAATAATAAATTACATATTATAAATATACTTAAATGTTATTAAGATTATGAAACATCCATCATCCATCCTCTTTCCCATCAAATGAGAAGTGAAAATATTAGTCGTGCATAAGTATCGCTTACATTCTCCATGTAGCGACACAATTCAATTTTCATCACAATATTTTGTGGATGGGTGTTACGACATGTTTAATTTTTATATATTATTTTTCGAAATAATTATTATTTTTAATGATAATATCATATCAAACTTCTTAACTTCCAATCCGCGGGAAGATGATGACATCACCCATGTGTATGTGTGGACTACCACCTCCACAAACTAATGTGATTCATTTAGTTTAGGATTTCCATGGATGGTAATACAGTTGGATTTGATGAATATATATGATATATATGATATAATAATTGTTCTATAAAGGTGATTTATAATTTTCCTTTCTCTCATTCCATCCATCGATAAGTGAAAACAGTGTTCATGCGTACGTATGACCTACTATCTCCATGAATGGTTTTCATTAATTATTATATCGCTAAATTTTTTGGATGACTATATATATAATCAATAAATATGATATTTATATAATTATTACCACCCCTGATATGATTAAACCCTGATCAAAGTACAATTTCTTAAACCATCGAACAAAAAAATACCAGAAAAAAAGTAATTATCACCTGGAACAATGTTTTTAATAAATAATTATTAATAAAAGGTAATAATTAAATGATATAATGTATAATATATATGTTTATTATGTTTTAATTGATTTATAATAAATAAGTATTTATTATACAAGATGTTCAAACATATACGAAAGAATTCAAACCATAGGTAAGGGTTTTATGAAATAATATCATTGTTTAATGGGATTGATTATGATTAATTGTCGATGATAAAATTTCATGATCTACATCTTAATAAACTAATTAATATTTTTATCCTCTAGTTTTTTATAGAAATTACATCTTTTAATTTAATTTTATTCTCTTTAAGAACTCAAGATACTAAAATATTGTTTTTTGGGAAAATTGACATTATTTATCTCTTCAATTAAAAATCCTTTATCTTTTATGTTAATGTTTTTTAAAAAATTAAATTTTTTAATATGATCAAAATATTATTTATTGTCATTATTACTAAGGTATTAATTTTTGAAAAATTATTTAAAACTAATATTCTAATCATTTTTTTGAAGGAGGTACTTTTTTACATTTTCACAAAAGCGTGAAAGGAATGTATTCTTTTAATGTACATGAAATGAATAGAATTTTCCAAAGTCATTATATTCAAATTAATTATATATTTCATGAAACTTTATTAAGATTATTTTAAAATAAAATTTTCTCCTTAATATTTGGTAAATTTTTATAATTTCAATAAGGGATTTAAAAATGAAAAGAATATTTCCCATAATAAAAATTCCTAATATATTTTGAAACTATTTTTATATAAGATGCCATAGTTAGATGTCACATATGATTTGTTGTGGATTTGATCAAATTATACAATTAAATATCATTCTTTGGGTTTCATATGATGAAAATTTAAGGTTGATTGAAAGAAACCAATTTTTTCATGGGATAATTATGTTTTGAAACCTTTTAAATTTCTATAGTTTATGATATGATAACATGTTGAAATTTTTATGAAACCCATTTATTTTTTATGGGATATGATATGATTAATGATTGATGATATTTTTGAACAAGTACGTAAGATTTTAATTATTTTATGGGTTGGATTATAATTATATATCACTCCAATTAATTGGGTAAAGATGAATATATCATGAGAAAAATTCGATTGGAATGGGGTGTGAACCCAGTTATGTAAGGGAGTTTATCCACAATGATATTTTGGGAGTGAAACATGACTATTGAAAAGTTTTAGGGAGTGAACCCATACAATTTTTATAGTCTTCTAAATGACCCTTGACTAAAAATGAAATGATTTTCTTGGCTTATGTATATTCCACAAAATTCTGTCTTATTCTAATGTTATGATCTCATTACTAATGTTATTTTATTCCATTATGATCCATGTGTTGTAAAGTAACATGATTTATGCCATGACTTAAGATTATGATCTATGATATACTAAGTATAGTTTTAAAATATTAATATCATGTTCTTATACCCTTATTCTCATGTTATGTTTCAGTGATCATTGATATATCCATTGTTTCCCATTATTGGGCATATGATCTAGCTCTTTATCATGTTTCCTTTCCACATGATAAAAAGAAAGGTATTTAGTAAGATATGTCTAATAAGTGTTTATATAATGAAGAACTTAGTGGGAGATGATGTAGATCTCCAATAAACTTGTTTTTTTAGGTATCCATGTTTCTAGAAGGCCCTAAACGAATACAATTATCTACTGGATAATTAATTTATGAAATGAATATTCATCAATTAAGATGTTATATCAATGTATTAAAATTACGGGTCCTTATACAATCACCGATTCAAATTTTGTCATTTATCCCCTTTTTTTATATGCAGGTCACCCAAGATGACAATCTCAATATTCAAAATATTAAAATTTCATCGGTATTTTGTGGCCAAAATCAAATCATTTTTTCACATTTTTTGTATGTGGGAGATGATATACAATTTACCTTGCTTTTTTCCTCCACAAAGTTTATCTTCTGAGAATTTATAGGTATGTCCTACACTTTTTCTCTTTCATAATTGTTTTATCATCCAAGAAAATATTCTAGATAATTACAGCAATATTGATTTTAGAATCATATTCTTCACTATATATATAAATAAAATCGGTATCTCAACATTCTTCCAAATATATTAGAAATATTATAAAAAATAATATCTATGAATTGAATAATTATTATCATTCTCACTAAATATATTTTGACATAGATTCATTATTTGATAGAATCATGAAGCATCGCATTAAAATAACTGATCAACACAATTATCCACCATTTCAATAACAAAATCACACATCATCTAACTCAGTCCATGCATGAATAAAAATTCACTTTTTAAAAATTACAACAATAATTATTATCACTTGAATCATTATATTTTTCATTTCAATATTTAAAAAAATATAGAATCGCTACTCTAGGATTGATAATTTACTCAGAAACATGTCCTCCACTCATATTATTCTTTCTAAGACAACCTTATTTAATCAAAACCTAATTATGATGATTATTTTTTATGTTTAGTATCAATATAATCCGATATTATTCTCCCTTTTGATCACAAATAGAGGGTTCTAAATATTATCATTTAGAAATAAAATATAGAAAGAACTATGATCATCTACCTCATTCACATTCAAACCAATAATGAATCATGGATCTACAATATCATGATATTTAGATCATAGGAGAAAAAATAAACCAATATCATAATTTTCATTTGAATGTAAAATTCATGAAACTCCATTTTTATTCATTTTTATCCTCATAATATTATCACTAAAGATAAGATCCTCATATTTTTTCTTTCATGAATCATACATAATTCTTGGGGTTGGTGATGGTTGAATTCACAGGGAAAAAATTTTCATTATTTGATTTATTTTCTTATTCAGATATAAAATATGGAATCTTGAAATTTTAGTCTGTAATCTCTAACATTTCTCTATGTATTAAAAGAAACATGAATGGTGTCTGGATGAAAAATACACAGAGGCCTATTGACACCTATACAACTCTTAATGCAATATATTTTTTTTAATGGTCCATATACAGAGATTGAAGAAACATTCATTGGTGTCACAATGATTAATACATAAAGATAAATTAATATTATGTGGGTTATTGAATGACACATGAAATGGTCTAACTAACACATACATATGTCCTAAAAACACATACATAGAGAGAATAACACTCACATGAAGACATGACTTTAATATTTTTTCATCTTTCAACTCAGAAATTAGAAATTTATATGATCAGATTAAAAACTATGTCAAATTACCTTAAGGATGTTAAAATTTCATCAAAACATCATCCAAGTGATGTTCTCAATGATTTATATGAGTTAAATTTGATAACACACTAGTATAGATCACTGAAATAAACATCTATATTTTCTTACACCAAGCATAGGTATTGAATCTATCAATGTAGACAACTTCATTCCCACTTCCCCGACTTTATTTAGACAACATAGGATTAACTCCATCAGAACTAGTCATTATTTATCAACAATATAAACCAATAAAATCATATTATTTAAGGGGTATTCATTCATAATTACCATCATTTCAAACTCCATTTCCAATATATGAAACTTCCATTGAATATCTAACGGTCTCCAAATATACTCCTTCACACATAGTGTAGGGGAAGCTTGCTTATCTTCATTAGTTGGTTGAAATCATGTCTCCTCACCCATTCTCCATAAACATTTAAAAACACATGAAAATTCTATATTGAAAAAAAAACAAAATTATGAATCAAAGGGAACTTCAGTCTCCCCCTTGGGATTTTTTTTCAAAATAATAAACTTCTAAATATATAAGATACATTTAAATAATTGACTGAAAGTTCACTTTTTTATTCTCCCCCTAACTGAAAATAAATATAATGTGGAAAAAATATTTTCCCCCTTGTTCATACCGTAGATGCATAAGGAGGTCTTCGAAAGGAAAACATTACTCTGCTATTCAATTCTGAATCAAAAAAATTATCCTACTTTGCTATTATACTTTCATTACATTCTGATAATTACATGAGATAAGGGTGTCACCACAAGTCTCTTATAAATGATCCTTAGGCAAGTAATATCTAAGTCTACATTGGCCAATCCATTATTGAAAACAATATTGATTTTTCCATAACAACAAAGGTGTCCATATAAAATCATTAATGTGGTACCAAATCTAAAATTCTCTTATTTGGGGTTTTTTAGATATATTTTTTCACGAATGTGTATAAAACATCCCTCAACTATAAAAAACTCATAAAAAAATAATGTGAAAGTTTATTTGTTCTATATTTTTGTTTTAAAATTAATGATTGATAAACTAATTAATCATAAGAAAAAATGTTTGGAAACTGATAATAATACCTCATTATTCAGTATTTGATGGGGATTTCTAGATGTTATTTGAAATAAAAATATTAAAATCTATTATAGATTTCACTTCACTGAATGCTCCCCCTCAAGTGGTTCTTTCCCATCATCTTCACCAGGAAATTTGGTTTTAAAAACATGGTCCGAAAGGTCTTCATACCAGTGGATTTATAATACTAATTGAAAATAAATTCTAATTGAAATTTCAAAGATTTCCATATTTTTTTATAGATTCAACATAAATTCCATCTTCAATGAACAATCCCTAATATATAGGAATGGGAATATGGTGGTCTTCCATTGATCATCATTTATTGAACTAGGGAAGAGACTTCATTATTATACTAGTAGAAATTTTCCTTAAGGTTATGAAATATAAAATAATATTCACGCTTGTATCATATTATTATTTCCAGATCCATACTGTATTAGAAAACAAGGATTTATCTTTATTTTTAGAATTCACCATACATAGAGTAGGATTCTTAATTTGATCTAATGTAGTAGATTCACTCTTTGATTTTTTCTCAAACTTCCTAGACACTTACAATGGATCTAGACATAGGATCAATATATCATTAGGTTTATAAATTGTCGTCTCTCTTATGGACTCCCTCTTTATAGAATCTTACTTAACTTTAGGATTCATAAGTTTTCCCCCCATATCCATTTATAGATACTTTTGACCATCCATCCAAGTCATTCACTTTTTAGTCATGTTTATAACTAATCTTACCTTCCACGTAGTCTAACATTTGCTCATAGGTTATCGTTCTTGGGAAGCCTCTCGATCTCATCATGAGTGATGCCTTTCATCATACCAATATTATTTTTTCATTTTCTTTTTTGATTCCCTTTGAAAATTTTTCTTCATGGAAACTTTTCAATCACCCATGATCTGGCCTTTCCTACCATGATAGAAGCATCTTATTTTATCAAGTGTGACATCTTTCAAATATTTATTATCGGGTGAAATTTTCTAGATCTCTTATTTTGTTTTTCCATAAGGAATACATGACTTTAAATCTTTATTTATTATTCTATTATGGCCTCTTTCTCTCTATAATATAGGAACTATATTGAGTTGTTTCATTCCAAAATTATTTAACACATTGACCAATTATCTTATAGTATTCATATAAATTATCTAAACAGTTAAATCTATTCTTATAATATAGATTACACGTCTTCAATGTATTTTAATTGTTCACACATGTTTTTTTCTCTTATTTCAATATCTATCCACTTTATTTAAGGAATTATATTACTTTAATACACTGGAATATTATGCCAATATTGAACATTTCTATTCCAAATCCTCTAAAATCACCATAACATTGTCACAAATATCATTCACATCATTTTTGAAGAAATAATTCTAGTATTTTTTGTTTTACCACCTTGATAGTTGTTGATTATTTCAGTACTCTTTTCAGATATATTTTTGAAGATGATTTTCTAAACCATTATCACTTAAATCATTTATACATTTTTGGGTTTATCATAATTTTTTATTTCCCACATTTTTATTTAATTTTACTTATATCCCGCACTATAAAATAAAAAATATTTAGTACTCATTGCTTTATCATGGCAGTGGGACAACATTCTACACATGCATTAGGTGGATGCTTGTCCACATGTTCTTATGATATATTTACCACTATTTTGAGTCCCATTTAAAGGGAATATAATTATTAGAACCATGATTTTTATAAATTTATATCTCTATTCTTTGGGAAGGTCCAATATATACCAACTCCAGATCAATCAGTTTTATTTCCCACTCAAGAAACCTCTATTTGAGAGTGTTCTTTTCGTCTTAAATTAATCTCAATCCATACTCCAAATTTCCCTTTATCTTTTAAACATGATCATCATAAAATGTGTCCATTTCACTTATATCCTCGTCAAGATCCGATATTCTTCTAGATTTGACATCTAATTTATCTTCCTTGACATTTTGAGTAGCTTTGTTAGATTCTTAAAAAGCATGTACCCTCTATTAAAATATTTTAATAGCATTTTATTTCTCATTAATATAGTATTTCATGTTCTCTTCATCGATTATGAAATTTATGTCTAAAATTAATCAAGGATCTCTCCTTACACTTTAATTTATTGATGAGCAGGTTGAATTTATAGAACCATCCTTCCAATTCATTTTGTATTTCATTAAATAAATATATTAACTATGATTTCTCATAATCTAGATCCTAAATAAGACTAAAATATGAGCTAAAAATAATGGAGGAACATTATTCATGTAACTCCCAACCACACAGTAGAGGTTACAAGTATATTTAATGAATTCAATCTCATCATAGTTTGTACATGTTTCTTTTATGGTATCATTCTTTCCATATTTGATAGAAAACATACCAATCTGACTACTTTCGTCGAGTGGGTATTCCTATATATTAATCGATATCTTCCTTATATTTATTACAATTTTATTTTTCTTATTTTCCAATTTCATTGATAATAATTATAATTATTAATTAATTAGAATGAAATCTAATTTTTTTCATCTGTGAATCTTCTTCACAAATCTCGAATCCTTAGTTCATAAAATCTGTTGAAATTTATTGGTTCATAATGTTTTATCAACTCATTGGTAACCATAATCTAATACAAGCTTAAATACCCCTAAAGATTAGTGCAGAAACCTAGGGAGGGTGGTGGGGGTGAATTAGGTATCAAATAATTTTTACCAATTAAAAATTATTCTTTTAATCATTATCCCTATTTGGTTGTGAACCTTTATTACTTGTTAAAATAGTTAGATTTATTTTAGTTTAACCACAAAATCAACAATACATGAAATGTATAAAATCATGTAAAATATGCACAAGGTAATTTTACAAAGTTCAGATCAAATTTAATCTTATTTCCATGATTTGTTATTCACCATATTCATGGATTATCCAGTGTAATAAAATAATAACTATGATGGTTGGTGCTTCTCACATATACATAGATTTTCACCATTTATATAGTTTCCTACTTATCATAGTACTTCCAAAAATATAGCTTCATGATAAAATCACATCGTCACACAATATTTTTCATGCATAACCTATGTATCATTGGTTCCACAACACATCATCATTAATAAATAAGTGTCACATTTCAACCCTTATAAATTAAATCATTTATCAACATAAGGATGAAATTTCATCTAAAATATGGATATCTTATTACCACAATATAATCCTAAACTACCAATAGTTTTTAATGAATAATTTTGTGTAGATCAATATGTATTTATCAGAGCATAAAATTTAATCAACATATACTTCTTTCCTAGATTTCTCATGTCACTTCTCAATAAAAAAATATGATAATACCAAGAGTCACACCAAAAAATGCCGGTTGGTCTTTCCTTTTTTTCTTCTTATATCTTTTTCTCATTGATTTAGATCACATGATATTGTCTCAGAATGATGGTAAATTCCTCCTACTTCCTTAATCTTCAATATCAAAGAGATATTCTCATTGGAACTATATTTAATACTCTTTCCTTTTATTTATGAGTTATCATGTTGTTGTTCTTGGTTCAAGCTCTCAATATTCATTGGTTTGAGCTATTTTTCCACTCTCATTCCTTTTATTTTAAATTAAGGACACCCAAAAAAATATTCTCTACATTTATAATCTATAATTTTTATTATTATTTGGTGCCCATAATAACATCTCACTCTTTTACTTTTTTTATAAGTGGGAGATTCTCTATAATCTCCCTTTATTTTTGTATCCTCGACCATTATCACTTGAGAATTTCTAGGATTAACCTTCACATTTATCATTATCATTCTCTTTACCGCATATTGGAATGTCCTTTGTGTAATTTTAGTAGGCTTGACTGTCTAATCATTTTCTTATCCATATATCTCACTGAAATAGGTAGCTCAAATTTTTTACTAAGGTGTATGATAAATTATACAATAATAAAATCTATGAATTTACTCATTATTATTATTCTCATTGACGAATCATGAACTCATATTCATAATTTGATAAAAACACACAAATTAAATTCATAATAAATAAACACCTCAAATATATAATAATTCAAGAACACAACCACATCTATCCAACCCATTTTAATCATTAACCATGATTTACATTTTGATATTTTTATCGATGAAGCTCAGGCTATGAATATTCATATGTATCATTTAAAAATTTAAATAAATCTAGAGTCCCAACTCCAGGGTTGATAATTTACATAAAAACTCTTACTTATCTCATCATATTCTTTATAAAACATTCATCTTGAATCACACCTTATTTGTAATGTTTAGTTACTTGAAGTTCAACATCGACATCATCAGATATTATTCTCTATTATGATAAAGAATAATGATTTTAAAATATTCTCATTTGAAAATCATAAGTATATATATAACAATTATCATCTTCCTCATACCAAGCTTGAAATGATACCCATACAGTATCGTGATATTTATAGTATATGAAAGTAACTCAAAAATCGACATAATTATTTTCATCAAAAATTATAAATTTTGAAAACTCCATTTTTTAATTCATATTTGATCCTATTATTCACAATCTTGAAGATCAGATATTAATATTTTTTATTTCTTGAATTATACGGAATTATTAGTGATTGTGTGGTTTGATTCTATGTGGTGTAAATTTGGTATAATAATATTTATTTTTTTATTTTAATATAAAATCTAGAATTTAAAATTTTCAATCTTCATGTTCATAAATTTATTTAAGTGTTTCATGACACATAAATAGTGTCATGATGACATATATGAAGAGGCCTGTTAAAAAATATGAAAATTTAATTGACCCATATATGTAGGTCAAATAACACATTTGTAGAGCTCAATGAATCTTACACATGTTTAAGGATAACACATATGTTGGTCAGAATAATGTATACACATGTCCTAAATAAACATACACAATGACAAAACAACATAAGCAATTCATAATTTTCTATATTTTCATTTTTAACCCTAGAAATGCCATATTTATTCCAACACTTCCAAAATAATTTAAAAGCATCTCAGGTCTCATAAAATATCCTCAAACCTCCATGAAAATGGATTTCTCATTGAATTTCAGCAATCAAATTTAGGAACACACATGGATGGAATAATATACAATAAAAAACTATATCTTCTTACTTCAAACATAAGTACTCAATATCTCTATGTAGAAAAATTCACACTCACTTCTTATACCTATTGTTGATAGCACTATATCAACTCCATCAGTACTAGTCAATGTTTGCCATAAAGACCGGACCATAATGTCATTTGATTTAAGGGGCCCTCAAACATAGAATAAAACACTTAAAAACATCACTACTAACTTATCAAACTACCTTTAATTACATTATGGTAGTAAACTCTAATTATTTACCCATAATGCATGGGCAATATATATTTTTTAACTTGGTAAAGTGGAATCTCTTCCCATCACCCATTTTCTACAACCATTGACAACAAAATATTGACATGATCTATTGATAAAAACACAATCACAAACCAATGGATATTTCAGAGCAATACTTACATGTTTAATATATTATAGGAAGGATAATAACTCTTATAATAATCCACATTCATTATTCACTTCATCTATACCGGCTTTAAATCATTTAACAAATTTCAATAATATAAATCATGCTAAGCAAGAACAATAGTCCCCAAATACAGATAGCACAGTATCTATGGGAAAATGGAACTACCAATATAGAATCACCACATGTGATCACAATACCCTTCCAATTAATTATTATTTATGGTATTATCTTAATTTAGGTGAATTTCAGAATTAAACAAAGAAGCTAAAGAATAATTATTCCATAATTAAACATAATATAACAAATATCTTGAATCTAATACCCCGATAAAGAATATTAAACATTTCCCAAGAAATAATGGAAGAATATAGAAGATTTCCAAATCACCCCTTCCATGAAGAATGAATTATACTTAAGGATATCATTACACATGAAAACATCCATAAATTACAAAAAAAACACCATGAAATTTTAAGAAATTAATCCACCATAAAATTGAAATAGAGAACACAAGAGAGTAGAACTAATAGAGAAGATCAGTACTCACCTTAAATCACCCAAAAATTAATCTATGAAAGACAAGGGATAAAGACTAGTAAAGTGAATTAAAAGAATATAGAAGATATCATCTAGATGCTTATGGTTTGAAGGATAAAGGATAAAATAATAAGATTCTAAATTAATTTAATGATTTATACAGGCTTTATTTTAATATTAACATGATTTAACACCCATTTCCACAATGTAATGACTTGGTTTTCATCAAAAACTAAAATAAATGATAGATGGCTATGTCGCAATGGTCCCCAATCCAACCTCCCTCACAAATTCATGGTTTAATACCCACCATATCTCTCTATGATCCTATTAAATAGGGGAATTTATGTGAAAGAACCCAAGAATCCATGCAACAGTACTCCCCAGATTAACAATACCACTAGTTCCATGCTCCACAGCTCCATGGTGAACTGAAGGGACTATGCCATAGATAACCCTATTACAATAGAACCACTAAAACCTTACTCCAAAACTCTATACCATAGGGAATATGGATATTCTAAACGAAAATCTTCAATACCACTTCACATCAAAATATAAAGGATTATACCACAATCCTACTCCTCCAGCTGAAATATCATCTCAACAGTACTCTTACTCATTCATCCTTCTCCTGGGCCACACCGCCCCCTAAAAACACAAATGAATGTATTCGAAAATATTGTCCCCTTACATAATATACCCATAAAAAATTCTAATCCATGATAATTTAAAACAAACCCAATGAAGTAAAGTGAACAACTGCCCTATAAGATCCCTCTTAAGGATCTCACCCAACAAGAACACAACCAACACATCAGAGGAAGAAGGCATATAAACATGAAACATAATCAATAATATCATAAATAAAAAATCCCATAAACATCATCCTATGAAAATAAAAAATACAAAAACTCAGTATATTGTACACTCAATTATTAATCACGTTCCCAAATACACTCCTATAAGCCAATATGTTGTCATAAGAGACAAACTAAGGGAATAACATGAATGTACAACTCCTTCTCCAGATGATCCAAATTCTCAAAAGGTTATTCATAAAAGGTCACATCATCAACATAATCCATATATCCATAGTACATGGTGTTTGAATCAACATAAAGATATAGAAAAAGATGAAAATATTGGAAGAAATCATGGAACTAGCTTATCTGTGAGGGAAGTGCTAACTGATACACTACAACTCCATCATGTTCCAACACCTCAAAGGGTCAAATAAATATAGAATAAATCTCAACCTTACTAAGAAAGAAGATTACATACCTTCAATGACATTATAACTACATTGTGAAACTCTTTAATCCTTCTTATACGATAAACTATGGATTTTTATTATCCTGAAATGCCTTCATCGACTAATGAATCACTTGTACCTCTACTACAATTTTTACTAAATTTGGTCTGAGAATACCAAAGTCTCCAACCTGGTCCAAAAAAATAGTGGTTGATAAGTTTATATACACAACACTTTTAATGAATTCATACCAATGGAAGAGTGATAACTATAGTGCAATATTACTCCATCAAGGATAGGTTTCGTACCCATGAAGTTTCAAAATCCATAATGCAATTGTGAAAAATTTCTTCTAATGTTTAGATAGTCTGCTATATTTGACCATATTTATGTGAATAAAAATTGATGATAAGGCATGGGTGAGACCTAAAATCACATTATAGACCTATTTTCACTATGGTGATGAAATTAGTTTCACAATCAATCATGTCCATCTTTGGAACCCCATGAATCCTCACATCCTCCTCCAGACACTAACTCGACCAAACATCCCTATGTATAGATCTTTAATCATTTAGAAGTGATCTGATTTTGTAATATTGTATAAAATAAACCAAATGGAATCACATTAACTCTAATACTGAGGAAAACTAGTGATAAAGTACATAAAAAAGTCCTCCCACTTCCACTAAGAAACACAATGTGGATAAATAAATCCACAATGAACATGATACTCATCCTTCACATTTTGGAAAATAAAACATTAACAAACAAAATTTTCATATGATCTCATTATCTCATCCTACTAAGGAAAACCTATCAACGCATGGTAGATCTTATCCAAACTAGGATGAACTGCTACGGGAAAATTATATAACTTATAGAGAACCAATTCACGCATCACTGATTTAATAAATATCATACCCTAAAACAATACCTAATACTAATCATCCATACCCCATACCTCAATGGAATCACCATAAAAACCCAATCATGAAAATCCTAAAACTCAAAATCTCTCAACTTGGAATCCTCCACCCTCTATAATAACGAACAAAGGACTATCATATGATAAAGATACCATCTACAATCAATTTATCTTATACTTAGGTGCAATATATAAATCTCTAATATCACTCTCTTAGAGTCTCATGGATCAAATAAAAAACCACCATATAACTTCATACTCAATTCATCGACCCTAACATTTCCTTTGCCAAATGTATAAAAAAATCTCAATGTAATAATCATGTAAGAATTACATCAACCATCATTGTATAAAATTAAAATCATACTAAGAGAAGATATACCTTAAACTCTTCTGATCTGTGAAGACCATAAAAATTTCACTAATGGAATAATTTAACACAAAAATCATAGAAAAAATTTATACAAAAAATAAAGAACATGTGTAGAATAGGTATACTCATGAGTCTTAACTACTATTACCCATAAGAGATATCCACATTCTATTACATGAGAATAAAACGCATGCGAAGACTTAAAGAATTAAAATAATCCTCATACACAACAGTTTCCTATGGAAAACAAAGAACATGATAGTTGACTATATTCTCCTTCAAATACACAAAAGTTGATTGAACTGGATTGTTTATATAAAACCATGATTCTCTGGGGTTAAGGATATCAATTTATATGTAATATGAGTGAATTTAGGTCAAATCCTCATATAATATCCTAGAAGATCTAGGAAACTACACACCTATACAACATTTTTTGGGGATACAAAAGAAATAACCAACTAAATATTCAAATGATCCATGAATAATATGTGTTGAGATACAAAAAGACCTAAGAAAAGAACCTCAGGGGCCTAAAAGTTTCACTTATTCAGATTCCCACATATCCAATGATGCATAAAACTACTCAAAATAGAACATAAATGGTATAAATTATCCTCCTAAAATATTTAATTAAAAAAGATTTAATCTATGAACACCACCACAAATAGATATAGAAATTCCTAGAAAACCAAATTCAATAATCCCAAAAACATGGATGGAGAATTCATGACATCGAACTACATTATAATCATCTCATTATACCCATAACAACATATGTAATTAGTCTTTATAATATATTCATAATTCACACACATCTAATTATATCATGATGATATATCAATCATTAAGAACCATTTATCTCTCTTCAGCTGATCGAATAGATCATCAATCCATGGAAGAATATAATGGTTCTTCACCATCATCTGATTTATGAAATGATAATAAGTATAGAGACACAAACATACATATACCTTATTTTTAAATAGAAATGAAGAAGCCCAATTTGGAACACTAGTATAAATAAAACCTCACTTAATAAGATCATAAATCTATATCTATATCTCCCATTACACCTAAGACACCATCTTATATGAATACATAAATTTTAGAGTGAAACCCGGCTACATATATAACCCAAAATCGATCTCTCGTCGTGGCGTAACACTAAAACCTCTTCAAAAAAGGCATAAAATTAATATTCAAAAACCCTGGGAAGCACATATGGTTGAACCTCTTCTAAATTAAATACTATCTTGAACATCAAGGATGATAAGAACTAAACAAACCTCTAATCCATCGAGGGTTTCACTCTCCAAAAAATGACCTTATCTCCATTATCATTACAAAATTTTACCTACCAAATGAATAAATACACAATAGAATACTATGAATACTACCAATCCATGATATGAATAATTTTATATAGCTATTTCCATTAAAAACCATTCTTCATTTTCTGACAGGGGACTGAGAACTTCCAAACCCAATTGTATAGGATGAAGAAGGCTGGAACCAAATCCTTGATATTTGAATTCTTTTCTGAACATGAAATTGAGAACGTATGGACCCCACTCTACCATATAGATAGTTCTAAAGAGTCCACTGCCTTTTTAATCTAGTCCTAGAATAATAAACCTATCAATAACATATGCCTTATCAAGAACCTAGAGATATATCAGTTGTATAAATGAGGTGTCCTGACATTGGATATCTTGTTATTATAACTCGTAAAAATTATACTTCCAAGATTATATATCTAAAAAGGTCTAAAAAATAACTCAAGAAGTTATTATAAAAGATACCAAAGTCCCACACATTAGAAATTATCTAGTAGAGAGTAAGGATCTCTATGAATAAATCCACCTTTGTGGTTGATTAAATAAAATCATCCTAAAACAAAACATTAAACTTATCCTATAAAATAGATTACTATTCATGATCCCTGAGGAATATGAACTACCACTTACAATATACCTCATGGAACATGGTAATAGACAATTGAACCTAGTGCTCCATATGATTATAGATCAAATCGAAGGAAGTAATTTAATCCTTGAATCTAGCTTCAGTCACCAGGTTTGAAAACGAGCCAGAATACTTTTATTGTACATGACACTAAAAATCTTATAGAATCTTCTTCAAAGAATCATCCTAATATAAATAAACTCTATTATAATTTTTTGGAACATATTAATGTACCTATTCATCATGAATCTGATGTGGAAATTGATATAGATCCACACCAAAAAAATAATAAAATATCAGGGAATATAAAATCCCAAACAAGAAACATTTAGGGTTAATTAATTAATTTTAATCCTAATTCTCATTTTCTATCCAATTAAAACATAGGCGTAAACAGTAATGATTCTTGACCCTTACCTAGGATTCAATGCTACAACAAACATCAATTCACATAGTGTGTTTAGTAAACTATAGTTCCCTACACCAGATCATAAGAGAGGCCTAAAATTCAAAGTCACAATCGGTCTCCCTTTCGTAATTAATGCAATATGTTTAGTTGAAATTTTTTCTGATAACCTATGTAATCCAAATTATTTCCTATATCCAAAATTCATATTATCTATCAACCATTATATTTGATGACACTACGTTATGACCCACTCCATCGGTACCCCTCAGGAAGTAGCAATGAAGATAGGGATGAGCCCTGAAGCCCACCTCCTATAGAAAACATGTTAATGGATATCACTGAGGGTATAAAATGAATAAAAAGGAGGTAATTTACCTCAATATATATATTTTAGTATAATATAAATATGATATCCACCAATAAAGATCAGAGAATAAATAAAAATCAAAATATCAATAAATTATATATAAATTCATATAAGCAAAAAACAAAAAAAATACTAAAACAAAATCCTAGTTAGTAACCACAAAACTCCAACAACTATTGAACAACTCCATGAGTTTGTAATTCCCAACTCAATCACCAATAATCGATTGCAGACACAATTATATATATATATATATATATATATATGGAGTTAGAATATATTTAAATTCATTAGGATCCACCCTGGAACCTCTCTTGCAAATGTGAAATATGCATACTAAATCATAGTGAATAAAAAAATGAAACCAACTCGTTACATAATAAGGTAAAACTATATCCCATCCCTAACAAGGCCCGCTAACCCTGTAACACATAGAAATAGGTAAAAAATTATCAAAATAATAAATAGGAGAAGGAACCCCACAACCCCTTCCCCACTATTTTGTCTCTCTTATACCCCGACGCTAAATACCTCATACTTCAATCCATTCTATAAGTCACCCTTCCCAATAGAAACTATATAACAACCATATCATTAAATTAGCATGAACATAATGAACACATATATCTATTGCATCTATAACTAATATTAAGTATATAATCCATTAAATACCATGTATCCTATATTATACCTCAATACACTATATCTTTTTCATGTACACCCATAGTAACTATTGTTACAACCACTAAAATGCATTTATATTCTATAACCTCAAGTCATTAAATATTTCACATATATGTATTGTAAAAAAAATGACCCATAAAAACTGTGTGATAACATAACCTATGACTATAGTCATCACATTGTATATTTTCCTACACATCATACCATGTTTAAAGGGAGAGAGTGAAAATAGTAGTTAACCATATATTCCCTCACTAATCTGGATGGTGGGGAAAACACCCAGAACAATAATATTTGGACGTCATCATCCCACTTGAATTGGGTGGGCAGTGTATAAATTCATAACAGATAAGTATTATATATATATATCACACAACCAAAATAGGGGAACCTACCTAGCCTTAGACTCTTACTACAACTATCATCCCATATGACACCTGAATAGCACTACTAAGGTATATAAAGATAGATTCCCTACAAAAATACTTCCAATAAGTTGCATAATAGACTAATTAATTTAGTAAATTAGAAAATTACCCATCATTTATTACCCCCAACATCAATTCTTGTATAATCAATTTTATATCATCAAAATCCAAGTTGATTTTGAGTTTAACATTAAAATTTCTAGATTTACAACCCATAATTTTTTATCTTGAAATTCAAAAAATTATCAATTTTCATTATATTTACTAGTTACTATCATTAAAACCCAATACCATGTGTTCATTTATTATTAAACTTCCATTCCCTACTTTTTGGGTATTCAACAACTGAACTTAAGCTATAAAAAGAAAGATGCACTCATACTGAATAGTCTAACTGCAACTGGAATTTTGTAATCACATCAACCAATCATCAAGAAAACTATCCACTACATAGAAAAAAAATAAAAATGAGAATTCCCAACTCTTAACCCATTCCAAACAACCCAATAATAGCCCACCATAACTAACCAATGATTGGAAGTCCCTCTCTCAACATGTTTCATCTTTCAAATCTCACCAACACCATACCACATCCATAATCAAGGAAAACCAACCCGTCCTTCTTCAAATACCCCAACCATAACAAGTTTAAAAAATCACAACTAAATATCTATCGTCATAGGGTATACACACATGGATGGAAAATATAATTTTAGTATTATAAATTTATGAGGGGATGAAGTCAATAATAATTGGAAAACAACCTTATAAAACATGGAATAACAACATGTTTGGGATGACATAATCCCAAAACATTTAGTTTTAGAGATCATTATTTTACATTACCATCTTGAATTAATCATTTCATCGTGAGAAAATTTCCACAATTATTACCCATTAATACAAAAATTATCAATGGCTAAGAATCAACTATAAACATGCCTTGAAAAATACTTCCATGCATAATAGATATTTTGAAGGATAATAACACATATCATAAGATACCTTAATTATTCACATCATATTTAATATTTTTATGTTAATTAAAAATTTCAAGCATATAAATCATGATAAGGAACAATAATAATCACAATAGATATATAACACACTATTTAAAAAATATCAAGAGGCTTAATAAACATAGTTCCATCACATGAAATCATAATAACTTTCCAATTAATTATTATTTATTTTAATTATTTTAAATAATTTCAATTCTATTGTTACCAAAAGAAGCTAAATAATGATAATATAAAACTTGAACATAATAATTGAAATTTAACATACCCCCTACCTCAATAAAAAACATTCACAGTTCTCTGTGAATGGAAAAAAGAAAAACACATATCTCTAAGTTACCCCTTCAACAAAAAAAATATTTAAAGATATAATTCTATAAGGAATCATCTATTAATTTTCAAAATAAAATCATTGAAATTTGAAGGAAAAACGTTTCCACAACATGGGAAGAGAGAAAGATAGACAGACAATACAACATATAAGAAAGACTCACCTTAGATCACCCACAAATCAATATAAAGAAGTTGAAGGCTAAATTCTAGAAAAGGGGATTAAAAAACATTAGAATATCTCCTTTAGGAACCAAGGGTTTAAAGGATAATTTAGAAAATAATGAGATTCTTCAGGAAATTAAAATTTTATATTTTGTAGATTTTAATAGGACCATGATGAAACACCCCATACCACACCAAAATATAGAGGTTTCATACTATAACTAAGGTACAGGATTAGAGGATACATTGTAATGGGTCCCTATTCATCCTAACTATAAAATATATAGAACAATACCTACCATATATACAGAGACCCTCATTTTTCTTACATTAATATTAAATCATTTTAATGTGAAATAACATTATTGTTTCAAAAATCCAGTATCCAAACATTTTTTTCTTGGGATAATTAATAAAATATATAATATTTACCTTATAAATAATTTTTTATTTATTTCCTTGTTCTCCAGTTCTTATTGGCCCTCATGTTCTCCTTAGTTCAATTATTCACCTGAGGACATACATCGAAAATGTGTGAGATAAAAGCCCAGTAAGAGGATAGATAAGAACATGAATCAATATATAATGGTTGAGAGTAATCATAATAATAACATTAGAATTAAATCATCAAAATAATCATGGTAGGGAACATGAGATAAAGTCAAGGAATGTGGTAATGTATAAAAATGAAACATCAAGTCTTTGTGGTCAAATACCACAAATAGTTATGAAAAAAGCTAGCATCATGTTCACACGTTTAAAATGTTTATCATGAGATACATAATATTTCCCAATGCGTTGGAGAGATATATAATTATGGTAACCCCCATCATGGAATATCATTTTCATGCGCTATATAATTCGGGGTGCACCCATCACATCATTACATTTACATTATCATGAAAAGCCCATAGAACATATATCAATATTAGATATAAAATAACCCATTGAAAGGAAAGGGTTTTATTTCACATATAATACATTCATGAATAAACTTTGGGGGTTCTCAAATAAAAGTGGTAATAACATACTTTTTATAAGAATCATCAGTATTTAGTGAAAAAGAAACAATTTCATGAGAATTATAAGTTGTATTTTTAGAAAGAAGAGTACTTTTGGAAAATTGAGTTCATTTTTCATAAAAATAGAATAAAAAATTTATATCTTTGAAACTAAATGGGAAAGAAAAATAAATTATATATAAATTAAAAAAAGTAACATCCATTCTAAAAATAGAGTGAAATAGGGAGAACCAAAATAAATAGAGTTGGGTTCAAGAATTCACCTTACCTTATGTCTGAATTGTTTATTAACTTTAATATCCTTGATAATAAAATTAAATTATTTATTTTAAAAATCCTAAACATTTAAAAAATTATATTATTCATTATAGTTTGAAATTTCATTTATGTTATCTTCAATGAGTTATAGAGTCCAATTTCATTGTTTAGGAGTGTTCTTTTTTTAGTTTTCCTCATCATCTCACTTATATATAAGTTTGGTGATTCATGTAAAATTGGAATGATTATAAAGAATTGAAATTATAGGTTATTAATGATCATAAAAATGTTTAAATGGTTATATAAATAATTTTTTATTATTATATAATGATGAATCTTAAGAATAGACAATCATTATTATCATTTAGATTATTATGGTGATTTTTATCCCAAAAAAACTTGTTTTGTTTTATTATGTAGTATTATGTAAATTTTTTACTTATAGAATATAATAAGGGTTATAAAATAAAGTTTAATATGTATTTAAACCATTAAATGGATTCATTAAAATCCTTAATGTAGGTAAGGGAAAATGAAATAATGTCATCCTTTAAGGTGCTAAATATATACCTCATGGACAATGATTTCATTTTAAGAATAAAAGGGAGAGAAGAAGGGGTTTGATAATAGATTATTACATTTTAATAATAAAATTACAGTATATGTTAGGTAATTGAGTTATAATTTTTTTTAATGAGATGATTTTATGAGAGAATAATAAAAGGAAAGAAAATAAAAATTAATTACACGAAATGAAAGAAGATTTTACCTCTTCAATAATTCTTCTTGAGAACCTCCTTAGGGTAGAGGGTTTGATCTTTTTATGATATCAATAGATCCTAGAAATGGTGTAGGTGATTGAGAAGATTATTGGCTATACTTTTAAATTTCTCAATGCTTGTAATGAGTGGGGATAAGAGGTGGTGAGGGTGGTATTTATATGGGAGGAGAGATGGTGTTTTCTCATTGTTTTATTCACTAATTCATTATTTTGGATCAAGACTATGAATATTTTTAGATTTATCACTAAATATTTTAAAATAATTATCCTGATTTCAATATTATGGTGCTTAAATTAGCTATGACTCAAGGAATAGTATATTTAACTTTTAATGTATATATATTGTAAATTACTGTATTTTACAATTCACTAAAATTCAAGTATTTTAGAAAAATCCCAACAATGAACCCAAAAAAATTTATTGACATATATAATTCAAAAATAAACACTATTTTATGAAAAGAATATTCTATGCATGATAAATTTAATTTTTCATTAAAATCATCATTTACTTGGAAAATTCCGATTTTAAAATTATAACTGATTTTGTAAGACTTTGAAAAATAAATTAAGGTCTCATAAAATTATCCTATAATCATATGTCAACAGAATATAAATTTATAAATATACTTTATGAAGATAAATTTTCTTTTAAAACATTATATTAATTATAAAATTATAATTAAATATTTATGACTTACAAAAATACCAACACATAATTAAAGATTTATAATAACTTTATTTATATATACTATGATATAATTATTTAAGATTACCATTTACAAGATAATTAAATTTTATTTATACTTTCATTTTTTAGGATACTATTCTATTAGAAGATTTACTATTTATAAGGGTCATATTAATATTCCAGAGGTTAAGTTTCTATTCTATTTGTATAGGTTCCTTAAATTCTAGAAATACCTTTTATCTAATTATTTCTTCATTTATAAAGATTTAGTTTTTTTCTCAATGTGATTTTATTTGTTTTATACTATATAAAATAATTTTAAAAAGAGACTTTCTACTGATAAAATTTTTGGTCGTTGCATTCTTCCCCCTTATGAAATTTTACCCTCAAAATTTCAATTTAAATAAACAGTTGAGGGGATTTCCCCCTCATCATATTATCTAGTTCCCATGTTGCCTCCTTACACTTGTGGTTTCCCCATAGTACTTTGACCAGAAGAGTAGTCTTTTTCATAGAACATTATCACCATAGACTAATATCCTCACTAGATTCTCCTCACAAGAGTGATCATTTTTCAACTATACCACCTATGGATTCAGAACATGTGAGGTATCTGGTATGTACTTACTTAAGAGGGATACATGGAATACATCATGTTCCTAAGACATGGTTGGCGGATGTGTTAGTCGGTAATCCACAACTTCAAATAGATCAAGAATATCGAAGAGGCTGATGTACCTAAGACTCCACTTTTATTTCTTCCCAAATATCATGATCCTCTTTAATGGAGATATGTAAAGAAATACCATGTTTCTAGCCTTCAAATCAATGTATTGTCAATGATCTTCTTTATAACTTTTATATCTAATTTGTGTATCCTTGATATTCAACTGTACGGTTTTCACCTTCTCCACATTTCTTAGACCATTTCATGTCCTAGAAGCTAATGTTCACCAACTTCTTCCCAACATACTAGTGTTATGTATATTTTCCCATAAAGGTCATTATATATAGCCATTTAGATGATCTAATGGAAAATTTTATTGTAAGAGAAATCAACCAGCGGTAGATTATGGTTGAATCCTCCTTTGAAGTCCATAGAACATGACCTCAACATTTCTTCAAGTTTTTGAATAATTCATTCAGATTGGTCATCGGTTTGAGGATGATAAGCAGCAATTAACTTCAGTTTTGTGTATGGAGAATGTTGGAGATATTTCTATAACTTAGAGGTAAATATAAGATCTTCATTAGATATAATTGACATTGGTGCTCCATGAATCCTTAAAACATATTTTATGTATATCCATTCATGTCGATTCGATGGGAACTCCTCTCGAATTATGATAATGTGATTTGTCTTTGTAAGATGATCCACAAAAAACCATATAGCATTGTTTCTTCTGTAAGTCTTTAGATATCTGGTAATAAATTCCATGGTGATGTTTTCCCTTTTCCTAGTTGGTAAGGGTAATGGTTTCATAAAATCCTATGAATTTTGTCTTTTTTCCTTTACTTACTGACAAACCAAACACATATATGTATTATCATTGATCTTCTTCTTCATATGGTCCCACCAATAGTTCTCCAAATGATATTGATATATCTTTCCGATCCTTGGGTGAATAGGGAATGTTATGCTATGTGTGTCATTATGAAGATACTTTTTTATCTATGTATTATATAGTGCACACAATCGTGATCTAAATCTTACAATTCCTTCCACATCAATTTTAAACTCATAGGACTTCCCCTTTTTTATCGCCTTCATCTTCTTCAGAATTTCTTAATTATTTCATTGTGCATCCTTTATTTTATCAATGAGGGGAGGTCGATAAATAATTTGAGAAAGGATTGATGATTTTCTTTCCTAGAGTTTCCCATGTATATCCTTTTAAAATAAAAAAAAGATTTGATCCTTCTCAATTATCATCATTGATAATGTCGCAGGATCCTTTCTACTCAGAGCGTCCTCCACTTTATTCTATTTTACAAGATGGTACTAGTTTGAGAAGTCATAATCCATTATGTCCTATAAAAATATTTTAAAGATAATATTAATCTTTTTATGTGTGAATATATATATAAGTCTCTTATTATTAGTACATATTTCACACATCTCCACATAGATAAAATGCCACCATATTTTTAACACAAAGATCATAGATACCAACTCTAGATCATTCTTGCGATCGTTTTTCACATTAATTTTTAAATTTCATGAAGTATAAGCTATCAACTAATAATTTTTCATTAGTACATATCCTAATACAATTTTTGAAGCATTTTTTTATACTATAAAGAGTTCCCCATTTGTCGGAAGTGTGAGTACTAGCATAATGAAAAGCCTATTTTTCAACTATTTGGAGCTATATTTACATCCAATGGTCTAGAAAAACTTCTATCCCTTATAATTCAGATTGGTTAGTGGATTTAACAGTCATGAAAAGTTCTTCATGAATATCTAATAATATCTAGCTAGACCATGGAAACTATAGATCTCCATTATAAATATTGGTTGGTCCACTTCTTGATGTCCTTTGTTTTTGGAAGGGTCTAAAAATATTCCTTTTCTAGTGATTATAGTCCCCAAAAATGATACATCCTCTATCTAGAGCTCACATTTACTCCACTCTTCATAATTTTCCTCCCTTTTAAAAGTCTTTAGAATATTTTTAAAATGATCCTCATGTTCCTCCTAACTCTTGGAGTATATCAAAATATCATCAATAAAAACTAACAAAAATTTGTTAAGGAAATATATAAAGGCTATATTCATTAATTCCATGAATATTTTTGGAGAATTAATGTTTCCAAAAGGAATCAATATGAACTTAGAGTTTCCATACCTTATTAGAAAGGTAATCATGTAAATACCTTCCTTCCTCACCTTTAATTGGTGATATTATGACTGAAGTTCAACTTTAGAGAAATACATGGCACTACACAATTGATCAAACAAGTCAAATATCCATGGACTTGGATATTTTATCTTTATCAAGATTTTATCGATCTCACAAAAATAAATAGTGAGGTGAATCGATCCATCCTTATTCATTTCAAAGAGGATCGGTTCACCCCATGGTGAAGCAATCGAGCGTATAAAACTCTTTTTTAGATTCTTCTGCAACTGCTTCTTCAGTTTCTCCAAGTAAATAGTGGAAATTCTATAAGGTGTATCTGATATAGGAACATATCATGGAATATGTTCAATTGAGAACTAAACCTATAGATCATGAATAATACCAACCAATTAATAGGGGAACACATCAGTGTTGTCCTTCAAAATAGGCATGTATTTAAGCATGATTCTCTCCTTATCCAATGAATTGTATCCAGATATTGTTTATCATAATTCAATAATATCATCACTTGAGATGATGAATCTAATTGAGATTCATCATCTACCATACAATTTTATATAATTTTATGATGATTCAGGATGTGAAGATTGATATCCCTTTCTGGACTGTTGGTTTTTTCTTTGAATAAAGATTTCCAATCCATGCCCAAAATAACATCAAACTCCAACAAAGGAATAATAAATTATTTTATGGGAGTTTTTTTCCACAAAAACAATCCATGGATGGGTTATATACTTTGGATGAAATAATTTCCCCATTCTTTTTCTCATTGATAAATCAAAATCCTTATTTTAAGGTGGTGTTTGAATAGTTCTACTAAAATTACAAGATTTGAAATAATTCATAGAACCAGAATAAAATAGTATGTTTTCTATTATTGATTGTATAACTAGAATACCTAATACAACATAATTTTCAAGATCCACCTCAATAGTGGTGATAACACATGTTTTCCCTTGATTCTTTGGATTTGGTGGTTGTTAATGTTGATTACCTTATAGGACTCGACATTTAGTGCAATGTATTGTATAGTGCGATTGTTACATACAGTTGAATCATTGAACCATATGTGGTTTTCTCCAGTCTTCCACCCAAATATCCTTCTTCCTCATTTATTTTCAACATTTATGAGCTTGGTGTCCTTCTCTCCAACACGTATATAATTTCACCATTCCATTGTGGCAGTTCAAATGATGCTTCTTCCCATATTTTTGACATGTGGGTGGTTGAATTTTCTTTACACCTTTCTCATTATATCCTCCATCTTTAAACAACAAATTTATTTTAATATGATCATATCCATGGGACCATTATACAAAACAAATTTCCACTTTGAGGGAATATCAAAAAACCTCTTTATAACTCCCAAAGTATCAAATTTTTAGTCCCGCTGAAGGTGTGGTTTTAAACTACTATAGAATCAATCAATTTTGCAATCATTTTTTATAACAAAACCTAAAGCATACAATGAAAGCCTTGTGAAATTTTCTTCATAGGTCATTGGAGATTCCCCTTCATTTTTCATCTGCTCTATGAATTCCATGTCTATCTTTGTAAGAAGATTCACTGGGAAGTACTTGTTAAGAAACATTATCTTAAATTATTCCCACTCCATATCTTCAATTTATTCCTTCATCTAGGGGTTCTCCATGAATGAACACAATTTATCAGACTCCACAACTAGATGATAACCAAATTGAGTCACCTTGTCCATCTCAAAATAGTGAAGAATAGAAAATATCTTCTTTATTGAGTTGACCCACTATTATGCGATGAGTGGATTAGAAGATCCACTAAATATTAGTGGTCCTTTCCATAAAAAATCCATGATATCCAGTTTCTCCCTCTTTGGTGATGGAAAAAATTCCATATTATTTAGTCCATTGTTCATATCCTGATAAAGCAAGGTAATAATCACCATTCAATTTTGAACTCCACCTCTCATGGAATTGAGGACGTTGTTCGGGAAATCACTGCATTGTCACTTGCATGGGTTGTTGGCCTATTTTCTCTCGGTTCCCAAAAATTTCTAAAGTAAAAAATGATAGAACAAAACATAAGTCAACAATTCATGAATAAATAATTCATTTATTTGTGAAATTAATTCTAAAGGCATATCATGTGGGATCATTATTGTAACACCTGAGACTTTTATGTGAAATATTTTGTTTTTATGTTATATAAATCATCAAATGAATCTTTCACTACACACAACACTAGCTTGGCTTGCTTTACACACAACTACGGCCTTCCTTGATAGCTTGCGTCGTACGCAATACCGAGTTTCACTAAACAATGATATGCTATTAAAATATTATTAAAACTAGCCATTATGAATAGTAATAACCACTATTTGAAATTTAATAAATTTTATTTTTCAAAATGGACTTCATTTTTGGATTCGGAATATCGAAATTAGCCTAGGGTGAAATTTTGGTATTATTCTGAAAACTTTCAATTTTTGATGAATAGTGAAACCACTAAGTGGTAGTTAAAAAACTGATTTTTTCATAAAACTTAATTTTACCGCTTCTGTGAGTGGAATTTCGAAAATCCGAGAGACACGGTTGATGTCAGTAAGTAAAATGTGGTTCAATGAGATGAAAATAATTTTTTGGTGAATAGTAACTTTTTACTTTTTTTTACCACGGTTAAAAGTAAATAGGGT
This sequence comes from Viscum album, assembly GCA_963277665.1. Classification (NCBI taxonomy): domain Eukaryota; kingdom Viridiplantae; phylum Streptophyta; class Magnoliopsida; order Santalales; family Viscaceae; genus Viscum; species Viscum album. The sequence continues at coordinate 1,297,159,901 of OY728136.1, forward strand.
AATTAAGGGTAAAAATGATATTATTATTACCCTAACACATGTCCTAATTATATTGGACAAGTGTAATTCGACCAAAAAGAACCTTAGGAATAGAATATGACCATTTAGGCCCACTTGGATTAGATTAGGACATTTATTATTAATTTATTTAAAGAAGGGTTAAAATAGTTAAAATCAAAGTTTAATAAGTAAATCATTTTTAATATGGGTTCATACATTAGATAAATTCGACTATAAATATTCATTAGAAAGATAAAAATATTTCCTACATAATGGTATTTTATTTGTAATTTTCAGACATTAAATAATTTAATTTATTTATGACACAACGATGATGCAGTAATTATCTTATTAATGAAATATTAACATAATTGATGTTATAAATACCCAAATAAATGTAATTTGAGACTTTTTATGAATTACACTAATTTTATAGGTTAATATGACATGTTATTATTGATTTAATTAACTTTTTTAGAACTAATCATTCTGTTATGAGTTTCACAAAAATCTATGACTAAATAGTTTCAAAATTGACATAAAATAGTTTTTAAAACAAATATTATATTATTAATTGTTATTTTATTCCTAAAAATCCAAAGTTAGGCCAAATGACTTATATAAGGTTATATATATTAATAATAAACAACTTGGGGTTCGTTTGGCTTGATATAGTAAGTTTATTAACCTTATAGTGTAAGAAAACAAGAAGACACCGTGAAAGTTAAATTATCTAACTTAAAGTTAAATATAAATGATAAGGTTAAAATTGATACCTAAACTTGTCTAAATTCTATTTTATGAGAGGATTTCGACCCCTACCCACCTTATCTTATAAATATATCAATTTGGAGCTATTAAAAACCGACTTTTACTTTATAATAAAATAATATTTTTAGTTATTCCAAAGGTGCCCCTCTCCTCCCTTATAAAAGGGAACCTCCTCCCCCTCTTCCTCACACCACTTTGAGCCTTTATGCTCGGCCAACCCATGAAAATTTGTCCTCTCCACTTCCCTATAAACATCCTAGATGTTCTGGTCTTCTTCAAAGACCTATTTTAGTTCCCTAAAAGGAGGTCTCAAAGAAGCACTTCAAAGAAGAGGTAATGTCCGTTACCGATTCTTTCATATTTATTTCTTCTTCCACTTCTTCTTCTTTAGTTGTTTCATTATAAAGTAATAGCATCAGTATCATTCATATACTGATATGTTATTATAAGTATGAAACAACCCTATTTTACCATCTATCCATCCTACGGAAAATGAAATCACCGCGCGTACGTACGTACGGAATACCGTCTCCACGTCGTGGTGTAATCTATTTTCCACCACCACCTTACTTGGATGGTATAATTGTGTAAATAATGACTATATATGACTATTATAAAGTGATATTGATTCTAAAATTGTATACATACACTTCAATACAATTCCACGATCATAGGAACGATATCATCACTCGTGCGTACGTACAGAATACCGTCTCCACGATGTGATGCGACTCGTTCTACATGATCTTCATTGCATAATGATTATATGAATGAATTGAATGAATGAATATGATATATATTACACTAATACCATTATGGAAATTAGTTATCTATAAACTAAAGAGAATAATAAAAATTTATTCGACAAAACACACATAAGAACAAAAAGTAATAAACACCCGAATAACAAGTAGTAATGAAATATTACTAATAAGAATCTAAGAATATGACCAAATGTGATATCATAACAATACGTATGATTCTGGAATAAGTCAATAACATTATTTAAATCATTATACAGGAGTTTCGGACACTTACGAAGAAAATCAGACCTAAGGTAAGGGAAATATCACAATCTCATTTTTATCCGAGATTATTTATACATCGGTATTTACTAGGGTGTATTTTATCATCCACATCCATGTTTCCTCAATATGTAATTTTATTTCCATCCACCTAAAATTGTTTAAATCCAATTTTACCAATCGTTGAGTATTTAGTAAAGGATATGAAAGGAATCTTTTGTCATTTTTCGTATGAGGTACTTTTTGACTTTTCCGACAAAAGTACGAAGAATTTTTTTTAAATTATACGGCATGAATGGATTTTTAAAACATTATTTCCAAGAAGATTCCTTTAAAAGTTTTCAAGTTTATTTTTAATCAACTTCTTTTGTTTAAAATTGTATGACATGTTAAAAAAGGGAAATGTATTTTTTGAATTTGAAAGGACATTTTCCTCAAGAATGGAGTTTAAGTGTTTTATCAAAATTATTTTCCATCTAAGATAATATAGGGTTTTGTTTATATCCCTATTATTACATTGATTTGATTATGTTGTGATGGAATTATTTTTATGAATTCATTTATCTTATATGAATTGTTTGATGATGTCACGATGTTTAATATTCCTATTTTTATTACATGGGTTATGCAATGATGTATGATTTATGATTTTGTGGCACACATAAGAATGGTATTATTATGAGATGGGTGGGACCTATATTTCCCTCCAATTAATTGGGTAAAGATTTTATATCTCATGAGATAGACATGGCTGGAACGGTAGGTTATACCGGTTCAGTGAAACATGACTAAAACGGGGAGTGAACTCGGTTCAGAAATGGAGACTGTCCACTAAGATAGTCTTGGAAATGAGTCTTGACTAATAAGAAATTATTCTCTATGATTATGTGTGTATGTCACAAAGTTTCATGTTTTAAGTTATGATTATTTGGATTACATTTCACTACTATGATTTATCCCATTTTATGAAATTATGCTCTCTTTTGAAGGTTACGATTTCCAAAAGTTATGTTCTTATGAATATGATGTGATTGATATTTCTTTTGTTTACCCTTACTAAGCATTTGAGCTCACCCTTTTGTATGTTTTCTTTCCCCAGGTCAGGAAGAAGGTTATTAAGTAAGATATGCCAAAAGGGACTATAGATATGATGAAATAAATGGGAGACAGTGTAGACGCTTTATGAACTAGTTGTTTATGTTTCCTAGTTTTCTAAAGACACTATACCTATATGGTCCTTTCGTGGGTTTTTTATATGTTGTAATAAGTATGCTTAAATTTTGAAGTATTAACAATGTATGTAATGTATGGGTCATTATAGTTGGTATCACAAGAAAGGTATAGTCAACCATTGGAAACTAGGATGTGAAAGCCTTAGTAAGAACCCTAAGGATAAGTCTAAGCATAGAACACAATCTTAGTGTTTTAGAAATGTCCATGAATATCCTAGGATAAGACCTTAAGTGTGAAATTTTATTCTTGATTATGTGGTTTTCCTATTATAATTAGTGTTGCTCACACTATTCTTCTTGGTTTTAGTCAATGGCTGGAACCCGAAAGAACCGTGTTAATGTGGAATGCAACGGGCAATGCAATGATTTTCCCCCTGAGCAACCAAACGTTATGGGAGCTGGAATGAAAAATCTTGAAGCCAAGCTCACACAACTTTCTCAATCTATGAATCATGCAGGACTTCCAAACGAGGAAAGGAAGGAGCAACATTCTATTGAATCCTTCATGAGACAGCGTCCACCTTCATTCAGTGGGTCTACTGATCCATTAGTTTCTGAACAATGGATTAGTACTACTGAAAAGATATTTTCAGTTCTTCAATGTTCGGAGCATGATAAACTCATCTTAGCAGTGTATCGTTTGGAAGGTGATGTTGATCAATGGAGGAATATTATTAAGAATACAAGGCAAAGGGATGAAATTGAGTCCATGGAATGGGACAAGTTCAAGAACTTATTTTTCAATAAGTAATTCCCTCGTATTCTCTGAACAATGATGGAGAAAGATTATCTTGAACTGAAGCAAAAGGATGATGAATCTCTTGGTACCTATGAAGAAAATTTTAGAAGATATGCAAGGTTAGCTTCTGGTATTATTATCCAACCTGAGAGTAAGATCGATCGATTCTTTAGTGGCTTAAAACCAAGTCTTCGAAGGGCCTTAGCCATAATGGACTTCCATATCTAAGAGGAAATCGTTCGATGTGATCTCAAATTTGAGATAGATATTGGAGTAACCCATCATTCATATGGGTTTGATAAGAAGAGGAAAATGGAATTCAAAGGAAAATCTAAAGAGCACACTGAAAAGAAGATGAGCTTTCCCTTATGCTCAAAGTGTGGAAAGAAACATGGAGGGAGTTGTCATAAAGGGACAACTAAATATTTCAAATGTGGAAAGGAAGGTCATCGGGCATTTGAAGGCTGCGATGATGGGAAGATGATGTCTAATGATGCAAACAATGGAAGGGATACACATAATGAACCTACTACACTTCAATGTTTCAAGTGCAAGGAGATGGGGAATTATGCCAATAAATGCCCTAATCCAAGGGTTGATGATGATGGTCGATGTCAATAAACTCTTAAGGATAAAGACAAAGGAAAGTCACATGCAATTTCTATCAGCGATGTGGAGTATGATAACGATGTGGTGAAAGGTACACTTACCATCCACTCTAAAGTAGCAAATGTTTTATTTGATTCTGGATCCACCCACTCTTTTATTTCTGAAGAATTTTCTAACGGTATCATTGTATTACCTCAACAATTTGATGTTGAGTTAGCTGTGAAAACACCTAATGGCACAACAGTCACATCAAAAGTTTATAATTCTTCTCCGATCGAAGTTTGTGGGAAAGTGCTTCCTGCAAATCTTGTGATCCTTCCTATAGTGGAATTTGATGTGATTCTTGGAATGGATTGGCTTTCTTTATATGGAGCTCATATCAATTGTCAAAGAAGGGAAGTCACATTTCATATTCCAGGTCAATCTATGACCGTCTATCAATGCAAGGATGAACATAACCTTACAGTGGAAATTCCTTTTACCTTATGGGTATTGATTCCACTAAATGAAGGTTATTTATCTCAAATGGATGGTGAGAAACTCACGATTAAGAATATTCCCATTGTACGGGAGTTTGATGATGTCTTTCCGGAGGAATTACCGGGTCTTCCACCAAATCATGAAGTTGGGTTTTCAATAGAACTCGTACTATGTGCTTTGCCTATTTCAAACACACCTTATAGAATGGCCCCAATTGAGTTGCAGGAATTGAAGAAGAAACACCAAGAGAATCTTGATAAGGGATTCATACGCCCTAGTGCGTCACCTTGGGGAGCACCTGTTCTATTTGTTAAGAAGAAAGATGGATCAATGAGACTCTTCATTGATTATCGAGAACTTAACAAGATCACTATCAAGAACAAATATCCTCTCCCACGCATTGATGACTTATTTGACCAACTACGCGGAGCTCAATACTTTTCCAAGATTGATCTTCGTTCAGGGTATCATCAATTAAGGGTCAAAAGGGAGGATATACCAAATACGGCTTTCCGTACAAGGTATGGACACTATGAATTTATAGTGATGTCATTTGGTCTTACTAATGCCCCTGCTATCTTCATGGATATGATGAATAAAGTCTTTAGAGACTATCTTGATCAGTTTATGGTAGTCTTTATAGATGATATTCTAGTCTATTCAAAGAGCAAGGAAGAAAATGAAGATCACTTGAGAATTATATTGAAGACCCTGAGAAAGGAGAAGCTTTATGCCAAATTTACCAAGTGCGAATTTTGGCTTCAAAATGTTTCATTTTTGGGTCACATAATCTCAAAAGAGGGGATATCTGTGGATCCAGAAAAACAGAGGTTATTGAACGATGGTCGAGACCAACAATAGTGACTGAGATCTGAAGTTTTCTTGGTTTGGCTGGATATTATCGACGTTTTGTGAAAGATTTTTCACGATTATCTAATACACTCAGCAAGTTGACTCAGAAAGGAGTTAAGTTTGTTTGGATGGAAGAATGTGAAGAGAATTTCAAGGAGTTGAAAAGAAGGTTATCTAGTGCACCTGTGCTCACACTGCCTTGTAGTGGAGAAAGGTTTGTGATCTACAGTGATGCATCCAAGAAGGGATTGGGGTGTGTTCTTATGAAAAACGATATGGTGATAGCTTATGCCTCACGACAGTTGAAAATACATGAGAAAAATTTCCCAACACATGATTTGGAGGTAGCTGCGGTAATCTTTGCATTAACGATTTGGAGGCATTATCTTTATGGATAAAGGTGTGACATTTATACTGATCATAAAAGTTTAAAGTATATTTTCAAACAAAAGGAGCTGAATATGCATCAAAGAAGATGGTTGGAGCTGATTAAGGATTATGACTGCTCAATCCATTACCACCCTAGGAAAGCAAACAAGGTGGGAGATGCATTAAGTCGACAAGACCATGCCAGTTTATCCATGATGAGGATCAAAAAAGATCCAATATTTATGGATTTACAAAGGATGGATCTTGGAATTATAACAGAAGGGGAAAAATCTTATCTTTTTCAAATGAATGTTCAACCATCTATACATGTGAAGATTAAAGAGGCACAGAAAGAAGATGTCGAGTTACAAAACAAGGTGAGAAATGTTCCTGAATTCAACCTTGATTGTGATGGGATAATAAAGTTCAGGAATCGGGCTTGTGTTCCTCCCATCCCGGAATTAATGAAGGATCTGCTGGATGAGGCTCATAGTTCTTCATTCTCTATTCATCCTGATAGGGACCTGAAAGAGTACTTCTGGTGGGATGGCATGAAATGAGATGTTGCTGAATATGTCTCTCGATTCTTGGTTTGTCAGCAAGTTAAAGCTGAGAGGCAGAAGTCTAAGGGGATGTTACAACCATTACCCATACCCGAATGGAAATGGGAAAACATCACTGTGGACTTTGTCACAGGACTTCCTAAAACATCCAAAGGCAATAATGTTATCTGGTTCATAGTTGATCATCTTACCAAGTCTGCACACTTCATTGCTATTAGAGAGGATTTCTCTCTAGATCAGCTTGCCCGGATATATGTAAAGGAAGTGGTAAGATTTCATGGAGTACCACTTTCTATTATATCTGATCGGGATCCGAGATTTAACTCGAAGTTCTGGTGAAGTCTTCAACATACTCTGGATACAGAGTTGAGTTTCATCACTGCTTATCATCCTCAGACAGACGGTCAGTCTGAGAGAACAATTCAAACTCTAGAAGATATGTTGAGAGCTTTCTCTATGGATTTTAAAGGTAGTTGGGATCAACACCTACCTTTGTTGGAATTTTCTTATAACAATAGCTTTCACTCCAGTATTCATATGGCTCCTTATGAAGCTCTCTATGCAAAGAAATGCAGGACTCCAACTTGCTGGGATGAAGTTGGGGAATGAACGCTATTAGGACCTGATCTCGTTAATGAAATGGCAGAAAAGGTCAGATCTATTCAACAACACATAAGAGCAGCTCAGAGTCGACAGAAAAGTTATGCTGACAACCGAAGAAAAGACCTAGAGTTTGAAGTGGGTGATAAAGTGTTCTTACAAATATCTCCCTGGAAGAGAGTCATGAGATTTGGAAAGAAGGGGAAGTTGAGCCCTAGATATGTCGGTCCTTTCGAAATACTGGGAAGGTAGCTTACCGATTGGAGATTCCACCGAATCTCTCTCAAGTTCACGATGTGCTCCATGTATCTCTCCTAAGAAAGTACATACCTGATCCTTCACATGTACTTAGCTCAGAAGTTTTACCGCTGGAGCAAGATCTTTCTTATGAAGAACAATCGATAGAGATTCTGTATCATAGCGAAAAAGTCATACAAAGCAAGACCACTCGATTGGTGAAAGTTTTATGGAGGAACCACCAATTAGAAGAATCTACATGGGAGCTTTAGGATATGATGAGGGAGAGGTATCCTCATCTGTTTGTTACAAAGTGACGAATTTCGAGGGCGAAATTGTTTTTAAGGGGGGTAGAATGTAACACCCGAGACTTTTATGTGAAATATTTTGTTTTTATGTTATATAAATCATAAAATGAATCTTTCACTACACACAACACTAGCTTGGCTTTCTTTACACGCAACCACGACCTTCCTTGATAGCTTGCGTCGTACGCAATACCGAGTTTCACTAAACAATGATATGCTATTAAAATATTATTAAAACTAGCCGTTATGAATAGTAATAGCCACTTTTTGAAATTTTATAAATTTCATTTTTCAAAATGGACTTCATTTTTGGATTCGGAATATCGAAATTATCCTAGGGTGAAATTTTGGTATTTTTCTAAAAACTTTCAATTTTTGATGAATAGTGAAACCACTAAGTGGTAGTTAAAAAACTGATTTTTTCATAAAACTTAATTTTACCGCTTCTGTGAGTGGAATTTCGAAAATCCGAGAGACACGGTTGAAGTCAGTAGGTAAAATGTGGTTCAATGAGATGAAAATAATTTTTTGGTGAATAGTAACTTTTAACTTTTTTTTTACCACGGTTAAAAGTAAATAGGGTAATTAAGGGTAAAAATGATATTATTATTACCCTAACACATGTCCTAATTCTGTTGTAAAAGTGTAATTCGACCAAAAACAACCTTAGAAATAAAATATGACCATTTAGGCCCACTTGGATTAGATTAGGACATTTATTATTAATTTATTTAAAGAAGGGTTAAAATAGTTAAAATCAATGTTTAATAAGTAAATCATTTTAAATATGGGGTTATACATAAGATAAATTCGACTATAAATATTCATTAGAAAGTTAAAACGATTTCCTACATAATGGTATTTTATTTTTAATTTTTTGACATTAAATAATTTAATTTATTTATGACACAATGATGATGCAGTAATTATCTTATTAATGAAATATTGACATAATTGATGTTATAAATACCCAAATAAATGTAATTTGAGACTTTTTATGAATTGCACTACTTTTCTAGTATAATATTACATGTTATTAGTGATTTAATTAACTTGGTTCGAACTAATCATTCTTTTATGATTTTCACAAAAATCAATTACTAAATAGTGTCAAAATTGACATAAAATAGTTTTTAAAACAAATATTATATTATTAATTGTTATTTTATTCCTAAAAATATAACGTTCGGCTGAATGACTTCTATAAGGTTATATATATTAATAATAAACAACTTGGGGTTCTTTTAGCTTGATATAGTAAGTTTATTAACCTTATAGTGTATGAAAACAAGAAGACAGGGTGAAACTAAAACTATCTAACTTAAAGTTAAATCTAAATGATAAGGTTAAAATTGATAACTAAACTTTTCTAAATTCTGGTGGATGAGAGTATTTCGACCCCTACCCACCTTATCTTAGAAACATATCAATTTGGAGCTATTAAAAACCGAATCTGACTTTATAATAAAATAATATTTTTAGTTATTCCAAAGGTGCCCCTCTCCTCCCTTATAAAAGGGCACCTCCTCCCCCTCTTACTCACACCACTTTGAGCCTTAATGCTCATCCAAACCCTACCAATTTCTCCTCTAAACTTCCCTAGAAACATCCTAGAGGTTCTGGTCTTTTTCAAAGACCTATTTTAGTGCCCTAAAAGGAGGTCTCAAAGAAGCACTTCAAAGAAGAGGTAATGTCCGTTACCGATTCTTTCATATTTATTTCTTATTACACTTCTTCTTCTTTATTTGTTTCATTATGAAGTAATAACATAAGTATCACTCATATATGGATATGTTATTATATGTATGAAACAACCCTATTTCACCGTCTATCCATCCTAGGGAAAAAGAAATCACCACACGTGCGTACGTACGGAATACCGTCTCCACGCCGTGGTGTATTCTATTTTCCACCACCACCTTACTTGGATGGGTATAATGGTGTAAATAACGACTATATATGACTATTATAAATTTATATTGATTCTGAAATAGTATACATACACTCCAATAAAATTCCACGATCATAGGAACGATATCATCACTCATACGTACGTACGGAATACCGTCTCCACGATGTGATGCGACTCGTTCTACATGATATTCATTCCATAATGATTATATGAATGAATTGAATGAATGAATATGATATATATTACACTAATAAAATTCTGGAAATGAGGTATCTATAACCTAAAGAGAAGAATAAGAATTCATTCAACAAAACACGCATAAGAACAAAAAGTAATAAACACCCGAATAACAAGTAGTAATGAAATATTACTAATAAGAAGCTAAGAATATGACCATATATGATATCATAACAATAAGTATGATTCTGGAATAAGTCAATAACATTATTTAAATCATTATACAGGAGTTTCGGACACTTACGAAGCAAATCAGACCTATGGTAAGGGAAATATCACAATCTCATTTTTATCCGATATTGTTTATACATCGGTATTTACTGGGGTGTATTTTATCATCCACATCCATGTTTCCTCAATATGTAATATTATTTCCATCCACCTACAATTTTTTAAATCCAATTTTACCCTTTGGTGAGTTTTTAGTAAAGGATATGAAAGGAATCTTTTGTAGTTTTTCATACGAGGTACTTTTTGACTTTTCCGAAAAAAGTACAAAGATTGTTTTTTTAACTTATACGGCATGAATGGATTTTTAAGACATTATTTCCAAGAAGCTTCATTTACAAGTTTTCAAGTTTATTTTTAATCAACTTTTTTAGTTTAAAATTGTATGACATGTTAAAAAAGGGAAATGTTTTTTTTTGAATTTGAAAGGATATTTTCCTCAAGAATGGAGTTCAAGTGTTTTATCAAAATTATTTTCCATCTAAGATAATATAGGGTTCTGTTTATATCCATATTATTACATTGATTTTATTATTTTGTGATGGAATTATTTTTATGAATTCCTATATCTTTTTTGAATTGTTTGATGATGTCATGATGTTTAAGATTCCCATTTTTATTACATGGGTTATGCAATGACGTATGATTTATGATTTTGTGGCACACATAAGAATGGTATCATTATGAGATGCGTGGGACCTATATCTCCCTCAAATGAATTGGGTAAAGATTTTATATCTCATGAGATAGACATGGCTGGAACAGTAGGTTATACCAGTTCAGTGAAATAGAACTGAAACGGGGAGTGAACTCGTTTCAGAAATGGAATTTGTCCACTAAGATAGTCTTGGAAATGAGTCTTGACTAATAAGAAATGATTCTCTATGATTATGTGTGTATGCCACAATGTTTCATGTTTTAAGTTATGATTATTGGGATTACATTTCACTACTATGATTTATCCCATGTTATGAAATTATGATCTCTTTTGCAGGTTACGATTTCCAAAAGTTATTTTCTTATGAATATGATGTGATTGATATTTCTTTTGTTTACCCTTATTGAGCATTTGAGACCACCCTTTTGTTTGTTTTCTTTCCCCAGGACAGGAAGAAGGTTATTAAGTAAGATATGCCAAAAGGGACTATAGATATGATGAAATAAATGGGAGATAGTGTAGACGCTTTATGAACCAGTTGTTTATGTTTCCCAGTTTTCTAAAGACACTATACTTATACAGTACTTTCTTGGTTTTGTTATATGTTGTAATAAGTATTCTTCAATTTTGAAGTATTAACAATTCATGTAAAGTATGGGTCGTTATAATTATGTTTACCATTATCTAAAACAAAGATTCTTGGGGTTTTTCTTATACTTAGTATCATACTAATAGTTTTCACTAAGGTTCTCTAGTATTATTTCCCATATTAACTAAACCATTCCAAGATACCAACCATAATGAACCTGTATTTTATTACATTTCAATTAAATCATTTTTATGATTAACCATAGAATCGTATTACAAATATAAGATCCAAAGGTTCAGTGTCTGGAAAAAATTAGGATTGTACATAAATTATTCATAATAAAACATAGAACTTTATTTAATTACTTATTATCTAATCTTATTGGACCTCATGTTATTCTTAGTAAAAGTATTCACCTAAGGATATACATCAAAAAATGGGTGATCTAAAATCATAGTAAGAGGATATATAAGAACATGAATCAATACAGAATGGGCGAGCATAATTATCATCATAAAAAAATTATGGTATTATCATCATAATAAAGATAGGAAACACTAGATAATGGTATGGAATGTAGAACTGCATAATAATGAAACATCATGTCATAGTGGTCAAATACCATACACATTTGTGAACAAATCTAGTATCATGTTCATGCATTTGAAATTTTTCCATGAGATACATTACATTACACTATTAATTGTAGTGATATATAATTCTTGACACACCCATCATTTCATAAAATTTACATATGATATATAATTCTGGGAGCACCCATCACATCATAACATTTACATTATCATGCATGCCACAGAGAATGTATATCAATCTTTGACATACCATAACCCTTGGAAAGGATTGAGTTTCATTCAAATTAAATACATTCATTAATAAAATTTCATGTTTTCAAATGATACATGGAATAACATAATTTATATAAGAATCATCAATCTTTAGTGAAGAATAAACAATCTAACAAGATGTAAAAGATGAATTTTTAGAAGGAACATTTCTTTTAGAAAATTCTTTTTATTTGTCATAAAACCAGATTAAGAAAATTTATATCTAAAAAAATAAAATTAAAATTAAAATAAATTATATTTAAAGTTAAATAATTGAACATCCATACAAAAAAAGTATAGAAAGTGGGAAAACCCAAACAATGAGAGTTGGGTTCGAGAATTCCTCGTACCTTATGTCTGAATGATTTATTCAATTTAATATCCTAGATAATAAAATAAAATTAATTAATTCAAAAATCCTTAACCTTTTATACATGAAATTGATTCATTATTTTATTTTTAAGTAAATTTAGGATAATATTTGAGGAGTTATAGAGTTCAATTTCATCATTCAGAAGTGTTCGTTTTCATGATTTTCATGATCAGTTCTCTTGTATTTAAGTGTGGAGATTCGTGTAAGTTTGGAATAATTATCCAAATTTAATATTACTAGTTTTTAATAATAATTCACAATTTTAAATGGTTATATATATATATATATCAATTGGTAATATGATGTATGTATGAATCATTATATAATTCATTATTGATAATCGCTTAGATTATTACGGTGGATTTTTCGATCACAATGAAATCAATTTTTTTATCAGTTAGTATTAGGTAAATATGTTACATACAGAACATAATTAGGTTTATAACATAAAGTTTATAATCCTTTAGAACCATTAAAATGGTTTTATGGTTATCCTTAAAGGCGTTAATGGAAAATTAATACATGTCTCCCTTGAAGGAGATAAATCAACACCTCATGGATGATGATTTCATTTTTAGAATACAAGGGAGAGGAGAAGGGGTTTGATGATGGATTATTTCATTAACATAATAAAACTAAAGCATGTTTAAGGTATTGGAGTTATAATTACCTTTGTATGAGGGGAGGTTATGAGATAATATTAAAATAAACTAACATGAAAAGTAATTAAAAGGAAAGAAAGATGATTTTACCTATTGAATTCTTCTCCTTGAGAACCACCATAGGGAAAAGGGTTTGGTATTTTTATGATACCAAAATCTTCTAGATGTGGGGGGGGGGGGGGTCTTGATAAAAATATTGGGTAGAATTTAGGCAAGGGTAAAATCTTGGAATGTGTGAGTAGAAGAGGTGGTCATGGGTGGTATTTATAGGGGAAAAGAGGGGTTTTGCCTCATTATTTTATTCATTAGTTTATTATTTTATCCCAAGGCTATGAATAGATTGATAATTATTAATATATGTATTAAAATAATGAAGGTTATTTATATATTATAGTGTTTATATCAGTGATGACTCAAGGAATAATTTTTGTAACTTTTAATTTATATACACAGTAAATAACTATATTTTATTATTCATAAAAAATATAATTATTTCACAAAAATCACAAAAATTAACCTAAACAATTTTTTGATGTGTAGAATTAAAAAACGAATTAAATGTTATGAAAATAATTTTCTATGTATAATAAATTTAACTTTTAATTAAAATGATCATTTACTTGGAAAAATCCAATTTTAAAATTATAACTGATTTTATGACATTTGAAATTATTACTTAAAAAAATTCCAACACTTAATTAAAGTTTTATAACAAATTTATATATATATAATATGATATAATTATATAATATTACGATATATAATCTTCTTAAATTTTATTTATACTTTCATGGGTGAGGTTATTATTCTATTAGGCAATTTACCATTCATAAGGGTCATATTACTATTTCAATGGTCAAGTTACTATTACATTAGTATAGGTTTCTTTACTACTATAAACACTTATTAAATAATTATTTATTCATTTATAAAGTTTTTTATTATTTTCTCAAAGGTATTTTATTTGGTTTATACTATATAAGATAATTATAAGATGTTAATTTCCATTGATAAAATTTTAGGTTGTTAAAATATCTCCCATTGATCATAAAAAAATGGGATATGGCTATGGAGTAACACAATAATCCATACTGTAGTGGTAAAATGGTTTATGGATGCCAAAGGTCCCAAGAATCGAGGCCCTTTGATGAATTAAAACCTAAGGAAATACACCATGACAACCCTTGGAAAAACAGAACAACCAAGACCTTCGTCTTGAACTCCCTGATGAAGAGACCATGTCCATGCCTCATGACTATATCTAAAAGCACACCACAAAAAAATATTGTGGAAGATGTCCCAATTCTAATCATACTATAAAAATCCCAAATCAATAATACTCTAATTTATTCTTCCTTCTCCCAAACACCTCCAACCACCTAAAAGTACAAAGGAAGGGTAGGAAAAAATCCAGACAGTAAAGGGAGGGTACTCTGTGGGTTACCAGGTACCTATTGACAGGTTTTTTGGCATCCTGTGGTTATATATGAACTTTTTATAAAAAAATTATTATTTTTTAAATGGTTAGAAACATTTTTCACCCTCACCTCATCATTCCTTATCCATGACCGTAAGGGCCTCCCATTTCTATCTATCCTTTTTTATTCATCAAGTGTGGGATATCTATCTTTAATGGCTGGATTAAAGTTTCCAATTTACTAGGGTATTACCATAGATATGTTATGGGTTTCCTAGAATAATTTGACGTTTATTACAACTTGATAAACCAATAATAAAATAATATGTCATCATCAAATTGACATGTAAATTGAGAACATAAAACAAATAAGCATACCATATTTTTAGCATATTCTACCTTAATGGAGTTTGTTTGAGGAATATCATTGAGAAAATAAAATGTTAATATTTCCTCCATATGCAATACAAGAGAAAATAGAATCCTAATCTGATATGATAGGACCCCTTATACACTAATGGTGAGTTATCACCTTTTCCTCAAATAAGAATGAATAACATAGAGGAAAAGAGATTCGAATTAGCTTGATTGAAGACCACACACACCAACATGTGAATCCAATACTTTTTACAGATTCTCTTAATTTATGAAAGGTAGTTACTCATTAACTGACAATATTTGGTAGCTGACATACATTACCCACAATGTGTTCCTGTTGAAGCAGGATGATCATTGAACTTTTTAATGATCATAATCAGTTTCTCATTACACAAAGTAATTATCTATAAATTTCACAATTGATGATAATAAAATTAAAATATATAGAAGGATACCATCCATATTATATCATATATCATATTATGAATCATATAATATGAGATATAAACCATATGTTTAATTATATATCTGTATTTCTTCATAATGATGTGCATTACATGCATATCATGGATTACAATATAGATAAATCATATAATATGATTCATTCTATTTTAGTGCATATATAAAAATCTCTAAATATTTCTTAAATTCCCTTATAGACATTATCCAAAACATTAATACTCTCTGTGAATCCATCCAAACACTACTAGAGACATTTTATCGACCTATCTTCATTTTTAGAAAAAACTTATTGTCCAAAATTTAATCCATAATCTAAGTCATGAAAGTGTGATCCTATAGACCATTATAGCATTGAATAAAAATAAATTCCATAATTAATAAATATAATAAAATATAATCCTAAAAAACACTATTATTTTTCAAGTCAAAAAGGGTTCTGACGTGATCACTATTTTACACAGTCATATCTCTATAATCACATGTCCATAATATTATTTATCAAATCCGTAATTTTTTAGTTATATAAACTCTTTTATCTTCTAACTTTGTGGTTTTTATGATGAAGAAAAGTTTTCATTATTCTGGAGATGATTATTTTTGGCGAGGGTTCTTTATTATATTGGTTTTCTGAACCGGTTTCTTTATCCAGAGGTTTTTTTTGGTAGTGAATGTTTGTGGTGTAACATCCTAAATTTCCAATGAATGTATTTTTCATAAAAACATATATAAATATAAATAAAAATATAATTATAAATATAAATATAAATATAAATTTATTTATTATATTAAATAATGTTTTATAAAAATTATTTATTACCTATGTTATTCATTTAAATTTGTTTCATGTAAAATGGTAGTTTATTTGTTAAAATTATTTTATAAAAAAGGGTGTCTCAAAATACGAGTGAAAAATCATCATGTCTGGCATGACTCTGGGGATCGAACCCATGACCAAAGGGAAACAAGGAGAAAATTCCTCGCACTATCCTACATAATTCCCTACTTTGGTCTTATATACATTATGTATATGTACATATCTTTTATTATATATGTGATTCTTTTTAAATATATTGTTTTATTTGATTGCTACATTTCATTTACTAATAATTTTATTTTTACATCCTCTTCGTAAATAAGTCATTGATTTTTAATGGTTAATAGATTCTGATGAGTGTTTTCATTATCAAAATATTACAACATATAACCACTAGAGGTACTTTCATATGGAATTTTACGTGAAACATGATAAAATTAATGGTAAAATGTAAATAATATGTTATTATCCATTTTTGATTTAAATTATAGTTCATTTAATTTCTAAATTTTTTTATCTTATTATGTGTATAAAATTTATTACTTTAAAATTATCCTTTTAAATTTTTAAGTAAGTAGTTTCATAATAAAAAATGAATATTTTGTTTTCTTTAAGTACATATAGTAAATGATCATATCCAATACAATACAAACTATCACAATAGGTATACACCTAAAAAGTCTATTACATTTCGTGAAAATAAAACACATCATGTGTAAATATAGATTAGTAAAACTAGGACCAATAAATGAAAATACACATATAAGAATAATAAAATCACTAAAAGAAACTCCATAGGTTTTATATCCCAAATAAATATCTCCCATTCCATTAATATAACAAAAATAAAGGGAAGTGTTATGAATAGGATGGATATTATCAATGAATGAATAAGAACCTTTATAAGATAGTGAATGATGAAGTGAGAATTATGATGTATTTATAGGGAAATATTGTTTTTTTCATTATGAATGGTATCCTATATGGATGATAGAAATTATAACCATTAGTCAACTTGATATTTGGTCATTATTATTATTGGTTATGTAGACACAATTATTAGTCTGTCAAAATTATTTTATGATACAACCAAAGTTGCATTATTATATTCCATTAATAATATGTTTTATAATAAATGTATAACTTTTAAATAAAATTTATTGTTATGAATTAATATTAATTTTTTTTAAATGATAATATATTTTAACAATGTTCTATGTACTTTTTAGAATGTTTAAAAAGATTATTAAGCCATGAAAACAGTTAATTTTAAATAAATAAAATTTTTTATTTAAAAGTTAATATTATCTAATATATATTATTATTATGATAACATTAATTTTATTTTTTACTCATAACATAAAAATCATCTTAGGATGATATTTTATTATTTTATGAAAATGTTGATTTTAGGGGTAAAAAGTGAAAATACCAATTTTTTAGGAAATAACATTACTCCTTTCATATAATCACTATATGATCATAAATTAAAATTTAAATATACTTAATTTTTATATAAAATTTTAAATATAATAAACATAATAAAAAATACATAATGAGTAGCATTGAGAACCACATTCTTAGCATTTTGAAAATCATGACATTATCTTTTCTAAAATGATTATTTTTATGAGTTATAAATTTATCATATTAGAAGTAATTATTATCACATTTATAAATGAATAAAGTAAAATTTATTTCATATTTGTAATTGTATTCTCCAAATTATGAAATAAGGTAAATTTTATTTTTAGGAACAAAAAATTACCATGGTGAAAAGAGTTACCACATTATAGGTAAAATAACATACAAGGTTAAAATTAAAAAGTCATGTTATACGAAAACTATAAATGAAAAAAATGGGTTTTTTATATTATCATTCCTCAAAAAGCATTACAACATTATGTATCATCCAAATTCTTTAAAATTAATTCCACCCAAAATAGGTTCTCCATAAATACCAAATAATAATTATTTAATCCCTTACCCATCCTCAAGTATAAATAACACTTCATTCCATAATCACTATCTAAACCAAATCCATAGAGAAAAAATATTCTACCAATGACCCTCTCAAGAGTCTCTCCATGGTGTTTCTATGATTATAAGGCTTATCTCTCTATCTTTAAGATTTATCCTCCCAAGGTAAGGTTCTCCAATCCTCCTCTTTCATTTTCAAATTCATTAATCTTGTGGTATTGTAATTTAAAATTTCATTTTCATATACTATCAGGATTTTTATTCCAATGAATAATCATACATTTTATTTGTTTCAAATTATAGTGTATTTATTCTCTCTAATTATATCCTTTTTCTATATAGTTCATATGCCAGTGTTAGGGTCCTTAATCCACCTCTTTCCATTTCATGTTCATTACTTTTCATGATTTATTTTTGAATTACTTTTTCATATAATACCATGATTTTTATTACATGGTATTATATTCTATTTAATATTTTATAAATAATAGTTTATTTATTCCCTCTCATTGTAGCCCTTTCTTAAGCTGTTGATATGCTGTTGAAAGTGTTTCACCAATCCTCCTCTTTAATTTTCAATTATAGTTCCTTAATTATATTGTCATTTGAGATTATTTTCAAATTCAAAATTTTATTTTAATTTAATGTTATTATCATCCATTATAAGTGTTATCAATGATATATTACTTACTCTTTCTCAATATATCCTTTTTCTAAGAATGTATAATGACCAAAAAATCACATAACTATAAAACCATCCTAAAATTTTGGTCATGTAATGTGTGTGTGGATGTAAATCAAAGAAATAAATTTTTTGATACTACAAGTTTATGTGGTTTTAGATCATATGAATCTTGGCGTTATAACCTAGAAAAGAGTTAGTCGGTTATATCTTGGTTATCATTCTGATTCATGATGAATGAGACATTACTGCTCACCTGGTATGACACTCCTAGGGGAAATGATTAGGTGATATATTTTATACATAAAACCCTTATGAAGGACTTATCAATGATTTCATTGATCTACTAAATTTTTAAATTCATGTATTCACTTACCTAAACACTCTAAAACCTTAATCCATGTGAACACCCAAAGACTGTAATCTCATATCATTCTCTTATTAAGGGTGTTTATTTATAAATTTTCAAATACCCAGTTATTATTTAAATGATTTTAATTACATATCATTGTTGGTTATTTTATTAGGGAAAATATTTTTGTACCTTATAATTCATTATTTAATATAGTAAATATTTTAATAATATTCGTCATTGAGTGATTCTGTTAAGTATTTATTTTTTTCATTCCATGAACATTATTATAAGAAATTATATAGTTTGTGATGGATTTCATTTGAATTAAATGTGAGTACTGGTGTTTAGAATTATCTAACCCCTTAGTGAAATACTAGGTCTCATGATACAACTACAAAAGGTAATAGATGAATCCTTTCCATTTATAGAAGATAACATGTAATAAGTATTTGATGGTATTTTTAAGATGTCTGGGATTATGTAATCCATTCACTACATGTTGTATTATTGACTTCCCGACATCTATTCATTGTTATATTGGCCATGTAATTATTTATGATCATAGTTTCACTTTTTGTGGAATAAATATGTTTATTTATTCATACCATAATGAAATATGTCTTGGCATAAGGCCTTGATTACATGTTTAAGATATTAAACATTATGAAATCTCTTACATACATGTTTAGTCATTGATATCAGGGAATATATTCATTATTATGTTGACCATGGATATATTAATTATCTTAGATTCATTTGATATCAAATAAATCTATTTATTAATTCATTCCTAAATTCAGTAGTTATCAATTATTATTATCCTATAATCTTTTCATTGTTACGTTGACAATGGATTTATTTATACTCTCAGTTTATTTTCATATGGAATAACTCAGTTCATTTATTAATGAATACATTCACTAAATGTTTTTTATTTGTATTCTAGAATCATTTCATTTAATTATTGTCGATGGATTTATTTATTCTCTCAATTAAATTTGTTATGGAACACATCATTTTATCTATTTTCCCCATAATAACATCCATTGTATATTATTCCCTTACCGAGAATCTGATCTCAACCTTTATATTTTTTCTCCTTCCCCCGCAAAACCAAAATTATTAATACACATGAAAAATATATTTCAAGGATAATGATAATGTTTTTCATGTTTTAAAATTATGTAATTTTAGTTTAAATATATTTTTAAAATCATTTCTGCATCTAGTTTCTTGAGGATATTAAATTATTGGATTCTATATATTTTAATCTATGTAAAAATGTAATAAAATGTCCTCTGAGTCCATTGTATTGGATTCTAGGTTTTATAGATGGTATAAGAGGGAGGTTTAGTAGAAACATTAAGAAATGGATTTAGAAGAAAATAGTTAGAAAACAAGAACCCTTAGAGAACCCCTTATGATATTCTAGAAATATGTATATATTATATGAAATTAAAATCATAGTTTTGTTTATTAAATAATTTAGTATAAATTTTATTTTCTAAAAAACACAAATAATCGATGCAACAATAATGTAAACCCACAAAATCAACATAGGGATTTACATTCTGAGCATGAAAATGAGATTAGTCTGGGTATCAATGTAGAGATTGGTTATTTTTATAGAATTAAGATTCAAAATATTTGGGTATATAGAAATAACTAGATATGTTGAGAGAACTAAAATAATTATAAGTAGTATAAAATCATTATATTAACAACCCTAAGGTATTTTTAGTGTATCATTGTTTTGTAAACAATTAAGAGAACATTTGAGTGTATTATGTTTTTATTAATGAGTGAAGTTGTGAGGGCACAATTTCTTTAATGGGATAGAATGTAACATCCTGGATTTCCAATTAACATTTTAATTTTCATAAATATAAATATGAATGATAAATAAATTTCTTTATTTTAATAAACCAATGATTTATACAAATATTAATTACATAATTTATTTATTTCCATATTTTTCAAGTAAATTTGAAATTTATTTATTAAAATTATTTTAGAAAAATGGGAGGCTCACAATCCAAGAGACATCCTATCGTGTCTGACATGACCATGGGTCTCAAACCCATGACCAAAGGGTTAAAAGGGTGCAACAGCTACCAACAACCCATATGCTACCCTAATTTCATATAAATACTTTGTATATATATAAAAATATTTTATTATATACATAATTCTTTTTAAATATATTGTTTTATTTTATAATTACATATTTTTTATTAATATTTTTATTTTTTTCATCCCCTTGGAAATTATGTCATTAAAATTTATTGGTTAACAAAGTATGATACATGTTTTAATTATAATAAAATTACAAAATATAACCATTGGAGGAATATTAATAAGATATTTCATGTGAAACATGATAAATTTAATGGTTCAATGAAAATAATATGTTATTACTAATTTCTGATTTACATTATAGTTCATTTAATTTCAAAAATGTTCTTATCTTATTCTATATATATAGTTTTTTTCCCTAAAAAATTTCCATTTAAAAGGTTATGTAATACATTTCATATTGAAAAATAAATTATACTTTATTTCAATACATCTACAAAATGATCATTCCTAATAAAATACCCACAATTACTAAAGGTAGACACACAAAAAGACTATTACAATAGATAAAAAATTTACACATCATGTGTAAATATTGACTAGTAAAACTAAGAAAAGTTATGGAATGTATACATGGAAGAATAATACATTCACTAAAATAAAATATATAGTTTTGAATTACCCCATAATAATCACCCCTTCAATAAAAAAAATAAAAAAAAGAGAAGTTTTAGGGAAATGACATACATTATAAACAAATGTGTATGAACCATTGTAAGTGATGTTTTCAATTATGAAGTGATAATTGTGGTGTTTTTATAAAGAAGAATAATAATTATTCATTATTAATATCATCCAATATTGTTGGCTGATATTATGACCCTTATTCAAAAATATTTTTGGTCATTATTATTATTTCTTATGTTGATGCAAGAATTGACCGTCACGATTATTGTACGATATAACCAAAATTGAATTATTATATTTTGTTAAAATATAAGTTTTATGATAAATGTATATGTATTAAATAAAACATAATTTCATGAAATAATATCAAAAAATAATAATATGATAATATATTTTAACAAAGTCCTAAATAATTTTTATTGCTGACAGAATGTTTATTTGGGCATTAAAATGGTTAATTTTTAGTAAATATTGTTTTACATTTAAAAGATAAAATTATCATATATATTGAGTATTATTTGGAAAAAATAAATTTAATTTTTTTTAATTATAACATACAAATTATCATAGGATTATTTTTTGATAACTTTTTAGAAGTGTTGAAATTAGGGGTAAAAAGTGAAAATACCATTTTGCATGAAATACAATAACTCCTTTTATATATTCACGATATGATCATGGCATCAAATTTCATTATGCTAATATTTTATAAAAATTTATTTAATGAATAAAAATAATATAAAATATGATACATGTAGAACCACTTTCTTAGCATCTTGAAAACCACAATTATATTATTTAAAAAAAATTATGAGTTATACACGTATCATATTAAAATTAATTTCTATTCATTTAATAAATTTAACCAAGTAAAATGGTTTGATTTTAGTTGAATTTAAATATCCAAATAATGTAATTATTTTAATTTTATTTTTAGTCACTAAAATTTACCATCGAAAAGGAAATAGTTAACACATTATAGGTAATATAATATAGAATGGTAAAATAGAAAGATAAATCCATAAAAAACCTAAAAATGAAAAAAAAATTGGTTGTTGTGATATTTTAAGTACCTAAACATATATTCAAAAATTAATTATCTACCAATGTTTTTGAAATTAATCCCACCCAAAAGTGGGTTACCTTAAATTAAAAATAATAATTATTTAATCCCTTAAAACCACCCATCATCAAGTATAAATAACATCTCATTACCTCCCCAATCTTCACACCAAAATCATTGAACATGAATCATAACTTAATTAATCTCTAAAGAGTCTATCTAATTCTGTTATATGGTTCTAAGAATTATCTCTCTATTTTTATGAAGCTTCCTCCCAGGGTAAGGGTACCCAATCCCCATCTTTCCATTTCCTGTTCATTACGTTTGTTGTATTGTATTTTAAAAATCAATTTTAATATACTATAATTATTTCTATTCCATGGTATTATATTATATTTTATATCTTTTAATTGATTGTTTCCTTATTACCCCTCATTATAACCTTTTTATAAGTCGTTATTATACCGATGTAAGGTTACTTAATCCTCCTCTTTCCTCTTAAAGTTCATTTTTTGTTATATTGTATTTTTAATTTGATTTTTCATATAATTCTATTCTTTTTATTTCATTTTATTAGATTATATATTCTATGTTATAAATTATATTTTATTTATTCCCTCTCATTACAGCCTTCTCCTAATCCATTACAATGCTAAAGTAAGTGTTTCCCCAATCCAACTATCTAATTTTAAATTGAAATTCATTTGTTATATTTTATTTTGAGATTCTTTTTCATATTAAAAATGATTTCTAATTACATATTATTATTATCCATTTTAATTATTTTCAATTAGATATTACTTACTCCTTCTCATTATAGCGTTTTCTTATCCATTATAATGCTCGAAATATCCTGTAACTATGAGACATTCATAATATTCTGGTGAAGTAATGTGTGTGGCCTTTTCTAATAAAAAACATTATCTAGATAACGCAAGTGGATGCATTTTGGATCAGATGCATCTCAGGGTTATAAACCAGAAAGTAGTTGGGCAAGTATATACAAGTTATCATCCTAATGCATGATGAAAGGGGCCATACTAAAATATCATATCCTTCACTTAATAATAATGTTTAGTCTGTACATTGTGAAATAATTAGTTGTTCTTTAAGGTATTTCACCAAATATCAATATTTATTATTCTAATTGGGAGAATATTATTGTACTATATAATTCATTTTTTTAATTTGGGAAATGTTTTAGGATATGAAAGTTTGTGAAATTGTGTCAATTGTTTATTTTGTTCATCCGTTGAACAATATTCAATGAAATTATTTAGTTTTTGATGGATCGTTGTCGAATTTTATGTGATGGGTGGGGGATAGAATAATATATCCCCTCAGTGTAGTGGTAGGTCTCCTAAAAAAGACAGGGTAATGGGAGAATCATTACATTTTATAAAATATTTATTATCACAAGGCTTTGATGGTTTATTTTAGATGTCTGATATTATTTTATTGATTCACTACATGTTTAGTTATTGATATATTGACATCTTTTCATTTTTTTGGCCATTAATTTATTTATGATATCATTTTCAATTTTCAGGGGATAAATTAGTTTATTTATTCATACCATAATGTAATATGTCTTAGGATATTCCCCGAAAAACATGTTTAAGATATCCAACAATGTGAAATACCTTCACTGCATGTTTATTTACAGAAATCTTGGATTCTATTCATTTATATGTTGGTCATGGATTTATTTATGCTCTTAGTTTCATTTGATATGGAATAACTCAGTTTATTTTTTCATGCCTGAATTTACTAGATGACCATTTATTGATATTCTCACATATATTCATTGTTATATTGTCCATGGTCTAACTTATTCTATCAGTATCATATAATATGGTACAACTCCATTAACTTATTAATTCCTATATTCACTAGATATTACTTTATTTATATCCTTACATGTTATCCTTTTTATGTTGTCCATGGATTTATTTATGCTCGTAGTTTCATTTGTTATAGCATAATTGAGTTTATCTATTCACACTACAGTAAATTATATTGTACACTATTTCCTTAGTGAGCATCTGAGTTCACCCTTTATATTTTATCCACTTCCCCCCGAGAAACCAAGAGGAGTACAACATAAGAGAAATGGGATGTATGAATAATGATAATGTTCTTCATTTTTTCATATGATGTAATGTTAGTTTCTATGTAATGTAAAATCCATTTATATATATAGTTTCTTGAGGAATTTAAATTGTATGATCCTCTATATTTTAATCTATATACCAATGTGATAAAATATCCACTGGCTCTGGGTTAATGGATTTGGGGTTATTACAAATGGGAAGTTGATGAGATAGTGATATGTGATAAACTAAATGGGTGAATGTAGTGAGGTTCCTATCTCATTAGAACTTGATTTTTTTGATCTCTTTTGGTGGCTTTGTGCTCATTTCATTGGTGTTCTGTTAGGGTTAGGCTATCTTTGATTTCCTAAACCCAAATATTTAAAGTCTTGTGTTTATTATTTTCTAGAATAAAATGGGTTATTAATTATTTGTTCTTGGATTAGTTTTTTATGTGTTATCCACTTAACCAAAATGCGTTCTTATGAAAATTAAAAAAATGTTACCTTTTGATCGATTCTATGATATAGATAGACTAGTTTTAATGAATTCATCACATGCCATTCATCTATATAGTTAAAAATACAACATTTCACTTATCTAATCATGCCTATGAATTTCAACAGTCAAATTAAACAAGGGGCCCCAATGTCATACTTTTCATAGAAGTGGTTAAATCCATTTTGATTAAAATTAACAGACGATATGATTAAGAACATACCGATCCACTCCAGTTTATCTCAACATTAGGGATAGTATAAAAATTGTATCAAATTATAAGGGTTCAGATTCTAAGTATATTTTTGAACTTAGTTATTAGGGATTCATAATAAATATAAACACCAAAGTATATTAAAGATCATATCAAATACCATTAAATATAAACTAAAAGTAATGTCTAGATAATATTTGTCAACATATTATTTGATGTGTCTATTTTAAATCACATATAAAATTTAAGAAATCCCGGACTTCATACACTCATGTGTAACCGAATGCAGTCAGCCACATGGCCTTAAGCAAGCCTTCCCATGGGCTAGAGGTTGCTGACTAGTAGAGATGTACTAGGGTGTGTCTCTGGGGAGACTATGCCATCATGTAAGAGTCGATCACATGGGTTATATAAAATGATGAAATATTAGAAGAAGTATAATAATGAATAAGGATTCAATAAAATAATTTAACAACCTGATAATAATAATTAACTAAGAAGATGAACTACAATCATATCCAATATTTTGATGTAGTTTCTTGTCTATAAATAAAGGAAAGAAGGAATAAATGGTTGGAGGTAGACAATAAATTGAATGGAATACAAAATAATGAAGAAGAATAAAAAACCATCCAAGTATCCTAAGATCTGGTCCAATCATCTTCTACTAAACCCCCATCCAAAAGTATGTTAGTTAAATGTCTAAATGGGGATGATTCCTTTTATCCACACCTTTAGTCATATAATATTCCCAAGTACCCAAAGTGGCTCAGATAGGGTATGCGATAAATCCCAGCATTCCACCACCAATTATGTATATATAAATATAGTCTATGTATATAAACTGAAATAATGTATAGTTATATATAATGTAATATAGTACATTAAACAAATCGTACCTGCTTCAGCCTCAACTGGTGTCTAAACATGAGATCATTTAATTGATGTATTTTGGATTCAATTTATCTATATAGAACACATGAGGGTGTCAAAAAAATTAAATATATAAAAATAAAAATAAAATATGATCCAAGGTGAAACAAAAGCATTCTTGACCTTCGGGGTCACTAAACTCATAGTATTAACTCATTCCGTCTTGAAATAAGGGTCTAAGTGTAATCTGAGAGGGAACACCCAAAAAATTTCACTATAAATATGTCTAACTGAGTCCATGGATATTTTCCATGGTAATCCCAAGTTATGTATCACTGGGCCCAATGGGGTGAATCAATGGTACCACATGTTTGAATACATCAAGAAGAATCCAAGTAGTGTATCCAAGGAAATCTAATATCCATAAAAGATATTATGTGAATCATTCATACAATGATAATGAATTCATGTAAGAAGACAAAGAAAAAATTCTATGATGTGTATTTACCATGGAAAGAGGCTCAACTAATCATAATGGATCTCTACGAGTGCTCATGGGATTCCATCTAGAATCCCAGGATGGCTAAACTCTGACCACTCTTATAATGATGAAAAAGGTCCAATGGTAATATCCACTTAAATATCATCCTATATATATACATATGTAATAAAATTCAATGTAATAATCATTAAATTTAATAATTCAATAGGTTCATTCTATTATCATTAATTAATATGAAATGGTGAAATATAAAAATGTGACCATTTATCACTTTAATTCCTAAAAATTTAAAAGGATCATTCCAACCCTTTCTTTTACAGAAAATGGGTAGAGGAAATGTAACCAATATCAAGTCAAATCATTCATAACATATCGAGGCCAATTTATATCTATAAATATTATTTCCATTTATCAATTTAAATAATTATTTAATTATGATGGAGAACATACCTTAACAAGTCCATGTTAAATCACAACCGAACTGTGTCATGGATAATCTCAAAAATGGGGATAAAATGAAATATATGGTATCCACCCTAATTTGTTATATGGTGTTGAAGTAAATATATCAAAATACATAAAGATAAATAATAATTAAGGCTTTATAACATAATATAAAAAATTATAATTAAGTTATATTAATTATAGAAGCATCACCAAATGAAACTGACATGCACACAATGGAAAAAATTTATAAGCGATAATAATTTTATAAAAAAGTCACAGACCACCTACCTTCTGCATATAGTAGATGAATCATATTTTTTCCCCTTTTTTTATCCTAAATCAAATGAAAATATAGAAATAGATTAAGTCAATTAAAATATGAAATATTAATCTATATCAAAATAACATCATCGATAAAAAAAGAAATGATGAAATGATCTTAAGAAGTGTAGATAATACAGGTGGCTACCCAATGTTATAGACGATTCTCAAATCTGAGTTCTAACATAGAGTCAATAGAATGTCCCAGCCTTATCATCAAAGGAGATATGCTATGGTGAATCTTCTGTGTTTGGTAGAGAAAAAGCGAAAAGAAGGGTAATGAAAAATAAAAGGGGTTCTACCCCTTTAAATATATTTCATGGCACTTACATTGTGTGTAAATTCTTTACACGTCATATAATGATCAGGGTTTTCCTTATTGGGAAAGTCCATTACATTTTATGAATTTTCTTACCTAGTCCAGTGCATATCATGCATTGAATACATGCCATGTTTTCTAAATACCCATCATGCAATTGGCCTAAATCAAGTCTTTAGTCCCCTTATTCATTCTTTCCAAAACATACTAAATAGCCTAAGTTGATGAATTTCATAACTAAGTAAAAAAGAGAGCTACAATAAAGATTTCACCAATATTGAAAAGGATATGCCCCTAATAGAAGAAATGTGTTTTTATATTCTCCCCCCTTATATAAACTCATTCTCGAGTTATAGTTCCAAGGGTGGTGAAACAGCATATGAGAATAACTCTAGCCAATGAGCACATACATCAGCCTCCCACTCCAATGTCTACTCCTATATATAGATGTGTTTCCATAATTCCAGTAATAATGAGAAAACCTATCCAAAGAGAGACTTCAACCTCCATTCAATGATACATATTGTATACTTCTCAAAAGAATCATCAACATCTAATTCCACATCCTTGGGATCAAAGGTATGAGATGGGTTGGAATAATAATGGTGAATCTAGGAAATATGGAAGATTTTATGCATGGATTTGTACCTATGAGGTAATAATAACCAATAGGATACCATCTCAACTCTATCCAAGATCTAAAAATTCTAAAAAAGGTGATGAATTCCCTTGCCTTTGTACCTGTCTATTCCCCAGCCTAGGTGATACCCACTGGAAAACGTGATCCGTGACCTCAAACCTCAGAGGTCATCGATGATGATAAAAATAGGATTTCTATATGAACTGAGTAGTAGCCATATTTTTTATAATTAACTACACATCCTCTAAACCATTCTTCATTAGATAAGGTCATAATAACACTACCTCCTCCACCTATAGACATCATAGAGGTGAACGACAATGCCTTCCATATAATGCCTTATAAGGATTCATATGAATTATTTCCTAAGAGATATTATTTTAGGATAAATCAACACGAGGGATATTATTTTACCAAGAACCATTCAAATTATGTATGCATGCTTGGAGCATGTACTCTAACACCTATATATTCCATTCTGATTGGAAATTGGTTTGAGGGTGAAAAGATGTCTCGAGAATCACTAGTATACCATAATATATTTGTAACCCCTACTAGAACCTCAATGTGAAATGAGAATCCCTATCATAAATGATTACGCAGGACTTTGTGTAGGTGTATAATATCATATACATACAATCTTTCCATCTCATCAATCAAGAAATTTTAGTTGTAAATATGTGGGAAACATTTGTTATTTGATCCATGACTACCCAAACCAAATCGTTACCTTGAAGAGACCTTGGTAAACCAGTTAAAAAAATCCAACATTATGTTCTCCCATTAAAAATCTGAGACTAGAAATGGCTATAATAAGTTAGTGGGATTCTTATGTTCCACCTTCTCCTGCTAACATGTGGAACACCTAGTGATAAAACCCATTATATGAACTTTCATCCTAGGCCACCAATACTAGAGACGCATATTAGGATACATCATAGAGATACCTAGATGAAATTACCATTGAGAATCATGGGAATCTCACATTATTCTCACTCTCATATTTATAGGAACCCAGATATGCCCATGTATACGTAGGATTTCATTTCCATCGATAGACCAATCCAGAGGTGGGTTCTCACTTGAAATACATTCATTTGAACTAACCCTTCTGTTTCTAATAACATCCTTCTATTAAACATATCATGGTGTGAAGAGGTAACTGTTAAGGCTGTAAGAAAAGGCCAATCATGAATCTCATGAAACTCCAGGTGCATATTAGAAAGTGTATCCCTAATTTTTCATTCATCACTGGATTCCTAAATGTCTTGTGCCTGCGTTTTCTGGCTCACCGCATCTCCTACCACATTCACCTTTTTAGGCATATCAGCATGGTCAAACTCAAAATAGTAAAGGTATTCAAACCATATTCCCTATTTTATATTCAATTCCTTCTTTTAAAGATATATTTTTTGGCTCATGTGGTCCTTGTACACCAAAAAGCGCTCAACCAACAGATTGTGTCTCCATCAATGTAAGGTATGAACAATTATTTATAGCTTGAGATCATATGTAGGGTAGTTACACATATGATGTATTAATGGGATAGAATTTTCAAAATTAATTGATCCTCTTGCATCAATACTACACCCAACCTAATGCCTGATACATCAAAAAAATAGTACAACATCTTCCATCCTCTATTTGAATATGAATCAGTGTCGAAGTAAACCTTCCTTTACAATCCTAAGAGGCCTTATTAAATTCTTCATACCAGAATAACATAACTACATTTTTAATAATACTATTAATAGGTGTATAAAGTCATGATATGTAATGTATGAGATAATTTAAATATCTATCTTTCTTTAAGAAACTCCATATATCAATCACATTATTTATGAAAACCCTGCTTTTATTACAAACTTAAACATGATTTATTACATAAAACGTCACTTGATACAACAATGAAGATCAAGAGGTTTAGCGTCTTTGGGGAATAGGATCATTACATAAAAACTTGAAACATTAAATACAACATATTTATTGAAAACTTCCTTTACATGACCACTGCATTCCCTCGTACTTAGCATTGCATGGGATAACCTGAGGACATGCATAAGAAAAGGGTGAGCTATAAAGCCCAGTAAGGGAATACAATGGAATAACATGAGGAGTAAAATACATGTTAGACAATAGGAATATCAATAGATCAGAATAGAAACATGAATATAAAGGCATGATAAACCATGATAATCATAACATGGAAATGTGGCAACAACACTTAACATGGAATTAGCATGAGCCAAGGCTCATTGCACATGGAGCATGAGTAAATCCTCATTGCACATAAATCACGAGTAAACCCTAGTTGCACTTGAATTATCATGAGTCAACACTCATTTCACCTGACGTATCATGATGCTATACTTTACCCAATGCATTGGAGCGCTATAAGGGCGCACCCTTCTTAAACATTTCATTTCATGCATATGTGTGCGACATAGATCATAAAATATGGATTCATAAAACACAATCATTTATTCCAAGATAAAAAATGTGGAATTCATACATGAAACTTTTTAATAAATAAGTAAATGTTCATAAATGTGAATACCCTTGTTGGAGAAATGGGCATGGTATCCACTACACAATGGCATTGGCTTAGAAAATCGGTGCGATTTCGGCAGCGTAACGGCATGACCTAAGAATTAATAACAATGGTTGAGGAGACAAAAAGTGGTTCCTCATCATATTTACATGTAATTGACAGTAAGGATTCCATATAGATACATGTCCCAACAATTTTAATGGAATTTAGATTCATGATACAAAATTATTGCTTGAATGTAAAAGAAGAGAGAGAAGTTCCTTTCAGAATTTCGGCATAGTAACGGGTGTACATGGGAGGCATTTAATGAGAGAGAAAGGGGTATCCAATCATTCAAACAATAATAGGGCAGTATGGGGGAGGTCCGAAACCATACCCCAACATTTATAATTGAAATTAAATGGGAAATACAACTCAAAGAAAATTGACAAAAATGAGAAAGGAAGAAAAAACCCTAACTTGGAAGTGTGCCTCCAAAGGCTTGAGAGAGGCTTGAGAGAGGCTTCATGGGAGCTTTAGTCACCTTGGGAGGATTCTAGAGAGAGTAGGGAAGATGGTGGACGAACTACAAACGTTTTTTGTGAGGAGGAATTGGAATCTTGGGTGGGTTTATATAGGAAAGGTGAGGGAATTCATTATTATTTAGGTTTGGGTCCCCTTACATTAAATTAATCCAAACCGCAAACCAACCCATGGTTTTTGCCCATGGATTTTAGAAAAGGGAAGAGAAAAAAAATCATTTTATAAGGCCAAATTCTAACCTTCTTAAAATATTTTGGTTGCTTATGTGGAGGTGAGTCACACTCCCATGGAAATTAATTTAAAAAGGCAAGGTGTTGAATATGTCTTCAAGGGTCCATTAATACTTTAAAAAGTAAGTCAAACAAACCCAAAATCACATTATTTTAATGTTAAAACATATATTGGCCTAAAATATTGATTATAGTATTTTATTACATCACTATTGGGTCATTATGATGTCATAAAACACATTATATATTTAAACGGTATTTAATTTTTATCCAAAATATTTACTGTCTCAGAAAATTATGAAAAATTCACTGTTGGATAATTTCGACATACTGATTCCAGAAATGAAATTTATTTTATCTAAATAATTTAATATATATGTTAATTTTCACTATTAAAATAGAAACCTACATTTATCGAAAATTCACGGGTTTTGACAGAAATAGCTTTCAAACCATAACAAAAATTATAATTGCATTCATAAAATTATAAGATCATTTATATTTAATAAAAATTAATTTCATAATAATATTATTTTATTAAAATATTATTTAATTCAAAAATAACTTAATTTAATAAAATATATTTCTTAATTAAATAATAACTAAAAACAACATTTGTACATTAAAAACTATTTACAATGTATCAAAAATGAATAGAAATTATATTCATTATTATATACAAAAATAATGTAGATGAACATAGTACTACTTATTTGTTACATAAACACTTAATACAGCCACATAAGACCTAAGGGTAAGGTGTGCGATGGTGACAGACTCGTGGGGTGGCTCGGATAACATCGCTCGAGCGGTAATTTCTATCAACTTCCACTTCTCCCATAGACGGTCCCGTTTGAGCTTGACATATTGAAGCTCAGCTTGGGCTTTGTCAAGAGCGAATCCCAAGGATGCCACCTCTTTTCTGAGCTCTGAAAAATGGGCTTCGTAGGGGTAATTCTACTGGATGAGGCCATTGTTTCCTTTGTCTAATTAAATTTGGATTTATTAAAGCCCTATATTTATACTAATCATGTGATCATTGTTCAATGACTATATTAGAAATGATCAAAATTCTTATCATAAAACCAAATAAGTTGGCATTTTATATAAACATAAAGATACATTTAATTAGATCAAGATATATTTCAATTAATGAAACTTTGGGTTGTTACAACATTCCCCCCTTAAGAAATTTCTCCCTCGAAATTTTACATTTCCCACACTAAAATAGATGTGGGTAACTCAGCTTCATCATTTCCTCCGATTCCCAAGTCGCTTATTCAAACTTGTGGTTTCTCCACAACACCTTGATGAGGGTCATTGTCTTATTTCATAGAACTTTTTCTCTACGATCTAAGATCTTCACTGGTTGCTGCTCAAAAGAAAGATCATCTTCCAATTGTACCACCTCAGAAGAGAGTACATGTGAAGGGTCCGGTATGTACTTACTTAAGAGGGGTACATGAAAGACATCATGTACTTTGGCCATGGCAGGTGGAAGTGCTAGTCGATAGGCCACATCCCCGACACGATCAAGAATCTCGAAGGGGCCGATGTACCTTGGACTTAACTTCCCTTTACTTCCAAACCTCATGACCTTCTTCCATGGAGATATGCGTAGAAACACCATGCCTCCAACTTTAAACTCAAGGTCTCATCGATGATTATCTGCATAACTCTTCTGTTGACTCTGGGCTACCTTGATATGCTGCTGAACGGTTTTCACATTCTCCACCATTTCCTCGACCATTTCTGGTCCAAGCAGCTTACGTTCACCAACCTCATCCCAACATGCCGGTGTTCTGCACCTTTTCCCATACAGGGTTTCATATGGTGCCATTTGGATGCTTTAGTGGAAACTGTTATTATAAGAGAACTCAACCAGAGGAAGATGTTGATCCTATAATCCTTTAATGTCCATTAAACATGCTCTCAACATATTCTCAAGTGTTTGGATAGTCCGCTCAGATTGGCCATCAGTTTGAGGATGATAAGCCGTACTGAAGTTCAGTTCAGTATTCAGATCATATTGAAGACTCTTCCAAAAAATAGAGGTGAATCTTGGATCTTGGTCAGACACAATAGATAGTGGTACTCCATGAAACCTTACCAATTCGCTGATATATATCTGTGCTAGTTGATCCAAAGAGAAATCCTCCTGAATAGCAATGAAGTGTGCAGTCTTTGTAAGACGATCCACAACAACCCAAATTGCATTGTTGCTTTTGGATGTCCTTGGGATTCTGGTGAAAATGTCCATGGTGATGTTCTCCCATTTCCATTCTGGTGTGGGCAATGGTTGCATCATCCCCTTAGACTTCTGCCTCTCTGCCTTCACATGCTGGAACACCAGGCACTTTGATGTATATTCAGCGATCTCCTTCTTCATATTATCCCACAAAAAGTTTTCTCAGAGATCTCAATACATCTTTGTGCTCCCTGGGTGAATAGAGTGCATCATAAAAAAGTTCCTTCTTTAGCTCCAGACCTGATGGAACACATAGTCTTTTCCCAAACCGCACGATTCCTTCTTCATTAACATTAAACTCTGAGGATTTCCCTTTTTTAATAGCTTCCACTTTTTCCTGCATTCCCACATCATCCTTTTGAGAATCCTTTAACATTTCCAAAAGAGATGGTTGAGCAATAATTTGTCAATGTATTGATGATGTTCCCTTCTTTATGATTCCCAAGTCTATCTTCATTAAGTCTAAGAAGACTGGATCCTTCTCAATTCTCATCATTGATAGAATTGTTGGGTCCTTTCTACTTAGGGCATCTGCCACCTTGTTCTCTTTCCCAGGGAGGTAATGTATTGAACAGTCATAATCCTTGATGAACTCTATCCATCTTCTCTAGCGCATATTAAGCTCTTTCTGTGTGAATATATATTTAAGACTCTTGTGGTCAGTATATATCTCATATTTCTCCCCATAGGGATAATGATGCCAGATTTTCATGGAAAATATCACCACCGCTAACTCCAAATCATGTGTTGGATAGTTTCGCTCATGGATTTTCAATTTCCTTGAGGCATAGGATATCACTTTGTCATTCTGCATCAGCACACAACCAAATCCCTTCTTTGAAGCATCACTGAATACCACAAAAATTTCCCAACTTGTGGGTAAAGTGAGAATGAGCGCAGTGATAAGCCTCCTTTTCAACTCCTTGAATCTTTCTTCGCATTCATCACTCCAAGAAAACATTACTCCCTTCTGAGTTATCTTGGTAAGAGGGTTGGACAATCGTGAGAAATTCCTCACAAATTGTCGATAATATCCAGCTAACCCGAAGAAGCTACGGATATCTGTTACCGATGTTGGCCTTGGCCATCCCTCAATTGCATCTGTTTTAGAGGGGTCCAAAGATATCCCATTGCTTTTGATGATATGGCCCAAGAATGAGAACTCCTTCAACCAGAACTCAGACGTGTTGTACTCTGCAAAGAACTTCTCCTTGCGCAAAGTCTCTAGTATAGTTTTTAAATGATCCTCGTGATCCTCCTTGGTTTTGGAGTATATTAGAATATCATCTATAAAGACAACCACAAATTTGTCATGGTAATCTCTAAAGACTCTATTCATCATGTC
This sequence comes from Viscum album, assembly GCA_963277665.1. Lineage (NCBI taxonomy): Eukaryota > Viridiplantae > Streptophyta > Magnoliopsida > Santalales > Viscaceae > Viscum > Viscum album. The sequence goes on from OY728136.1 coordinate 1,297,195,907, forward strand.
CATGAATATTGCTGGAGAATTGGTGAGTCCAAAAGGAATTACTATGAATTCATAGTTCTTGTACCTTGTACGAAAAGCAGTCTTGGGGACATCTTCCTTCTTCACCCTTACATGATAATATCCCGACCGCAAATCCAACTTGGAGAAGTATTGTGCTCCACACAGCTGATCGAACAAGTCATCAATTCATGGGAGAGGATACTTTTTCTTTATCTTGATTTTGTTAAGTTCACGATAATTGATGCAAAGCCGCATTGACCCATCCTTCTTCTTGACGAAGAGGACTGGTGCACCCCATGGTGAAGCACTTGGGCGTATAAACCCTTTATCCAAATTATCCTGTAGTTGTTTCTTCAGCTCTACAATCTCAAAAATAGCCATTCTATATGGAGTCTTGGATATCGGTAGCGCCACAGGTATAAGTTCAATTGATAACTCAACATCTCTTCTTGGAGGAAGACTAGGCAGTTCCTCAGGAAACACTTCAGCAAATTCCCTCACAATAGGCATTTCTTCAAGGATGGTTTCTTCCTTGGACACAATCATCTGAGTCAGATACACATGCTCATAAGGCAGTAATATCCATGCTAGAGAAGATGGATCTAAATGAGATTCATCTACCTCCTTACACTTGTAAAGAATCGGGGGTCGATTCTCCATATGGAGTGTGATTTCCCTCTCCCGACAATTTATGTTGGCTCTATATAAGGAAAGCCAATTCATGCCAAGAATTGCATCAAATTCCACCAGAGGGAGTATGACGAGGTTCGCCGGGAAATTCAATCCATATATTATAATAGGGGAGGACTTATATTCATGGGATGCAATGATTTCCCCATTTTCTGTACTCACCGACATCTTCACTTCCATGATTTGTGGTCGTGCTGGGATTTTTGTACTAAACTTTCGAGATATAAAAGAATTCATAGAACCTGAATCAAAAAGTACGTTTTCTATTATTGAATGAATAACTAGCATACCTGTCACCACATCATTGTCGGGGTTCACTTCGGCAGAAGTGATGGAAAAAGCTCTTCCTTGCTACCTTGGAGGTTGTTGGTTGTCTCTGAAAACCCTTGTATTAGGGCACTGATTTGCAAAATGACCCAGTTTATTGCATTTCTAGCATTGAACAACGCGTTGAGGTTCGAACGGAGCGTTCCTCTCCTCGGTCGCAGTCATGGGTCTCTCTTGCCGATATTTAATAGCTAGGTGCCCTTCTCTTCCACACTTGAAGCATTTTCTCATCCCCTTAAGGCAATTTCCAAGGTGCTTCTTTCTACACTTTTGGCTAGTGGGGTGCTGTATCTTCTTAGCACCATTGGAATTATCCATCATAACACCAAAATTGAAGTCCACCTTACGCTTCATGTCCCCATGATACCTCTGTGATTCCCCGATCTCCATTTTTACCTTGAGGGAACATCGGAAAATTTCCTTATAGCTGTCGAAGTCACGGATCACTAATGCTTTCTGCCAGCTAGGCTTCATCCCACCAAAGTAGCGGTCAACATTGCATTTGGGGGTAATGAAAAAGTCAGAAGCATAACGTGCAAGACTTGTGAAGTTTACCTCATACGCTCCAACAGATTCTTCATCTTTTTGCTTGTGGTAAAGAAAGTCCCTTTCCATCTTAAGCTGGAGGGTGCACGGAAAATATTTATCATAAAACATCTTACTGAAATCCTTCCATTCCAATGCCTAGATCTCCTCCTCGGGCTTCATATTTTTGATCAACGTCCACCATTGATCAGCTTCACCCTCCATACGATAAGATTCCAGGAGAACCTCCTCCTGTTCAAAACATTGAAGGATGGAGAAGATCTTTTCAATGGAGTTGATCCATTGTTCAGCGATCGTGGGATCAGATGATCCACTAAAAGTATGAGGCCTTTTTCTGATGAAGCTATCGATAGTGACTTGTTCTTTATTAGGGGGGGTTAAACATTCCTCTTGACTCGTGTTTCTATTCAAAACTTGAGTTAGCTGAGAGAGATGCATGACAAAGTTTGCAATTCCCGCTCCCATTGGATTGGGCATCTCATTAGTACAGTCGTCACACTGATCTTCACAATGGTTGTTATCCTGAGTCCTCCTATTACTGACCATTGTCTGGAATAATAGGAAAGTAAGGGGTAACACATTAAGGGTAATCCAAATACATAATTTGATGAATTATAAATAAACTTTTATTTCCTTAATTTATGAGTCTATAGGCTTCAATCTAGGCATTTCATGATCTACTTTCTAACATTTATTCTTAGGGGAATTTTTTTATTCCTTTAATAAGGGTTCATACTAAGATTGTGAATTTATCAAAACATATCCCCCAGGAGTGTCGTAACCAAGAGTGCAGCAAGGCCCGTTGTCATCCACCAGTTCTCATTCGAGTCTAGCTCAAAGCGGTGTTTTCGGGTTTTACCCCTAGGATACATCTGTGCTAGAGCCGCCTCTACCTGCTCGTATCCAGACAGGGATGTATTTTTTTGATAAACCACTTACTCAGTACTTACCAAAACTTAGGGATGTCTTTATTATAATTAGTATTCTATCTACGGATTTACTAGGGTTTCCTTGTCCCAAAAATAACTAAACCTATCCTCTGATACCAACTATGACAACCCTGCTTTTATTGCAAACTTAATCATGATTTATTTCATAAAATTTCATTTGATACAAAAAAGAAAATCGAGAGGTTTAGTATATTTTGGGCTTAGGATCATTACATAAAAACTTGAAACATGAAATACAACATCTTTATTGAAAATTTCCTTTACATGACCACTACATTCCCTCGTACTTAGCACTGCATGGGATAACCTGAGGACATGCATTGGAAAACGGTGAGCTATAAAGCCCGGTAAGGGAATACACATGGAATAACATGAGGAGTACAATACATGTTAGAGAATAGGCATATCAATAGAGCATAAGAGAAACATTAATATAAAGTCATGATGAAGCATGATAATCATAACATGGAAATGTGGCAACAACACTTAACATGGAATTAGCATGAGCCAAGGCTCATTTCACATGGAGCATGAGTAAATCCTCATTGCACATAAAGCCCGAGTAAACCCTCTTTTCACTTGAATTAGCATGATTCAACACTCATTACACATGACGTATCATGATACTATACTTTACCCAATGCAATGGAGCGCTATAAGGGATCACCCTTCTTAAACATTTCATTTCATGCATATGTGTGCCACATGGATCATAAAACATGGATTCATAAAACATAATCATTTATTCCATGATAAAGGAATGTGGTATTCATACATGAAACATTGTAATAAATAAGTAAATTTTCATAAAGGTGAATACCCTTGATGGAGAAATGGGAATGGTATCCACTACACAATGGCATTGTCTTAGAAAATCGGTGCGATTTCGACAGCGTAACATCATGACATAAGAATTCATAAAAATGGTTGATGAGAGAAAAAGGGGTTCCTCATTATATTTACATGTAATGGATAGTAAGTTGGCCATATAGATACATGTCCCAACAATTGTTATGGAATTTAGATTCATGATACAAAATTATTGCTTGAATGTAAAAGAAGAGAGAGAAGTTCCTTTCGGAATTTCAGCATAGTAACGGGTGTACATGGGAGGCATTTAATGAGAGAAAAAGGGGTCTCCCATCATTAAAACAATAAGAGGGAAGTATGGGGGAGTTTCTAAACCATACCCCAACATTCATAATTGAAATTAAAAGGGCAATACAACTTAAAGAAAATTGACAAAAATGAGAAAGGAAGAAAAACCCCTTACTTGGAAGTGTGCTTCAAAAGGCTTGAGAGAGGCTTGAGAGAGGATTATTGGGAGCTTAAGGCACCTTGTGAGGATTCTAGAGAGAGTAGGGAAGATTTTGGACGAACTCCAAAGGTTTTTAGTGAGGATGAAGTGGGAGCTTGGGTCGGTTTATATAGGAAAGGTGAGGGAATTCTTTATTATTTTGGTTTGGGTCCCCTTACATTAAATTAATCCAAACCACAAACCATCCCATGGTTTTTGCCCATGTTTTTTAGAAAAGGGAATAGGACAACAATATTTTATATGGCCAATGTCCGAACGTCTTAAAATATTAGGGTTGCTTATGTGGAGGTGAGTCACAATCCCATGGAAATTAATTTAAAAAGGAAAGGTGTTGAATATGTCTTGAGGGGTCCATTAATGCTTTGAAAAGTAAGTCAAAAAAACCCAAAATTACATTATTTTAATGGTAAAACATATATTGGACGAGAAAAAATATTATAGTATTTTATTACATCACTATTGGGTCATTATGATGTCATAAAACACATTATATATTTAAATGATATTTAATTTTTACCCAAAAATTTGACTGTCTCAGAAAATTATGAAAAAATCACCGTTGGATAATTTTGACGTCTTGATTCCAGAAATGAAATTTATTTTATCTAAATAATTTTTTAAATATGTTAATTTTCACTTTTAAAATAAAAACCGACATTTATCGAAAATTCACGGGTTTTGACAGAAATTGCTTTCAAACCTTAATAAAAATTATAATTGCATTCATATAATTATAAGATCATTTATATTTAATAAAAATCAATTTAATAATAATATTATTTTTTTAAAGTATTATTTAATTTAAAAATCCCTTAATTTAATAAAATAGATTTCTAAATTAAAAAATAACTAAAACCCCATTTGTACTTTAAAAACTATTTACATTGTATAAAAAATGAATAGAAATTATATTCATTATTATATAAAAATAATAATGTACATGAACATAGTACTACTTATTTGTTACATAACCCCTTAAAATAGCCGCATAAGACCTAAGGGTAAGGTGTGCGATGGTGACAGACTTTTGGGGTGGCTCGGATAACATCGCTCGAGTGGTAATTTATATCAACTTCCTCTTCTCCCATAGACGGTCTCGTTCGAGCTTGACATGATGATGCTCATCTTGAGCTTGGTCAAGGGCGAGGCCCAATGATGCCACCTCTTTTCCAAGCTCCGACAAATGGGATTCGTATGGGGAAATTCTACTGGATGAGGCCATCGCTTCCTTTGTCTGAGTAAATTTGGATTTATTAAAGCCATATATTTATACTAATCATGTGATCACTGTTCAGCAACGGTCAAAATTCTTATCATAAAACCAAAGAAGTTGACATTTTATATATACATAAAGAGACATTTAATTAGATCAAGAGGGATTTCAATTAATGAAACTTTGGGTCATAACATTATTGGGATGCTTCCCGAAAACTACAACACTCACTATATATGGGTCCTTGGATACTCCTAATTCTAATATAATATGACCATGTATTTATTTCTTTGAACCATTAGTGGACCTAATAATGAATAGAATATAAATTATTCTTTCTTAGTGTACTCAAAACAATATAATGATGTTCATAATGGTTTCTCTTCTTTTGAGAGTACCCTAAGATGTCATCCATAAGAAAGAATGAAAGTAATAATCCAGATAGGGATGGAAAACTATATTAATCAAGGCCATCAAAAATGGTGGGAACATTTTTAAGACATAATGGAATAAAAAGGTACTCATATAAACCATACGAACTTCGTAATTCCGTATGTGGTATAAATGAAGGCCTGACTCGCACTTGATGATAACCCTATATCCGACTGATCTTCGAGAACACTCTAGGTCATCAGAGCTAGTCTAAGAGATAATATTTTTGAGGAAATGAACAATAGTTATTAACTATATGCTGGTTCAACCATTGGTAATCCACACAAATCCTAAGGTTCCCATATTACTTCTTTTCAAAAAGTACTAGTGAACCCCAAAAGGAATTACTATGTTGGATAAAACCCTTTGTTTCTAAATCCTCCAACTATCTCTCAAGCTCCTAGATCATAGTGGGTTCTATCCTGTATAAAGGATAGATACTAGAGTTTCTCCTAGAAAAATATTGATAGTAATCTATACCTCTCTCTCAGGATGTAATCTAGGAAAACCATCCAAAAAAATACGTGAAATGATCTACCATTGGAGGAAAATCACCCTGATGTAAACCCTACTCTTCCATATAAAGGCTAGTTATTTGGGCTTTCATTCCTCATAGACCATGATTCTCTTTTCCATATCTACCATCTCGGACATTCCACTCATGCATGTGAAGATAACTATTGACCTCTGTTGATGTAAAAGATAACCTACAGTGATAACAATCCACATAGGGTGGATATGTAAGGACATGAAATTTTGAATAATTTTTTTCCTAAATCTGTGTGTTATTTAATTTTATACTCACAAAACTATATCCTTTAATTAACTAAGTGAGTCTAATTAAAATGAGATAATTGGGTTTCGACTCTTATATGACTGTTAGTCAATATGACTATAAAAAACTATTCTCTTAACATTAGGATTATTGTTTATAAATAGAAGTGATCATGGTTAATTATTACAGAATGTGGATTCAATGGCCTCATCCTATAGACTCGGGCCATACAAAGCACATATTTCTGAGATTGGGAAGGAGGTTGTGTCACTAGGCTTTGGTTTGGACGAATCCCAAGATGAGCTCCAACACGTTAAGATTGATGATAATTGCTTACTGGGGATGTTCAAGATGATAGAAATCACCACTCATGCAATGTTATCTGAGCTTCCCAAAGATTTTATCACCACAACACACCTTAATCTTAGGTCCTATGCAGGTGTTATAAGTTTCTATGTAACAAGGCCTTAGTCTCTTTGTGTAATCGTTTTGTACAAATAAAATCGTTATTTATTATTATCGTAAATTTGGTGAATTTAAAATGTCTGGATAAATATAAGATGAATTTATAGAAGTTACATATCATTGATGGATTTTGTAAAAGAGATATTTTAAAATATTTTTGTATACATTAAATAATTAATTATGTGAAATTATTTTTAAAAAATGGTCTTCTACTATTGTGATCAGTTAAAAATTTAGAGTCTAATAAGATCAACATATTTTTTAGTGAATGGTAAAGTATAAATAGTAATATTACCCTTCTAAATAGTAAGGTGACCAATGGATTAGTAACCAAACTTAATAAAGTATAAATACAATCTTGGCATCTTGAATGGTAATGTGATATTATAGCATATGTAAATAACTATTTCAGAAATTATATGTTAAGTTTTAGTATTTTTTCTGGTAAATAGTTTTAGTACTTAAAAATTAAATATATAATAATTAGAAATTGTTTTCATAAAATGGAGTTTGTTTCTGAATTCAGATCATCAATATTAGCTTAGGTTGAATTTATGATATTTTTATAAAATGTTTTGTTTTTCAGTGAGTTGTAAAAATACTGTTTTCAAATTCAATGTGTTTAATGGAATCAATAATGATGTAATCATGATATAATATTTCTCGTGGACTTTTTTACTGTATGATATGTTTTGAGGTGTCTCAAGTGGCCAATACCGTGAGAATATATCATGGTAAAGCCCATGTATTTTCAAATACCACTGATGAGGTGTCCCTTGGAAATTAATAAAATATTCCCTCACTTTGGTTGTAAATTCCAAGACATCCCTTCATTACATTCATTAAAAATTAATCCTCAACAAATCTATTGTCTTTTTACTTCCCAAGGAGTCATCCCATGGTTTTGTAGAGCCCCCAAGGTCCCAACATTCATTCTTTTGAAGTTACTCGACAAGGTAATGAATTATTTCAACCTCCTCTATTAAGAGATTACTTCCTTTATGTGATGTCTTCTAGTTTCCATAATATATTGCTGGGGTATGTTATTCAATGTCATTATTTATTTCCATTTTATGTAAAAATGATGAGATACCCTTTCAACTCTAATCATCTTATTTTTCTATATTTTAAACGACGTAGTTAGACTGCTGAATTTTTTGTAAAATAAATCTCATCTTCTATTTTCATTTAAGCTTCCCTTTCATGAGGTATGTCATTCAATTTTCTATACCAAGATCTTTTTTATTTTTTATTCTATGCCCATAATGTTTTATGATTTATTTATGAGTGGGTCGACATTTTATCTATATTTTTAATATTTTCTAAAACCATTTTGTATAGTTGTTATGATGCAAAATTTTCGTCTCAAAATCTATCTCCTTTTATGAAGAAATTATCTTATTTTAATTATGTGAATTATCAAACCAATTTCGTTTCTATAAGTATTCCAAAATATCAAAAAAATTATATGTTTTATTATGTAATTGACAAACATGAAACCCTCATTCCTTTTCCAGGGGTTATAAAAGTAATAACAAACACATTTTTAAGCACTTTTAACACATCATGATTTTGAAGTGAAACCCATTTCTCTTACACTCTATGGGTTATTTATTAAATTTATGATTATTATATATTGGGATCACATAAAAATAAATAAATATTAATGTTTCACCCTAATAGTGCTTGAATTCATTGGGTAAATAATTTAATCCCTAGAGATTCCATGTTTCACAATTCCTTTGTTGAATATCCTTGGTAATTTTTATGACACCTTAGGGATGAACCTTAGTGATATGTTCATGAATGTATAAATTAAATGGTGTAGCCAAATATTCATGTTATGATTAATTTTATTTTTATTATGATATTTCCCTTCTTCTATTGTTCATGTCTTTATGAATTTCATCATGTTCTTATTGATAGCACAAGTAAACTGATTTCCTTGATTTCTTTACTAGGCCTTATGCTCACCCTTCCCATTGAGGTATGTATCCAGGTTATGAGATGTAGTAATTTTACATAGGATAAACCTTTGGGGAATCTTAAAATCATATTATAAGAAGGTTTTTTGTTTTATTTTATTTTTCTTGTTTTCTATGACACAATAATTTAAACATACTCTATTTTTAAAATATAATGAAAAGTTATCTAATAAAAATGTTGGATTCCATTGTGGGTATCAAATTATATTTTAGTTATTTATGAAAATTAGGCTATAAAAACATTAGGGATAAGCATATAAAAAGGTTTAAATATAATAAATCTTCATGTTATTTTAGTGAAATATTAAGTAAGTTGGTTATGACAAAATAAATCCTTTTCTGGATTCGAACAATTGGATGTGCATCTGGAAAATATGTACCAGGGAGTGAAAAATATGATAAGGAGTTTCGGGCTTGACATAGGGTATCCTAGTACAAGATAATGGGTCTTTATGCACTCCAGGTTTGACACTGTCAGGTGATAACATTAGTTAATCCCATGTTTTTTATGAATCATTATGAAGGATTTATAGAGAACTGCATTTTTTGTTATAGAATACAATGCTTATGAATGATGTTTTAAGACATAAAAATACTTTATAGTTAAAAGATTTGTAAATGAAATAAGCCTCTAACTAAGGTTTTATTCTTGTAGAATATGGCATGAAATAGGAGGAACCGTGCAAATGGTGACCACAATGGACCATGTTGTAGAGACCCGAAGCTTGACGTACATGGAAATTACATTACTTTTGAGGAATACTTAATACATAAGAAAAATAGACACACAAGGACCGTAACAGTTTAGTGTCTTTGGAAACTCGGAATAAAATCTTCTAATCATGGTGAAAGATCTTCAACATCTCCCAATAAAGATCTTCCTTTTTTTTCTTACCTAAAACCTTTCTTTACATCCTGGGGAAAAGAAAACATAAAAGGGGTGAGCAAAAATGCTCAGTAAGGGTAAACAAAAGAAATATAAATCACATCATATACATAAGAACATAACTTTTGGAAATATTAACCTGTAAAAGAGATCATAATATCATAACATGGGATAAATCATAGAAGTGAAATGTAATCCCAATAATCATAACTTAAAACATGAAACTTTGTGGCATACACACATAATCATAGAGAATCATTTCTTATTAGTCAAGACTCATTTCCAAGACTATCTTAGTGGAAAAAGTCCATTTCTGAACCGAGTCACCCTCATTTCAGTCCTGTTTCACTGAACCGGTATTACCTACCGTTCCAGCCATGTCTATCTCATGAGATATAAAATCTTTAACCAATGCATTGGAGGGAGATATAGGTCCCACCAATCTCATAATGATACCATTCTTATGTGTGCCACAAAATCATAAATCATATATCATTTCATAACCTGTGTAATAAAAATGGGAATCTTAAACATCATGACATCATAAAACAATTCATATAAGATAAAGGAATTCATAAAAATATATCAATCACAACATAATCATATCAATGTAATTATAGGGATATAAACAGAACCCTATATTATCTTAGATGGAAAATAATTTTGATAAAACACTTGAACTCCATTCTTGAGGAAAATATCCTTTCTACTTCAAAAACATTTTTCCTTTCTTTACATGTCATACAATTTTAAACTAAAAGAAGTTGATTAAAAATAAACTTGAAAACTTGTAAAGGAAGATTCTTGGAAATATTGTTTTAAAAATCCATTCATGCCGTATAAGTTAAAAAACATTCTTTTTGTACTTTTGTCGGAAAAGTCAAAAAGTACCTCGTATGAAAAACGACAAAAGATTCCTTTCATATCCTTTACTAAAAACTCACCGAAGGGTAAAATTGGATTTAAACAATTGTAGGTGGATGGAAATAATATTACATATGGAGGAAACATGGATGAAGATGACAAAATACACCCCAATAAATACCAAATTATAAACAATCTCGGATAAAAATGAGATTGTGATATTTCCCTTACCTTAGGTCCTATTTTCTTCGTAAGTGTCTGAACATCCTGTATAATGATTTAAATAATTTAATTGACTTATTCCAGAATCATACTCATTGTTATGATATCATATATGGTTCACTTATTACTTTATATTACTCGTTCTTTTGTAAATTCCATGTTAAAGGGCGTTTTGGGTAAAATTGTTTCATTTGTCGTCTGTGTTTTGACTTGTAATTATTCATATGATTACTTAGATCATGATTACTTAATTCCAGAATGTAAAACATGATTTATATATAATATATATTCAGAATATACATATATATAATAAATCAGTAAATTGAACGAAATACACCATTCATGGAGACAGTAGGCTGTACGTATGCATGAACGCTGTTTTCGTTTCCTTATTGAGTTGAATGGAATTAAGTAGATGAAATACATATATATACACATAAATCCAGTATCATTATTATGTCACATATTTCATGATTACTTATTATATGTACTTTATAACCATTCATGAATGGTTAAAGTGGATAATGAATCTCATCGCGCAATGGAGACGGTAGTCCGTACATACGCACGAGCGATGATATCGTTTTCATGATCGTGGGACTGTATTAAAGTATATGTATACTATTTCAGAATCAATATCACTTTAAAATAATCATATATAGTTATTATTTACACCATTATACCCATCCAAGTAAGGTGGTGGTGGAAAATAGATTTCACCACGGCATGGAGACGGTATTCCGTACGTACGCATGCGTGGTGATTTCGTTTTCCGTAGGATGGATAGATGGTGAAATAGGGTTGCTTCATACTTATAATAACATATCAGTATAGGAGTGATACTTATGTTATTTCTTCATAATGAAACAACCTAATAAGAATAATTGGAAGAAGAAATAATGATAAAAGAATCGGTAATGGGCATTACCTCTTCTTTGAAGTGCCTCTTTGAGATCTCCTTTTAGGGCACTAAAATTGGTCTTTTAGAAAGACCAGAACCTCTAGGATGTTTCTAGGGAAGTGGAGAAGAGAATTTGGCAGGGTTTGGCCGATCTTGAAGGCTCAAAGTGGTGTGAGGAAGAGAGGGAGGAGGTGCCCTTTTATAAGGGAGGAGAGGGGCACCTTTGAAATAACTAGAAATATTATTTTATTATAATATAAATTTCGGTTTTAAATAGCTCCAAATTAAGTTATTTCAAAGATAATGAGGGGATGGGTCAAAATCCTCTCATCCAATATAATTTAGACAAGTTTAGGTCATTATATTAACCTTATCTTTTAGTTTTAACTCTTAGTTAATTAGATTGACATTTACCATGTCACTTTGTATTTTTATATTATATAGTTAATAAACTTACAATATACATCCAAGAGACCCCCAAGTTGTGTTTTATTAATATATATATCCTTATATAAGTCATTTGTCCGACCCTTAGATTTTTAGGAATAAAATAACAATTAATAATAAAATATTTGTTTTAAAAACTATTTTATGTCAATTTTGACACTATTGAATAGTTGATTTTTTTGAAACTCATAACAGAATGATTACTTTGACCAAAGTCAATTAAATTAATCCTAACATGTCATATTAACCTAGAAAATTAGTTTAATTCATAAAAAGTCTCAAATTATACTTATTTAGGTATTTATAATATCAGTTATTCTAATTTTTCACTATTATGGTAATTACTACATCATCATTGTGTCATCAATAAATTAAATTATTTAATGTATATTAATTACAAATAAAATACAATTATGTAGGAAATATTTTTTGATTTCTAATTAATTTTTATAGTCGAATTTATCTTATATATATCCCCATATTAAAAATGATTTACTTATTAAACTTTGATTTTAACTATTTTAACCCTTCTTTAAATAAATTAATAATAGATGTCCTAATCTAATCCAAGTGGGCCTAAATGGTCATATGTTATTCCTAAGGTTGTTTTTGGTCGAATTACACTTGTCCAATAGAATTAGGACATGTGTTAGGATAATAATAATATCATTTTTACCCTTAATTACCCTATTTACTTTTAACCGTGGTAAAAAAAGTAAAAAGTTACTATTCACCAAAAATTATTTTCATCTCATTGAACCACATTTTAGTCCTTGATATTAAACATGTCTCTCGGATTTTAGAAATTCCACTCACAGAAGCGGTAAAATTATGTTTTATGAAAAATTCAGTTTTTTAACTACCACTTAGTGGTTTCACTATTCATCAAAAAATGAAAGTTTCCAGAAAAATACCAAAAATTAGGCCAAAGCTATATTTGATATTAAGAATTCAAAAATGATGTCTATTTTAAAAAATTCATAACATATCAGTTTCATTAATTAATTTAAAAATTAGTTCCCGTCGTCAAAACAAATCGCGTATTTTTAAGAGATAATAACTATCAAAAGATTGACACTTGTTTATAACTGGTTTAAATGTGAAATCACATCCAATGACCAACATTGTATTAAATTGTAAAAATATATTCTAAATATAATTTAAAACCACTCAAATTAATAATTTATCACTATTAATTATTTCGATTAAAAGGTTGTTTTTAATTATAATTTAGTAATTTTCACTATTCATCGTAATATGAATGTTATCCGAAAAGTACCAAAATTTCACCCTAAGCTAATTTCAATATTCCGAATCCAAAAATGAAGTCCATTTTGAAAATTAAAATTTACAAAATTTCAAAAAGTGGTTATTACTATTCATAACGGCTAGTTTTAATAATATTTTAATAGCATATTGTTGTTTAGTAAAACTCGTTACTGCGTACTACACACACTATCGAGGAAGGTCGCGATTGCGTGTAATGAAAGGCAAGTCAAGGATGCGTGTTGTGCAAGCTCCTTTTGGTGTAGCATACAACACAAGACATTAATGAAATTAAAAAGAATATTTTTTTTTATAAAATCTCGGGCTGTTACATTCTACCCCCCGTAAAATGAATTTAACCCTCGAAATTCGTCGGGGTTATAAATGGTTTACTACTGGAAAGTTTCTTTAATAGAAACCCACATCGTAAAAAGGAATACCAAAACTTGGCTTTAAAAACTAATGTATGAAATGTAACGATTACCCAAATAAACTAATCATTGGGTTTCCACATAGGTGAAAATATGGATATGGAAGAGAAATCTAACCGTCATGTTCTGATGGAGAGTGGTAGAGAACATGGCTATGGAAAAGCCAGCAATCACAAAGCCATAAATTTGTGACGATCTAAGGTACCATCTGATTCATCAGTTATAAGATCACTAGGACAATATTTTTGGTTTTCAAGATCATTTCCCTAAAGTTGATTAAAATTAGAAGATATACTTTCGTGATTTTGGTATAGTCTCACCATTTGTCGTTCTTTGGACAATTTCCACTTCATCTCTTAAAGAAATGAAGTTGAATTTGTCATTCGTGATGTATTAGCAGATCATGTGATAGAATTATGGGTCATTCCATCTGTCTCAAACAAAAGGTTAGAAAAGTTATCAAAAAATACATAAGTCCATCTATAGTGAGATTAATCATATATAGTTCCGAAAATGGACTTATACTTCATATATCATACTGCTTAATATAATAAAACTAGTTTCTACTAAACAAGGACTTCATGTAGGCCAGTGGTAGGCGATGAAGGTCAGTCGCACTTCGGTTGTGGGTTTGATTCCCACAGCCTTGTCCGACGCGATGGGCTGTCACCCGTCCTGTAGGTTGTCCTTTTTTTCTAAAACTACATTACTATAACATCACATAAATAATATCAGAAAAAATTTCTATCCTTAAACAATACTAACTTATGGTTAACATAATCCATTCCAATCTTTAGGCTTATCTAACATACTTCGGTCCAATCTCATAGTATAAAGAAAACAATAACTTGAAATGTCATCAATCAAGCATGTGAATACAATCATTTATCCCCCATATATCTTGTTGGTCACATTCCAATTATGTGAATACTTTAATGATATATTCTCTTGAAAAATGAATACCCATTAAACCTTAGTGAAAACATGAATGCTGTCAAAAGTTAACTCTTTCCACATACCAAAATCCAAAAATTCTATATACTCAAACCATGATATAACCTTCTCCTTATATCAGTCATGAGCTCATGAATACTATCAAACATTTAATTTTCTCCTTATCCCTTCATTATGCACATATCATATAAATTCCAAAAATATCTGAATAACCTTTAATGGATACTAGTAACAAAAATCATACACTTTCAAAACTCAAGGAAAGACAACAGTGTAACAATCCTTAGATGTCTCTTTATTCTACAGTACCATTAGATTACTTATAAAACATTACACATGATAAACATGTAATAATTCCACTACATTCATAAACAATTGACGGAGCTTCAACAATTCTTTCATCTCACATATCATTTGTAGTCTCTTCATCATCATCCACATAAATACTACCCATACGACCATACTGATTCTCTTCATGAGACTTTCCCTTAGGTCATTGGTTTGTATAATGCTCGTACATTCCACATTTAAAACATTTAACCATTGTTGATGTCGTAGCAATACCATTATCCTCATCCCTGGTGTTAACTGAACCTTTTCCTTTTCACTTACTGTCTTTGTGTCCTTCTTTTCCACACCCAAAGCATCTTCTAGTTCCTTTGAAACATTCTCCTTTATGCCTCTTCCCACATGATTTTCATAAGGGAAATTGAACTTTATTTCCTCTATGATCATCATGAAACTCCATCTTTCTCTTATTAGCCGAGTCAGGAAATTTACCAAATTTTACTTTATTGATCATATTATGAGATTGCTGATTCAGCATAATAATGGCGTTTGGACTTCCAAATCCCATTTCATTTGGTTTCTCATGAAGAATATCATTCCATTGTCCATCATATCCTCCCTTATCGTGAATCATCTTGTTTCCAGCCATTTTCTAAAACCCAAAAAGAATAGTGTGAGAGGCAAAAATCATAATAAAGGGGGAGTAACTTCAATATCTAACATCTTTGGTTTAATTTAATATTGTTACCATAGTTCTAGTACTATATCTTATACGTATACTTATCCTTAGGGACATCTGTAGACATACCTTAGAAATATCTCTAGGGATCTCACTAACGTTTTCGCATCCTAGTTTCCAAAGGTTGACTAAACTTTTCCTCTGATACCAACTGTAGAGACCCGAAGCTTGACGTACACTGATATTACATTACTTTTTCAGAATACTTAATACATAAGAAAAACAGACACACAAGGACCATAATAGTTTAGTGTCTTTGGAAACTCGGAATAAAGTCTTCTAATCGTGGTGAAAGAACTTCAACATCTCCCAATAAAGATCTTCCATTTTTTTCTTACCTAAAACCTTTCTTTACATCCTGGGGAAAAGAAAACATAAAAGGGGTGTGCTCAAATGCTCAGTAAGGGTAAACAAAAGAAATATCAATCACATCATATACATAAGAATATAACTTTTGGAAATCTTAACCTACAAAAGAGATCATAATATCATAACATGGGATAAATCATAGAAGTGAAATGTAATCCCAATAATCATAACATAAAACATGAAACTTTGTGGCATACACACATAATCATAGAGAATCATTTCTTATTACTCAAGACTCATTGCCAAGACTATCTTAGTAGACAAATTCCATTTCTGAACCGAGTCACCCTCGTTTCAGTCCTGTTTCACTGAACCGATATAACCTACCATTCCAGCCATGTCTATCTCATGAGATATAAAATCTTTACCCAATGCATTGGAGGGAGATATAGGTCCCACCCATCTCATAATTATACCATTCTTATGTGTGCCACAAAATCATAAATCATACATCATATCATAACCCATGTAATAAAAATGGGAATCTTAAACATCATGACATCATAAAACAATTCATATAAGATAAAATAATTCATAAAAATATATCCATCACAACATAATCATATCAATGTAATTATAGGTATATAAACAGAACCCTATATTATCTTAGATGGAAAATAATTTTGATAAAACACTTGAACTCCATTCTTGAGGAAAATATCCTTTCTACTTCAAAAAATTTTTTCCTTTCGTTACATGTCATACAATTTTAAACTAAAAGAAGTTGATTAAAAATAAACTTGAAAACTTGTAAAGGGAGATTCTTGGAAATATTGTTTTAAAAATCCATTCATGCCGTATAAGTTAAAAAACATTCTTTTCGTACTTTTGTCGGAAAAGTCAAAAAGTACCTCATCTGAAAAACGACAAAAGATTCCTTTCATATCTTTTACTAAAAACTCACCGAAGGGTAAAATTGGATTTAAAAAATTGTAGGTGGATGTAAATAATATTACATATTGAGGAAACAGGGATGTGGATGATAAAATACACCCCAGTAAATACCAAAGTATAAACAATCTCGGATAAAAATGAGATTGTGATATTTCCCTTACCTTAGGTCCGATTTGCTTCGTAAGTGTCCGAACCTCCTGTATAATGATTTAAATAATGTCATTGACTTATTCCAGAATCATACTCATTGTTATGATATCATATATGGTTCACTTATTACTTTATATTACCCGTTCTTTTGTAAAT
This sequence comes from Viscum album, assembly GCA_963277665.1. Classification (NCBI taxonomy): domain Eukaryota; kingdom Viridiplantae; phylum Streptophyta; class Magnoliopsida; order Santalales; family Viscaceae; genus Viscum; species Viscum album. Next base: position 1,297,213,175 of record OY728136.1, read on the forward strand.
TCCATGTTAAAGAGCGTTTTGGGTAAAATTGTTTCATTTGTCGTCCGTGTTTTGACTTGTAATTATTCATATGATTACTTAGATCATGATTACTTAATTCTAGAATATAAAACATGATTTATATATAATATATATTCGGATTATACATATATATAACAAATCAGTAAATGGAAAGAAATTCACCGTTCATGGAGACGGTAGGTCGTACGTACGCATGAACGCTGTTTTCGTTTCCTTATTGAGTTGAATGGAATTAAGTATATGAAATACATATATATAAACATAAATCCAGTATCATTATTATGTCACAAATTTCATGATTACTTATTATATGTACTTTATAATCATTCATGAATGGTTAAAGTGGAGAATGAATCTCATCGCGTCGTGGAGACGGTAGTCCGTACGTACGCACGAGCGATGATATCATTCTCATGATCGTGGGACTATATTGGAGTGTATGTATACAATTTAAGAATCAATATCACTTTAAAATAATCATATATAGTTATTATTTACACCATTACACCCATCTAAGTAAGGTGGTGGTGGAAAATAGATTTCACCACGGCGTGGAGACGGTATTCCGTACGTATGCACGCGCGGTGATTTCGTTTTACGTAGGATGGATAGATGGTGAAATAGGGTTGTTTCATACTTATAATAACATATTAGTGTATGAGTGATACTGATGTTATTACTTCATAATTAAACAACCTAAGAAGAAGAAGTGGAAGAAGAAATAAAGATAAAAGAATCGGTAATGGACATTACCTCTTCTTTGAAGTGCCTCTTTGAGATCTCCTTTTATAGCACTAAAATTGGTCTTTGAGGAAGACCAAAACCTCTAGGATGTTTCTAGGGAAGTGGAGAAGATAATTTTTCAGGGGTTGGCCGAGCTTTAAGTCTCAAAGTGGTGTGAGGAAGAGAGGGAGGAGGTTCCCTTTTATAAGGGAGGAGAGGGGCACCTTTGAAATAACTAAAAATATTATTTTATTATAAAGTCAAGTTCGGTTTTAAATAGCTCCAAATTGAGTTATTTAAAAGATAAGGTGGGTATGGGTCTAAATACTCTCATCCAATAGAATTTAGACAAGTTTAGGTAATTATATTAACCTTATCTTTTAGTTTTAACTCTTAGTTAATTAGATTGACATTTACCTTGTCACTTTGTATTTTTATATTATATAGTTAATAAACTTACCATATACATCCAAGAGACCCCCAAGTTGTGTTTCATTAATATATATATCCTTATATAAGTCATTTGGCCGACCCTTATATTTTTAGGAATAAAATTACAATTAATAATATAATATTTGTTTTAAAAACTATTTTATGTCAATTTTGACACTATTCAATAGTTGATTTTTTTGAAACTCATAACAGAATGATTACTTCGACCAAAGTCAATTAAATTAATCCTAACATGTCATATTAACCAATAAAATTAGTTTAATTCATAAAAAGTCTCAAATTATGCTTATTTAGGTATTTATAATATCAGTTATTCTAATTTTTCACTATTATGGTAATTACTACATCATCATTGTGTCATCAATAAATTAAATTATTTAATGTATATTAATTACAAATAAAATACAATTATGTAGGAAATATTTTTAGCTTTCTAATGAATATTTATAGTCGAATTTATCTTATATATATCCCCATATTAAAAATGATTTACTTATTAAACTTTGATTTTATCTATTTTAACCCTTCTTTAAATAAATTAATAATAAATGTCCTAATCTAATCCAAGTGGGCCTAAATGGTCATATGTTATTCCTAAGGTTGTTTTTGGTCGAATTACACTTGTCCAATAGAATTAGGAAATGTGTTAGGATAATAATAATATCATTTTTACCCTTAATTACCCTATTTACTTTTAACCGTGGTAAAAAAAGTAAAAAGTTACTATTCACCAAAAATTATTTTCATCTCATTGAACCACATTTTAGTCCTTGATATTAACCGTGTCTCTCGGATTTTCGAAATTCCACTCACAGAAGCGGTAAAATTAAGTTTTATGAAAAATTCAGTTTTTTAACTACCACTTAGTGGTTTCACTATTCATCAAAAAATGAAAGTTTCCAGAAATATACCAAAAATTAGGCCTAAGCTATATTTGATATTAATAATTAAAAAATGATGTCTATTTTACCAAATTCAGAACATATCAGTTGCATTAATTAATTTAAAAATTAGTTCCTTTCGTCAAAACAAATAGCGTGTTTTTAAGAGATAATAACTATCAAAAGATTGGCACTTGTTTATAACTAGTTTAAATGTGAAATTACATCCAATGACCAACATTGTATTAAATTGTAAAAATATATTCTAAATATATTTTAAAACCACTCAAATTAATAATTTATCCCTATTAATTATTTCGACTAAAAAAGTTGTTTTTAATTTTAATTTAGTAATTTTCACTATTCATCAGAATATGAAAGTTATCCGAAATGTACCAAAATTTCACCCTAAGCTAATTTCGATATTCCGAATCCAGAAATGAAGACCATTTTGAAAAATAAAATTTAAAAAATTTCAAAAAGTGGTTATTAATATTCATAACAACTAGTTTTAATAATATTTTAATAGCATATTGTTGTTTAGTAAAACGCGTTACTGCGTACTACACACGCTATCGAGGAAGGTCGTGATTGCGTGTAATGCAAGACAAGTCAAGGATGCGTGTTGTGCAAGCTCCTTTTGGTGTAGCGTACAACACAAGACATTAATGAAATTAAAAAGAATATTTTTTTATAAAATCTCGGGCTGTTACAATGTGCTGATGACCCTACGATGGAAGCCGGAATGGAAACATTCATGAGAATGATGAACCAACTTACTCAAGTTATCGGAAATAATGTTAATGAAGTTTAGATACAGATAACCCTTCCAAGGGAAAAACATTCTATTGAGTCCTTTATGCATCAATGTCCACCATCCTTTAGTGTATCTACCGACCCATTGATTTCTGAACAACGGATCAGCTCTATAGATAATATCATTTCTATGCTCCGTTGTTCGAAATAGGAGAAGGTCACCCAGGTTGTTTACCATTTAGAGGGAGAAGCTGATCATTAGTGGGAACTGGTTAAAAACATGGGTCCAAGAGTAGAGGTTAAATCTATATAGTGGGAAGTGTTCAGATGGATCTTCTTCAATAATTATTTCCCTCTATGTATGAGAACAATAATGGAGATGAAATTTCATGAGTTGATGTAGAAGGAGAATGAATTTATGGGATGCTATGAGATGGACTTCAATAGACATTCCCATTACACCTCAAGATTTTTTCATATATCCAATTGGAAATTTTGATAGATTATTTGGTGGACTATGACTTCATCTATGGAAGAATCATGCCAACTAAAACTATGATACATATGAGGATATCATATGGTGTGAAATGAAAGTATAACTAGTGTTTGGTGAGATGCAATGGACCCATAAATCCAGTTAAAATAAGAGATAAATGGAGCCATGATTAGGGATTACCATTGATCAAGGATTAGGAGGCAAGAAAGTGAAACATCCGACGTGAAATAAGTGTGGTAAAAGCATTCAGGGAACTTCTTGCTCTGGAGCGAGAAGTGCTACATCTGTGGAAGAGATGGCCATATTGCTCAGAATTGTCATAGTGAGGTGAAGCCTTAATTTACCAAAACTAATGACAAGGGAATGATTGATGAAGCTCAACCTGATGTCTAATGCTATAAGTGTGGAGAACATGGGATTTTTTCATATCATGATCCAAATCCGAAGGTAGTGGTGGGTAACCAACATCATCCTCAACAAAGGCCAAGGTAGCACGATAATGCTTTTTCTATCACAATGGATAAAGTTGATGAACCAAATGATGTAGTGTTAGGTACTATTTATGTTCTCTCAAAGCTAGCTAGTAAATTGTTTGATTCTAGTTCTACACATTCCATTATTTCCTCCAAATTTGAAAATAATTGAGAATCAACCCCTGAAATGCTAAAATTAGAGTTATAATTCAAGACTCTTGGTGGAATTATCCTAGAATCATCAGTGTTTAGAAACTCTTATATTTAATTTTGTGAGGAAAATCTTATCTCAAATATATTATTCACTCCCATGATGGAATATGAATTTATACTATGGATGGAATGGATCTCAATGTCTAATTCCAAGATCAAATTTATAAGAAATGAAATAACATTATTCTTTGATGGAAAACCAAAATTTATCTTCCAAAGAGAGATATCTCAACCTGATCTTTGTCTAGAAGAAACTCCTATATCTTTATTTATGGATTTTATCGGTGAATAAGAATAAGGAAATGATAGTATAAAGATGAAAATGTCCCCATCATCCAAGAATACATTGATTTGTTTTTTGAGAATTTACCTAGACGTCCCCTAAAAAGAGAGGTAGATTTCACCATTGAACTCATACTTAGATCTCATCTAATATTAAAGACCGTCAAGAGGATGGAAAATTTGGAGCTTGATGAATTAAATAAAAAACTACAAGATCTTTTGGAGGAAAGGTTTATCTAACTGAGTGTGTCTCCTTGGGGAGCACATGTACTCTTTTTGAAGGAGAATGATGGATCAATGCAGCTATGAATTGATTATAGGGAAATTAATGAGATCATAGTGAAGAACAAATACCCTCTTCTATGAATTGATGACTTATTTGACTTACTTCATGGGGCTCAATTCATCTCTAAGATTGATCATTGATCTAGTTATCATCAATTTAGGGTGAAGAAAAATGATATTCCAAAAACCGACTTTTGATCAAGATATGATTATTTTTAGTTTGTTTTTATTCCCTTTGGATTGACTAATTCTCCTGATATTTTTATGGATGTGATGAATGGAGTCATTAAGGACTACATTGATAAATTTGTTGTAGTTTTTATTGATGATATTAAGATATATTCCAAAATTTTCTAGGAGCATGAGGATCATCTAAGGTTTATTTTTCAAACTCTATGAAAGTGGAGGATTTTTGGAATGTTCCGAAAATGGAAATTTTGGTTACAATGAGTTACTTTCTTTCAAAACATTGTAACCAATTAAGGAATCACAATAGACCATATAAAGACAAAGGTTGTAGAGTAGTGGACTCCACCTATAACAATAATTGAGATTCATATTTTCCTTGGATTATCAGGGTATTATAGAAGGTTTGTGAAAAAAAATTCAGGACTTTCTAATCCATTATGCAAGTTAACATGAAAATGTGTCAAGTTCATCTGGATAATGGTGTGTGAGGAATGCTTCCAAGAGTTGAAGAAGAGATTGGTTACTGCACCCATATTAACTTTTCCCTCAAGTGTAGAATGATTTTTTATTTTTAGCGATGTACCTTTGAAAGGCCTTGGGTACATCCTCATGAAAAATGACAAAGACATTGCTTATGCATCTCAATAGTTGAAGACTCATGAGAAGAACTATCATATACATTATTTGAAGTTGGTTGTGGTCATTTTGCTCTGAAGATATGGAGGCATGATCTTTATGAGGAGAAATGTGATATATAAAAATACCATCAACGTTTGAAGTATATTTTCACACAAATGGAATTGAAAATGAGACAAATGAGATGGTTGGATCTTCCTAAAGACTATGATGGTTCAATTCATTATCACCGTGGAAGTCCAAAAAAATTTGTTGATGAATTAAATAAGAAATACCTAGTTGATCTGTCCATGATGAGGATTCAAATAAATCCAATGATTAATGACCTAGTAAAGCTATACATGGTAATTATGAGGTAAGAGACATCATCAACCCTATTCCAAAGGATTTCTCAACCATTATTATCATAGATGATCAAGAAGTCTCAGAAAGAAGATACATTATTATAGAAGAAGTTTGAAGCTGTGAAGGATGGGAAGTATCCTTAGCTCATTATTGATCAAGAAGGTGTACATAAATTTTTACAAGACTATGTGTTCCATATATTCAAATAATAAAATATGAGCAGATGGATGAAGCTCATAGCTCTACTTTCTCTAGACATTCAGGAAGCAAGAAAATGTACATTGATCTTCATGATCATTGCTGGTGGGATAATATGAAAAGGGAGATTGCTGACTACACTTCATGGTGCATGGTATGTCTGCAATTGAAGTCAGAGTGACAACTTTTTAGAGGGGTATTGCAACCACTAATCATACCAGCATGAAAGTGGGACAATATCACTATAGGTGTTTTCACTGGACTCTTGAGAACATCCAAAGGAAAAAATGATAAATGGGTTATTATGAACCATCTCACCATGACTTACCATTTTCTCTATATTCAGGATGATTCATATCTTGATCAAATTTCCATGATTTACATGAAGGAAGTGGTAAGGCTGCATGGAGTTCAGCATTATATCACATATGATTGTGATATGATGTTCTCATCAAAATTTTAGAGAAGTCTTCAACATGATCTGAGTACCGAATTAAATTTCACTATTTCCTATCACCAATGAACTAATGGCCTATCTGAATGGACAATACAAACACTCTAGGACGTACTGAGAACATGATCAATGGAATTTAAAGGAGGATGGTATCAACATCTACCTTTTGTTGATTTCTCTTACAACAACAAATTCCAATGAAGAATTAAAATGGCTCCCTATGTATCTCTATATGGGAAGCGATGTAGAAATCTTAATTGATGGGATGATGTTTGTGAGAGAAATATAATTGGGTCTGATCTTGTGACAGAGATGATCGAAAAGGTTCATTCCATCCAACAACACATTAAGGCTGCTTAGATTCGGGAAAAGAGCTATGTAGAAAACCGTTGAAGGGACTTCATGTTTGATGTATGTGAAAAATATTTTCTTTGAATTTCATATTGGATTTGATTCAAGAGGTTTGGGAAGAAAGAGAAGCTCAAACCTACTTACATTGGCCCCTATGAAATCATTGATTGCGTAGGAGCAGTGGCTTATTGGCTTTCACTTCCTCAAAATCTTGCTCAATTTCAAGATGTATTCCATGTATCCCCCTTGAGGAGGTACATAAATAACCCTTCACATGTACTAAATCCAGAGATGTTACAAGTGGAACATGAACTCTCTTACGAGGAGAATCATGTGAAGATCTTGGATCGTAGATACAAGGTTCTAAGCAACAGGACTACCGACCTTATTAAGGTGTTGTGGAGAAAAAATGTGATGAACCCATTTGGGAAGTAGATGAGTCTATGAGGAAGATGTACCCACACATTTTCACATCAGAGGGTATGTTTTAAAATTTTAGGGATGAAATTTCTTATGGGGGGAAGAAAGTAATGAACCAAAAATTATGAATAATTTTTTTCCTAAATTTGTGTGTTAGTTTATTTTATAATTAACAAAACTATATCCTTTAGTTAATGAAGTATAATTAAAATGAGGTTGTTGGGTTCCAACTGTTATATGATCGTTGGTCAATACAACCATCGAAAGCTATACTCTTAAATTTATGATTATTTTTTATAAATACAACTGATCTTGGTTAATTAATACAGAAAGAGGAGTCAGTAGCCTCATCCAAAAGATTTGGGCCATATGAATCCCATCTATCGGAACTTGGGAAGGAGGTTGTGTCCAGAGGATTTTCTCCATACCAAGACCATGTGAGCTCCAACACATTAATCTTGAACAAAATCACTTACGGGAGAAGTTCAAGGTGATATAAATCACCACTCGGGAAATGTTGCATGAGCCGAACCAAGATTCTATCACCATAGAAAACCTTACTCTTAGGTGCTATGAAGGTGTTTTAAGGGGCTATGTAATGAGGCCTTAGTTAATTTTATAATCATTTTATATAAATAAAATTTTTATTTCTTATTATGGTGAAATTGGTGAATTTCAAATGTACGGATAAATATAGGACAAATTTATAGAAGTTCTATATAATTGATCAATTTTGGAAAAGGGAATTTTAATATATTTTTGTATAATTTAAATAAATATTTATATAAAATGATTATAAAAAATCGCCCTCCACAGTTGTGATCAGTAACAAATTTAGAGTCTAATAAGATCAACTTATTTTTTTCTGAATAGTAATGTATGAATAGTAATATTACCCTAATAAATAGTAATGTGGCCAATGGAAATGTAACATAACTTAAGAAATTATGAATATAATTTGGATGTCTTGAATGGTAATGTGATATTATAGAAATAGTATATAAGTGTTTTCGAAATTATTAGTTAATTATTAGTATTTTTTCGGGTAAATAGTGTTTTTACATAAACAATAAATGTCTCATAATTAGAAAATTATTTTCATAAAATTGAGTGCATTTTTTAAATCAGAGCATCGATATTAGGTTAGTAAAAAAATTTCTTACTTTTGCTAAAAATACCAAGCCAAAACATCTGTCCATTCATCCGAAATTAATCCTCATCAATGCTCTGGCCTTTTTACCTCCCAAGGTGCCCAAAATCCCCAAAAGGTCCCAACCTTTGAGCACTATAAGTTACTCTTCAAGGTATGGGAACCTTTCACTCTCTACTTTTAAGTCATCAATACCGTTATGTTATGTCTTCTAGTTTCCATATTATTATGTTGGGGTATGTTCTTCTATGTCATTATTTCTATCCATTTTATTTCCAAATTATGAGAGACCCTTCCAAATCTCATAAACTTGTTTTTCTGAATTTTATGCGATGTTGTTAGGTTGTCAAATTTTTCGTAAAACAAATAGCATCTTCTCATTTCATTCAAACTTCCATTTTTATGTGGTATGTCATTAAAATATACATAACATGATTTATTTATTTTTTATTTTGTGCCCATACTGTATTATGAGTTATTTATGAGTGGGTGACCCTTGTTCCATCAATTTTTAATGTTTTCAAAAACTTTGTTCTATAGCCATTATGCTTCAAAATTTTCCTCTCAAAATCTCTCCTTTTCTCAAGAAATTCTCTTATTTTTTTATATGAATTCCCAAAAAATTAGTTTCTATGGTTATTCATAAATACAAAAAAAATTATATATTTGATTCTAAAATGTACATACATGAAACCCTTATTCCTTTTCTAGAGGTTATTAAAGACAAAACGATCATGTTTTTATGCACTTTTAAAATGTCACGATTTTGAAGTGAAACCATTTTCTTTTACACTATATCGGTTATTTAGGAAATTTATGATAATTATATATGTAGATAAAATGAAAATAAATATATATTAATGGTGATACCTAATATATCTCTAATTCATTGGGTAAATAATTTAATATCTAGAGATGACAAGTTTTATGATTCCATGGTGAATAAAACTGGTAATTTTTATGAAACCCTGGGGATAACCTTAGTGATATATAAATGAATGTGTAAATTAAATTTTTTAGCCACATATTCAAGTTATGATTCATTTTCTTTTTATTATGATATGCCTTTTCTTCCATTTCTCATGTCTTTATTCTTTTCATCAATTTCTTATTGATATCACAAGTAAACTGATTACAATTCTTTCCTTACTTGGACTTTTTCTCACCCTTTTCCTTTGATGTATGTCTCTAGGTTATGATATGTTGTACTTGTACTTATGATGAAATTTCGTTGAAGCCATATAAGTGGATTAGAAAAATATTTTATATTTTCTTTATTTTGTTCTGTATTTCCATGACACTAGACTTTAATGATCCTCTTTTTGTAAAATGTAATGAAACATTATGTAATAAAAAGGAAAGATTCCATATGATAGGGGACTATCTAGTCCATCATGAGAATAAAATCAAAAACCATAATCTCAAGGATAATGAGGTCCAATAATAAGTTATCAATGCCTACATGAATTGGAAAATCCCTACATTGGTGTATACCCTATGACCACATACCCAATGGTGTGTTTAGGGTCATCACCCCAACGAAGTACTAGATTTCCATCTCGAGAAATTCGATAATCGATGAAGAGATAAATGGGTGAGAATAAACTATATCAAATAATGAAGATATGAGAGTTGAGGCTACAAGAATATTAAATCATATAGTATAAGGTTAGGAAATTTCATCCTCAAGGATTGAATATAATGCATGTAAATAGCCTAATCCATGGCCCTGATCTAAAACCTGGATACCCAAAGTAGGTCTGCTCTACTATAAATGATAATCAAAAGGTTGAATACCATTACCATGACATCCTCCTCAAATTGTTCAGCTGATGCTTCCCAACTACATGCCTGACGTGGCATAACTGATCCTACTCCAAAAGGTAGAGCATGTGTGAGTCTTCTTCCACTAAAAATATATATAATGGACAAAAAAGACCTCTATAGATGAACCGTATAGAAACAATCATGACACTCATGTGGGTCTTTATTTCACAGAGGCTTCACAAGCCCTTGTCATCCAAACTAATAGAATACCAAAGAGATACCAATATAGGTACACTAGATGCCACTGCTCTGATGATAAACCTCAAGGATATGCTCCCTACTACTAAAAGAAATACTGCCCTACCTCAGAACTAAACCTTTTTGACCAATACAATCATCATTTTCCAGGTTCTGTTCAGTTATAAGATCCGGGTTTATGATCTCAAAAAGGTAGACAGGTGAAATAAGTTCACCTGCGAGTGGATGGAATACTTGAGCCCATACTAGAAGGGTATCTCTCACAATAAATCATCATAAAAAATAAGTATCTCAAATCATTGAAACATGGAGAAATGTGTTGAATAGTCCATGATTGACGTAACAACAAACTATAGGTACATGAACTACCAATCTTGGTCAAATATCAGCATCTAAGGTAAAATGTAATCATAAAAGGTGGTCTAGAAGTCATCCTGAACCATTCCATAATGATAAATAGCGTAATTAATCACATTACACTAGTGCTTGGTGGAATCATACAACATGTAGGAAGTGATATTGAACCTTTTATATGAAAGAGATTCCATATGATTGAATATATAAATAATGAACTATATCCAAGACTCATCAGCCTATGGACATTCATCCCTCAAAAAGATGAGAAGATGCTACTACTAGAACTCATGAGTTAGATTAGACATCATAGCTACATATCATGGAGCACCCTACATAGACTATATCAGACTAAAGAATCCCTCTCAATGTTGAGTGTCAGTTTCTAGTTAAGGAATAGTAGGTGGATCCTCAGGTGTCTCTATAGGAGGTATCAATAGTTTCTCAAGGCCAACCACATCAATAGCATGGTTGTCGCCACCCTCCTGGAACTTGACTAGAGGATGTCATGGAGGAATAGCTCTATAAATACCATGTACACTCCTCTAAATAGATTCAAAAGTAGAGAAGATCACTAATAGAAGAAGAACATAAAAATAAGGTTTCACTACCCAAAATACTACTCAAACTACATGCTTAGAAGGCCAGGGTGTTGGTAAGTTTTCAAATTTTCATTTACATGAGTTCTGATATATAGAGGCTCAATTGAAATATAAGGAGGAAAAAAATCATTAAATTCAACATGGACTCTCCATTTATAGAAAAACTCTTCATTTATAAGTTTAAATTTATCATTAATGTTGGTATGTCCATAAATAAATAATATAAGGGTGAATTAAATGTCCTGTCATTCTCAGCATATTAAGGCTCATAAACATTATAGCTTATATTGAGACCCAATTGATTACAACCAATAAATTTACATTATGACATAGAATGCAATGAGTAAAATACACTTCAAATTTTCTGATGAATTACTAATTCTAATTTATAATGTCCCATACACCAAATAAATTGAAATTGATAGCCACATAATCAAAACCAAAACCCAGCTCATATAATCGGAGTTACAAATTTTATATCGTTATAAATTTTTAATTTATGATTCCACCATCAATCTATATGATAAAACAAAATTTAGATTTATTATGACATTTTAAGCAACCAATTGCCCTTTCCTTTAGGATATTTTAGTGCCACCAGAATATGTCACAACCAAGGAACACTCAATAATAATTATAAACGTAGGTAATTCAAGCAACAATATACACCTATATGACATGGAATATGCTTGGAATGTTAGTCCTAGGTTCCTATAAAGATGCATATAATAATTATCCTTACAATATAGTTCAAGGTAGAATATCAAAAACTAATATCAAACACCATAATTCATATGCATCATGCAATGGATAAAGTATATCAATTGTAATAAGAGAAATATAGAACACCAATTTCCCATTCCTGGGAAACATGGTATTTACCTTGAACATAGGTTAGCTTCTCCTATGAACTTCTTATATCAATTTTCAAAATTGTTCCTAACATATTGTATAAAATTATCAAAAAATAAATCAAAATAAAATAAAATTATTTGACACCCCTTTCTGATGTCTCGGACCTGCTTCAATCCAATGTAACTGAACCTTGTTAGGAACATGGCTTCAAGTATGCCTCCTCGAATACCAGAGTTTGTCGACTAGTAGTGAGGGCCTATGATGTGTCCATGGGGATACTATACCATCATGTAAGTGTATATAAAAATGACGATACAACATGAATAAATGTTGGAAGTCGTGTAATAATGAGTAAGTAATTTGAATAGAATATGACCATCCAATATGAATAATAATAAACTCATTAACTGATCCATAATCATAATAAAGATGATGATATAATTTCATATATCAACAAAAAGGAATTCAATTATACATGTAACTAGTTAGACAATGTAATACATGATATAAGAAATAATAAAAAATAAGAAAAATTATCTATGCATCCAAAGCTATGGCTTAATTATCTGCTACCAAGATCGCATTCTCAAGTAAGAAAGTCCGGTGTCCGAAGTAGTATTCTTCCCTTTGTCCACACCTACGTTCATATAATCATCTTCGGTACCAATGGTGGCCCTGATATGGTCTGAGACAAATATTAGTAGGCCGCCTCCAATGACATCTATATAAATCCAGTTTGTTTATTGAAACTGAAATAGTATGCATCTATATATAATGTAAGTCAGTATAATAAACAAATCATACATGCTTCAGCCTAAACTGGTGTCTGATCCTGAGATAATTGATTTTATTTATTTTAGAATCAATTTATATATATATGTGACATTAAGGTGTAAAAAAATTAAAATAGATCATAATAATAATTAAAGAATATCCAAGGTGAAACTAACCTCAATAGTTGGACAAATCATAGTAATAACTCTTACAGTATGAAAATATGTCTATGAGTGTAATCCAATGGGGGGAACTGAGGAATTACACTTTAAATAAGTCTAATAGAGTCTATGATGCTCATCTATGGTAATCCAATGCTATGCCTGATTGGTTCCAATGGGGTGAATCCATGGAACCGTATATCCAAATACATCAAGCTAAATCGAAGGAGTGTATCCAAGGAATTCAAATATCTAGAAAATATATCAAGTGAAAATGATGACTCATTCATGTAATTAGAAAATGAACTAATTATGTGGTGGGTATCTCCCCCAACCATCATCTTAATGATTCATAATGGAGTCCCCTATTTTCTTATGCAATTCCCTTTTAAATCCAAGGTTGGCTCATTTTGGAACACTCCTATAAATATAAGAAATGTCCAAACAAATTAATCACCCCATACTCATTCCATTTACATACATATGTTATAATAATCCATATAATACTTATTCCAATTAATAATTCAATGGGTTAATTCCATTACCTTTAATTTACATGACAATGTGAATCCAGGACATCAAATTATTTATCACTATAATTCATAAACCTTTTATTGGTTCATTCCATATATTTTATTAACATTAAAAGGGGTATATGAATTTTGACCAATATCAAATCAATTTAATTTTAAAATTACTAGAAAATTGATATTGTAACATCCCATGTAAGTAATGAATAATAGATATTTTTATCTATGTCTATTAATGATTAATATAGTGTTATAGAGGCTTAAAATGAAAATAAATACAATCTTATGCATGGAATACACTAATATTCTTAAAAGATTGTTTTAGTGCCTTTTGATGGAAAACCATTTTTGAATCTATATTTTTACAATTTTATAAACTATGATTGTCAAAATAAACTTATCCTTTATTATTGGGACATCAAAATTTACGTTGTGTGAATTTTTGGTATTTTTCTGACAATGTTCATTTTTTAATGAATAGTGAAAAATACTGCATTTTACATCAAAACTGATTTTTAATATAATTTATTTATATGATTAGATTATGTTTTGAATTGGTTTTGAAGTGAAATTAGAATATATTTTTACCATTTTATCCAATGGTGGTCATTGGAATCAATTTCACTTTGAAATTAGAATAAAACTAGTGTCAATCTTTTGATACTTATTATTTTGTAAAAACACACTATTTGCTCTGGCAGCGGGAATTAATTATTAAATTAATTAATGTGACTTATATGATTTGAATTTTTTAAAATAGACTTCATTTTTGAATTCGGAATATCAAATATAGCTTAGGGTGAATTTTTGGTAATTTTCTGAAAAACTTCAATTTTTGATGAATAGTGAAACCACTAAGTGGTAATCAAGCAAACTGATTTTTCAGTTAAATGAATGTTTACCACTAATGTGTATTGAATTTTGAAAATACGACATACATGGTTGTCATTAAGAAGTAAAATGTGGTTCAATGAGATTAAAATAATTTGTTGGTGAATAGTAATTTATTAAGTTTTTAATCGCGATTAGTGGTAATTAGGGTAGTTTAAGGTATAAATAATGCTTTAATAATAGGAAATGAACTAGACACATGTCCCAACCTTATTGGCTGTGTCAAGGCCGACTAAGACAATCCATGGGTCAAATTGGGGACCCCATGGAGACACTTTGGTTTGGAAATGACATAAATAACTTTTTATTTAATGAAAAAGTAAAAATGACACAAACATAATATGTTTTACAAAAACAATTTTTACATGGGGTTATAAAGATCAGATCTTTTATTATAAATAGTAATTGGAAAGCTAAAAATATTTCCTACACCATAGTATTTTTTTTAATGATTTTTAGACATTAAATAAATTAAATTATTTATGACATAATAATGATGCAGCGATGACATCATTATTTGACGATTTAAATAAAATCGAAAGACAATGTAAAATATATGAACTACACAAGGCCAAAACCAATTGTATGAGTGGATTTCGAACCCTTATCACCTTATCCATGAATTATATCAATGTGGGACCTTTTAATCCCGAAACACATTTTCAAATAAAGTAATATTTCATTACTTTCAAAAAGTGCCCCTCCTCTCCTCTTATAAAAGGCCCCCACCTCTACCTCATTTCACACACTCCTCAAGCCTTTGGCTCGGCCAACCCCTGCCCATTTACTCTCTCCACATCCCTCTCCTCATCCTAGAGGATTCGTTTTGGGCAGAATCCTTTCAAAGGAAGCCTTTAGGCTCAAATCAAAAGGAGTTACACTTTTTAAGGTAATTCATTCTCTCATATTCATTTGTTTTATTTTTCTTCTCCAACCCCCTAAACTCTTTTTATTTACTTCTTTTGTAACAACACCAGTATCTTAAATATACTAGGATGTTGTTATAAGATTTATTTGAGCTACACTCTCACACAACTACATCAAATGGTTAAAGAACATACGGTTTCCGTGGATGGCGAAATTCTGCCTCCCGAAACGATGATTGTTCAATACTCATTTAACACCTTCAAAGGTGGCCATTATGATGTCACTATTTTTACATATGATATATAATATGTTTATGTTTTCATTATGCCTCTTTTTTCTTCATTTGGGGCATACCTTTATGGTTTCCATTATGGGTAAACACGATATCTTCATTTTAGGAAGTGCGGACTACCGCCCCCTCAAAGTGATTTGATTAGTTAAATACCATATGTGGGACATATAAAGGATGGAACTATGATATTATATATGATATTATACTGGAATTATAATATACCTTTATATCATTATGATTCCATTCTATAAAATATGAAATAGAAATGAAAGTAGCGTTTATTCGTACGTACGGCTTACCGTCTCCATGAACGGTGCATTTCATTTCTTACCTCTAAATGATTATGTAATATTATAAATGCATGTATGTACTGGATATATATGACATATATGATATCTACATCATTAATATCATTCTGGATATAACGAACCTATGACCAAATTAACAACATGTAAGTGTAAGAAGTCTATTTTTGACTTAAGAACCAAATACCGACAAAATGAACATTATTAACTTAATTGATTACATGATGTTCATAACATGGTATAAAAGGAATAATGAACTTGAAAAAGATTCATAAACAAGTAGATATTAACCAAAGTTTATTATTCAGGAGATTAAAGAACGGTCGGGTCAAGTCGGATACGAGGTATGGGACTTCGTCTCAATCTCCTTTCATTGAGGCATATTTTATTTTATACACAACTTTATTTTATACGGTGTATAAACCCCTTTGACTTTTACGTATATTCAAAAGGAATCTTTTTTATATGAAGCATTTACTAAACGACAAAATGTAATGTTTTTGTCGTACGTTTGCGGCGACAACGACTTCTCCGCCTTCGTGACCGTTATTTGAGTTTCGGCTTCCTCTACAAGCGATACCTTCTTTTTAAAAGAAAAAATAAATACCATGTTTTACTTTTCTTTTACTTTGGTATTGAAAATGGTTTTCATAATGTTTTTATATCAATGTGTTGTATTGATATCTCGTGATTGAAATGTGAAAATTTTATGTTTCCTTTATGCATGTTTTATGTGATATGATTATGTTATGGTTCTTGGGTGTTATTATGAAAACGGGTGGTTCCGTGATAAACTAAGGGCGGGTGAGCCCGATATAGCTCTCCAATGCATTGGGTAACGCGAAGGAGTGAAACGTTAAGGTTTCTCTGAAGAGATTTTAGGGAATATACTGTGATGGGTATTCCAAACGTAACCAAGAGGGTTACTCCCTACGTAAGAATGTTATGAATGCCTCAAGTTACCTTTATGTCTTATGATTTCTATGATTTATTCATGATTTTATGAGGTATGTTAAAGTGCCTATGTTTTATGGGTAAAGTATGATTTCATTCTTATGTATATATGAACTCATGTTTCCTTTCCATGTTTTTTTTATAACCCATACTGAGTTTTTATGCTCATCCCAAGTTTTTGAAATGTTTTTCACAAGTCAAGGGAAAGGTACATGATAAGATGATAGAGTCAAGGATGTGTCAAGAAATAATCCATTTTTTATTTTAAATGTGTTTCCATTGATGGGAATGAAGAATACTATCTTTATGTAACCACTTTGTTTATATGTGGAATGTAATGCAAGTTTTATGGTCTAATTCTCTAAAACTCTAAACCCGAAAAGATCCTCAATGTGTAATCTTGTAATAACTCAAGATTAAGTAAGGTTTAAGGCTGGGGCCTTATAGTTGGTATCAAAGGTCGGTTTAGATAACTTTAGGAGTTAGAATTCTATTAAATGATTATCCAAAAATATTTTTTTTTCGAAATGATATAGCATTTAAAGATTACCATGTTGCTTCATCTAAGACATGTTTGTTCAGAATGGTTTTCCGCAGAGGAAACAGGGAAGCAGTGCTAGGAAGGCATACAGAAGTAAATAACCTTCCGAATCAGCATCCTGAGATGGTCGGAATTGGAACTGAATAGTTTGTTGCAGTAATGGCGCAGTTGACTCAAGTGATAAATGGCGGTGGTATCCATGCACAAGATCAGCCAGAACAACCGTAGAGGAACATGTCAGTGGTGGAACATTTCATGAGGCAACATCCACCATCATTCAGAGGATCATCTGACCCTGTGCTAGCTAAAGGGTGGATTAAAGCACTGGAGAAGATTTTGGATGTCATGGGGTGTTCAGACAATCAAAAGGTTAGTCTTGCTATTTACCGTTTGGAGGGTGAAGCAGATCAGTGGTGGTCTATGGTTAAAAATATCATGGACGCCGATGAGATTGATGCTCTTGACTGAGATGAATTCAAAGGTATGTTTCTTGAGAAGTATTTTCCTAAGGCTGTTCGACTTAGGATGGAAAAGCAATTCTTGGAATTGAGGCAAGAGGAAGACTCAGTGGCTGCCTATGAAGAAAGGTTCACTCGATTGGAAAGGTATGCTCCAAATTTTATCCGAGACCTTGATAGTAAAATAAATCATTTTTACTCAGGATTAAAGCCAAAATATCGAAGGGCATTAGCTTCTCGTGATTTTAAAAGTTATGAAAAGCTTGTTCGATGTGCTGAGAAGGTGGAAATGTAGTTTGCCGATGACCAAGTTTTCTATAACAACCAGCAGAAGAAGAGACCAAGGTGGCATGAGAAAGGTAAGAATTCTTCAAAAAAGTCTGATGGTAAGAGAACTAAGTTTCCAGTTTGTGATAAATGTGGAAAAAGGCATGCTGGGGAATGTCTTCTGAATTCTGGGAAGTGCTACCAATGTGGTAAGATGGGACATAAGGCTCGTGAATGCACTGAAAAGGATCAAGGTGAAGGTAAGAACAAATTTGATTTACAGTTAGTGAAATGTTATAAGTGCAATGAGATGGGTCACTATGAAAACGAGTGTCCGACAAGGAGCTTGAGTGATGGGAAGCAGTTAGACTACAAGCAGAAAGGGGTGGTGAAATCCTTTGCAACTACTTCAGCAGATGTCGGGCCATCAAATGAAGTTGTATCAGGTACTTTGTTTGTTTTCTCAGATTATGCCAGTGTGTTGTTTGATTCGGGGTCTACACATTCTTTCATCTCTGAAACCTTTTCTAGTAAAATGGGAATACAATCTCAAGAAATGACTCCTGAACTTTTGGTAAAAACACCTGGGGCAAGTGTCGAGGAAAAAAGAATTTATAAGAATCTTCCTATCCTTATCTGTGGAAAGAACCTACTTGAAAACCTTATTGTTTCACCTCTAGTAGAGTTTGATGTTATCCTGGGTATGGATTGGCTCTCTATTTACCATGCTAAGATTGACTGTAGAGCTAAAGAAGTTTCTTTTCAGAAATACTTTCAGTTTGTTTACAAGAATGAACCCTTACTTTTGATAACATATCAAGAGGCCGAGAAACTTGTAAAAGATGGAAATGAATGTTACCTTGCACACGTCGTTGAAAATAAAGGAACTGTTCAGATTAATGATGTGCCAGTGGTAAATGAGTATCCTGATGTTTTTCCTGATGAGTTTCCTGGAATAATACCAGATCGGGAAGTTGAGTTTACTATTGACATAGTTCCTGATGCTAAGCCAATTTCAAAACCCCCTTAACGAATGGCACAAATTGAACTTTTAGAGTTGAAGGAGCAATTGCAAGATTTATTAGAGAAAGGTTTCATTAGACCTAGCACATCACCATGGGGTGCTCTTGTTTTATTTGTTAAGAAGAAAGATGGTTCTATGAGACTTTGCATTGATTATAGAGCCTTGAATAATATCACTGTTAAGAACAAATATCTTTTACCTCATATCGATGATTTATTTGATCAGCTCCAGGGAGCTCAGTTTTTTTTCAATGATTGACTTGAGATCGGGGTACCATCAGCTGAAGGTAAAGGAGGCAGATATTCCGAAGACCGCGTTCCGTACGAGATATGTCCATTATGAATTTGTAGTAATGCCTTTTGGGCTAACCAATGCACCTGCTGTATTCATGGATTTAATGAATAGAATTTTCCATGAGTTCTTGGATAAGTTTGTAGTGGTTTTCATTGATGATATTTTGGTGTTTTCTAAAAGTAAAGAGGAGCATGAAAGACATTTAAGGGTTATCTTGCAAACCTTAAAAGAAAAGAAACTGTATGGGAAATTCAGCAAGTGTGAGTTTTGGTTTCAAAAAATTTCTTTCCTTGGTCACATTGTTTCTAAAGATGGAATAACTGTTGATCTTGCAAAAACAAAAGTTGTGGAAGAATGGCCAAGACCCACAAATGTAACCGAGATTCGTAGCTTCCTTGGTTTTGAGGGCTATTACCAAAGGTTTGTTAGAAATTTTTCATGGTTATCTAGTCCAATGACTAAGATAACTCAGAAGGGTGTTATGTTTATCTGGACAAAAGAATGTGATGATTGTTTTCAGGAATTGAAAAGAAGATTGGTGAATGCTCCAGTTTTGGCACTACCTTCCAGGAATGGTGAGTTTGTTATATACAGTGATGCTTAATTGAAAGGACTTGGTTGCGTCCTAATGCAGAATGATTATGTAATTGCTTATGCTTCATGACAGTTGAAAACTCATGAGGTAAATTACCTACACATGATTTGGAACTAGCTGCTGTTGTTTTTGCTTTAAAAATTTGGAGGCATCATTTGTATGGAGTAAAGTTTGAAATATATACTGATCACAAAAGTTTAAAGTATATATTTACTCAGAAAGAGTTAAACATGAGACAAAGGAGATGGCTGGAATTAATCAAGGATTATGATTGTACAATTCATTACCATACGGGAAAAGCAAATAAAGTTGCTGATGCTTTGAGTCGAAAAGGTAATGCTTCATTAACAATGTTGCGTTTGGAATGTGATCCTTTGGTTAAGGATTTGATGAACTTTGGCATAGAAGTTGTTGGTGCAGGAAGTCCTTCTATTTTGTTTCAGGTATCATTGAGATCATCTCTATCAGATAGAATCAAGCAAGCACAGAAGCAAGATAGTGAGTTGAAAAAAAAGGTAGAGCTGGTTCAGAAAGGTAAGTTGCCTAAATTCAACATTGATAATGATTGCGTTTTGAGATTTGGGAAGAGATTGTGTGTGCCTTTTGATTCACAGTTGAAGAGAGAGTTGTTATGAGAAGCTCATAGTTCTCTGTTTTCAGTTCATTCGGGCAGTACTAAGATGTATAGAGATCTGCGGGAGTATTACTGGTGGGATGGAATGAAAAGAGATATTGCTAATTTTACTGTGAAGTGTTTGACTTGTCAACAGGTTAAAGCAGAGCGGCAGTTACCGAAAGGGATGCTTCAGCCTTTACCAGTGACAGATTGGAAATGGGAGAATATATCCATGGACTTTGTTGTTGGATTACCGAAGACATCTCGAGGTAATAATGCAATCTGGGTTATTGTTGATCGCTTGACCAAATCTGCTCATTTCCTTGCTATACGAGATACTTTCTCTCTTGATCAACTTTCCCGTTTGTATCTTAAAGAGATAGTTAGGTTACATGGAGTTCCTCTCTCCATTGTATCGGATCGTGATCCCAGGTTTACTTCTAACTTTTGGAAAGGGCTTCAGAAGTCGTTGGGTACTGAATTAAATTTTAGTACAGCTTTTCATCCTCAATAAGATGGGCAGTCAGAACGAACAATTCAGACCTTGGAGGATATGATACGAGCATGTTATATGGATTATCAGGGAAGTTGGGACCAACATCTTTCTTTGGTTGAATTTTCATATAATAACAGTTTTCATTCCAGTATACAGATGGCACCATTTCAGGCATTATATGGGAAGCGGTGTCGAACTCCAGCTTTCTGGGATGAAGTGGGTGAAAGGAAGTTGATGGGACCAGAATTGGTAGAAGAGATGGCAGAAAAAGTTCAGCTGATTCAGAAACACATGAGAACAGCTCAGAGCAGGCAGAAGAGTTATGCGGATAACCGGAGGAAGGATCTATCTTTCGAGGTAGGTGATCATGTTTTTCTCAAGGTTTCTCCTTGGAAAAGTGTGATGAGATTTGGTAAGAAAGGAAAGTTGAGTCCAAGGTTTGTTGGACCATATGAAATTCTGGAGAGAGTTGGATCAGGTGCATACCGAGTGGCTTTACCTCCGAGTTTATCTCAGGTACACAATGTTTTTCACGTTTCGATGTTGAGAAAGTATATGCCAGATCCATCTCATGTTTTGAGTCCAGAGGTAGTTCAGCTGGAAGAGAACCTATCTTATGAGGAACAACCGGTCCAGATTCTTGACCACAGGGAGCAAGTGTTACGGAATAAGGTGATTCACCAGGTAAAGGTTTTTTGGAAAAACCACATGATTGAAGAGGCAACATGGGAATCTGAAAATGCAATGAGGGATAAGTACCCCCATTTTTTTGATAAGTAAATAAATTGCAGGGATGCAATTTTCTAAAGGGGGGAAGGATGTAACATCCCAAGTAATTAATGAATAATATATATTTTTATCTATGTCTATTAATGATTAAGATAGTGTTATAGAGGCTTAAAATGAAAATAAATACAATCTTATGCATGGAATACACTAACATTCTTAAAAGATTGTTTTAGTGCCTTTTGATGGAAAACCATTTTTGAATCTATATTTTGACAATTTTATAAACTATTTTTGTCAAAATAAACTTATCCTTTATGATTGGGACATCAAAATTTACCTTGTGTGAATTTTTGGTATTTTTCTGACAATGTTCATTTTTTAATGAATAGTGAAAAATACTGCATTTTACATCAAAACTGCATTTTAATCTAATTTATTTAAATGATTAGATTATGTTTTGAATTGGTTTTGAAGTGAAATTAGAATATATTTTTACCATTTTATCCAATGGTGGTCATTGGAATCAATTTCACTTTGATATTAGACTAAAACTGGTGTCAATCTTTTGATACTTATTGTTTTGTAAAAACACGCTATTTGCTCTGGCAGCGGGAATTAATTATTAAATTAATTAATGTGTCTTATATGATTTGAATTTTGTAAAATAGACTTCATTTTTGAATTCGAAATATCAAATATAGCTTAGGGTGAATTTTTGGTAATTTTCTGAAAAACGTCAATTTTTGATGAATAGTGAAACCACTAAGTGGTAATCAAGCAAACTGATTTTTCAGTTAAATGAAAGTTTAACACTAATGTGTATTGAATTTTGAAAATCCGACATGCATGGTTGTCATTAAGAAGTAAAATGTGGTTCAATGAGATTAAAATAATTTTTTGGTGAATAGTAACTTATTAAGTTTTTAATCGCGATTAGTGGTAATTAGGGTAGTTTAAGGTATAAATAATGATTTAATAAAAGGAAATGACCTAGACACATGTCCCAACCTTATTGGTTGTGTCATGGCCAACCAAGACAAGCCATGGGTCAACTTGGGGACCCCATGGAGACACTTTGGTTTGGAAATGACATAAATAACTTTTTATTTAATGAAAAAGTAAAAATGACACAAACATAATATGTTTTACAAAAAAAATTACATGGGGTTATAAAGATCAGATATTTGATTATACATAGTTATTGGAAAGATAAAAATATTTCCTACATCATAGTATTTTTTTATGATTTTTATACATTAAATAATTTAAATTATTTATGACATAATAATGATGCAGCGATGACATCATTATTTGACGATTTAAATAAAATGGAAAGACAATGTAAATTCTATGAACTAAACATGGCCAAAACCAATTGGATGAGTGTATTTAGAACCCTTATCACCTTAAACACGAATTATATCAATGTGGGACCTTTTAAAACCGAAACACATTTTCAAATAAAGTAATATTTCTTTACTTTCCAAAAGTGCCCCTCCTCTCCTCTTATAAAAGGCCCCCACCTCTACCTCATTTCACACACTCCTCAAGCCTTTGGATCGGCCAACCCCTGCCCATTTACTCTCTCCACATCCCTCTCCTCATCCTAGAGGATTCCCTTTGTGCAGAATCCTTTCAAAGGAAGCCTTTAGGCTCAAATCAAAAGGTGTTACACTTTTTAAGGTAATTCATTCTCTCATGTTCATTTGTTTTATTTTGATTCTCCAACCCCCTAAACTATTTTTATTTATTTCTTTTGTAACAACACCAGTATCTTCAATATACTAGGATTTTGTTATAATATTTATTTGAGCTACACTCTCACACAACTACATCAAATGGTTAAAGAACATACGGTTTCCGTGGATGGCGAAATTCTGCCTCCCGAAACGATGATTGTTCAATACTCATTTAAAACCTTCAAAGGTGGCCATTATGATGTCACTATTTTTATATATGATATATAATATGTTTATGTTTTCCTTAAGCTTCTGGTTTCTTCATTTTGGGCATACCTTTATGGTTTCCATTATGGGTAAACACGATATCTTCATTTTAGGAAGTGCGGACTACCGCCCCCTCAAAGTGATTTGATTCGTTAAATACCATATGTGGGACATATAAAGGATGGAACTATGATATTATATATGATATTATACTGGAATTATAATATACCTTTGTATCATTATGATTCCATTCTATAAAATACGAAATAGAAATGAAAGTAGCGTAATGCGTACGTACGACTTACCGTCTCCATGAACAGTGCATTTCATTTCTTTCCTCTAAATGATTATGTAATATTATAAATGCATGTATGTACTGGATATATATGACATATATGATATCTACATAATTAATATCATTCTGTATATAACGAACCTATGACCAAATTAACAACATGTAAGTGTAAGATGTCTATTTTTGACTTAAGAACCAAATACTGAAAAAATGAACATTATTAACTTAATTGATTACATGATGTTCATAACATGGTATAAAAGGAATAATGAACTTGAAAAATATTCATAAGCAAGTAGATATTAACTCAAGTTTATTATTCAGGAGATTAAAGAACGGTCGGGTCAAGTCGGATACGAGGTATGGGACTTCGTCTCAATCTCCTTTCATTGAGGCATATTTTATTTTATACACAACTTTCTTTTATACGGTGTATAAACCCCTTTGAATTTTACGTATATTCAAAAGGAATCTTTTTTATATGAAGCGTTTACTAAAAGACAAAAGGGAATGTTTTTGTCGTACGTATGCAGCGACAACAACTTCTCCGCCATCTTGACCGTTATTTGAGTTTCGGCTTCCTCTACAAGCCATACCTTCTTTTTAAAAGAAAAAATAAATACCATGTTTTACTTTTCTTTTACTTTGGTATTGAAAATGGTTTTCATAATGTTTTTATATCAATGTGTTGTATTGATATCTCGTGATTGAAATGTGGAAATTTTAGGTTTCCTTTATGCATGTTTTATGTGATATGATTATGTTATGGTTCTTGGGCGTTATTATGAAAACGGGTGGTTCCGTGATAAACTAAGGGCGGGTGAGCCCGATATAGCTCTCCAATGCATTGGGTAACGTGAAGGAGTGAAACGTTAAGGTTTATCCGAAGAGATTTTAGGGAATATACTGTGATGGGTATTCCAAACGTAACCAAGAGGGTTACTCCCTACGTAAGAATGTTATGAATGCCTCAAGTTACCTTTATGTCTTATGATTTCTATGATTTATTCATGATTTTATGAGGTATGTTAAAGTGCCTATGTTTTATGGGTAAAGTATGATTTCATTCTTATGTATATATGAACTCATGTTTCCTTTCCATGTTTTTTTATAACCCATACTGAGTTTTTATGCTCATCCCAAGTTTTTGAAATGTTTTTCACAGGTCAAGGGAAAGGTAAATGATAAGATGATAGAGTCAAGGATGTGTCAAGAAATAATCCATGTTTTATTTTAAATGTGTTTCCATTTATGGGAATGAAGAATAATATCTTTATGTAACCACTTTGTTTATATGTGGAATGTAATGCAAGTTTTATGATCTAATTCTCTAAAACTCTAAACCCGAAAAGATCCTCAATGTGTAATATTGTAATAACTCAAGATTAAGTAAGGTTTAAGGCTGGGGCCTTAGAGATATAAATAAATTTTCAAGCCTTTTAAGAAGTTAAATATTCATTTAATTATAATGAAACATATACCTTACCAAGTACATGTTAAATAACACATGAGTGATGTCTTAGGAAATCTCAACAATAGAGAAAAAGGCAATATATGGCATGAAGCCTAATTGGGTGGATGGAGGTGAGGTCCTAACCTCAAAAGGAATAATGAACATGTATAATTAATATTTTAGATCACAAGAAAAACAATTATAATTATGGAATATTAATTTTAGAAGCATCTCTTGGTGAAACCATCATGTAAAAAACAATGAAAATTTATAAACAACAATACATTTATAGAAATGTAATAGACTACCTACCTTATTCTTCTAGAAGATTACACATCCAATATCATCCCTTGGTTTCTCTTATATCATAAGAAAATGTAGAAAAATAAACATTCCCTAAAAATAAGGCATATGGGACTACATTAAAATAGTTTTTTTGATTGAAGAACATTGATGAAAAGATCCTACATAGTGTAGAGATTACTGATGGCTACCCAATGTGATGGAAGGTGGTCAAATCAGAGTTGATCAAGAGTTTCAAGATCAATGACTAGAATTATTCTCAATTGAGAGATACTATGGAGAACCTCCAATGTATGGGAGAGAAAAGGAGAAATGAGGGGTAAGGAAAAAGATAAGGGGTCATTCCCCTTTAAAAACATTTCATATAATTTACACAGTGTGTAAATTCGTTATGCATTGTGTAACTCTCAGGATTTCCCTTATGGGGAATCTTCATCACACATCATGATTTGTCTTGCCCATTCAAGTACTTGTAATGTATTAAATACACACCATGTATTCCAAATACAGATAGTGTGCTTGTATTACAGCCATCCTTGAGATCCCAACTTCCTTATTTCTAAAACATACTTACCAACCTAAGGGATCAACATTCGGATATAAGACAAAAAGTGTGCCGCAATAAATATTTTACTAAAAGAAAAAAGTTTCTGAACCTGATATAAATAAGTAGGTTCAGGTAAGATTATGCATACACAATCCTAACATATTATTTGAACCTATAAAACTCCATTATGATCATCAATTTGGTACAACTCAAAGCTATATTTCCAGGGGATATTATCATTCCACCATTCATGTAATATATACAATACACATGAATGAATGATAAATAGGTATTGCCTCTATAAAAAAACCATGATATAGTTAATAACCATTATATATGTTCTCTCATGTCTCTAATGACATGATATTCAACCTGAACCTCATGATATTTCTATATTAATGGTTTTGTCAATATATCTGCTACATTTTCCTATGTAGCCACACAACATATCATTACATTAAACCTCTCAAAGTTCTCAAAAATGAGGTGGTATTTTTGAATGATGTGTTTAGTACTTTGGTGTGACTAGTGTTTTTTCATGTGATTTTATATATTATACATATATTTTGATTACAAATAACATTAATCTTTTATATTTCAAAACTATCATATTATATTATGTGAAAATGACTTTTTTGAGCTCACTATGTTTTAATTATATAATCAATGATAGTAAAGTAATTTTTTTAATTACAATTTCATATGAAATATAAAATGTTTCTATGAATTTTATTCAATTACAATAAATCCTAGTTCAATCTCTACCATGTTTACATCTTGATCTGAACATGATGCATGCTTTTTGTATAAACAATATTTTTATTATTATTTTGTTATGATTTATTTTGTTATTTAATTATAAAATGTGTTATTTAGATTTAATTATTCTTAATTTTATGTTTTTTAAATTTAACAAAATTATGTAAATTTCATTAGAATAAATATAATTGATTTCTTTTATGTAGTATAAAAAATTACCGATGTTCATACAAAAAATCTGGAATTCTGAATTTTCTATAATTAAATGTTTTTTTAATTTAAATGATAGATATCGAAATACATATAATAATTTCATGATTTTTTATGTGTTAGAAATATAATATGATTATATTAATTTCATTAAAATGAATAAAATTATAAATATTTTGTTTAGATACCTAAAAATTAGGATGAATATGTACATATATTTTATCATTTATTCATCAATTTTCCGAACTTGTTATACACTATATTTTGATGATATCTCTATCTATATTTTTCAGATTCATTTTGTTCTTGATTATTTGGAAATATTTCATGATTATATGCAATTAAGTATTATAGGACTTTATTTAATTAAATCATTTACATTGTCTAAAAATTACCCAAATTTTCAATTATCAACCCATATAGTTTTTCTCCCTCTTATTGAATTTCATCCTATCACAAGGCATATTTTCTTTGCTTCATGATCAATATAAGCCTATAGTAAACTCTATTTTGATCGTACTATGTAACAATAGATGCTTAGATTAATTTTTTTGTTGAAATGAAATTATTCTATTCATTCTAAATCATGGGATTGAAACCGCCTAAGCACCTTACCAAATGAGAAAATCCACCTTACCGCATGTGATAATCACATAACCACATGAACAATGAACTTACCATACGAGGTATAAAACTGAACATGCATGATCATTATACCTATCATAATGCAGGTGAACACATTATATTCACCCATTCAACATACCAACCACATTCCTTGGTAATTATACCGTCCACAAGTGCAATTGGAGTGCACAATTAGTTCTTTATTTTACGTAATGTTTGGTTAATACTCAAGTTTTTTCGAATAATATTTTTTTGGTAAATTTTTAAAATATTATTAAATTCATGATTATTTTAATTTTTTTACGTATTTAAATAATTTATAATATTAATATATGATATATTAAAACCATGAAAATTGTTTTTAGTATATTTTAATTTGTTTTAATATATGATTTAATATTTATTCATTATTCTCATGTAACACAAACAACACATATTTCAAATATTTAATATTTTATATTTAGAGTAAATTAAATTGAATTATTCATTTGAAATTAAATATTTCATTCCAATAAATTTATGAAAAATTATTTTTTAATATTTAACTTAGTTAAATAAATGTATTAATTAATATGTGCTATGTGAAATTGGAATATCATTTGAAATTTAAATTGTCATATTATCTAAAAAATTTATGTAATTACATTTACTGATTATTATTGAGTCTATATGACTTATTTAATGGGTAATTACATTTCTTTTGAATCAGTCATTTAGTTTTTAATTCAAATAATTATTGTTACGATGATAATTCATCTCTCTCCAACAATTTAGTTTTATCTCTTTTATTATTCTAACAATTTGCTCTAGTGTGTGGTCCAAATATATTTTAATTCAATGTATTTATGGATGATCAGAACAGATGGATCATGAACATGATGACCTCATACATTTATACTCATACATCATTCAAGTGATACTGTAATCAACCATTTGTATCAATTGTGAAGAACTCTCATGAAAGAAATAAAAATACATTGAATTCATTATCTGTGAAGAGATGTGTTGTACCTTTTATAGAATGAATGGACTTTATCATTAACATCAATTAAAAGGGGATACATCAATTGTTTCATAACAAAATTATTCCTAGTTCAATCCAATTGTAATCATCATATTTTTTTCTAGGTATTGTTCTGCACATAATGTTTTCTCACACAGATTATAACCCCTATAAAACGTAGTCTTCGGTGGTGCTAAATTTCCAAAATGTAGTTCCTTGGATACACATACCTATATAAAATATATAACATTGATGTTGGTTCTACCCTATTGAATGTATTAGTTTTTTCTGCTCCTTTAAAATGCTGTGTGTATATTTTTGGTTACTTCCCACAAAGTCCTGGGTTGAGATTTATCCCGTGTAAAAGTTTGGGTTTATATTGATCAAATGCATATGCATCTCTCTCTCTCTTTCTTAGTGGGTGTAATAATCCATTGGTTGGAGTGTGAAGAGTAGATATATGATTTACTAGATTTGAACTATTATAAAATTCTTTTGGTCCAACACTTTAATTTTCTACATACAATCTTCCCACATAAACAATTATTATTATTTTAACAAAGAATCATTTTATAATTTCAGACATTTAAGGTACACAATTAATTTTTAATAACTCTGCTAATTTTAATAAAGACATATTCACCCCCTCCAGTCCTATCATTAACCCTTTAAGACCTAAAAATTGGTATCATAGTGGGACATTTTTTAAGGATACATAGCTTTTTCATTTTTTTATTTTTTCTAACTTGTATCTTATTCTATAACAAAACAACAGAAATATAAATTTTAGTTTGATATAAAATCAAGAGATTGATTTCATGAATCTTTTGAGGCCACATTATTTTAATAGAAGTGATTATGAATATTGGAAACACATAATGATGTTATTTTTGAAAAATATAGGTACTGAATATTTGACCATCATAGATAGACCTTACAAAATACATGAAGTCAAAATTTAAACATTGACTCCAAATGATGCTACTAAATATTTCTTGAATTATTAATTCTTGAATTACCTTTACTACTCTACTAGTATAAGTGTGTACATTCATATATCATCATGTAAAACTAATTTTGACATTTATATGACTTTAAATGACACTCATAAAGGAAAAAATGAAGAGAACTATGATTGAAATTCATATGGATAAATTTGAATAATTAATAATTTTTTTCCTTGAAAGTGTGAATGAGATGTTCAAAATTAACAATATCATTGTTAATATAATATTCAGACATTGTGAAACCCTTAATAATAAAGTATTTATTGATAGAATACTTCGAGCCTTACCAAATAATTGAAATTATATGAAATTATCCATTAAAGAAAGAAAATATTTTATAGAATAATATCTAGATGAACTGATTGGATCTCTATTGAAATATGAGATTAAATTTAAGAACAATGATCATGATTCATCTGATAGAAGAAATGGAGTTTATTTTAAATCTAAATATGTTTCGGACAGGTTTTCTAGTGATTCCAGATATTCTTCAATCTCAGATAAAGAATATGATCTAATTAAAGTTGCTAAATGAATTCAATGGATCATAAAGAAAATTATACAACTAGAATGTATATAGGAAAAATCAATATATACTAGAATTATTTTAAAATAAAAGGAAATAAAGGTAAATCTATAATTATATGTTATGAATGTAGGAAACCCAACCATAAAGTTGAAACAATAAGGGAATTATAAGAAGTAAAAAAAGAAATAAAATGTGATTATCATGTTGGTTGAAGCATTATTGAAGAATCAGACATCAGTGGAGAATTTGGAAGTCAAAAAGTGACTAGCAAGATTGATCTAATGGGAAAACATACTAAGGCAATATATCCTTTTCAAGATATGATAAAACTAATAATTTTAGTTTAATGGAAAAATAAGCTTTGTAATTAATCAAATTATGATTTTTATTCTAAATATTATTCTTGTTTTGACCATTAATATTCTATAGTCAAATAATTATGTTAGTTTTGTGATTTAATTCAAATGGAAATTAAAAATATTCTAAAAATGTATGAAATTATTACTAAGGATCGTAAGAACGTTTTTTAAAGAAAAAATATATTATTTTGTAAAATGAAAAATGAAAAAAATCAATTTATAAATTTTATAAATAAATATAGATAATTAAAAATATGGAAAATAATTTTTATAATCTTAAAATAAAGAATCATAATTTATAAAATTCTAGTTCTTTTAAAAATGATATGGTTTGTGATGATCTTGGGATTGTTTAGAAAGAGAATGTTAATCTAAAAAGTGAAATTATGAATTTAAAAAAAATGTTATTTTCCTTTGTTAAAGTAAACTAAAACTATGATAATATGATAGAGAAGATTAAAATTAATATATATAAGTCCAGTTTTGGTAATAATCATCATATTCCTAAAATTTAAAATATCATTTTTGTTAAAAGTTATACTTGGAAGGTTTCTACAATCACTTGTTTCAAATGTCATATGAAAGGACATTATGCCTATGATTGTTATATAAGTTTTCCTCAATCACTCATCATTATTAGAGTTTATTTCTCTAAAATATTTATCTTCTCATGTACCATATAAAAAATTATTTAATTTGTCATGGGTATTGAATTTTTTTTCACTATCCCAATTGTAACTAAAATTACATGGGTTACAAAAAAGTTTTTACTTGATTTTTTACAAAACTCTTCCATCCGTGATTAAATTTTAAATCAAATTGTCAATACTATGTAAATAAATTTTAATTTAACTACAGTATAGGGATTATTTAAAATTTTTATTCTCTTATAAATTTTTAAAGGGGTAAATTTTTTAATTAAATCATAAATTCAAGGGAAGATTTACATATTTTATTAATTACTTATAGCATGTTCAATAATGTTTTATCTTACAGAAAGTGTTTAGTGGGAGTTTATATTATTAATCTCCATATTAGTAAATTTATTATTTTTATTAATAATTTTTATATGATAAAATTACAAAATTGGGGTGATTTATAGGTAACTAATAATATCTGTTTAAATAGATTTAATAGTTTTTTGTTTATTTAAAAAAGGGGAGAATTTTTACATATTCGGTTTTATAATCAGACAAAAAGGGGGGTATTTTTTTATCTTTTTATTTTATTTATTTTATATTTTGTTTGATTACAAATAAAATTAATCTTTTATATTTCAAAACCTTTTTATAATTTAATGTGAAAATTATTTTTTATTATCTAACTATTTTTTAATTATATCGTGATTTATATTTTATAGTATTTTATAATTCCAATTTAATATGAAATATAACAAGTTTATCTTACTTTTATTCCACTAAGACAAAACTTACTAAACATCTAACAAGTTATCATTTTTCTCTACACATGTATAGGAATTTGGTGTGAACAATATTTTTCTTCTTATTGTGTTGTTGAGTTTTCTTTCATTTTTTAATTATAAAATGAGTTATATAGATCATATTATTGTAAAAATATTTATTTGATAACATAACACATTTATATAAATTTAATTAAAATAAATTTAATAGTAATTATGTTTTTAGGGGGAGAAAAAAATCACTGAATTTTATACCCCAAACCATTGAATTCTGGATTTTCCATATTTAAAAGATTTTTTTTTATTTTAATGATATCTCACATGATAAATATATAAATTTCACTATGTTTGATGGGTTAGAATGATAATATATTTTTACTAATTTCCATAAACTTTATAGAATCCTAAAAACATTGTTTTAAAACCACACAATTATTCTTAATATCTACAATAGTT
This sequence comes from Viscum album, assembly GCA_963277665.1. Lineage (NCBI taxonomy): Eukaryota > Viridiplantae > Streptophyta > Magnoliopsida > Santalales > Viscaceae > Viscum > Viscum album. Next base: position 1,297,246,042 of record OY728136.1, read on the forward strand.
TAATTCAATCGTTATGATAAGATAACAGTTACCCAAAGTTTCATTTATCTTCTGATATAGTTTTTCTCTCTCATATTCAATTTTACCCTCCTAAGAGGCTTATTCTCCTTATGTCGTGATCAATAATATCCTAAAATTAACTCTAATTTGATCTTACCATGTTCAAAATGAAGATTCCATTCCTTTTTTTAATTATAACATCTTGTGCATGTTGAATCGTGGTATTTAAACATATTTTCCACCCTACATCATGAGAAAATTCACCTTAACACATGAGCACTAAAATTACCATATAGAGTATCTAACTGATCACATATGGTCGGTATACCTACATCAAGATATGTGACCATTCACACTATTCACACGGTTTGCATACCGACCACAAGACAAGGTAAGCATATCGACTGCAAGTTCACGTGGCACACATTGTTAGTTCTTTCCATTACTTAATTTTTGATTAAAACATAGATTTTATGCATGCTATATTTTTTGTTATATTTGATAATATTATTAACTAAATTCTTATTATTATTTTATTACATTTTTTATCTATTTACAAAATTAATATAAATTATATAAAAACCATGCTATGTGTTTTTAATGTTTTTTAATTAGTTTTAATGTATGATTTAATTTTTATTCATTATTCTCCCATAATACTTATACCACATATTTCCAATATTTATTTTTTATATTTTGATTTAATTTCATTGATGTATTTATTTATTATTTAATATTTAGCTTCAATGAATTTATTTAATCATATTCTATTATATTTAATATAGTATAATTAAATGATTTTATTAATATGAACAATATCAAATTGGAATGTCTTTTGAAATTTTTAACATCAAATTATTATATGATATTTGTATAATTACTTTAAAATATTATTATAGAGTCTATATGAATTATTTAACGGGAAATTACAATTATTTTTAATAAGTTTTTAAGTATTGAATTCCGAAAATTATTATTGAGATGATTATTTTTCTCTCTCAGATATTTCGGTTTTATCAATTTTATTATTCTATCTATTTTCTTGACTATGTAATACAAATTGATTTCTATTAAAAGAGTAGCGGATGCTCAGAACTGATGGACCACGAACATGATGAACTCATAAAATCATACTAATACAAAAATCAAGTGATCCTATAATCAACCATTTTCTTCAACTATTATAAAACCTCAAAAATGGAATATATTTTCTTCAAATTTAATATCCTTTAAGAGACATATTGTAACTTTGATAGAATTACTATAATTCATCATTTGAATTCAATTTAAGATTCTACATATACTATTTTATTAACAACAATTCTTTCTACATATATCTAGTTGTAATATTTTTTCCATATTTTTTTGGGTAGAGTTCTGCACACAATCCTTTCTCCCATAGGTTATACCTCCTATAAAAAGTAGAATGTAGTTCTTCTACTTTAACAAATGAATGTTCATTGGTTATGCATACCTAACCAAAAAGTATAACCTTTAGGTTGGGGAAGCACTTTTATAAATCATAGATTTCTGCCTTCTCCTTCAAAAGTGTGTGTAGGTCTGGGGTTGCTTCTCAAAAAATAAAAGATTGCGATAACTACCCTGTAAAAGTCTGGGTTTATATTTTTATCATGTATGATTCTCTCTCTCTTTATTAGTAAGTTTCATACTCGATTGGTTAGAGTGTGAAGAGTAGACATTGTTTTTATTATATCCAAAATATTTTAAAATTCTTTATGTTATTATATTTAATTTTCTACATAAACCCATCAAACATCCAAAATTATTATTCTTTTAAGTAACAATTGTATAATAATTTCATACACCAAATTCAATAATTAAATTTTAATAACATTGATAATTTTTATAAATTCTTAATTTACCCCTACAGTCTTTCTTCCATCAAACCTTTGATACCTACCAATTGAGGTTCTATGGACTGAGAAATATATCCAGTATTTTTATAGTAAATGTCAATTTTTTCGTAAAATACAGTAACCACTCCTAGTTTATTAATTAATTTCTTGATCCAAATAGCTTTCTTCACAACATCTGATGGAGTGATGTATTCTACCTTTTTTTTCATGTCCCTCATGGTGGATTATTTTTAACTTGTTTCGAACTGATGGATCCACTATTGAGGTAAAACATGAAACTATATCGAGAACACATATAATCTTTTTTATATTGGAAAATAGTATTAGTGTAGTCCCTAAGAATGACCTCTTACTCACCTATAAAGACAAAGTACATATATGTAATTCTTCTAATTCACATAGGTATATTATTTATAGGAATCTGGTGACTCATACCATGATTGGATTAGTATCTACTTAATTTGATCAAATCATAAGCTATATAGTTTTGAGTAGATAACATTTGATAAATGATTGATCATATTCCATTTGCATAAGGAATCCCATCCATCCTTTCCAACTCTTTATAAGGATCTTGTATAATATTATGATCTATTTCATGAATCATTTGTGAAAATACCTTGTTATTGTTCATCATGCTAAACTATTTAAGAACTTTACCAATTTATATGTTTCTAATCAGTCTGATCAACCACTCTGATCAATATTTATATATCTTCATACCTGATATATAGGCTTCTTTACTCATATCATTTATCAAGAAGTGTTTTACCAAATAGAATATAATTTTTAGATATGATTTTTGATAAGTACTATGTCATCTAAATACAATATAAAAAATACCACAACACTCTTACTAACCCAATTTTATTATTATGATTCATCCACATTCATGATGAAACTGAAAGTTTTGATGACATCATCAAACCAATTTTTCTATCTTTAAGAAGCATACTTTATTCCATAGATATATCATTATAACCTTAAAACCAAAGAATTCTCATTTGGTACATCCAAAACATTGGGTTGTATCATATACATTTCCTTGACTAAATTCTCATTAAGGGATTGAATTTTTACATGAAATTGATAAATCATATAATAATAATGAATTAAAATGGCTAAAATTATCCAAATATATTATCACCACAACTAGTGAATACGTAAATTCATATTCCATCCCATGATTTTTCTATAACCTTTTTCCTCTAAGTGTGATTTATAAGTAAATTCTCTATAGGCCATATCATTTTTCTTATGAAAAACCACATTAATTTGTTCTTTTTCTCCACTTAAAGTGCTTCAACCAACATCAGATCTTTTTTAGTCTATAAAGAGCCCATATCAAATTTCATGTTATTTAACCATTAATCATAATAAAACATATCAATGGCCTCATGGTATTTAGTTGGTTCATCATATATGAATATTAAATCACCATTATTTACCATAATAAATATATATATCTAAGTCACTTGATGAATCCCACCAAAAAATTAAAGGTTATTGTGTTACATGAGTCGATTCTTCTTCCACAACACTTGTGTGAAACTGACATAATTTCTATCTTTCGAACACTTCTTATTTTTTGATCATAAACATATCACAGATCAATATCCTCCCTCTAACTCCTCGATTTACATATTGAATCTCAAAGAACATAGAAAATTGGGTGACCAACACCTTTTACTTAGTAATACTAATAATAAAATACCTTATTTTCCTTAGGATAACTAAAATATTATGAAATTATATAAATTAGGTCAAGTTTATCAAAATTTAACCATATTATGTATAGTTGACTACAAAAATTCTTTATAAAATAAAAATTGGGATGTTTTTTATTATATATCCCTAATTATGAAATCAAAACTACTTTATATAGAATGAATATAAATAGAAATGTGGCAGTTTCCAAATCATATCCTTGAAATGGTATAGTAATGTCAAACAGACTCATCATTGATCAGACTATTTCCAAAAAAAATCATGATTCCTCCTATCAGATACACCATTTCAACTTGGTGTTCCATGATCAGTGGGTTATAAAAAAATTCCACAATCTATCAAATGATTAGTATATTCCTAGCTCAAGTTTTAAAAACACTTATTTGATAAGATAATATTAATATTTCATAATAATTTATTATTGACTTTTCTTTTTCACACCTTCAAATATTCCATGTAAATAAACTCATTAATCATTATAAACACATAATAATACAAACTAAAGATGCCAATAAAGGTATTAAAGTACTTATATCTACTACTATATTGACTAGCCATTGGTCTACATACATCAGTATGTGTAATATTTTATAGTCCTTCAACCCTTTCACATATGACACTTAAAGGTGATTTGGTCATTTTTCCTACTAAAAATATTTGTTTTTATCAAAAAAATTCATAATCAAATGATTCCAATAATCCATATCTATGGATTCCTTGGATGCATTTCTTATTTATATGCACAAGGAAACAATAATAAAGATAATCGAGGTTGAGATTAATCATGAACATAGTATTTTGAATATTATATATTATATTTTCAATCTATATAATATATAAACCATTAAACATATTCTCATCACCACCATGAAACGTTTCATTCATGTATATAGAACAACTCTTATTATTAATAATGAATGAAAATCTCATCTTGTCTAAATATGTTATATAAATAAAATTTCTAATTATTTCTATAACACAGTAATAGTTTTTTAATTCAAGAACTAATATACATGAAAAATTTAGATCCTAGGTTTCAAATTTCAATGTAATAAATTATTCCCTATTGTTGAGACATATTTCTACTTTACCTTTCCTTAATTCCCACAAATTTATCAGTATGTTTTTATCAAAACAAAATTGTTGTACACCATCGTTATCCAATAACAATGAGTTAGAATTAGAGAAAATTATTTCTATAACATTCATATACATTTTCTCATAATACTTATATTTTAGAACACCTATCAACCTTATATACCAATTTAGAAAAATATTATAGGCCATCCCTCTTAGAATCATAAAATGGTAATCACGATGTATTCCATAATCTATAATGATGACAAATCTATAAGTGAGCATCATGTATTATAACATTTCATTAATTAATTTTAATGAATGTACACCCATTTATTTGATAACCCATACATCATAAACATTAATTGGATAAGATATATATTTCACTAATTAACATGTTCACTTGAAAATTCCTCCCATCACAGAGTTATTTATGTAGGCTATCGTGCCAATCATATCAAATATAACTCTTATATTGTCGAGAAAATAATTATTTACCCAAATGAATCATTTAGATATAATCCCAACTATATTCCCCTATTATTATAACTCTTAGAGTTTCCTTAATAAGTTTCTCCCAAAGCACAAAGTGTGATATAGTTACCTAACACTCATGGTTATTCATTTTCACTACGCCATAATGGGTTAATCCATGGGAAACTTGCTTTAGACGAACCTACCTAGTTGGATTATTGAGGTCCTAAAATGTGTTTTCTTTTGAATTAATATCACAATTAATATTTGATGTGTTTTGTTAGTCTAAAATTTTACATATGAATCCTATTAATATAAGTTATAACTATTTCATATCTTGCAATATTTATTATATAATGTTTTATACCAATATCTATATATACTTTGAAACCCCATAAGAACTAATTTACCATATAAATTAAATCATACAAAACATACTTATCATATAAAAAATTTATATAAAATATTATTAAATAATAATAGATAAATAAATAAATAAATATTTAATTATTTTCCAAGCATGATATATCAATATGAATTTATCATATATTATTTATCCATAAAAATATTTCCATTATAATTCACAATACTAATTTTTTAAAAAACCTATAAACTATAACCATTTTTACACAAAATATAAAATTCTAAACATTTTTAACTCAGATCACATTTTCCAATAGATAACAGTTAACTATATTATGTCACAATTTAATCAAAAAATACAATATGCGTTATTTTGAGTGATAATTCAAATTTAATAATATATGCTATAACAGTTTTATGAAATGAAAATATTTTTTTTGAAACTTGGAACAATAGTAATATCCTATAATAATTATTAACATTTCTTATTACAAATAATAATAATAAAGGTTTTGATGAATTGTACACTATAATACATCCAATCACACCCAATGACTAAGAAAACCTGTGAATAGAATTTTATGATATCCTATATCATAATAATTTATAGAGAGATCCAACTATAAGCACTTAACCACATCAAATCATACACAAAAAAATCTCCTTGAGCATCATATGATATAAATTTTCTTCATAAAACCAGTATAAAAAATAATGATTCAATGATAAAGGTGGTTGTAATACCGCTAATGGGTTTTTTGGAAACATCTCATTCTCATAAAAGTGGGAAAATACCAATATTAGTTGAATCTATCATCATCAAATCAACTTGTTTGAAAATAACATTATTGGGTGTACCTCGATTATTGTATATTCTATATTAATGAAGTGTGTTTGAGGAAGATCAATAAGAAACAAAACATAAAAGCATGCTTCTATAGGTAATAAACCAAACACTATAACCCAAAAACGTTACCAAAAGTTCCCATAAAACTCAAAATACATTCAAGAAACTTTTCCAAGTAGAAAAATAGAAAATAGGGAGAAAGAGAGATCTGGATTGGATTGGAGAATGACTGCACACACCAAAAAGAGGATTCAATACTTTATATAAACTCTCTTAATTTAATTAGGGGAGTCAAGAACTATAAACCAATGCTTTAAGCTGATATATGTTACCCTTAATTTATTCTCATTATATTATTATGACCATTGAAAATTTCAATGACCATAATAAGTTTTTTATGCCAAAAATTAATCATCTCTATGTTTCATAACTGATGATAAACTATTTAGAAGACATTATAGTATACCATGCATCAAATATCTTATATAATATTCTAAATAATGTAATATAGTGCAAGAAACACTTGTATCTAATGATATATCCTTTTCATTTCATTATAATATACATCACATTCAGACCATCAATTATGATATGGAAGAATCATATAGTAAAATTCATCATATTTTATTGAATATCCAATAGTAAGTTTAAGAATATTATTCATTTCAACTTATGATTCATTCATTTTTTAATCTACTATATGGATTATAGACAATATAAACAATTTTATCTCTCTAGATCATCTTCTTTCCTGGATCCTATGGTTTTTATTTTTACAGTGGCAGATCTCTCCATCCCCATTTACCTCTTATTTTCTCTCTAGAGCTCCACTAAATCCATAGGGTTTCATCCCCATATCGATTCCTTCCAGGTCTTCTGTATTTGGTTTTGGTTATTTCTCGGCATCCTCACCTCATTAACACCTAATATTCCTATGCTCCTCTCCAGGTCTAACATGGAACGTTGAATTCTCAAAGGTTTTGGTCTTCCTGGTTTTGTGACCACGGGGATTTTCAACCTGTTTCACTTTCTCATGGGTTTACATTTCATCATACCCTTTTTATTTTTTGAGTGTTGGATGTAGTGGTCTATGTTCTCTTATGAAGTATCATCGTCAGTGTGGTTTGGAGAGGTTGTGGGTGCCTTCTTAACGTTGGGCTACTATGAAGGTATCTCCACTTGTACCAAATCTCCCTTCTAGGCCCTCCTCTCTCTTCCATGTGGGTCAGGTGCATTGGGATATAAGATTCATTGGGTTTTGTGGTGCGATTAGGGGGGATTTCAAGGCAGCTCAGCCAGTGCAGGTGTAGAGAGTCTTTCTTTATCAAGGTTTTTACTCGTCGAGCTGTGAAATAGTTCTCATTGGCTATTTTGTGTTTGATGTTCTGTACTGGTGCCAGTGATGTGACATGGATGTTTGCATCAAGGGTTCTTTGGGTGACCTTCTAGTTTTATGAGGATCATGTTATTACAGCTAGGGAGAGTTGATTCTCATTAGATTTCGTGTTCTGGTGGATATATTTGACATCATCGACATTTTTTGGTTTGGGGATGATGTGATCGTCACTTCAGTGCCTTCTATCCATGAGGTTCTCTGTCTAAGCTTCTACTGCCGGTCACCTTGATGGGACGTCGACTTAGACCCTTCAACAACGATGAGATGTCCCACTGGTGACATTGATTATTTCTAGGTGATTAAGGATCCTTGTTTCTCTCTAGTTTTTATGACTTGGTGTGCGATGATGGTGGTGACGGCAGTGAAGTGATGCTCGAAGTGATGGTGATAGGTAGATAGTCTGATTATGGTGGCTATGTGATGGTGATTGGTCGACATTGCGATGATTCGGGTTTCTTGGTATGATGTTTTTTTTATTTTAATTTTGAAAAATTTTCATCTGGTGCTATTTTTGAGTTGGTATGGTCTCCTCATGAAGGATGTTGGTTTTTAGATTGAGGTGGTTTAACTCATTGTACAAGGTGGTTATTGGCGGTTTGATGAATTTTTAAATTTTGAATGTAGTGTTTAGTGGATTAGGATGATGTGGGATTTGCATGTTCTGTTGTCTCATGTATGGTTCTCACATACCCAAAAAGTGACATTTTAAATAATACAAAAATGTTATGCTTATAATGAGTTTAAATTAAATCAATTATAAAGTGTACATTTATCTGTTCTTTTAAAAGTTTTGAAAGATGTGTCCTTTATGGGTGCTTCTAAAAGTGATGATAATGGGCCATACTAAAGTGTGCTATAACAGCTCATTGCAGCACTAGAAACACACCATATATTAAAAAACCCAATATTAATACATATTTTAAATGAAATTAAATTTACAACACAAATACAACAAAAAATACTACATTATATAATTTCAAACATTGGTTTATACAATTATATAAATAAAATTAATTAAATACATTCAAAAAATCAATATTCCTTTGAATTTTAACCCCAAACCTGACTAATCATATTTGAAAACAAAACACCACTAATTAAGAAAAATGATACAGCTATATAAGAAAACAATTCTTATGTTAGTAATAACATAAAGAAATAGATTAACAAAAAGTGTTAATTTTACTAAAATTGATGTCAATTTCAAATAAAAAGACGTACTCAGATTCATCACTATCACACATTGAGTTAGATTTTGGTGTGTTTGATTCTAAAAAACCTATAATGACATGTGGATGGTTTTTCTAAATTATGAAAACAATATGAATGTGTTTTCTTGGTTTTGAGTACGTTAGTTGTCTTTTTTACTAAAATTTCATTTTAAACTGGAAACACACACATGTTCTTATTATGATCACATCATGTATCATATTAATGTGAAACCAATTATTACATGTGAGAAATGACTTACGAATCATTTTTAGAAATTATCTAGAATATATAATAATGTTTGATCAGTTTTTAGTTATTGACACTTTTGAACTAAAATATAAATTATAAATTGATAACGAACACCTGGAGTCATACTGGGCACATCATGTTTTGAAATTAGGTGAGAATTATTCCTACACATAAAAAATTAATTATGGATAATTTTAAAATTTATAAAAATAATATGAATGTGTTTTCTTGGTTTTGGGTTGGTTAGTTTTCTATTTCAATAAAAATGATGTAAATTTTAAATAAAAATATGCACTTTTAGACATAATGATCACACCGTGGGTTGGATGGAGGTAAAACTAATTCCAAAATCTCTCAAATGGAATATGGATAATTTTAATAAAGTATAAAAATAATTTTAATGTATTGTCTCATTTTTTAGTACATTTGTTGTCCTTTTTACAAAAATGTCATTTTAAACAGGAAACACATAATTTTATTCATTCTGGTCACGTCATGTGTAAAATTAATATGAGACTAATAACTACATATCAATAACCAATTATTAATCATTTCATTAAATTATCAATAAATCTTGAGTCTGTTAGATCGTTTTTTAGTGAGTGACACTTTTTGAACAAAAATGTTAATTTTAAACTGATAACGGAGGCTTTGAGTCATACTAGGCACATCATGTATCAGATTATGGTGAGGCTGATCACTACATGACCAAAATGGATTATGTATTGTGTCTATAAATTATAAAAACAATCTGATAGTATTTTATGAATTTTGTGTAGGTCAGTTGTCCATTTTACTAAAATTGATGTTAATTTTAAATAAAAAGATGCACTTGGAGTCACACTGGTCACACTTTGAATCATATTGATGCATGGTTGATTACTATATGTCCCAAATGACTTATATATTTTTTTACTAAATTATCAAAACAATATGATTTTTTTCTTGGTTTTGAGTATGTTACTTGTATTTTATACTAAAATGTCATTTTAAAATTGAAACACACACTTAAAATCATATTGATTACCTAGTGTATTAGTTTGATGTGATACTAATTCATACGCATCACAAATGAATTATGAATTGATGCCATAAATTATCAATAATATTCTAGTGTGTTTCCTCAATTTTTAGAGAGTGACACTTTTGGAACTATAATGTCAATTTTAAACTGATAATGGACACATTGAGTCATACTGGGAATGTTGTGTATTAGATTGAGGATCGGATGATCCTACACATATAAAATGACTTATTTATAATTTAATAAAGTATTTAAACAATATGAATGTGTTTTCTCAGTTTTGCGTAGGTTATTTTTTTTTACTAAAATAAATGTCGATTTTAAATAAAAATATGCACATGGAGTCATACTGATCACACCGTGCATCAAATTGGGGAGTGGAATGATCCTACCAATCTAATTTTACTTATATATTATTTTAATAAAGTATCAAAACTATATGAATATTTTTTTTGGTTTTGAGTAGGTGATTTTCTCTTTTACAAAAATTGATGTCAATTTTAAATAAATATACAGTTAGAGTTATACTGGTTACACCATGTATCAGATCGAGGTGAGGATGATTCTTACACATTACAAACTAATTGTGGATTGTTTTACTAAAGTATCAATAAATATTAATGTGTTTTCATGATTTTTACTATGTCAGTTTTCTTTTTAGTAAATTATCATTTTAAACATTAAACACACACTTTAACTCATATAGATCACATCATGTATCATTTTGATGTTAGAAGAATTAGTACACATCAAAAATGTTTTACGAATTGATTCCCTAAATTATCAAGAAAATATAAGCATGTTTTATTATTTTTTAGTGAGTGATAATTTTTAAGGTACACTGTTGATTTTAAACTGATAACAGACACACTAAGTCATATTGGGAACATTGTGTATCATATTGAGGTATGAATGATTGTTACATATAAAAAATTAATTATGAATCATTTTATTAAATTATCAAAATAATATGAATATGTTTTCTTAGTTTCAAGTATGGAAGTTGTCTTTTAAACTAATATTAATATCAATTTTAAATTTAAATAAGTACTTGGATTCATATCGGAAACACTGTGGGTTAAGATGAGGTTCAAATAATAACTACACATCTGAATGTTGAAAATATATTAACTATCAATTATACCATGAATTCCACTGAATTTCATTATCTAACATCAAACTCTGCATGAGATTCTTAGAACAAACCACCTCAACATGAAAAATGGAATTCCCCTATATAATAAAACAGTCATTATATGAGTAAACATAAAAATAAATAAATTAAGAATAATTATGTAATAATATATTAATTATATAGAAAATGATTTTACCGTGAAAACATTATATTACCTCTTTGATTGAGTAGTTGATGGAACATCAAGTAATGTAAAAAAATTCAACATTGTACGGGTGAAAGGTTTTGATGGAGAAGAAGTTCATTGATGTTTTGGTGAAAAAAGGCATGACATATGGACAGAACACCCAAACATGAACAAAATAATCCAACTGTTCAATTATTATATGACTAATACTAAATATAAATGAATTAAACAATAATATGAAATAATACATTAATTCTATGGACAATTATTTTACTATGAAAGTATATAGATTAATTCTGTGATTGAGTAGAGACAATGTTGTTACTCTTCATTGAAATGAATGAAATATGGGAAGAAATATTCTACAATAAATGAACTCTAAAAGGAATAATTAATATTAAATCAATGTTTCATTATACAATTTTTATGTGAAATATAGAAAGTATATCGTAGCATTAAAATTATATAATTCCAAAGGATTTTTATTATTATAGTTTGTTATTTCGAGGGATTGGTAAAATCATCATGTGTATAAGACATTGTGTGCATGATTAGTCAATCATTTAATTTATATTATGTTAATGTGGTAAATAATATATAATATTATGAGGAAAAAATAGTATTTTAAAAAACACTATTACCTTTTCATTGAATTGTATTTAATTTTTTAAATATTTTAGGGATTTATTTCCCCTATCAAGAATCCAAATCCCCTATTTTCATCCCCATTAATGTAAAATATATTTTATACATTGGGATCGACATTAACTGATTGTGATCTCCCAATGAAAGGGTCATCCTTTATTGAATTTTCATCTGACCTCATTTTTTTTAGTGGCCAGTAGGAAAATCAACCCATTCTTGTTTATTGGATGGGAGACATAAAATACTTGCGCTGGTTGTGATGAAATTATGAACGAATCATCTTTTACCCCTTCCACAATAAAATTTACCTTTATTAAGTCCATTTCGTCAACATTCACTACACTAACATTGTCCACCCAATTGAAATAGAAAATCAAAACATGAAATGTTGTATAATATAACTCGTATATCAATTCGATAAAACCAAAATATGACATATTTAAATAAATTTTATTTCTATCCTGGAAACTAGATATCTTCATTACTTTATCTATACGTATTACACCACTATTTTTCATCATATTTCAGTCTTCATGTTGTTTTTTAAATAACACATGACCGTTAATTTCATATACTAGTTTAAGATATGACATTTTCCTTCAGTCCCCTGGATAGCCATTGATTTTTTTTGTAAATTGAATTCAGATTTTTATATAAATCATTATAAATTTGATATCTAGAGAATACTAAAAACTATTTATTATATGTATTTGATATCTATCATTCAACCCTTGAAGTATTCAAATCTCTAAGAACTTATTTGTGGGATTCAATGTATGGACCAATATCTTCACTATTATGTGAAATGTTACGTTGTGCTTACTCCCACTCTTTTAAGTTAATTGTTATAAAATATCACTATAAAATACCTTCAACCATAAAAAGTTTGATGTGATGAGACTTTGGGAGACTGATGGTGTCAAAATATGATAGCAAATTGGTACACAATTCAATAGCATCATTAATAATATATCATTTTGCAATAAAACATTCAGGCCAACTTCAATTCTTTACATACCCTTTCAAAAAATTTATATACACTTTAATGAGGTACACCCATCTATAATGGAATTGATCACATAGTAGAACATATCTAACCAAGTGATCCATCAGGTGGAACATTATTTCAAATAATGATGGTGGTGAGAACATCTTCAATTCAAATAATATTATTGATTCCTCATTATTCATGATGGTAAAAATTGTTGGTTCTATAACATTACTACATATTTATTTGATAAATAAATATTGTTTTTTTAATGTATTCCATACATTTTGAGATAGAATGCAATGGAAATAAATGGGCATCAAATCTTGCAAAAAAAATGACAGTCATGTGATTTTAGTCCTTGTAACTTCAAAATAGTCATTGAAAAAACATTCATTATATTTTATGAATACCCCTGTGGAAATTTTACACTATTATATAGCTGAAAAAATTTCGATTTTTCCTAACTGGATAGATTGTAAGCTATTAAAGGATGAAAATTCCTCCTTTTACCATTCATCAATGACAACTCTTCCCATATCCCCATTTTAATCAAGTACAACCTATCCTTGGTGACATATTTCATTTTTCTAGGACCATTTAGTAATGTTCCAAAAACACTATCAAATAAATTTTTTCAACATGCATGAAATCAAGAAAATTTATAACATACAAACAATTTCAATATGGTAATTCAATAAAAATTGATCTATTCTTCCAATATGATTTTTTATGTTTGTTTTTCCAAAATGGTTTACCGAAAATAGTGTCAATATTTTCACATTATTGTACAGTTTGATCACCCATTATTGGAGATGATGTTCTACCTTGTTTGATATTCCTGTAGAACGTTGTCATCTAGTATTGTTATTTATGTCATCGTGGTAAAATTTTTTGATTTCCTAAACACACAGTCTTTTAGGAATGATTCAACCAAATAGAGTATGTGAATTTTTTACAAATGTAACACCCCAACATTCATTTAACATTGTATCTTGATAAATTTACATAAGCTAGGGTGTTATTTATGACCCCATACCACGTGGAACAAAATGTAAATTCTTCACTTATATGAGAATCATACACTTTAACACCTATATCCCACATCAATTTCAGATCATTGATCAATGAATCCAAATACACATTGATATCATTATCAGGTTTCTTTGGTCCAGATATAAGTAGAGACGACATAATGTATTTTCTATTCATGCATAACCATGGTGTTACGTTATAATTCACCAATATGATAGGACATGTTCTTTGATTACTAACTCGTACACAAAAAAAATTTATTTCATCTATTAGATAACATAGGATGAAATTTTATTAGCTCATTATCAAATTCAGGATTCTCATAATCAATTTTCTTCCACTAAGGAGAATCTATTGGATGATATAGGTTTCCATATTTAATACTTGTATCTTAATTCCATGCCAATTGTCTCATGGTTTTATGAAATCCAGATAGTCTTCTAAATCATGGAATTTTTAGAATGTACCATATAGTTTTATAAGGACTTGATTCATTTTCTTGTACCAATATGCACCACACTTAAGGAATTTTATGAGCAATTCATGGTTCTTACGAACTGAATTGCAATCATTTTTACAAGAATTTATTTTTAGAGATCATTCCCATTGAACATATAATTTTTTTAGCATCATATGTTTGGAATGGTTGTTTATTTTCTTCTAGTATCATATCATTCAAGATACCAAGTAATTCTGTAATGCTGGTGTCACACCATCTGTAGCCAGCATTAAAATTATAAATCTTCAATATAGCTGACAATGTTGTGTATTTAGTACAACCATTATACAATGGTTTCATGGGAAAAATATTTAAATACAAATACAAATTTGGATAATCACGAAATTCATCATCAATTGTCATTGTAATTTCATCAATGTTATATCCATCATCATTTACAATGGTATTCAAATAAAATGATCCATAAACTGTAGTATCATCAAAATCGGTGTCCACATTCATTTTTCCCCATATTTAGTCCAACATTTATAGCTTTGATATATTCCAAGAAAAATAATATATTCTTAGAACTCTTCCAGAATAATTTATCTTGAATAACAACAATGTAAACATGGAAAAATGATTTTAGAATGGTCGTATACAAGCTATCTTGAAAAGGTGATGAAATATTTAACTCCATATTTATACTCTTATATCAAATGATTAGCGTGCATCAATTTTCAATTCATATCCATTTTAATGGTTTCATAAAATATTATTTTTTATAAAAAATTAATAAATACACATAATCTATTCATTATCAATGGTGACAGTTATAGAAAATTCTGTTAAGGGAAAATCAACATTTGACTATTTCAAATAATTTCTTTATGTTTAAGAAAATGGGAAATTGAATTTATGAAAATAATTAATCATCTATGGAAGGTATTATCCTATGAATTCATTCATAGATGAAATTTATAGAAAACTTTCATACTCAACAAATCTTATCCCAAACATTTATCATTTCATTTTGATCTTTGACAAACAGCATCCATCTCTTGTATACATGAACCAATGATTATTGAATACTATAAGAAGTAGTCATCCATGGGATAACTAATAGTCAATGTATTACAAGAAATATAAAATAGATGGGGTGAGTTTTAATCAAAAAAAAATCAATCATGATTCTTCGTGAGTTGAAGTATATGAGGATCAAAATTATCTATAAAAGATATGGGGATGAGTGTCTAGAAACAAATTTTAATAATAACTATTGTTTGACACTTATCACGTCTTTCGTAAATCACCTAAAGAAATGAAAATATAATATTGGAAATTAAAGTGTCACAGGAAAACCAAATATGATAAACAATAATAATAAAATATCATTAATTCAACGAGAAGGTATAAAAATGTTTTGATAAAATAATTTAATTAATAATGAGTTATTCAATATACATAGATAATAATCTTAGATTCTATGGGATGGAACTAATACATGTTGAAATAAAATGATGAATAACTAAAAATAATTTCTAATATATATAATTTGATAAATTCCATTTTATTTTTTGGAACATGTGATATAGAAAAATAAGGGATTATTACATTTTAAAATAATTGTATATCAAATATTTGAAAACATATCAAGACTCTTAGGATTTGATATCACCACACTGTCCCATCCCAAGAATTTTAGGGAAGTCTCCACATAAAATATAACCATATAATGGATTATTGGGTTGTCATCTAATAAACATTGACCCATCCTTGTGATTCTAGGGAGGTTAATAAAGAAGTTGAAATAAAGCAATAATACACATCAACAAAATATATAACAAATAAGGGAGAAAAACACACCAACCAAAGCAACATATATTCCACACACATTTAAACACACACACGCATAACATGGAATTTATAATACACATAATTTCAAAACCAATGCCAATTTAAACATAATTTTTAATGAAAATAAATATAATCCATTCCTAATTTGGAAATCCAGAACCATAATTTGTGAATAAATAATTATAAAATCACCCTAAAATTAAAAGTTCTGAAAACGTAAATAAATAGTTAGAACGATATGTATTTACATATATATATATATATCAGTATATGTATATATATATTAATATAATAAACATAAACTGATAAAAATATATGTAACCCTTATAACAGAATATCACAATATAGTAAAATAACTACAACCCCATACTGATTTGGAAAATAGAGCGCCATTGAAAATAATTAAATATTTCACCTCCCTTACTAAGGTTTCTCTTAAAATAATGAATATTCTTACCAATTATTTTTTATAGAAAAACACTTATAACAGAATATTAAAATAAAATTCAAATAAATAAATTCCCTTACTTGAAATGCCTAAAATTAGATTATGTTTCTACTTTTCACCATTACTAGACTGAGAATTGGTTTTCTAAATCAATTTTCTCATTGCATTAATGTTTTTATATCCAAAACGACCACTATTCATACAGTGGAATAAATATTTAATTAATTGGTTTATTTGCAGATCAGAGGTAATTCGATAATATTTCAAATCAATGAAACAATTAATCTTGCAAAGCATGTTGCGGTAAATATATATAAATCAATGAAAATTGTTTCAATTTTTTTTAAATCCAAACCAGGATATCCAAATCATTAGTCAATAAAAAATTGATTATAAACCTAGTTTTCAATTCATAATCTAAAAGAAAAATAGCTGGCATTGACTGAACCACAAATAACTGATTACAACATCGAAGAAGAAATAAAAAACAAATCCAAAAGTACAGAAACAAAATCGGAACCTACAAAAAAACACAAGAATCCCTCGCTAGGATAAAAAAACCTAAGACCCTTAGATCTAGATATCGATGTTTTTTTAGGAAACCCTAACTAAAATTAAACACCATATTCTATAAAATGTTCGCGAATCTATAGGTAGTCGAGTGGGTTTGTGTTATTCGAGCATTGATTTACTAAAAAGGAGCTCCAATATTGGGTGGTTTCAGTTGAATGCAATTGATATGGTAGTCAGCTCACGACCGATTAAGGTATTTAAATAAACTAGGACACATTTATCAGCACTTCTAAAAAATCCCTGATAAAGATTCCTTCTTCCACCACTTATGTAATAAGTGTTGATAAAATGATTCTTTATCAGCACTTTTTAGCACTGATAAATCTCAAAATTTATCTGTGCTAAAAAACACTGATAAATAATACTTTTACATGCTGATAATGGATTTATAATTACAATTAAAAAAACTTTAATTATGTATATATATATATATAATAAACGTTAATAAATATAATATTTTAAAAAATTTCTTTATTTAAATATATTAATTATAATATTTTGATTATTGAAATATATAATTATTTTTTATAATTATATAAATATTTTAAAAAATTTATATTTATATCGTT
This sequence comes from Viscum album, assembly GCA_963277665.1. Classification (NCBI taxonomy): domain Eukaryota; kingdom Viridiplantae; phylum Streptophyta; class Magnoliopsida; order Santalales; family Viscaceae; genus Viscum; species Viscum album. The sequence goes on from OY728136.1 coordinate 1,297,264,165, forward strand.
ATAAATATTTATATAATTATGTATATATATATATATATTCATTTATTTAACAAATATATATAAATATATATTCATATTAATATAGTAAATATATTCATTATTTAAGTAAATTTATTATAAATTTAATAATTATATAAATATATATAATTATTGTTTTATTACAATATAAATACTTTTCAAAAAATATTTAATTATTTTTAATTGTAAATATATAATTGTTTAAATATAGTAAATTTACATTTATAAGTATATTTATCTATAAATATTATTTTTCAAATATAATTTTAACATTATTAATACATATCAAATTTTAAGTTCATGATTCTTAAGAATGAGTGAAATTGAATAGATAAAATAAATATACATGTTAACAATATAGAAACAATGGATAATTTTTGTGTGTGTGAATTGTATTTAAAAATTCATTAATTATGTATATATGAAATCTATATAACACACATTTGATTTTTTTAAATTGAAAAATCAAAAAACATTAAATTATACATCCATTACTCTATGCAATTAGTCTATATTTGTAATTCATATTAATTATTAAATATTAATCATTATTCATTCAATATATGTCTATTTAATGTAAAGCACACAATAATTTTGTAATATATAAATCAAATTTATATTAATTAATATATATCTATATATTTAATATATACTTTTTATTATCATTATCAATAATTATCTAATTAATAAAATGATTAATATTTTCCTCCATTTACATATTTTTAATTTTTACATGTTTAATTTTTATTTTTCATATATATATTTATATTTAATTCATACTATTAATCAACATTTATAATTTATATATACTATAATTATTTTATTCAATTTTATTAAAAGTTATTTAATTAATAAAATATGTAATTTTTTTTCATAAACTCATTTTTTAGTTTTTTATCAATTTAATTGTTTAATTTTATTCATTTGGACCTTTATCAGTGCTTAAAATATGGAGCTAATAAAGGAGACACTTTATCTGCCCTAAAAATAAATTAATGAAAAAGGGATCATTTATCGGCTCTAAAAATGTTGATAAAGGGTACATTTTGTCAATTATTTCACTAGAATATATAACAATTCCATTTATCAGTGCTTTTTTAGTGCTGATAAATACTAGCTCTATTAAAAAAATTATTAGTGTAAATTATATTTTTTTCACCATATTTTGTTGTGGTTATAGCAATTGAGAATTGTTTTCTCCACATTTCCATAGATACTAAATCAATTAATAGTTCATTTTCAGTAAATAATACAAGTTCTAACTTCAATGTATGTTTAACATGGTGATTTTACCAAATTATATGTTGTTTAAACCACCACTAAAATAAAAAATAAAAAAAACACCCTTTTAATTTGATCTCCTAAACTAGAGAAATTTAAAAAACACTACTAAAATACTCGGATAAAAATTAATATAATTATCATTATAAAACAACTCAAACTAGATTATTATATTTTATAAATACACATAATGTTACATCAGTCAGATTCGAATGAAAGTTACCCATCATTAGAAAAACAAATATCATATAAGAAGGGGTGAATAGACATAAAAACATACAATGCATCAAATACCATCAGATAATTCATCTATGTCACTATGGATGCCTTGAGATGATATTATAATCCTAACTACTTACAACCTTTAATGCCTACAATTAAAGGAATTTAAAAACATAAATTATATTTTATTAAAAAATAATATAAATTAAATATAAATAATAACTATTTTTACCCACAAATATTATCGTATCATGGATGCAATCACCCATGGAATACTCCCTGTCATGTAAAAAAATAATATATCCAAAACATCCCCTATTATAGAAAACCGATCATCCCAATCTCTAATAAGTGAATCATTCTCCTGTATTTTGGTCTCCAATATCACAATTTTTTTATGAAAGATCATGAAAACTATTAGGACATGGGTATGGATAAGTTTTCATAGTAAATTATGTTGGGTACCTCACAAATATTAATAATGGGGATAGCCCAAAACCCATTAAACAAACATGAACTAGATTCTCATTTCCCAAAACATTGGAAATAGAATCACTATGAAAAATCAATGATAACTGTGAGTTATTTTTATAACATGCCTCCTTAATATTATCCCAAAAATCAAAGAGTATAAAATAATAAAGTGATTTAGTAAAATCTCGTAATTCTTAAATTAGTTTACCCAGTTTTTTCACTAACCCTAATCTAACATTATATGTACCTCAAACCACATCTTCACATTACCAACTGCATTACCAACCTTCTAAGACTATATCATTAAAGTATAAATTTCTCAGTTATAAAATCATAATAACATAAAATCAAACATATATTTAGAAGATATAATAAATAAAATATTACCTTTCTTGATCATATTTTTGAAAAACCCGTTAAATAGGTTGTCTGTGAGATTATCTTCTTTTCTATACTCACATCATTTTTCTTATAAATATATTGAAAAAATGAAGATATATTTATATGAAATTTAATATTATTATGAATGAAAAATTTTAATGTGATTAATAAATTCATATAAGCAAATATCACATTTTAAAATACCTTTTATAGATTAGTTGTAAACCTATCCACCAAATACTTCCCCTACAATCTACATATCCATTATGGTAACTTATTATACATCTATTGAAGGCTTTTTTATTTGTCATTAAATTCATTCATGAACATGAACTTGAAATCTTTCCATTCCCCCATTAAAAATTTTAGAGTCCATTGATGAAAAACATTGTCATCCACATAAAAATGTAAATTCATCTATAAATAATAAGGGTATAAATTATTATAATAATAATAATCATAGTAATATCAAATTAATAAAAAATTTAAAAAATTTAATTTTTTTACCATTATTATATTATTAGAGATCTTGTTCCTACAATTTATTTGATCATGAATCTAATCACAATATGTGATGTGGAGGTTCGTTATCTCAAGTTCCAAATATCAAAAAAAGCATGAGAATCAATTCTGTATCATTCATAGGCACTCTAAAACTATCGAATGATATAATAACCCTTAAATTCATTAACTTTAGAACATCCTTTGTTACTATGTATGATTATATTATTTGATTATTTGCATCTATTAAACAAACATATTCCACAGTTAGTATAGCTATGAAATTAATAATTTGTTCACAATAAAATATATGTTAATAATTGTCACTCACTAATACCCTCACAATTGTATGGGTCACACAATATGTGTAGTAAATAACGCTCATATACATGTTGAAATGATGACCTAATGATTTTATCCACTAGAATCCTGGTATCAGTGGGAGGTGAACCTATAGTAGTTGGAAGAATACCTGATGGAGTAGGGATAATCACTAGTGGAATCTATGTTTCATCTAACTAGGTAGAATGACCATGTTATTGAAGATATTTATTAGATGGACTTATTACTAAAATTTAAAAAATAGTGAATGTAGTTACAATAAATGAAATGATACAATAAAGTAATAAAATTTTAAAGTAATAAATATTTTACAATTATATGAGAGTACTTATATAGAAAAATTTAAGTGAAAATATATTTATTTATTTTACAAAAATTTCAATATTATAATCAACAATGTAGGCCTTTTTTACCCTCATACAATTAATTTATACACAATAAAAAAAATAACTTTACCTCCATGCCATTAAGAATCAATGTTGGATTCATGGTTTTTAAAATTATAATTATATTTCACTATAAACATGAATATAAATAGATGTGAAATTAAAGTGAAAATAGTGTCTAGGATATGATATCTATCAACGAAATAATCACGCTTTTTTGATAGTAAAAAAAATATGATTTATGATGTTAAAATAGGATTGAAAATACAATGGTTTCATTAATAATTAATTTCCATTATCCACTATTAATATTATGTCCTTATCTTTACCATCTCTTGTAAGATCTGTAGTTTCAATATTATCATAGTCAAAAAAATCAATCCATTCATGTTGATAGGGTTTACTATTAGAAAACCATTCTTCAGCATCACCACACATATCATACAAGTCTATTAGTTTTACATTGACTACAACACACCACCCTTCATTGACCCTATCAGAAAAATAATATACCATTTAGCTTGTGAAACCAAAATATACGGATCTCGTTCATCGTTCTCACCAATACTTGTCGAACGATTTAAGATTACATAAGTCGACTACACATTTTTTTTATTTATACCCCTATAAATATCGACCCACTTTAATATGAATAAAAAATAGAAATGTCTCTGTGATAATTTAATTTGATAATTTCAGTCAACTTTCCCTAATATTAATACTTAGTTAATTTTATGAATATATTAAGATTTTTTTAAATGTTCTATAAGATAAGTGGTTTGAATCATGAAACCATTAATATTGTAGACAACAAATCTTCTAGACTTATTCAAATTCCATTGAGATAAATATTTAAAATCATAAAATAGATCATCTTATTTATAAAAATTCACGATCTATAAAAATTGATACAAAATATTAGTATTTATAAAATATAATCATCAACATATTATAATTATAAAAATAATTATGAACTTACATGACATGAAAACGAATCAATATTATCTTTTATAATATACTTTGTCATTTCTTTCTCATTTCATGTTAAAATATGAAGTCTTATATTTATTTACTGAACCATTTCATCAATATAAATTTATATAATATCACTATTTAGTATCACAAGTCATTATGATTAAATAAATACCATATGGGTTGATCAAAATGAGGATATCCTTCCAACCGGATGAACTAACATTGAAAAGATTGTTGATTTACTAATGGAATGAATATTATTTGAGTTATCATCAGAATTTATAACTCTATTTAATATTGTATCAATACCATCAAAATAACTCATATAGAATGTGAGATGACCTTTGGTCAAGTAACCTTAAACAATAGAGCCTTATAGTTAATATTTGTTCTTAACAAAAGACATCAAATGACCAACACACTGAAAGAATCAACACATAATAATCTTCAAATGTTATGAGTTGGAAAAACATAATTAAATAAGTAGAAAAAATACAATACCTATTTAAGGGATACATCAATTTATAGAGTATGGATCCTCTAATGTTATCTTTTTTGGCCAAACACACTATCAAATGAATCATCATGGTGACAAATAATGGGGTAAATACCATCTCTAAATGAAAAATCATACATTAAATTATTTCTTATAATTTTTCATGATCTTTGGGGTTTAATCTTTTCTCATAGAGTTATATGAAGAACATGAAAAACTCAGTTATGACTATTTTTATTTTAGCAGGTAACAATTTGTACAATTCAAATGGTAGAAACTTCTCTCACAAAATATGCGAGTTATGAATTTTTAATTCATATACTGTATGATGTTTTAATTTAACACATCAAGAAATGTTACATGATCATTCATTAGATATTATAACATTATTTTATCTTCCATGGAATACATATTTTTCATGCTTTCATAATAATTTTTTTGTAGGATACATACCATTTCCATTTACCCATCAATCATGTTTTCGATTAATTTAATTAATTATTTATCTTTTTTAACATTATCCATTATGTTTACCTAATCATTATGTATTATAAAAATAACATTATCTAACATATTTTTCTCAATGTCCACAATGTTATGATTTTGAAGTAACATGTAAATTTTTCAATAAGTATGTTTTGAAAATATACATTTTTCTTCCATTTTTGTGTTTTAATTCCACATGATGTGGTATGAACTCTTTACCATCATATTTCAATTTAAAATATTTCCAAAATTATATAATGTTTTTGATAATTGTGTTTTATAATCTGACCAAGGAAACACTTTTGGAGGGGACATCAAATAAAATTTTCCATAAAATCCTGAATTGATAAATCCAAATCCATGAGATGAGTTGAAGAATAAATTATGAAACATAATACAGTAGTTTATACTATAAATAATCATTTTATATTCAAAATAAATGTTACAAACATGACATTCCAAGATAGTGTCAGTCTCCCAACCAGAAAAATTCCTAAGTCCTAGAAAGTCACTGATGGCTCAGATGATAGAAAAGTGTATTTTAAATATTTATTTATTTTATTCATCATATATATCCACCCCATTTTCCCATAAATATTTACATTATTTTATAATAGTTTGAAGGTTTACATAGATATCATTTCCATGCATTTTTATGAAAATAATCATTCAAATACTAAGAGAAGTTTGTTACATACACAACCATGAAGAAATATTTTTAGGGATAAAAATATCTATCTATATGTTATATCTAATAATTAAATACTTGAATGGATTAAATACATAATTATCCAATCCCAAACACACATTCACATGGTCTGTATAGAAATTTGGTTGTGGAGAGTCAACACATTTCAAAGTTATTGAATCTTTTAAATGATGCATAAACCTATCATAGTATTTTTTTCATAACATTCCATGTCATGTGATTAATACTTTTAGATGATGTGAAATATAATTACAGTTATTGTTTTGGTGTTATTTAATGTAAAATCATTATGGGAGTTTTATTTCTCTATTTCATTATAGTAACATATTCATTCATCAATGAATCATTATTCATTGGGATCTATCTATATGTGTGGAAAATTTTATACCCATATCTCTACAATTTTTTTCCAAAATATAACATATAGTAATTGAGACATGAATGTATCATTATATAATTGATTCCTAATGTAACACCCCCCTATCTAGAACTCTATTATGTGGCCAAATCGGGTTGGATATGAGACTTCAAGTGAGCCTCCTCGTATGACCGAGGATACCAAATAGCTATAGAGGTGTGGTTAATGTAATGGGGAGACTATTCCCCATGATATAGAGTTATAATACAGTGGAAATAAATGGTTATCGATAAAAAGTAGAGTAATAGAAATAGAAGAAATGGTATAATGTACAACTGGAAAGTAAATTAAAGAACCAATAGACCAATAATAATAAATCATATAATGACATGGTAAAATTCATATAAATGTCAAAATGAAAATAATAAAAATAAAAGAATAAATGGAAAAAAAATAATCTCAAAAGGACCTAAGTCACAAACCCCATGTTAGTTCTGTCTCCAAACAGCATCCTATTCAGCAAGCCAGAATCAATAATATGGTCCTTTCCCCTTGTCCAAACCTACATCCATGTAATCTACTTGGGTACCAAAAAACGACTTGAATGTGGTGTGTGTAAAAATCAGTAGGATAAAACCAACATTTATAAAAAACTATTTTGATAATAATTTCATTCGTTAATGTGATGACAAGTTTACTAATAAATAAATTAATACAATACATAAATCTATTATATTTGTCACCATTATAGAATGTCTCTAAGCTTGTAGCAAAACCATTCCAACCATAATCATAAACCATGGAATGATCACATAGCCTGGGAAGGTCATATTTATAAGATTTTCAGCCTCTAGAAGAATTATTATATATATTCATTTCAGTTTCAACCAGTCCAAGATCTCTATATAATAATTGAAACATCAAACAAGGCCAATCCCTCTATATAAGAATTTTAGCATCATTGGGAATAACTATTTATATATTAATTTGAGCATCAATTGGGACAATACAGTTATATAATAATTATAACATCAATGAAAAAAAGTTATAATATTAAGTATATCAAAATATTAAATAATAATCCTTAATGCATAATTATGAAAATTGTCATTTATATTTCCATTAAACATTAATATATACATCAAATTATCATTAGTGATATCAATAGCACATAATTTATTACTGATGTGATTCTATATCAAATAATCACCTAAAACCTAATGTTATGATAAAAAATATTTAATTCATTATATAATTCAATATTTATCTAGGGCATGCTCACCTAATGGGAAGCCAAAATATTATTCATAAATAATTAATTCAAAAGGGATCAATGGAAATAATCTAATATATAATTTATCATCACTCATAATTCCATTAATAAATGTGCACATTGTGTTGGTGTAATCATAGTATTTCACATACTTGATAAATAAACAAACCATCTGATTTGGTTTTATTCCACCTACTTTTATCTTACGATTATAAATCATTTCCAACAAGAATTTCTTACTAGAATAGAGGTGAGGGAGATCACAAGAAGAAAACTAGATCATGAAATAATGAGATCAAAAACCAAAACAGCCATGGTAAATATATGTACTCCACAACAACAACAAAATGTAAGAGAAGAGAAAACCAAAAAAAATATTACTTTGGATCCAATGCATAAACATGATGTTAAAACTGGTGGAAAGGGATCAAATATTGCATGAATCACCTTAGGTTTTGAAGAAGGATTGGATACACATGAGATAAATGAAAATTATAATCACTAGATTCCCTTAAAACTGTCTATCCCATGTAATAAGTAATTTTTAATCCCTTTTCACATCATGGATTTCTTATTTAAGGGTTACACCAAAAAACGTCACCTAGGATATGTTAACACTTTCCCAATCATTACCCATTGTGTATTGTGAATTCCCAACATGTAACCGGTTCAAGGCCCATATCCCATTCACAACTTCTGTTCGGTGTCCGTTTCAAAGTGTGTAAGACATTTACAGAGTATGTAAATTCCCTGTAAACATATTTAAGACGAACATGAAAAAACCTTAAAAACCACCATTGAAACCTTCTAAACAGAAATAAAACCCACGAATCTCATTTAACATGATTATACCAAGAATAGATTATTTAAAAAAAATCTACATTCATGAACTTTCTGTCATATTCCCCAATAATGGTTATATATCTCTGAACAAGACTCATCCAAAAATTTTTAATGATAAGGAAACCCCAAACAAAAGAGTTTTAATGGAAAACTCAAAGAGGGAAAAACGAGAAAAATGAATATATTGTAAAACCTTCCCAACATATAAAAAATCATCCCCAAGTTACTCTAAATTTCACTATGGGGTATCAGTGAATAATTCTGTCTACTATCCTCACATAATAGACTCCCTCACATAGGTATCCTCATAAACATTTGCATGATTCCACTACACTAGAACTAAAGGTATAGTCCTAACCTAGAGATACTTATCACTAGGGTAAATAATCTATATCAAATGATCCTAAAAGTATGCATCTAAACTAATATTGATTTCCTCATTTTCTACCACATGATAATGGAATGGTTGATATCTCCAAAGTTGCAACATGTGAAACACATCATGCGTGGGACTATATCACTGTTGAAGGGCTAATCGGAACACCATGGGGACAACCATTTCCACTATATCAAATGTCCTAAAGAACATGGGTTCAAGATTCCCCAATTTTCTAATATAGTGTTTCCCCAAGGATGGAAACAACTGAAAAAAAAACATCATGACAAACCAAAAACATAATAGTTTATCTTCGATGATTAACATTTTATTTATGCATGCTATGCATGGTCACCAACGAGACCTTGATTAGAAGAACATGTCTAGATAACTCCTACCTGATAATAGGTCCAATAATATTATGAATCACATGCCTCTAACCAACAAATAGGTGAATGACACAGCCTTCCATACAAACCCTTCAAAAGTGACATTTGGATTGATACTTGGAAGTTTTTATTCAATGAAAACTCCACGAGTGCCATATGCTACTCTTAAGAACCACCGGAATGAAAAACACAGGCATGTAACATATCTTCTGAAACATAAATAGTCTCCTCAGATAGATAATCAATATGAGGATCATATGATGCTCTCAATAGAAATTGTGATCCCATCGTCTTTTGAAGGCATTTTCAAAACTACGATGTGATGTAAGGATCACTATTAGAAATGATAATCCCTTGAAAAAATGAAATTTAACTATCTCATGCACATAGATACTAACCATATAATCAATGATTAAGGTCTCTCTAGTGTAAAATAAGTGAGTTAACATCAGTTAATCCATGGCCACCAATATAGTATCATTCATATGGGTTGTCCTAGGTAATTCGGTCACAAAACCCATAGTGACATCATCCCATTTCCACTCAGGAGATGAAAGATACTACAATATCCCAACAAGATTCTGATACTTGACTTTTAAATACTGAAAAGTGAAACATCTCACCAAAAAAACTTTTACCTCTTTCTGCATTCCTATCCACCAATACATTGTACGAAGATCACAATATATATTTTTCAAACCTAGGTATACAACCCATCCTGAAGCATGGAACTCTCTTATTAGATCATCATGAAAGACCATATAAACCCATACATATCTATGAAAAAGTAGATAATTTGAACCACCAATCGACCATCCTTATGGTGTCTCCCTAACATATGAGCTGTCTCTCATAACTAAACCCTCTAGATTAAATAGCTTCTCTATCTTAATATATTCATGAAGAACAGATATGATAGATGTTGAATTCATATACACTCATCCATGGGACTCCATAACATTTAAATGAGTGTATAATAAGTGTTCCATCATCCACCACACCTCGCAAGACTCCCACAATACCTCTGTTTGTGTCTTCTAGATCAAACCATCAATAATGACGTTTCCATTTCCATATATATATGCCATCTCAAAGTCAAAATACTACAGATAATCAACCCACCTATTTTATTAAATGTTTAGGTTTCATTTATAAAATATGTACCTAAGGATTCTATAGGCCATGTTTACCACAAACCTCTCACCCATAAGATAATGTCTCCCACATCTCAGGGCATATTAAACTTTAGCTAACTCCAGATCATGAGTAAGATAATTCCTCTCATGAGGAATCATATATCTAGATCCATAAGCAACCACATGATCCTCCCATATCTAATCTACTCTGATTAGAACTTTGGATGCATCAAAATTCATGATATATGCATAATTCAGTATGAGTAAAGTGAGGATAGGTTATATGATCAGCCTAACTTTAAACTATTGAAATGCTATAACATAAAATTATGACCAAACAAATTTCACTCCCATATTCATCATCCCATAAATAGGTACATCCATATAGGATAATTCCTATATTAAGTAACAATAATAACATAATAAGTCCAAATATCTCTTAATTTAAAAAGAATTCATGATCTGATCCCAAATAGCATGACTATAACCTTCTTTGGTCCCATTGACAATCATACCACTATGATTACGTCACCCATGAAGTGAATTTTATCAATCCAAAAAATGAATTTGGTTGACTTTCATAAATCCGATAATCTCTCAATGAACTCAATATGATATCAAGATATTAGGCATGATCATAAACTAACTAGGTGTACGCAAATATTTCAATGAAAAAAACCACTAAGCGATCCAAAATAGGATGAATGATCTAATTTATAAAGGACGTGAATACTATTAGTGAATTCTTCAAAGCAAATGTAATCACTACGAACACATGTCGGTCATACCTTCTTCTAAAATCAGTCCAAGGAATGTCTGATGATCTCACCTTCTAATAGAGGTATCCTTATCTAAAATCAATATTGGAAAATATCTTGTCACCACCCAACTAATCGAATAGATCGTCAGTATGTGGAAGGGGATACTGGTTCTTTTCCATCGTCAAGTTCAATCTCTAATATCCATACATAAGCATAAATACACCTCATCCTTCTTGGAGAAAAGATCCGAAGAAACACACACAAACATGAAAGTATATATGAAAACATTAGATTCCGGACATTACATTAATAATTTTAACTTCCAAATATCTGTTGGTACTATTATATAAGGCATGATAGAAACTTGATCTTCTCTTACAACCAACTCAATCATGTATGTGATATTCCTCTCGGGTTGTAATCCATTAAACATGTCTGGGATACATCATGAAAACTGTTTAATCGTAGAGGAAAACAATCCAACATTATTATACCTTCATCTAGATAAATACATGATATCTAAAGCATTAAACAATCCAATCTGTACTAAATTTATCATGCATGGCTAGCCTGAAGATCCCACTCCTCCTAGTAAACATATCTACCTCATTATGGAGACAACAAGGTAAGCCCTCTTCAGTAATAGTCGATATGATCATGGTATATAAATATCCAATCAATAAAACAAATCAAATAAAAAAAATCAACTCCTGCACAATCGGTTCCAATATGAAACAGTAATTTTCAGTCACTAGATATCATGGATATAAATGTTTGATATCCTATAACAACACTCCCAATGGTGTGTTAATGGTCAAAACAACATCTATAATTTTCACAAAATATTCCAAACCATATTAAAAAATACCAGATAAAAATAAATGTGATTCACTATAATTAGAAAAATGAAAGAAAGTTTAGATGATACGAGAATCATACCTCTCATGGTCGAAGGTCCTGCATCCACAATATTTGGAGTAGCCTTCCTAGTTTCCAGCTAATTATACCATATTCCCTAGTTTCCTATTTGAATTCCTTGAGATATTACCTCTTCCTGGTACTACCATTCCTATAATGGGGTACCATATCCTCTACCTTGACCGGAAATTACTATAGAACTCCATGTACCTATCTTATATGGGGTAAATCGGTCCTTCCCAGACTCTAGTACCAATATAGTTCACTGGAAACTATTATACTGTGATTCTATATTACAAAACCTCTAGTTATTATCCATATTTCTTCTAACATGAAACTACAAATTAGGGTACAAACATTGGTGCTTCTTGTGTCCCAACCTTCCACACTAAAAGCACTGCAACAGAACATTGTCCTGAGATGCCTTCCCAACATCTTGACTAATCTTCACACTATTTATTTATAGATAACCTTCATAATGAAATTTATTTTCACCAGAAGAAGAGAACCAAGTTCACCTTACAGAAACATCATAACTGTTGCTCGATACCTCTCTCATATTCCCTTCCATGGTTAGTGATTGATTCATCACATCTAAAAAGATACAAAAGCGAAATACTTTCACCAATGATGTAATATCATACTAAATCCCATCCTAAAAATTCTTCACCCTGGATATCTCATCAATACCTAAATGTGGTGAAAATAATTACAGTTCAGTGAAGTAGTCAATTTAGTCCATCAATGACTTGCCCTATAGTGTCGGCTGTATGAACTCACCTACCTTATCATCAATCAACATATCTAGAAAGAGTTATCTTATAAACTTCACCTAAAACCCCTTCCATGAAAACTCCTCTTTCTTCCCAACTTAATATATAATATCCCAGAAATTCTTGTAAGGTTCACAAAGCTTATATGAAATGAGATTCAATCTCATATTTATGGGTGTTTCATGGTGATTAAAGATCATATAGAATGAATCAATCTAGAACTCAGCTGCTTAAGGCCCTCTCTCCCTAGTGAATGTATGTAGATTCTACAACTGAAACTCTCTTGTCAACTCATACATCAACGGAATAATGTGAACGGTCACCCCTTCAAAGGATCACATGATCCTCAACAATTTATCATGAAGTTGAAAATTAATATGATACGTAGGAGGTACATGAATCATTGGATCAGTTGATTTAGTAATGTGATAATTTACACTCTTTTAACACTCAACTCAAATACGATGATGTTTCATATTTTATACAAGACAATGACACTCCTTAGAACAATGGAAAAAATCAAGGTCAATCTCAACAAGTGAAAAAATAGAGAACCACTTACCCTTAGTCTCTTTAAACATGGCTTATAAGTGTTTTAGCATTGCATAATGGCTCTTTCATTCCATTTATTAGATATAATAGGTTTTTCAAATCATAGTTAATAAATAAAAATATATCACATGTAATAAATATGTACAGATCACGAGCAATTCATGCTACGATATATCCCAATATGTTTATCATTATTTGTGCATAAACATCCCATGCCATATATGTCAACGAGTATAAATCTCTGGAAATAATAAAATCACAAAATATATGGATCACTCTGGGTGAAATAACATTAACTGTATCAATAGAATATCATAAATAATATCCAATCCTTGGGCACTCAAATTTTCCCTAGTACATGGGTTAGCTAATCCCATGTACAAACTCATTATCATTCCCCGACACATCCTTGTATCTATTATACCATTCTAAATTAGTAAAAAAATAGAACATAAAAAACATTCTCCATTGATACAACCTTTTAACATCCCTCGATCTAGTACTCTCTCATGTGGAAAAATTAGGTTTATTATTTAACCTCAAGTACACCTACCAAAATGCTATAGGATGCTGATTAGAAATAAGGGTGTGATGAATATATTGGGGATAATATATCCACGAGTATAGATTTATAATATTTTAGAAAATAATATGCATCGATAAATATCATAGTTACACTAATATTGAAAATTTTGCAACATATATGTCGAACATAAAAGGAGGTTCCAATAAACTAATAATAATGAATAATGTAATAACAAGATTAAATGTATCTAAATTTCAAACTGGAAATAATGCAAATAAAATAATCATATGACACAATTAATATCAAAAGTCCGCAGTCCCATACACCATGTATGTTCTATCTCCAAACACTAGCCGATCTAGCAAGAAACAATCATAAAAAATATCCCTTTCCCTTTTCCAAACTTGTATCCATGTACTCTACTCATGTAGCACAGGGCATCATGATTAGGGTGTGATCAAAACTCTATAGGTTAATTCCACCATGTCTACAAAATACCAGTCTAATAATAAGTCATGAAATAAAGTGATAACATGTTTATTAATTAATAAATTAATACAATACATAAATAAATCTATATTTTCCCCACGATGGAATGTCTCAGAGTATTTAGCTCAACCATGCCAACTATAACCATAAACCATGTCATAATCACATAATTGAGAAAATCCCTATGTATAATGATTTTAACCACCATGAAAATCTGTATATACCAGTATTTATACATCTATTGGGAAAAACCCCACTATATAAGCATTTTAGCATAAAAATGGTCCAATCCCCCTATTTAATCATTTTAGCATCAAACTGGGCCAATCTTGTTATATAATAATTTTATTACTTCTGAGAATAGACCATTATATAATAATTTTAACATAAACGTGATCAAGCCTACTATATAAGCATTAAATAATAAAAAAACAACAAGTCATAAGAGCAAGGATATTAAAATATCAATTCATAAGGCTTAATGGTTAATTGTGAAAATTAACATTTATCTGTTAATTACAATTTCATTTATATAGAAAATTATCATCAGTCTTATTTTTATCCAATAATCTATTACTAAAGTGATTCAATATCAATCAATCACATGAAATCATTTTTCATTCCAAACACACTTCAAGACATTATCCAATTAATTTTTTATCTAAGGTTCGCTCATCGAATGGGTAGCCATAAGACAAATCACAAAACCAATGAATCCAAAGGTATAAAATGACATAATTCAATCCACAGTTTACCATAATTTATCATTAAATTAGTTAATGTGAACGTTGTGTCAAAATAATCGCATTATTTCTCATACTTAACAAATAAACAAACCATATGGTTAGGTTTTGGACCACCTACCTCTATCCAGCAATTATGCAATTCATCCATAGGAATCGCCAACTAGAAATGATATGATTAAAATCACAAGAAGGAACCCAGATCATGGAAACAACAAGATAAAAAACCAAAAAAACTACTTTAAGGGTATTTAAACCACAAGGATGGATAATAATAGAAGACAAAGTAAAACTCAAGAGAAAAACTAACTAAGGATCAGATGATTAAATAGGATGTCTAGAATGGAGGAATGGGATCCAAATTCATCTAGAGAACATTAGTTTTTCATGTAGGAGTGGATATATGCTAGATGAATGAAATTTATAAGCATTGCATTCCCTTAAAACCTCTCATCCCATAAAATAAATGGCATGTAATCACTTTTCAGGTCATGTATTTTATATTTATGGATTACGTCAAATAACATGTCACCTTGGGTGAATTAACCCCTTCTCAAACATTAAATTTCATGTCATGTTATTTCACTGTGTGTGACTAATTCACACTATGAACCAGTTTACAGCCTATATCCCATTCATGAATTCTACTCGACATTAGTCACATGATGTGTAACGCATTTATACAGTGGGTAATTTCCCCATAAAAAACATTAATAACAACTTTAGTAAAAACACCCAAACAACGTTTGAGGTCTTCTAAACTCACAAAAAACTATCAACACCCATTTAAAACATTTATACCTGGACTCCATTATTTCAATGAAACACACATCCCAAAACATTAGGTCATTTTACCCTATAAAGGCTCTTCATATCCATATGATAATCAACAAACAATGTTTAAAGATAAGTAAAACCCAAACAAATGTGGTTTAACAAAAAACTGAAAGAAACATATACCAGGTAAAAGATGGGATATTATAACTAACTTGTTAATAACATTTTTCATCTCATAAAAATAATCAAGGATCTTATTTTTTTAAAAATATCATCTTATAGAAACTCTAATATCATGTACATTTCATTTTTTTTAATTTTGTATAAATATTTGGTAAGGTATAATTTCAGTAGAAAGAAAAACATTGAATATTTTTCCCAAACCTTATACAAATGTTGATTTCCATCATCTATAAGCTCATAAAACTCATTTGATTGATTATTTATGTTATACCATTATTAATCTCTAAAAAACCATTATGATAATCTATAGATATGATATTTACTTCTTCTGGTTATACTGTTGTTCCAAAAGGATTAATAATTATGTTCTGAATTTCAATATCTATAATAAGGGAAATATCTTGATTATTAGAATGTTAGAAAAATATTGAAACTTCTAAAAAATTTATTCTCCATGATAAATCCATCACATATATTAAAGAGAATGTTAATTCAATATCAAGAGTTCATAAAATTATTGTATTATCAAAAATTATATGAAATTACAAGTTGGACAAAAAAATTTATATTTCCATAAATAGATTCATTTTCAAATGTAATATATAAAAGTTCCTCCATCCCTTAGGATATTGTGGTGTATTACAAGGTAAAGAAATAATTTTTTTATCCATTTCTATATTGTTGAAAAATATGTGTAAAAACACATAACACATCATGTAAATGATATAATGTTTATAATATTACATAGGTTTAATATAACATCCTTATATAACCAATAATAAAAATATAAAATCAGAATATATGTTAAAATATAATAAAATTTGATGTTTAACATACCTAGGAAACTAAAAACATATATGTGATAGTAAAGAAGTATATTGAATTCTATCACAATAACACCCACATACCTAATCTTTTTCAAGCATTAAAAGAAATTCATACTCATTGTTGGAAAAATACAATACAGGTTATTTAATTATTATTTAAAATATTGAAAAAAGTAAGCTAACAAATTATATGATAAAATAATGATCATGGTTTCTATTCTATTTCATAAAAATAATGTATTATGTCAAATATTAGGTAACAAGAAAAAAATACTATTTCATGTCTGATAATAACATTAAAAAACTAACAAAAAACATAATAGCCCTAAGTAAATAAAATAGGGAGTGGAAGAAATCAATATTAATCATAGTGGTGGTATTAGGTGTTGGATGATTAGTTCATCTAGAGATGGTCGTGTGAGGTAGCATCATCTGTAACTAGAGTACATTCATGACTAGAAGAAAATTAGAGCTAACGTATTTAGATAAAGACGTTCCTTGAGGATTCTAAATTCGGTACTAGGATACTAGAGGATATTTTTTGGGATGAGAGAAATTTCATGATGAAATCATGATGATATCAGGGGAATTTAGGTCTTGAATCATAAGATGTGGAAGGAAGGGGTCATGGTGGATGAAATTATAGTTTTACTAGTAGTGGTTTTTAAAAACTACCTACATGTATCGAATTTGAAATGGATTATAAAGAAATCAATTCTAATAATTAATCAAAAATAATATTATTTACACCTACACTAATAAATACATAGAAACATTGTTTTATATAATTTGTAGTGGTTATATAAAATCATCCTGACAAATCACTAAAATATCTACTTTTATAATAGTGATAACCTCTTTCAAAATATCCCTAATTCTAGGTATTTTTTAATTTTGATAAATATCCAAATTAATCTGAATTACTAGAGATATCCAATGACTGTGTTACTAATAATATGATGTATATGGTTAATAAACATTCCATTTAGTTTGTATAAATCCCATTTCTCATATGATATTTATATAGTGCATCATATGTGTGAATTCAATATAATGGAATTTAAATGGGTTTCTAAACTCCCCAATATGCAAGTAAGATTATATAGGTATATGAGTGTCCCATTAAGGGATGTTACATGAAGACATGGTCATATATGAATATATTTCATACATAAAGTTTATTAAAAATATGATTTATCTCCCTCAAGTTATGTTTATATTGGTAATGTGTGACCCTAGGATCCTATTAGGGGTGTACTAGTGCTTCAAATAGAGACAAACACAGAATAAAGGGTTGAATAAAAGTGTAAAATTTTTCTAATTGAAATGTTTGATCTTATCCACAAATTGTAAAAAACTCATTGAACTTGCTGAAGTTATTCTCACATACACCACATAATCTAATATTAAATAGAATAAAGAAAAAATAGTTTTTACTTGGTTCACCACTATCGGCTAGTCCAAGCACCATACACATAGTTCTGTTCTAGTGTACTAGAATCCACTAATATTAACTAGTTTTTGTAGAATCTTATGGTTATGACCACTCAGTGCTGTGTTCACTTCCTTTAATGTCAATTCATGGATAGTGCACTTCCTCCCTCAAATCTCCTCTATCGACTTCTCCTTTCTCAATACTTCAGCTGAAGTCTTCCTTAATATAAAGAAACAAATTTCACTTCAACATCAGAAAGAATTTATTATTTCAATTTCATAAAAATATATATAATATGACCTCCAATATAAATCTATACTTCAGTCATATATAATCATTTACTCAATTACCTTCATGTAAGTTCATTTCTTAAGTATTGTTCATGAAACTCTTTTTAAATGGATGAGTTTTCCCATATATGTTTTTTAATAACTTCTTTTCACAGACCTTACCAAACAATATTCATATTACCCCATTCAATCAATTTTATATTCACAACATCCTTTTAGTAGGTAATTTCAGAGAACTTACCTCATGTACCTTCCTCTCACGCAACTTGCTTCACCTAGATTTCTTTCAAAACTCTTGTTTTTTCAAGTAAGAATTATGAAAAAATAGAACCTCTAACCCTTATCAAAATATTAATTAGTTATTAATCATAGGGGTAAGATGGTATTTATAGGAAAACCATAACCATCATATAATTTTATCAGTATGACACCTACAATGTAACAATCTGCGAGAAACACCAAAATTTTTCAATGTCCTCACAATTTCAACTTCGGTAAGTATCATCCAGACAAATGTTAATCACCTATATGCACATGTATCATGCCTTGATTTTTTTGAATCTGTAGGACATTGTAAAAATCACTTATACTTGGAAGAATATAATAATTTTTAACACAATCAAATTTTCACTTTCTCCAACATTTAATAACCAATTTTTTTCAGACACAGGGAAACTATCCCTTCATAAAAACATTTCAATTCCTCAATTCTTTGTATTATTATTATTATAACTCATATCCCTTAGTATTCAAAATCTTGATATCATTGGAAATGGATTCTCAATAAACATAAAACCAAAACTCTTTCTTGAAACACCTTGATTGTAACACCTAATACCTTCTCTGATGAAGGAGATCATGGTAATGAGTTAGTCCTGGTTGAATACGTTTAGGAAGAAACGTTAAGATAGGTAAGTGGCCTTATAAACATATACCTTTTTTGATATGGGAAGATATGTAATTTATAAGACCCAGCAATTGGGTGATGAATACCTCACCATGATTTTTATTTAAATGGTAAATAAAAAACTTTTTATGGGTTTAGTTATGACTCAGTAACAATGGGATGTTGATGTAGTTTCTTATAAAACACCTTAGGGTATCCTTTCATGGTACCTCATCACTGTGGAAATTTATACTTGGTGATAGCAAGTTTAACATAGGGATGTGATGGGTGTTATATCTTTCACAAGGGGAATGTGAGGGTGTTTTATCATTCACTGGGGGCATGTGATCATGTTGTATCATTTACTAATGGTTGTAATGTAGTGATGCCTCATTCAACAGGTGAAAACTAGTTTACCATTGTTTTGGGGGCGCTTATGTACTGTTCACAAAGAGGATATTTGAAAGTAATACCTTTTTTATCATAAGGATATGTTTTGGTGATATCTCATTCATATAGAGTATATGAAATAGTGATAAAACATTTAATTAGGAGAAATATTGTGATGAAGCATCAGTCAATAAGGGGTTATGGGTATGGTTATGAGTCGTTCATATGGTTTTAAGATGTGGGGTGACGGTTCATTATAAAATGGAGTGTCTTCAAAATATAGATTAATTTTACCATTTCATCACTATTAAAAGTAGGTATAGTAATATATAGATTTTACTATTTAGTTATCCATAACACTATGGTGGAATGAAGAATTTTATCATGAAGAATTTCCTTAAATTTATCATATAAGAAATAATGGAATAAAAATTCCCACGAACATCTCATATAAGGTTGAGGTATAATATTAATTATCACCTTATTATTATTATTTAAATTTTTTTAATTTAATGATGATTATTAATATTAAGTCAATGAAATAATTGAAATGACAGTATAGTAAATGGAATAGTTTGAGAAATTGATAAAATAGTGGCTTCAAATAAATGTAAAATTTGTCTCCATATAATTCAGTTCCAAAATGTATTATCTTATCTTAAGATTATTTAATGTAAAAATTATAAACATAAAAAGTATATCTGATTCTCCTTTGAAATTATCAAACTAAAACATCTGTGTGTGTGTGTCAACATCTTAAAAAGAAACTGATTTGATAATCTAATAATTATAAGATAATTTACAATTATAAAGTATATATTACTCTTGATTTCCCAATATTTATTTCATTTTCATGTATAAATTATATAATTTATTTATTTGTATCCTTATCTATCTTTTTGGGGTGATTTTCCTTTAAAAATCCATGAAATAAAGTCAATAGAAAAAATATATGGTTGGCACAAAATTAGTACAAATTTTGAAAAAATCTTTGAGAAATCCATAGAAATAGTTGTAGAGCCATTTTTCATGGTTGAAACATAGTTTACTAATATTTATTACCAATATATGCAAGTTACTAGATAAATATATTTTCATACGCATGGTTAGCATGTAGTATGGGAAAACTTATGGTTTTCCCGATTTTAAAAAATTTTAAATTACTAATGTGCCCCCTTCGAATTAAATCCCTAACTCCCTCATTTTTCTCCCTATCTTGACATCTAACCTTCCCTATACATTGGGTTCCTCTTCCCTTTCCTCTTGCTTATATTTTAAAGATGTTTATCTAGGTATTATTTGAGGAAACTCCTAGGTAAGTGTTCTTCCTCCATCAAATGAGTTTCTCCTCCATTCCTTGAGTTTATTCTTAAATATTTCAATGATTTTTTACTTATCCTTGAATCTATATCATCCTAGTGTTTAATGTTCCTAAATTTATATGATTTTATTGACTCTAGGTCTTACGTTGAGTTTTTAGGGGTTATCTCACTCATTTTATTGTTGTTTTACACCATTGAAAATCGGTTTGAATAGATTAAGTTTTTTGGTTCTATTTATTGATTTGTTTTTAAAACTTATAAGTGCATGATTTTTTTATTAATTTATAGAATTGATATAATAATTTTTTGAAAATACCTCATTTACCAATTCAAATGAATGTTCAAGTTTGATTACACGTTTTATATTAGAAAATGGAAAGATCATGTTTTAAATAGAAAATAGAGATTCTAATCAAATTTATAATCAGAATGATTTTTTTTTTGATTTATGTGGTATAAAATAAAATTCATCAGAAACATCCAGTAATTGGGTTGCTAAACCTATATCAGACAAGGTCTTTTCATCTAGCTCAAACATCGACCCAAATAGTGATGTAATTTACATGGAACCCCTAATGGATAATGAAGTTATTATATCCTGTTATACAATTAATCTAGGTTATTAATTTACTAGGTAAACATAAACTTAATGATCTTATGGAGAACTCCAATTATTCATGTATTGAAATTAATTTTAAAAGACATACATATTTAACAGTTTCATTAAAAATACACTCTACTATGTTATTTTTTCATTAAAATGTTCAAATTCCATATTCACATATATATTTTCAAACTAGAATTATCTATATTTTCTGTAAAAGAATTTATTATGGAACAATTGGCAAGATCCTAATTTGATTTTCACACAAATACTATATACATATCTGGTGTATGTAGACCTTATGAAATTTGGTGAATGAAAAGGAAACATGCCACTTAGAGGTGGTAAGAACTCATGCTACACTCATCTGGTTATGAGTAGATGACATAGTGATGGGTCTATTCCCTATTTCACATAAAGATAGGTCATGAGTTATTTTATTGTCTTTGTTACATTTTTGTAGGATGTGTATATAGAATTTAAATCACTATTAAGTTTTCACATATTATTAGTTTTATATATTGATGATTGTACTATAATTTTTTAGTAGCTTCATATGATTATATATAATTGTGGATTTTATTTATTTATTTCATGTGTTATATAGATTATATACATATATTAAGTCATGAATCAAAAATTCATGGATATGTCAAGTCTGATACCTATCTTGGAGTCTGTGTTAAAATTAATATGTGGCAAAATTAGATCACAATGGTGTATCCTGTGATGACCAGGTACTAGATTGAAAATCACGGGGATATGGAATTCTATCTAGTCCATTCCACAAGATAGATTCAGTTCCTAGAATAGGGGTGGATCTAGATATATTTGTAACAAAATGGTATAGAATCTATGTTTTTATTATATTATTTTGGATGTCATAGTATATATAAGTTATGATTGTTGGGGATTAAGTGAGGGGTACATGGAAGTGCCTGAATTCCACTTTTACTATTTAAACATGTTATTTTAGGTAATTTTGGGAATAATATTTTGATTAAAATTGGGTTTAACCTTCCGTCAGGGTATGGTGTGTAAGTTACAGACTATGCACACATTCGATGCTTAATGTAAGGGTCTGGTTTATCTATTTTCTTGTTTATAATGAAATTAGTTATTTTATGATTAATAATTGGTTGATTTAGGATTTATTATATTATTTATGTGGTATCCTATATTTAAATTTAAATATTATTATGCCACTATAAAGATCCCACTAATCCATCCAGAGGGAGCAACAATTAAATTTCTACAATTTAACCCTCGTATTAATAGGGGATTGATTGAAATAATTGTAAGAATAGTCTAAACCATAGACCAAGGAGAAATTCATAGCCTCGCTTAGTCTAAATAAGTGGGTTAGGTTTCAAATCATGATCAATTTTAGGAATTCCATTCACATAAACATCTTTCAATTTTAGGAAGTGATTCTCATTAAGATGATGAGGATTAGATGGAAATGATCAAAAAAATATTTTAATTTATTTTTAATAATGAATATATTAATGTTTAATTTTCATCTTTTATATATGAAGGGACTAGTCATAGATGGAGACAATCATATGCTTAGGAAAATATATATAATAATTTAGAATGGATGGATTTCGATGTAGACATTACATAGTAGTTTTATCCTATGAAAATGGGTTGGGAGGAATATATGGAGTCTGTAAGCCACCAGTTGGGTGATCATAAAGTTTTAAATCATGCTAATTTACACACTAATCATATCAAATTCACATTATAAATAGTTTCAAATGAAAATTTTAAAACCTAAGGGTCTGAAACATGCCTTTTCCCTGATATTTGATCTTTTTCTTGTTGAATCCTTTTACTTATGTTGAGGTTGTGGATTGATCTATGGTGGTAGAAATCGACCAATTATGGATATTTGGGTTGGCATGGGATTGCACCTTTCCAAGTGGGTGTGATTCCATATTCATATAAAAGGATAAAAAGAGAGAGGAACCAAGCAGAGGTTGTAGGAGATGTTCATGACTGGTGTCTCAATCGATTACACCTTCTTTCATGGGTGGAAAAGACCATTTTTTAACAAGTGTAACTAGACATTGCATATTAATCACTATAACATAGATATTCTGTTGAATTACCATCTATGTGAAAAAATGTGATATATTATGATGTTTAGAAGAATTGGTATTCCTATGAACAGTGGCATGGGATCCTCAACTCTTCCAGGATCCTAGAAATAGTATTATCTTATAAAAGTAGTTTCACCTCATTCTCATGGGTGTAGAGGTAGATTTGGATCATCTTATATTAAGATAAAAAATTAGGGTTAAGGCATAGGATGATGGTAGGTCTTATAATCAAGTGAAGAGAAATGGGATTCTGGTAGTGTAGCATGTCCCTATGAATATGACATTGAACCAGGTATGGTAAGAGGTATGGTTCTTAATGAGTGTATAAAGTTTCAAAAAAAATTCTGTTATTACTTGAAATTAAATCCATTAATTCAACAATTTTCTAATAAAGTAATGATTTTGTGACATTTAAAAATCTATACTTTAATTGATAAATAAATGAAAAAAATTTCAATGATTTATTCATTTTTTAGGTTAATTAAAAAACATTCAATTGAAATTGAAATTGATTTTACACTATAGACGTATAATTATTTTATTTAGAAAGAAAAATTCTTAAACTGATTAATTTTTTTTATATTTAATTAATTTATTCATTTTTCAATTAAATTATGTCGATATATTTATTTTCAGAGTGAAATTGAAGTCGTTTATTTATGAAATGATAATTTACAATTTAATGAATGTTATTTTTAATTGTGAAAATTGTGTGTTTTGAAAAATGGAATTTTTTGAAACTGAATTTTTTGGATTAATTTTTTTTTATTTTTGAAATTATTATTTTAACTATTATATTATATTTGAATTCATTAGAACAATATTCTATACTTAATTGTTATTTTTTTGAAATTACTATTTGAAATTACAATAATGTGAAAGTGATTGTGTACTGCACCTCACAGTTTCAATAGTTACCATGTTCACACTCTCATACATCTAACTACATGAATACACTAAGAAGTGATAATAAGTGAAAAAAATCCAAAGTGGTCATGGTTGATAAATTTGAAATGAATTTGATCTTGAAGGTCAGTATACCTTCTAAATTAATGAATCTCACAGTCACATGGAGTGACTATTTCCCCACACCACTGCACCTCCAAAATAACTATATTTTTCATGAAGGTCCAACTTTGATATCCCTCCTCATCAGAGTTGGTATATCTACCATGAGTATTACTTCACAACCTACCACACCACCAAATCACACCACCCATATAATAATAATCTCTAATTCAATGTTGTGTGACCCTTAAACCTCACGACCTATCTAAGACCGAAACCACTGATCTTGAAGAAATATTAGAACACCATGCTGGATCAACCAGAGATGACCATAATTTGAGAACATTGAGGAAGATGGTTGAGGATAATTTCTCTTGAAATCATATGCACCTGCCTAGTCACTGCACACCACTGCACCAGAGGTCATCTCTACCTCCAGGCTAAAATTAAGTCGCTAGACACCGTGTTGAAGACCAAACCTATATATCACACAACACTGTCCATGAATAAGATAAATACCATACCTTATGAATTTTGGTGCTGGTATCTAGTACCACCAAGATGATTTGAACTCCCCACGACATTATATTTGGACTGCAATAAAGACGAAATTCTTATCGCACCATTTCTCAACTATGCTCGGAGAAGACGGTCCCTATACTATGATTGATGATGTACATAACCTTGAAAGAAAACCCAAAAAACTAATCTGCTAGAAGAAAAATTATAATAATAAAAATAAATGAATAATAATGAATAAAAAATTAAAGAAAAAATAAATGAAAAAATATACGATTAAAATAAATAGGAAAAAATCAAGAGAAAAATAAAATGAAACTAAGTACACATTTATGAAATTATTTTATTTTCCTAGTGTTACGGTTTTGAAACCTGATTTGTAATGCCCCAACCCCAGAATCCTAGAGCCGGTGCATTATTTTAATACATTGGCATGATTACATGGAATCAAGTCAAGAATGACTGATCGGTTAGAAGTCCTGGAAAAAATATTTTACATACATGAACCTTACATTACAATTTCTAACATAAAATACAACATTGATAATCCTTTGAAAATTCCAATATTATTCTAGCTTAAACCTGTATATAAATCATAGTACACTTCCTGGAATCCTGGGAAAATAAAACATATGAAAGGGGTGATATTAGATGCTTAGTAAGGGTAAATAATTTAGTGGAGGATATAAACTTTTAAGGCAATATGTGTAATAAAAAACCATTTTAAACATAATCTTGAAAATAATTGGGAAAAAATAAATCAAAAATTTCTATATAAACATGCACATGGATATTATACTATTCAAAAAATCACATCTAGTAACTAATTTCATAATAAGGAAATGCCTAATGTTAGACATCATTATCACATAGTCAAGGCCTCATGCCAAGACTACAAATAAGACTTTGTCAAGGCCTTATTTCAAGACACTAGTTTGTCTCATTAGACCTACCGATGCTTCGAGGGGCTATAGAGGGCCCCACCCATCACTTACAAAGTCCATTTCATTCCTCATATGAAAATGTTGAAACATAACATAAATATTCATATTAAAACAAAAATACAAAATTTCTATACATTAGACATAAACTATGAATGGTATAGAAATATCAAATCTACAACAAAACATATCACAACACATTCAATAAAAATGGAGATTTTATTATATTAAATCAACCTCAATCAATAATAATATCCAGTAATGGATGTTGATATAGTTGAAAATGATTAGTAAAACTCTTTGAGGGAAACACCCCATTTTCATGAAATCATTTAAATGTCACACAATTTATAATGGAATAAATTTAAATGTTATTTTTGAGAAAAAGTGTCCCATACCATGTTGAAACTTTTTAAAGGAATTAATATTTTAAAACATTCATGTCTATATAAATAAATCCTCAAAACCATTTCAAAAACAAAGACAATAATGAGAAATATTTAAAAGAATAAATATTTAAAACATTTAAAATGATGTTTTAGTTAAATAGTACCTTAAAAAGAATCATTTAGAAAACAATTTTAAGTAATATGGACATAGATAATAAATATGTCCCAGTAAATACATACACATAAACAATCTCGGATAATAATGCGATTGAGGAATTAAACCTAACCTTGTACATTCCATTAGTCAAGGGTACGTTTAACATCCTTTATAATTAACATAGTATATTATTAAATTATAAAATGACCATCATGATATCATTATTCATTCATTTATGGCTTTATACAACCTATTTAACAATAATTTCTTTGTTAAAATAGAATTTCGGGTAACAATCGCTTTCTTTATCAATCATTTTTTAACTTGTTATTCTTGATCGTATAACATATATCACAATTTAATTGATTCCAGAATACAAAACATGATTTATGTATCATATATATTCTGAATATATGTATGTATAATATATTACTATATGAAATGGAAAACACTGTTTATCGAGATGGTAGGCTATACGTATGCATAAACACCGTTTTCGATTTCATATAATATTGAACGGAATTAAGTGAATAAGATATTTGTATATATATATATATATATATATATCTAGTAGAATTATTATTTCATATATTACATACTTATTAATAAAATATATATTTATAATCATTGCTGAATGGTGAACGTGAATCGTATCGCGTCGTGGTGAAGGCAAGTTGTACGTACGCACGAGCGATGATATCATTATATTGATGATAAAATCGTATATAATTGGATGCTATATTATAAATACAGAATCATTAACATGTTATATTTATTTGTTTAATCAATTATTCTTATTGGTATACCCATCCAAAAACTGAAGTGTTGAATAACAAACTACACCACGACGTGGAGACGGTAAGCCATACATATGTATGTATGATGACTTTGTCATTCATAGGATGGATAGAATAATGAATATGGTTCTACTATATTTATAATAACATATCATTTTATAGAAGTTATTAGAGTTGTTTTTTTATTATGGAATCAACAAAGAAATAGGAAGTGTAAGAAGAAATGAACTTTGAGAGTGGTGATGAAATTATTACCTCTTCTTCGGGTTCTTCCTTTTTATTTGATCAAAAGGGAACCTTAATTTGGATTTACGATAAGAAGAATGCTTCTAGGATGAAGTGAGGGTAGTTAGGAGTATATTTGAGTAGGGTTTGGCCGAGCCAAATGGCTTTAGTGTTGTGAAATTAAGAGAAGGTGAAGTTACCTTTTATAAGATAGATGAGGGGTGTCACGACTTGACCCTACCCGGGCTCAAGCCACAACTACCCCAAGCCCACCTCCATAGGCCAGTGGCTGGCGAAAAGAATCCAAGGCCAAACAACTCAGGGAGGCCTTTTCCTGAGTACCTGTACACACATACGAAACACACTCAATGTAAAATTACAGAGTAAATGAAAAATAAAAGTAAAGCAAAGTGAAACTACTATAAATAAACAACAAAAGTGCATCGACCTCTAAATAATAAAAAGAAAGTGCTGAAGGTAAACTAGAAAAAGAAAGGGGAAAACACACGCCCAACCCGAAAAGGTTCCACAACCCGGAAACATGTAAACAAAAGAAAAACGGCTGGAAGGGTCCCCCACCTGGAACCCAACTCCGACCACCGCAGGCGGGCCAAGCTCCCAAAATCCTAAGCTCTACTGAAGTCACTACCAACCTGTCCTTCGTCTGCAAGGGCACACCATGTGCGGGCAAAGCCCAATCAGGGGTGAGTATAAAAATACTCAGTAGGATACTCCGAAGGCTCGAGGGAGCAACAAAGGAGGTACCGAAGGGTGAGTAGTAGATCGAATAGGGAATAGTAAAGGAGTACCATATAGAATGAAGTAAAGATTACAACAAGGAGTGTAGTAGAGTAACAGTAGAGAGTCCAACTCAACCCAACAAGAGAAATGAGGTAGACTCATCCAGAAACAAGGAGCTAGAAACAATGAGAAGATGAAATTATTATCGAGTATTTGCTGCATATAACATGAGAGTAGTCTCATCCAACAATGAGAAGCTAGACATGGAAAGCACATGGCATACCTCGTGCGTCTTCGCCTCTCCTGGAGGGAGAGTAACCAAGCCCAAGAAGTGGGTACAGGAACAAGGTATATACATATTCATATGCTCAATCAAGAATCCCAAACGAGATCATAAGGGGATCTCAATCCCATAGCTCAGCCCAAGAAAGTGAGTAACCAAGAGTCCCAGAAGTAAACACCATCGATGCCCAGCATCCGACACGTCTTCCCTGAACTACATGTCAAGGGGCTCAAATCACCGCACCATGAGACTATCCGCTTTGGGCGGCACTGAATCACTTGCACAGTTTTAGGTCATTTCACAAGGACGCATGTCGGTAGGGAAAGCACCCCTCGTACTTAAGAGTTCAGGGGGAACGTCAAACCACACCTCGTCATTACCCCGCAGTCGATAGGTCTCCTCAATGTCGACAGGCGACCCCCTACCCAGCCCCACTGGAGGGTAATCCCTGGAAGTTGATGGGTACCTACTAAAGGGAGACCTGACAAGAGTCGACAGGTGCCACACTGCCCAGTCCCAAAAAAGGGTAATCCACTGGAGGGAGAACTGGAAAAAGTCATCGATGAGTCCCAATTCGTAGTCCCGTAAAGGGTACTCCACTGGAGGGAGGAACAGAACCGTCATCGGGGACCACTTCCAAGCCCAACTGGAGGTAAAACCAACATCGGGGACCACATCCCAGCCCAGCTGGAGGTAAACCTGGCATTAGGGACCACTTCCCAGCCCCGCTGGAGGTAAACCCAGAACCACACTGGCCATCCCTACTAGATGATACTGCTCGGTGAACACTGTTGTACTGGCCATCCCTGTTAGATGGTAACCCACTGGCCATCCCTGCTGGATGGTACCTCATCGGCCACCCCTGCTGGAAACAACCTCCTGGCCAGCCCTATTGGAAACAACCTCCTGGGTAGAGGATCGGTGCCTGCATAATGTGTTGGTCACACCGAATCCACGAGAACCCTACTAGGGAACATGAAGCAACTCTATCGGCCAAACAATCGAGAACAGAACTAGGGTAAAACCACTCAACCATACAGGTCAAAACCATCATGAACAGGACCATGGAGAAACTCAACCCTGCTGGTCAAACAAACAAGAACAGAACTAGGGAGAAAACTCAACCCTGTAGGTCAACCTAATGAGAACAGAAGCAGGGAAAACTCATCCCTGCTGTTCAAACAAACGAGAACAGAACTAGGGGAAACTCAACCCTTCTGGTCAAAAAAATGAGTATAAAAGGACCCACTAAGTCGCAAGAGGTCAAGGGTACGCAAAGCAGAACACGACATGCATATGGGTCCCACAAGATGTGTGGCCCCAGGTCAACTCCAACCAAGTGCACGAACGTTCTCAGGTACAAACAACCACATGTACCTTCAAGCGTTCTCGTATACTCCCAGAGTATACCACATTTACATCCCAAAGGCCATCGTGCACACGACACTGAATGTCAACACGAAGTGCGTAAACGTGACAACTCCAACTTTCCACCTCATCGGCCCAGGCACGACCAACTACATCTCTTCAAGCATTACTTTACTCACACAGGTGTGCATGCAATCACACGCCAAGGGTCCACTACAAATACAGTAGGATGAACCACCACCAGAGCACCTTACTTGCTTCCACATTTAAATGAAGTCTCGAATGAGGATCTTCACATCCAAATGGTTTATACCGTTGCAATCCTCGCGAAAAAACATGTGAGATTGACTACTTACTCACCTCCAATGGATATCCGACATAAAAGTCACCAACACCGGTTTACACCCGAACGAAATCTCGTGGTCCCGAGCATTAGCCCCGATAATAGTCGGGCACATCGCACCATAGATATCACCTCGGAGAGACACGTCAAATTGACTACTCACTTCAGTGGAACAGATATCTGGAGAAAAAGATGCATTTTGACATACCTAACAAGAGCGGTGCTATGTGGGACCCACACCCCGGTCCCGAAGCTCAACGACGGATCACACCATTGCAATCCTCTTGAAAAAGTACACAATATGGACTATTCACATGTCCAAAACAGACACCTGGTGATAAAGCTAGAAATCACCACCAACTCCCAAAACGTCCACTATGGGGCCCGCACCGCTGTGCAGAAATAAAGCGGGCAGATTGTTCCAATGCAATGCCCTTGGAAAAACACCCAAAAATGACTACTCGCACGCCCTGAACGGACGTCCGATGAAAAAGTTACAAAATGCTACTCGCATCTCAACAGACGGGTCATGGGTCACATGCATCAACTCTGGCTTCAAAACCCTAAACCACACTAGAAATCTCCGTCTCAACGCCAGGGTCGCAACGCCACTGACGACACTCAAAACGGACATCGGATGTGTCCGTGCCGCCCAAAACAATAACCCTCGGAAAAACGCCAGACCACTTAACGGTGCGTCGTGCAACCGAGGGCCCCATCCCGGGAGTTATAAACCCCTGAAACCATCTCAAAAAGTTTCGTCTCTATTTAAGGGATGCATCGCCGCAGACAGAGCCCAAATCGGGCGACCTGTGAATGATTTATCAATTATAAATCATTTTCAAAATAATGATTATTATAATAATAATATTATTATTATTAATTTTTTTTTATAAAACCTAGACCGGCCATCCTGGCCGGTCTTCTTCCTTACGTCGCTAGAAGGACCCTCATTTGCGGGTCCTTTGTCTGCCAGTCGGGGTCCAAAGACCCTGGTCTTCTCCCATGAACATCTATCGGCAAAAGCCGGTCAGCCCTGGCCCTCGCCTCGCCAGCGCCCCTGCACACAGGTGCCCCCGCCTCTGTTCCGCCCTCACTGATCCCGCTCACCCTCGCTGTCGCCTGGACCTCCGCACGCAGGTTCCTATGTCGCACGCCCCTCGGCCACCTCCGCTCGGCCTCACCCGGCCGCCGCGCTCACTGACTCCCTTGACCCCCGTCGTCCACCTGAAGTCAGAACCCACGCCGCCTACTGCCTGATGATGAGACCCACACCGACGCCTTCCGAGGATGTTGTGCCACCACCTACCGCCGCTCGAACCCGCCAAAGAACCCAAAACCACCGGGAAAACACCAAAAACCCGCAGACCTTCGGTGAACATTTACGAGCTCCTCGGAACTCGGATTTACAAACCGAAACAGGAGATGGAAGGGTCGGAAAAAGTACTACGCACACATGGTCTTTGTTCAAAGATCAAATAGTAATTCAACGTTATTAATTGAGGTCAAATTAGGTAGAGGATGAATAAAATGAAACGCACGATCCTACCTTGTTGGGCGTTTCCCGGAGATTCGCCGCGATTCGTCGGCTACCGCACATAGAGAGGAGGAGGTGATGGAGGGGAGATTCTTGAGGGTCTCTCCTTGGTTGAGCTCCTTCCATCAGTAAAACAAAGGAGAGGGATGGTGAGGAATAAGTTTAAATAAGGAGAAATTAATTAAAAACTTAATTAATTTACAACTCCAAATTAACCCGCATCTGAACGCTCGACGGGGTTGAGGTTAAGCCTCCCCTAGAGTAAATACCACCTCATGAGAACAACGGAGGTCTCACAATTTTAATCCAAGGCCCCATTCAAACGTTATATTACTCAACACCCGAGGCCTCCAAATTACGAAAATGCCACTAGCGGCATTTTTCACAAAAGACCCCCGCCCAAAAAACTTACACCCCTCCAAGGGTAAACGACATGCTCTGGAATCAATGGTGCCCTCTTTTTTCCAATCTGAACTACCTTTTAAGAGATACTTGAGTTATCCATTAAATGAATAAATTAATTAATTTAATTATCCTTTTAACGTTCTTTTAACGGGCGAGGGGTCCAAACGTCTTGCACCAACATGCTTTATGTCGTTCCTAGTTTAAACACCACATTCCAGACCCATCCGCAAACTCAGATCTATGATCCAAAACACTGTTTGGGAGTTATCCCATTTTTTTTGGCATGCCCAGTGTGAACGCACTGATAATTTAATTCCGGCCACACCGAGGCTCGGAATCGCACGCTGTCTGAAGGCGCTACCCTGGAAAAACATCAAGAATATTACAAAGTATTTCTTAGAAAAAACTAGGTTCTTAAATTATTCCCTCCTTCAAGATTTTCATCCCTGAAAATCCGAAACTAGGGAACAACTCAGGGTACCAAGCCCACACCTATCCCTCCCGTACCCAGGAAAACTCTTGTACAGTTCTACGCCACCGCACGCAGACCAAAGGATTTGATCTGTTCACGTGAGGTCTTCCCTCGTTGATGACATCCATAGGAGCACACACACACCTTCTCATGTAAACCACGAGGGAGATGGCGTGCACCCAATCCTCACTTTGGGGTTCGGGAAAGGCGGTAGGGAACCTTTCCATCCCTTTGCACGGTCTCAAATGGACCGAAGGCTCTCGAGGGTAGCTCACCTCCCTGATCAAACCCCTACATCATACGCCGCAACTGGAATCACTTCTTAGACCTGGGAAAATTCCTGCTGATTCCCCGTTTCAGAATATCCATATAGTGAAACACCCAAGGATATATAGTCACGCAAGGTTTCATAGTCGGTGTCTCGAAACCAAGACACTCTTACACGCTCGGAGAGCGAAGGATTCAACACCATCGACTAAAGAATAAGGTCCCACACCTTTTACCTTACCAACACAGGGCCATGACGACGCCCCATGTCACCCTGTTAACAATCCAAGCAAGGAGCAGGGAGAAAAATCATTCCACACACAGAGTTTAAAAATTATACTGCAAGGAGTAGAAGAGCTGAAGAGCGTACCTCTTATAACCTCAAGCTCTGCAGGTTCGTAGACATCCAAATCTTGTGGCTATATGTGGTCCCAACTATCAGCATTCGGAGCCTAATGTGGACCGCCTAGTGGTAATGAGAAGACCTCGTAAAGCCGTCTCCCACTACCAACTCCTCCCGCTCCTCTGCTAGAACCACCTCTCTAGGTGCTACTCTGATCACGGCGCTGCCTCCATCGCGGTGGTGCAACGCCTGCCTGCCCGAAGCTCTCTGCATTCTTGGTTGGGCAGTCACGTGACAAGTGACCTCGGCCATCGCAAGCATAACACTGAATCACTCTGGCTACACTGGTGCCCTCTGTTTCCACTGTGGTGTACGACCATGCTCCTGAGTCTGGTTTTCAGAAAGCCACCTGCGTCGAGGTTCTGCTTGCCGACGCCCACTAGCTGCAGCAGACGTCTCGGCTCCAACGTGCCTGCTGCCACCACAAACTGTAGAACGTGACCGGATTCTTTCTGTCACCAGCGCATGATCTAGCACCCCG
Organism: Viscum album; assembly: GCA_963277665.1. Lineage (NCBI taxonomy): Eukaryota > Viridiplantae > Streptophyta > Magnoliopsida > Santalales > Viscaceae > Viscum > Viscum album. Next base: position 1,297,298,728 of record OY728136.1, read on the forward strand.
GCATAAGTGGGAATGCCCAAGGGTACTATGATAGCACGAATCTATCGGTGGAGACCCTGCTCAAACTCTCGCGCTCGGAAGTTTCCATCATGGTCCAAATCAAGGTAAAATCATGCACTGTATGCGAAACTAGATGCGTTCTCGATCACCGTCATCCCTACCTGCTAAAACTACAAGAGATTTTGAATCCGAATAGAGTGTAAGAAGGAGGGGAAAACTTCTCGCAAAACAATAATGGAAAGTATAATGACCCAAAGCTTATCGTACATGGACATTACATTACTTTTGCGGAATACTTAGTACATAACAAAAACACACACACAAGGATCGTAATAGTTTAGTGTCTTTGGAAACTCGGAACGTAATCTTCTAAACGTGGTGAAAGATCTTCAATATATCCCATAAAGATCTTCCCCTTTTTTTACCTAAAACCTTTCTTTATATCCTGGGGAAAAGAAAACATAAAAGGGTGAGCTCAAATGCTCAGTAAGGGTAAACAAAAGAAATATCAATCACATCATATACATAAGAACATAGCTTTTGGAAATCTTAACCTGCAAAAGATATCATAATATCATAACATGGGATAAATCATAGAAGTGAAAATGAAATCATAACTTAAAACATTACTCATTGTGGCATACACACATAATCATAGAGAATCATTTCTTGTTAGTCAAGACTCATTGCCAAGACTATCTTAGTGGACAAAGTCCCTTTCTGAATCGAGTAATCCTCGTTTCAGTCCTGTTTCACTGAACCGGTATAACCTACCATTCCAGCCATGTCTATCTCATGAGATATAAAATCTTTACCCAATGCATTGGAGGGAGATATAGGTCCCACCCATCTTATAATGAATCCTTTCTTATGTGTGCCACATAATCATAAAACATACATCATCGCATAACACATGTAACAAAAATGGGATTCTTGAAACATCATGACATCATAAATCAATTCATATAAGATAAAGGAATTCATAAACATAATTCCATCACAACATAGTCAAATCAATGTAAAAATATGGATAGAAACAGAACCCTTTATTATCTTAGATGGAAAATAATTTTGATAAAACACTTGAATTGAATTCTTGAGGAAAATATCCTTTCTTCTTCAAAATAAATTTCTTTTCACAAAACATCATGCAATTTTAAAAGAAAGAGATTTTATTGAAAATATTCATGAAATATTTTAGAGGAAGCTTCATGAAAATAAGTCTTTATATAACAGTAGAAATCCGTTCGTGCCGTATAAGTTAAAAAAAACATTCTTCGTACTTTTGTCGGAAAAGTCAAAAAGTACCTCGTACGAAAAACGACAAAAGATTCCTTTCATTTCTTTTAATAAAAACTCACCGAAGGGTAAAAATGGGTTTAAACAATTTTAGGTGGATGGAAGTAATATTACATATTGATGAAACATGGACGTCGATGATAAAATACACCCCAGTAAATACTTACGAATAAACAATCTCGGATAAAAATGAGATTGTGATATTTCCCTTACCTTAGGTCCGACTTACATTGTAAGTGTCCGAACCTCCTGTATAATGATTTAAATCATGTTATTGACTTATTAAAGAATCATATGTATTGTTATGATATCATATATGGTTCACTTATGACATTATATTACCCGTTCTTTTGTAAACTCCATGTTAAAGAAGCGTTTTGGGTAAAATCGTTTCATTTATCGTAGGTGTTTTGACTTGTTGTTCTTGACATCATTATTACTTATATAATGATTTAATCACTTCAAGAATATAAAATATGATTTATATATCATATATATTCAGTATATATATATATAATAGGTAGATAAATAAAATGAAAAACACCGTTCATGGAGACGGTAGTCCGTACGTACGCATGAACGCTGTTTTCCTTTCCTTATTGTCTTGAAATGGAAGTAAGTAGATGACATAAATATGTATATATATACATAAATCCAGTAGCTTTATAATGTCATATATTTCATTATTATTTCTTATATATACATTATAATCATTCTTAAATGGTTAACATGGAGAATGAATCTCATCGTGTCGTGGAGACGGTAGTCCATACGTACGCACGAGCGATGATATCATTTCTATAAATATTGAATTGGAGTGGAGTGGATTATACAATATATCATAATCAATATGATGTTATAATAACTATGTATAGTTATTCTTTACACCATTATACCCATCCATGTAAGGTGGTGGTGGAAAATAGATTACACCACGGCGTGGAGACGGTATTCCGTACGTACGCACGCGTGGTGATTTCTTTTTCCGTAGGATGGATAGATGGTGAAATAGGATTGTTTCATACTTATAATAACATATCAGTATATGAGTGATACTGATGTAATTACTTCATAATGAAACAACCTAAGAAGAAGAAGTGGAAGAAGAAATAAAGATGAAAGAATTGGTAACGGTAATTACCTCTTCTTTGAAGTGCCTCTTTGAGACCTCCTCTTAGGGCACTAAAATTGGTCTTGGAGGAAGACCAGAACCTCTAGGATGTTGCTAGGGAAGTGGAGAGGAGAAATTGGCAGGGGTTGGCCGAGCTTGAGTGCTCAAATTGGTGTGAGGAGGAGGGGGAGGAGGTGTCCTTTTATAAGGGAGGAGAGGGGCACCTTAGGAATACCTCAAAATATTATTTTATATTAAATTCAAAATCGGTTTATAATGGTTACAAAGGGTCTTATTTCGAAGCTAAAGTGGGGATGGGTCGAAATCCTATCAACCAATAGGATTTAGACAAGTTTAGGGTATTATTTTAACCTTATCAATTAGATTTAACTCTAAGTTAAATAATTTAACTTTTACCGTGTCTTTTTGTTTTCTTTCACTATATTGTTAATAAACTTACTATAACATGCCAAAAGAACCCCAAATTGTATATTATTAATACATATATCCTTATCTAAGTCATTTGGCCGAACCTTAGATTTTTAGGAATAAAATAACAATTAATAATATAATATTTGATTTAAAAACTATTTTGTGTCAATTTTGACACTATTTGATATATGATTTTTGTGAAAGTCATAACAGAATTATATGTTCGAACCAATATGATTAAATCAACACTAATATATCATAGTAACCTAGAAAATTAGTGTAATTCATAAAAAGTCTTAAATTACATTTATTTTGGTATTTATATTATCAATTATGTCAATATTTCATTAATAAGATAATTACTGCATCATTTTTGTGTCATAAATAAATTATATTATATGATGTCTACAAATTACAAATAAAATACCATCATGTAGGAAATCTTTTTAGCTTTCTAATGAATATTTATAGTCGAATTTATCTTATGTATAACCCCATATTAAAAATGATTTACTTATTAAACTTTGATTTTAACTATTTTAACCCTTCTTTAAATAAATTAATAATAAATGTCCTAATCTAATCCAAGTGGGCCTAAATGGTCATATTTTATTCCTAAGTTTGTTTTTGGTCGAATTACACTTGTCCAATAGAATTAGGACATGTGTTAGGGTAATATTAATATCATATTTACCCTTAGTTACCCTATTTACTATTAATCGCGGTAAAAAAAGTAAAAAGTTACTATTCACCAAAAAATTATTTTCATCTCATTGAACCACATTTTAGTCCTTGATATTAACCGTGTCTCTCGGATTTTTGAAATTCCATTCACAGAAGCGGTAAAATTAAGTTTTATGCAAAATTCAGTTTTTAACCTACCACTTAGTAGTTTCACTATTCATCAAAAATTGATGTTTTTCATAACAATGCCAAAATTTCATCCCAAGCTATATTTCATATTCCGAATTCAAAAATGAAGTCTATTTTACCAAATTCATAACATAAAAGTTTCATTAATTAATTTTATAATTAAATCCCGCTGTTAAAACAAATAGCGTGTTTTTAAGAAACAATATCTATCAAAAGATTGACACTTGTTTATGTCTAGTTTAAATGTGAAATTACATCCAATGACCAACATTGTATTAAATTGTAAAAATATATTCTAAATATACTTTAAAACCACTCAAATTAATGATTTATCACTATTAATTATTTCGATTAAAAAATTTGTTTTTAATTATAATTTAGTAATTTTCACTATTCATCATAATATGAAAGTTATCCGAAAAGTACCAAAATTTCACCTTAGGCTAAATTCGATACTCCGAATCCAAAAATAAAGTTCATTTTGAAAAATAAGATTTACTGGATTTCAAAAAGTGGTTATTACTATTCATAACGGCTAGTTTTAATAATATTTTTATAGCATATCGTTGTTTAGTGAAACTCGGTATTGCGTACTACACACGCTATCGAGGAAGGTCGCGATTGCGTGTAATGCAAGTCAAGTCAAGGATGTGTGTTGTGCAAGCTCCTTTTGGTGTAGCGTACAACACAAGACATTAATAAAATTAAAAAGTATATTTTTTTATAAAATCTTGGGCTGTTACATTCTACCCCCCTTAAAATGAATTTCGCCCTCGAAATTCGTCGGGGTTATAAATGGTTTACTATTCGAAAGTTTCTTTAATAGAAACCCACATCGTAAAAGGGAATACCAAAACTTGGCTTTAAAAACTAAAGTATGAAATGTAACGATTACCCAAATAAACTAATCACCGGGTTTCCACATAGGTGAAAATATGGATATGGAAGAGAAATCTAACCATCATGTTCTGATGGAGAGTGGTAGAGAACATGGCTATGGAAAAGCCAGTAATCACAAATCCATAAATTTGTGACGATCTAAGGTACCATTTGATTCATCAGGTATAAGAGAACTAGGACAACATTTTTGGTTTTCAAGATCATTTCCCTAAAGTTAAAGAATTTGAATTAGAATAAATACTTACTTTATTTTGGTACAATCTCACTGTTGTTCGTGCCTTTAACAATTTCCACTTCATCTCTTAAATAAATGAAGTTGAATTTGTTATTCGTGAAGTGTTAGCAGATCATGTGATAGAATGACGGGTCATTCCATCTGTCTCAAACAAAAGGTTAGCAAAAATTATATACATAAGTCGATCTATAGTGAGATTAATCACATATGGTTCCTAAAATGGACTTATACATCATATGTCATATAGCTTAATATAATAAAACTAGTTTCTACTAAACAGGGACTTCCTGTAGGCCAGTGGTAGGCGATAAAGGCCAGTCGCACTTCGGTTGTGGGTTCGATTCCTACAGCCTTGTCCGAAGCGATGGGCTGTCGCCCGTCCTGCAGGTTGTCCTTTTTCTAAAACTACGTTACTATAACATCCCATCAATAATATCAAAAATCTTCTATCCTTAAACAATACTAACTTATGTCCAACATAATCCAGTCTAATCTTTAGGCTTATACATAATACTGCAGTCCACTCTCATAATATAGTGACAACGATTACCAGAGATTTAATACTGTCGTTGATCCCCACATATCATAAGATATGTCTTGTTGGTCACATTCCAAACATTCAAAGTCCTTAATCGTGTATTCTCTTGAATACCTTAGTGAAAACATGAGTGCAGTTAAAAGTTAACACTTTCCACATACCAAAATCCTCAAAATTCTATATAATCAAACGATGATATCACTTAGTCCTTATATCAATCATGAGCTCATGAATACTATTAAACATTTCATTTTCTCGTCTTCATTATGCGCATATCATCTTATTTCCAAAAAATATCTCAATCACTTTGAATACCACATCAATAAATATTGCAATACTCAATGATACATTATTTTGGAATCCCATTACATAAACACTTAATCATTCCACCACATCGTTGTCATATTCAACATTGCCAATAGTGATCGCATGTGATTTCCCTTTGTCCTTTGCCTTCAGTGGTTGCTCATGTTGATCATCACTAACCCTTGGATTAGGGCAATTATTAGCATAATGCCCCATTTCCTTGCACTTGAAGCATTGAAGTGTTGGCGGTGCGTTCTCTGCAGTGTTTGCTTTATTCACATCATTAGAAACCCTTTTTCCATTACTTCGACACTCAGCTGCTCGATGACCTTCTTTTCCACACTTAAAACATTTTCTAGTCCCTTTAAGACAATCTCCACCATGCTTCTTCCCACACTTTGTGCATAAGGAAACATTCATCTTCTTTTCATCATTATTCTGAGATTTCTCCTTGAACTCCATCTTTCGTTTCTTGTCAAAACCATGAGATGGATATGTAACACCAACTTCCATTTCTACCTTGATAGCACAACGCACAATTTCTTCATAGCTACTGAAGTCTCTTATAGCTAATGCCCTTCGAAGACTTCGTTTTAAGCCACTGAAAAATCGATCAACTTTACTTTCAGGTTGGATGATAATTCCAGAAGCATACCTTGCAAGTCTTGTAAAATTTGCTTCATAGGTACCAACAGATTCATCGTCCCTTTGCTTCAGTTCAAGAAACTCTTTCTCCATCTTTGTTCGAAGAATACGAGGGAAGTACTTACTGAAAAACAAGTTCTTGAACTCGTCCCATTCCATGGACTCAATTTCATCTCTTGGCCTCATATTCTTGATAAGATTCCACCATTGATCAGCTTCACCTTCCAAACGATATACTGCTAAGATGACTTTATCATGTTCAGAACATTGAAGAACTGAAAATATCTTTTCAGTAGTACTAATCCATTGTTCAGCAACTAATGGATCAGTAGACCCACTGAAAGAAGGTGGACGTTGCCTCATGAAGGACTCAATAGAATATTGTTCCCTTCTCTGCTCATTTGGAAGTCCAGAATGATTCATAGCTTGTGTAATCATAGCAATAAGATTTTGCACTCCATCTCCCATAACATTTGTTTGTTCAGGAGGGCAATCATTGCATTGTCCATTGCATTGATCAACACGGTTCCTTCGTGTTCCATCCATCGTCTAAAACCCAAAAAGAATAGTGTGAGAGGCAAAAATCATGCTAGGGAAAACAACATAATAAAGGGGGAGTACCTTCAATATCCAACATCTTAGGTTTAATTCTATGATCGTTAGAGTAATTCTATTACTATAACCTATACGTATACTTATCCCTAGGGACATCCCTAGACATACCTTAGAAATATCTCTAGGGATCTCACTAAAGTTCTCGCATCCTAGTTTCCAAAGGTTGACTAAACCTTTCCTCTGATACCAACTATAATGACCCGAAGCTTATCGTACATGGACATTAAATTACTTTTGCGGAATACTTAGTACATAACAAAAACACACACACAAGGATCGTAATAGTTTAGTGTCTTTGGAAACTCGGAACGTAATCTTCTAAACGTGGTGAAAGATCTTCAATATATCCCATAAAGATCTTCCCCTTTTTTTACCTAAAACCTTTCTTTATATCCTGGGGAAAAGAAAACATAAAAGGGTGAGCTCAAATGCTCAGTAAGGGTAAACAAAAGAAATATCAATCACATCATATACATAAGAACATAGCTTTTGGAAATCTTAACCTGCAAAAGAGATCATAATATCATAACATGGGATAAATCATAGAAGTGAAAATGAAATCATAACTTAAAACATTACTCATTGTGGCATACACACATAATCATAGAGAATCATTTCTTGTTAGTCAAGACTCATTGCCAAGACTATCTTAGTGGACAAAGTCCCTTTCTGAATTGAGTAATCCTCGTTTCAGTCCTGTTTCACTGAACCGGTATAACCTACCATTCCAGCCATGTCTATCTCATGAGATATAAAATCTTTACCCAATGCATTGGAGGGAGATATAGGTCCCACCCATCTTATAATGAATCCTTTCTTATGTGTGCCACATAATCATAAAACATACATCATCGCATAACACATGTAACAAAAATGGGATTCTTGATACATCATGACATCATAAATCAATTCATATAAGATAAAGGAATTCATAAACATAATTCCATCACAACATAGTCAAATCAATGTAAAAATATGGATAGAAACAGAACCCTTTATTATCTTAGATGGAAAATAATTTTGATAAAACACTTGAATTGAATTCTTGAGGAAAATATCCTTTCTTCTTCAAAATAAATTTCTTTTCACAAAACATCATGCAATTTTAAAAGAAAGAGATTTTATTGAAAATATTCATGAAATATTTTAGAGGAAGCTTCATTAAAATAAGGCTTTATAAAACAGTAGAAATCCGTTTGTGCCGTATAAGTTAAAAAAAACATTCTTCGTACTTTTGTCGGAAAAGTCAAAAAGTACCTCGTACGAAAAACGACAAAAGATTCCTTTCATTTCTTTTACTAAAAACTCACCGAAGGGTAAAAATGGGTTTAAACAATTGTAGGTGGATGGAAGTAATATTACATATTGATGAAACATGGACGTCGATGATAAAATACACCCCAGTAAATACTTACGAATAAACAATCTCGGATAAAAATGAGATTGTGATATTTCCCTTACCTTAGGTCCGACTTGCTTTGTAAGTGTCCGAACCTCCTGTATAATGATTTAAATCATGTTATTGACTTATTACAGAATCATATTTATTGTTATGATATCATATATGGTTCACTTATGACATTATATTACCCGTTCTTTTGTAAACTCCATGTTAAAGAAGCGTTTTGGGTAAAATCGTTTCATTTATCGTAGGTGTTTTGACTTGTTGTTCTTGACATCATTATTACTTATATAATGATTTACTCACTTCCAGAATATAAAATATGATTTATATATCATATATATTCAGTATATATATATATAATAGGTAGATTAATAAAATGAAAAACACCGTTCATGGAGACGGTAGTCCGTACGTACGCATGAACGCTGTTTTCCTTTCCTTATTGTCTTGAAATGGAAGTAAGTAGATGACATAAATATGTATATATATACATAAATCCAGTAGCTTTATAATGTCATATATTTCATTATTATTTCTTATATATACATTATAATCATTCTTAAATGGTTAACATGGAGAATGAATCTCATCGCGTCGTGGAGACGGTAGTCCGTACGTACGCACGAGCGATGATATCATTTCTATAAATATTGAATTGGAGTGGAGTGGATTATACAATATATCAGAATCAATATGATGTTATAATAACTATGTATAGTTATTCTTTACACCATTATACCCATCCATGTAAGGTGGTGGTGGAAAATAGATTACACCACGGCGTGGAGACGGTATTCCGTACGTACGCACGCGTGTTGATTTCTTTTTCCGTAGGATGGATAGATGGTGAAATAGGTTTGTTTCATACTTATAATAACATATCAGTATATGAGTGATACTGATGTTATTACTTCATAATGAAACAACCTAAGAAGAAGAAGTGGAAGAAGAAATAAAGATGAAAGAATTGGTAACGGTAATTACCTCTTCTTTGAAGTGCCTCTTTGAGACCTCCTCTTAGGGCACTAAAATTGGTCTTGGAGGAAGACCAGAACCTCTAGGATGTTGCTAGGGAAGTGGAGAGGAGAAATTGGCAGGGGTTGGCCGAGCTTGAGTGCTCAAATTGGTGTGAGGAGGAGGGGGAGGAGGTGTCCTTTTATAAGGGAGGAGAGGGGCACCTTAGGAATACCTCAAAATATTATTTTATATTAAAGTCAAAATCGGTTTATAATGGTTCCAAAGGGTCTTATTTCGAAGCTAAAGTGGGGATGGGTCGAAATCCTATCAACCAATAGGATTTAGACAAGTTTAGGGTATTATTTTAACCTTATCAATTAGATTTAACTCTAAGTTAAATAATTTAACTTTTACAGTGTCTTTTTGTTTTCTTTCACTATATGGTTAATAAACTTACTATAACATGCCAAACGAACCCCAAATTGTATATTATTAATACATATATCCTTATCTAAGTCATTTGGCCGAACCTTAGATTTTTAGGAATAAAATAACAATTAATAATATAATATTTGATTTAAAAACTATTTTGTGTCAATTTTGACACTATTTGATATATGATTTTTGTGAAAGTCATAACAGAATTATATGTTCGAACCAAGATGCTTAAATCAACACTAATATATCATAGTAACCTAGAAAATTAGTGGAATTCATAAAAAGTCTTAAATTACATTTATTTTGGTATTTATATTATCAATTATGTCAATATTTCATTAATAAGATAATTACTGCATCATTTTTGTGTCATAAATAAATTATATTATTTGATGTCTAAAAATTACAAATAAAATACAATCATGTAGGAAATCTTTTTAGCTTTCTAATGAATATTTATAGTCGAATTTATCTTATGTATAACCACATATTAAAAATGATTTACTTATTAAACTTTGATTTTAACTATTTTAACCCTTCTTTAAATAAATTAATAATAAATGTCCTAATCTAATCCAAGTGGGCCTAAATGGTCATATTTTATTCCTAAGTTTGTTTTTGGTCAAATTACACTTGTCCAATAGAATTAGGACATGTGTTAGGGTAATATTAATATCATATTTACCCTTAGTTACCCTATTTACTATTAATCGCGGTAAAAAAAGTAAAAAGTTACTATTCACCAAAAAATTATTTTCATCTCATTGAACCACATTTTAGTCCTTGATATTAACCGTGTCTCTCGGATTTTTAAAATTCCATTCACAGAGGCGGTAAAATTAAGTTTTATGCAAAATTCAGTTTTTAACCTACCACTTAGTAGTTTCACTATTCATCAAAAATTGATGTTTTTCATAACAATGCCAAAATTTCATCCCAAGCTATATTTCATATTCCGAATTCAAAAATGAAGTCTATTTTACCAAATTCATAACATAAAAGTTTCATTAATTAATTTTATAATTCAATCCCGCTGTTAAAACAAATAGCGTGTTTTTAAGAAACAATATCTATCAAAAGATTGACACTTGTTTATGTCTAGTTTAAATGTGAAATTACATCCAATGACCAACATTGTATTAAATTGTAAAAATATATTCTAAATATACTTTAAAACCACTCAAATTAATGATTTATCACTATTAATTATTTCGATTAAAAAAGTTGTTTTTAATTATAATTTAGTAATTTTCACTATTCATCAGAATATGAAAGTTATCCGAAAAGTACCAAAATTTCACCTTAGGCTAAATTCGATACTCCGAATCCAAAAATAAAGTTCATTTTGAAAAATAAGATTTACTGGATTTCAAAAAGTGGTTATTACTATTCATAACGGCTAGTTTTAATAATATTTTTATAGCATATCGTTGTTTAGTGAAACTCGGTATTGCGTACTACACACGCTATCGAGGAAGGTCGCGATTGCGTGTAATGCAAGTCAAGTCAAGGATGTGTGTTGTGCAAGCTCCTTTTGGTGTAGCGTACAACACAAGACATTAATAAAATTAAAAAGAATATTTTTTTATAAAATCTTGGGCTGTTACATTCTACCCCCCTTAAAATGAATTTCGCCCTCGAAATTCGTCGGGGTTATAAATGGTTTACTATTCGAAAGATTCTTTAATAGAAACCCACATCGTAAAAGGGAATACCAAAACTTGGCTTTAAAAACTAAAGTATGAAATGTAACGATTACCCAAATAAACTAATCACTGGGTTTCCACATAGGTGAAAATATGGATATGGAAGAGAAATCTAACCATCATGTTCTGATGGAGAGTGGTAGAGAAGATGGCTATGGAAAAGCCAGTAATCACAAATCCATAAATTTGTGACGATCTAAGGTACCATTTGATTCATCAGGTATAAGAGAACTAGGACAACATTTTTGGTTTTCAAGATCATTTCCCTAAAGTTAAAGAATTTGAATTTGAATAAATACTTACTTTATTTTGGTACAATCTCACTGTTGTTCGTGCCTTTAACAATTTCCACTTCATCTCTTAAATAAATGAAGTTGAATTTGTTATTCGTGATGTGTTAGCAGATCATGTGATAGAATGACGGGTCATTCCATCTGTCTCAAACAAAAGGTTAGCAAAAATTATATACATAAGTCGATCTATAGTGAGATTAATCACATATGGTTCCTAAAATGGACTTATACATCATATGTCATATAGCTTAATATAATAAAACTAGTTTCTACTAAACAGGGACTTCCTGTAGGCCAGTGGTAGGCGATAAAGGCCAGTCGCACTTTGGTTGTGGGTTCGATTCCTACAGCCTTGTCCGAAGCGATGGGCTGTCGCCCGTCCTGCAGGTTGTCCTTTTTCTAAAACTACGTTACTATAACATCCCATCAATAATATCAAAAATCTTCTATCCTTAAACAATACTAACTTATGTCCAACATAATCCAGTCTAATCTTTAGGCTTATACATAATACTGCAGTCCACTCTCATAATATAGTGACAACGATTACCAGAGATTTAATACTGTCGTTGATCCCCACATATCATAAGATATGTCTTGTTGGTCACATTCCAAACATTCAAAGTCCTTAATCGTGTATTCTCTTGAATACCTTAGTGAAAACATGAGTGCAGTTAAAAGTTAACACTTTCCACATACCAAAATCCTCAAAATTCTATATAATCAAACGATGATATCACTTAGTCCTTATATCAATCATGAGCTCATGAATACTATTAAACATTTCATTTTCTCGTCTTCATTATGCGCATATCATCTTATTTCCAAAAAATATCTCAATCACTTTGAATACCACATCAATAAATATTGCAATACTCAATGATACATTATTTTGGAATCCCATTACATAAACACTTAATCATTCCACCACATCGTTGTCATATTCAACATTGCCAATAGTGATCGCATGTGATTTCCCTTTGTCCTTTGCCTTCAGTGGTTGCTCATGTTGATCATCACTAACCCTTGGATTAGGGCAATTATTAGCATAATGCCCCATTTCCTTGCACTTGAAGCATTGAAGTGTTGGCGGTGCGTTCTCTGCAGTGTTTGCTTTATTCACATCATTAGAAACCCTTTTTCCATTACTTCGACACTCAGCTGCTCGATGACCTTCTTTTCCACACTTAAAACATTTTCTAGTCCCTTTAAGACAATCTCCACCATGCTTCTTCCCACACTTTGTGCATAAGGAAACATTCATCTTCTTTTCATCATTATTCTGAGATTTCTCCTTGAACTCCATCTTTCGTTTCTTGTCAAAACCATGAGATGGATATGTAACACCAACTTCCATTTCTACCTTGATAGCACAACACACAATTTCTTCATAGCTACTGAAGTCTCTTATAGCTAATGCCCTTCGAAGACTTCGTTTTAAGCCACTGAAAAATCGATCAACTTTACTTTCAGGTTGGATGATAATTCCAGAAGCATACCTTGCAAGTCTTGTAAAATTTGCTTCATAGGTACCAACAGATTCATCGTCCCTTTGCTTCAGTTCAAGAAACTCTTTCTCCATCTTTGTTCGAAGAATACGAGGGAAGTACTTACTGAAAAACAAGTTCTTGAACTCGTCCCATTCCATGGACTCAATTTCATCTCTTGGCCTCGTATTCTTGATAAGATTCCACCATTGATCAGCTTCACCTTCCAAACGATATACTGCTAAGATGACTTTATCATGTTCAGAACATTGAAGAACTGAAAATATCTTTCCAGAAGTACTAATCCATTGTTCAGCAACTAATGGATCAGTAGACCCACTGAAAGAAGGTGGACGTTGCCTCATGAAGGACTCAATAGAATATTGTTCCCTTCTCTGCTCATTTGGAAGTCCAGAATGATTCATAGCTTGTGTAAGCATAGCAATAAGATTTTTCACTCCATCTCCCATAACATTTGTTTGTTCAGGAGGGCAATCATTGCATTGTCCATTGCATTGATCAACACGGTTCCTTCGGGTTCCATCCATCGTCTAAAACCCAAAAAGAATAGTGTGAGAGGCAAAAATCATGCTAGGGAAAACAACATAATAAAGGGGGAGTACCTTCAATATCCAACATCTTAGGTTTAATTCTATGATCGTTAGCGTAATTCTATTACTATAACCTATACGTATACTTATCCCTAGGGACATCCCTAGACATACCTTAGAAATATCTCTAGGGATCTCACTAAAGTTCTCGCATCCTAGTTTCCAAAGGTTGACTAAACCTTTCCTCTGATACCAACTATAATGACCCGAAGCTTATCGTACATGGACATTACATTACTTTTGCGGAATACTTAGTACATAACAAAAACACACACACAAGGATCGTAATAGTTTAGTGTCTTTGGAAACTCGGAACGTAATCTTCTAAACGTGGTGAAAGATCTTCAATATATCCCATAAAGATCTTCCCCTTTTTTTACCTAAAACCTTTCTTTATATCCTGGGGAAAAGAAAACATAAAAGGGTGAGCTCAAATGCTCAGTAAGGGTAAACAAAAGAAATATCAATCACATCATATACATAAGAACATAGCTTTTGGAAATCTTAACCTGCAAAAGAGATCATAATATCATAACATGGGATAAATCATAGAAGTGAAAATGAAATCATAACTTAAAACATTACTCATTGTGGCATACACACATAATCATAGAGAATCATTTCTTGTTAGTCAAGACTCATTGCCAAGACTATCTTAGTGGACAAAGTCCCTTTCTGAATCGAGTAATCCTCGTTTCAGTCCTGTTTCACTGAACCGGTATAACCTACCATTCCAGCCATGTCTATCTCATGAGATATAAAATCTTTACCCAATGCATTGGAGGGAGATATAGGTCCCACCCATCTTATAATGAATTCTTTCTTATGTGTGCCACATAATCATAAAACATACATCATCGCATAACACATGTAACAAAAATGGGATTCTTGATACATCATGACATCATAAATCAATTCATATAAGATAAAGGAATTCATAAACATAATTCCATCACAACATAGTCAAATCAATGTAAAAATATGGATAGAAACAGAACCCTTTATTATCTTAGATGGAAAATAATTTTGATAAAACACTTGAATTGAATTCTTGAGGAAAATATCCTTTCTTCTTCAAAATAAATTTCTTTTCACAAAACATCATGCAATTTTAAAAGAAAGAGATTTTATTGAAAATATTCATGAAATATTTTAGAGGAAGCTTCATGAAAATAAGGCTTTATAAAACAGTAGAAATCCGTTCATGCCGTATAAGTTAAAAAAAACATTCTTCGTACTTTTGTCGGAAAAGTCAAAAAGTACCTCGTACGAAAAACGACAAAAGATTCCTTTCATTTCTTTTACTAAAAACTCACCGAAGGGTAAAAATGGGTTTAAACAATTTTAGGTGGATGGAAGTAATATTACATATTGATGAAACATGGACGTCGATGATAAAATACACCCCAGTAAATACTTACGAATAAACAATCTCGGATAAAAATGAGATTGTGATATTTCCCTTACCTTAGGTCCGACTTACTTTGTAAGTGTCCGAACCTCCTGTATAATGATTTAAATCATGTTATTGACTTATTAAAGAATCATATTTATTGTTATGATATCATATATGGTTCACTTATGACATTATATTACCCGTTCTTTTGTAAACTCCATGTTAAAGAAGCGTTTTGGGTAAAATCGTTTCATTTATCGTAGGTGTTTTGACTTGTTGTTCTTGACATCATTATTACTTATATAATGATTTACTCACTTCCAGAATATAAAATATGATTTATATATCATATATATTCAGTATATATATATATTATAGGTAGATAAATAAAATGAAAAACACCGTTCATGGAGACGGTAGTCCGTACGTACGCATGAACGCTGTTTTCCTTTCCTTATTGTCTTGAAATGGAAGTAAGTAGATGACATAAATATGTATATATATACATAAATCCAGTAGCTTTATAATGTCATATATTTCATTATTATTTCTTATATATACATTATAATCATTCTTAAATGGTTAACATGGAGAATGAATCTCATCGCGTCGTGGAGACGGTAGTCCATACGTACGCACGAGCGATGATATCATTTCTATAAATATTGAATTGGAGTGGAGTGGATTATACAATATATCATAATCAATATGATGTTATAATAACTATGTATAGTTATTCTTTACACCATTATACCCATCCATGTAAGGTGGTGGTGGAAAATGGATTACACTACGGCGTGGAGACGGTATTCCGTACGTACGCACGCGTGTTGATTTCTTTTTCCGTAGGATGGATAGATGGTGAAATAGGTTTGTTTCATACTTATAATAACATATCAGTATATGAGTGATACTGATGTTATTACTTCATAATGAAACAACCTAAGAAGAAGAAGTGGAAGAAGAAATAAAGATGAAAGAATTGGTAACGGTAATTACCTCTTCTTTGAAGTGCCTCTTTGAGACCTCCTCTTAGGGCACTAAAATTGGTCTTGGAGGAAGACCAGAACCTCTAGGATGTTGCTAGGGAAGTGGAGAGGAGAAATTGGCAGGGGTTGGCCGAGCTTGAGTGCTCAAATTGGTGTGAGGAGGAGGGGGAGGAGGTGTCCTTTTATAAGGGAGGAGAGGGGCACCTTAGGAATACCTCAAAATATTATTTTATATTAAAGTCAAAATCGGTTTATAATGGTTCCAAAGGGTCTTATTTCGAAGCTAATGTGGGGATGGGTCGAAATCCTATCAACCAATAGGATTTAGACAAGTTTAGGGTATTATTTTAACCTTATCAATTAGATTTAACTCTAAGTTAAATAATTTAACTTTTACCGTGTCTTTTTGTTTTCTTTCACTATATGGTTAATAAACTTACTATAACATGCCAAACGAACCCCAAATTGTATATTATTAATACATATATCCTTATCTAAGTCATTTGGCCGAACCTTAGATTTTTAGGAATAAAATAACAATTAATAATATAATATTTGATTTAAAAACTATTTTGTGTCAATTTTGACACTATTTGATATATGATTTTTGTGAAAGTCATAACAGAATTATATGTTCGAACCAAGATGATTAAATCAACACTAATATATCATAGTAACCTAGAAAATTAGTGGAATTCATAAAAAGTCTTAAATTACATTTATTTTGGTATTTATATTATCAATTATGTAAATATTTCATTAATAAGATAATTACTGCTTCATTTTTGTGTCATAAATAAATTATATTATTTGATGTCTAAAAATTACAAATAAAATACCATCATGTAGGAAATCTTTTTAGCTTTCTAATGAATATTTATAGTCGAATGTATCTTATGTATAACCCCATATTAAAAATGATTTACTTATTAAACTTTGATTTTAACTATTTTAACCCTTCTTTAAATAAATTAATAATAAATGTCCTAATCTAATCCAAGTGGGCCTAAATGGTCATATTTTATTCCTAAGTTTGTTTATGGTCGAATTACACTTGTCCAATAGAATTAGGACATGTGTTAGGGTAATATTAATATCATATTTACCCTTAGTTACCCTATTTACTATTAATCGCGGTAAAAAAAGTAAAAAGTTACTATTCACCAAAAAATTATTTTCATCTCATTGAACCACATTTTAGTCCTTGATATTAATCGTGTCTCTCGGATTTTTGAAATTCCATTCACAGAGGCGGTAAAATTATGTTTTATGCAAAATTCAATTTTTAACCTACCACTTAGTAGTTTCACTATTCATCAAAAATTGATGTTTTTCATAACAATGCCAAAATTTCATCCCAAGCTATATTTCCTATTCCGAATTCAAAAATGAAGTCTATTTTACCAAATTCATAACATAAAAGTTTCATTAATTAATTTTATAATTAAATCCCGCTGTTAAAACAAATAGCGTGTTTTTAAGAAACAATATCTATCAAAAGATTGACACTTGTTTATGTCTAGTTTAAATGTGAAATTACATCCAATGACCAACATTGTATTAAATTGTAAAAATATATTCTAAATATACTTTAAAACCACTCAAATTAATGATTTATCACTATTAATTATTTCGATTAAAAAAGTTGTTTTTAATTATAATTTAGTAATTTTCACTATTCATTAGAATATGAAAGTTATCCGAAAAGTACCAAAATTTCACCTTAGGCTAAATTCGATACTCCGAATCCAAAAATAAAGTTCATTTTGAAAAATAAGATTTACTGGATTTCAAAAAGTGGTTATTACTATTCATAACGGCTAGTTTTAATAATATTTTTATAGCATATCGTTGTTTAGTGAAACTCGGTATTGCGTACTACACACGCTATCGAGGAAGGTCGCGATTGCGTGTAATGCAAGTCAAGTCAAGGATGTGTGTTGTGCAAGCTCCTTTTGGTGTAGCGTACAACACAAGACATTAATAAAATTAAAAAGAATATTTTTTTATAAAATCTTGGGCTGTTACATTCTACCCCCCTTAAAATGAATTTCTCCCTCGAAATTCGTCGGGGTTATAAATGGTTTACTATTCGAAAGTTTCTTTAATAGAAACCCACATCGTAAAAGGGAATACCAAAACTTGGCTTTAAAAACTAAAGTATGAAATGTAACGATTACCCAAATAAACTAATCACTGGGTTTCCACATAGGTGAAAATATGGATATGGAAGAGAAATCTAACCATCATGTTCTGATGGAGAGTGGTAGAGAACATGGCTATGGAAAAGCCAGTAATCACAAATCCATAAATTTGTGACGATCTAAGGTACCATTTGATTCATCAGGTATAAGAGAACTAGGACAACATTTTTGGTTTTCAAGATCATTTCCCTAAAGTTAAAGAATTTGAATTTGAATAAATACTTACTTTATTTTGGTACAATCTCACTGTTGTTCGTGCCTTTAACAATTTTCACTTCATCTCTTAAATAAATGAAGTTGAATTTGTTATTCGTGAAGTGTTAGCAGATCATGTGATAGAATGACGGGTCATTCCATCTGTCTCAAACAAAAGTTTAGCAAAAATTATATACATAAGTCGATCTATAGTGAGATTAATCACATATGGTTCCTAAAATGGACTTATACATCATATGTCATATAGCTTAATATAATAAAACTAGTTTCTACTAAACAGGGACTTCCTGTAGGCCAGTGGTAGGCGATAAAGGCCAGTCGCACTTCGGTTGTGGGTTCGATTCCTACAGCCTTGTCCGAAGCGATGGGCTGTTGCCCGTCCTGCATGTTGTCCTTTTTCTAAAACTACGTTACTATAACATCCCATCAATAATATCAAAAATCTTCTATCCTTAAACAATACTAACTTATGTCCAACATAATCCAGTCTAATCTTTAGGCTTATACATAATACTGCAGTCCACTCTCATAATATAGTGACAACGATTACCAGAGATTTAATACTGTCGTTGATCCCCACATATCATAAGATATGTCTTGTTGGTCACATTCCAAACATTCAAAGTCCTTAATCGTGTATTCTCTTGAATACCTTAGTGAAAACATGAGTGCAGTTAAAAGTTAACACTTTCCACATACCAAAATCCTCAAAATTCTATATACTCAAACGATGATATCACTTAGTCCTTATATCAATCATGAGCTCATGAATACTATTAAACATTTCATTTTCTCGTCTTCATTATGCGCATATCATCTTATTTCCAAAAAATATCTCAATCACTTTGAATACCACATCAATAAATATTGCAATACTCAATGATACATTATTTTGGAATCCCATTACATAAACACTTAATCATTCCACCACATCGTTGTCATATTCAACATTTCCAATAGTGATCGCATGTGATTTCCCTTTGTCCTTTGCCTTCACTGGTTGCTCATGTTGATCATCACTAACCCTTGGATTAGGGCAATTATTAGCATAATGCCCCATTTCCTTGCACTTGAAGCATTGAAGTGTTGGCGGTGCGTTCTCTGCAGTGTTTGCTTTATTCACATCATTAGAAACCCTTTTTCCATTACTTCGACACTCAGCTGCTCGATGACCTTCTTTTCCACACTTAAAACATTTTCTAGTCCCTTTAAGACAATCTCCACCATGCTTCTTCCCACACTTTGTGCATAAGGAAACATTTATCTTCTTTTCATCATTATTCTGAGATTTCTCCTTGAACTCCATCTTTCGTTTCTTGTCAAAACCATGAGATGGATATGTAACACCAACTTCCATTTCTACCTTGATAGCACAACGCACAATTTCTTCATAGCTACTGAAGTCTCTTATAGCTAATGCCCTTCGAAGACTTCGTTTTAAACCACTGAAAAATCGATCAACTTTACTTTCAGGTTGGATGATAATTCCAGAAGCATACCTTGAAAGTCTTGTAAAATTTGCTTCATAGGTACCAACAGATTCATCGTCCCTTTGCTTCAGTTCAAGAAACTCTTTCTCCATCTTTGTTCGAAGAATACGAGGGAAGTACTTACTGAAAAACAAGTTCTTGAACTCGTCCCATTCCATGGACTAAATTTCATCTCTTGGCCTCGTATTCTTGATAAGATTCCACCATTGATCAGCTTCACCTTCCAAACGATATACTGCTAAGATGACTTTATCATGTTCAGAACATTGAAGAACTGAAAATATCTTTTCAGTAGTACTAATCCATTGTTCAGCAACTAATGGATCAGTAGACCCACTGAAAGAAGGTGGACGTTGCCTCATGAAGGACTCAATAGAATATTGTTCCCTTCTCTGCTCATTTGGAAGTCCAGAATGATTCATATCTTGTGTAAGCATAGCAATAAGATTTTGCACTCCATCTCCCATAACATTTGTTTGTTCCGGAGGGAAATCATTGCATTGTCCATTGCATTGATCAACACGGTTCCTTCGGGTTCCATCCATCGTCTAAAACCCAAAAAGAATAGTGTGAGAGGCAAAAATCATGCTAGGGAAAACAACATAATAAAGGGGGAGTACCTTCAATATCCAACATCTTAGGTTTAATTCTATGATCGTTAGCGTAATTCTATTACTATAACCTATACGTATAATTATCCCTAGGGACATCCCTAGACATACCTTAGAAATATCTCTAGGGATCTCACTAAAGTTCTCGCATCCTAGTTTCCAAAGGTTGACTAAACCTTTCCTCTGATACCAACTATAATGACCCGAAGCTTATCGTACATGGACATTACATTACTTTTGCGGAATACTTAGTACATAACAAAAACACACACAAAGGATCGTAATAGTTTAGTGTCTCTGGAAACTCGGAACGTAATCTTCTAAACGTGGTGAAAGATCTTCAATATATCCCATAAAGATCTTCCCCTTTTTTTACCTAAAACCTTTCTTTATATCCTGGGGAAAAGAAAACATAAAAGGGTGAGCTCAAATGCTCAGTAAGGGTAAACAAAAGAAATATCAATCACATCATATACATAAGAACATAGCTTTTGGAAATCTTAACCTGCAAAAGAGATCATAATATCATAACATGGGATAAATCATAGAAGTGAAAATGAAATCATAACTTAAAACATTACTCATTGTGGCATACACACATAATCATAGAGAATCATTTCTTGTTAGTCAAGACTCATTGCCAAGACTATCTTAGTGGACAAAGTCCCTTTCTGAATCGAGTAATCCTCGTTTCAGTCCTGTTTCACTGAACCGGTATAACCTACCATTCCATCCATGTCTATCTCATGAGATATAAAATCTTTACCCAATGCATTGGAGGTAGATATAGGTCCCACCCATCTTATAATGAATCCTTTCTTATGTGTGCCACATAATCATAAAACATACATCATCGCATAACACATGTAACAAAAATGGGATTCTTGATACATCATGACATCATAAATCAATTCATATAAGATAAAGGAATTCATAAACATAATTCCATCACAACATAGTCAAATCAATGTAAAAATATGGATAGAAACAGAACCCTTTATTATCTTAGATGGAAAATAATTTTGATAAAACACTTGAATTGAATTCTTGAGGAAAATATCCTTTCTTCTTCAAAATAAATTTCTTTTCACAAAACATCATGCAATTTTAAAAGAAAGAGATTTTATTGAAAATATTCATGAAATATTTTAGAGTAAGCTTCATGAAAATAAGGCTTTATAAAACAGTAGAAATCCGTTCGTGCCGTATAAGTTAAAAAAAACATTCTTCGTACTTTTGTCGGAAAAGTCAAAAAGTACCTCGTACGAAAAACGACAAAAGATTCCTTTCATTTCTTTTACTAAAAACTCACCGAAGGGTAAAAATGGGTTTAAACAATTGTAGGTGGATGGAAGTAATATTACATATTGATGAAACATGGACGTCGATGATAAAATACACCCCAGTAAATACTTACGAATAAACAATCTCGGATAAAAATGAGATTGTGATATTTCCCTTACCTTAGGTCCGACTTGCTTTGTAAGTGTCCGAACCTCCTGTATAATGATTTAAATCATGTTATTGACTTATTACAGAATCATATTTATTGTTATGATATCATATATGGTTCACTTATGACATTATATTACCCGTTCTTTTGTAAACTCCATGTTAAAGAAGCGTTTTGGGTAAAATCGTTTCATTTATCGTAGGTGTTTTGACTTGTTGTTCTTGACATCATTATTACTTATATCATGATTTACTCACTTCCAGAATATAAAATATGATTTATATATCATATATATTCAGTACATATATATATAATAGGTAGATTAATAAAATGAAAAACACCGTTCATGGAGACGGTAGTCCGTACGTACGCATGAACGCTGTTTTCCTTTCCTTATTGTCTTGAAATGGAAGTAAGTAGATGACATAAATATGTATATATATACATAAATCCAGTAGCTTTATAATGTCATATATTTCATTATTATTTCTTATATATACATTATAATCATTCTTAAATGGTTAACATGGAGAATGAATCTCATCGCGTCTTGGAGACGGTAGTCCGTACGTACGCACGAGCGATGATATCATTTCTATAAATATTGAATTGGAGTGGAGTGGATTATACAATATATCAGAATCAATATGATGTTATAATAACTATGTATAGTTATTCTTTACACCATTATACCCATCCATGTAAGGTGGTGGTGGAAAATAGATTACACCACGGCGTGGAGACGGTATTCCGTACGTACGCACGCGTGTTGATTTCTTTTTCCGTAGGATGGATAGATGGTGAAATAGGTTTGTTTAATACTTATAATAACATATCAGTATATGAGTGATACTGATGTTATTACTTCATAATGAAACAACCTAAGAAGAAGAAGTGGAAGAAGAAATAAAGATGAAAGAATTGGTAACGGTAATTACCTCTTCTTTGAAGTGCCTCTTTGAGACCTCCTCTTAGGGCACTAAAAGTGGTCTTGGAGGAAGACCAGAACCTCTAGGATGTTGCTAGGGAAGTGGAGAGGAGAAATTGGCAGGGGTTGGCCGAGCTTGAGTGCTCAAATTGGTGTGAGGAGGAGGGGGAGGAGGTGTCCTTTTATAAGGGAGGAGAGGGGCACCTTAGGAATACCTCAAAATATTATTTAATATTAAAGTCAAAATCGGTTTATAATGGTTCCAAAGGGTCTTATTTCGAAGCTAAAGTGGGGATGGGTCGAAATCCTATCAACCAATAGGATTTAGACAAGTTTAGGGTATTATTTTAACCTTATCAATTAGATTTAACTCTAAGTTAAATAATTTAACTTTTACCGTGTCTTTTTGTTTTCTTTCACTATATGGTTAATAAACATACTATAACATGCCAAACGAACCCCAAATTGTATATTATTAATACATATATCCTTATCTAAGTCATTTGGCCGATCCTTAGATTTTTAGGAATAAAATAACAATTAATAATATAATATTTGATTTAAAAACTATTTTGTGTCAATTTTGACACTATTTGATATATGATTTTTGTGAAAGTCATAACAGAATTATATGTTCGAACCAAGTTGATTAAATCAACAATAATATATCATAGTAACCTATAAAATTAGTGGAATTCATAAAAAGTCTTAAATTACATTTATTTTGGTATTTATATTATCAATTATGTCAATATTTCATTAATAAGATAATTACTGCATCATTTTTGTGTCATAAATAAATTATATTATTTGATGTCTAAAAATTACAAATAAAATACCATCATGTAGGAAATATTTTGAGCTTTCTAATGAATATTTATAGTCGAATTTATCTTATGTATAACCCCATATTAAAAATGATTTACCTATTAAACTTTGATTTTAACTATTTTAACCCTTCTTTAAATAAATTAATAATAAATGTCCTAATCTAATCCAAGTGGGCCTAAATGGTCATAGTTTATTCCTAAGTTTGTTTTTGGTCGAATTACACTTGTCCAATAGAATTAGGACATGTGTTAGGGTAATATTAATATCATATTTACCCTTAGTTACCCTATTTACTATTAATCGCGGTAAAAAAAGTAAAAAGTTACTATTCACCAAAAAATTATTTTCATCTCATTGAACCACATTTTAGTCCTTGATATTAACCGTGTCTCTCGGATTTTTGAAATTCCATTCACAGAAGCGGTAAAATTAAGTTTTATGCAAAATTCAGTTTTTAACCTACCACTTAGTAGTTTCACTATTCATCAAAAATTGATGTTTTTCATAACAATGCCAAAATTTCATCCCAAGCTATATTTCATATTCCGAATTCAAAAATGAAGTCTATTTTACCAAATTCATAACATAAAAGTTTCATTAATTAATTTTATAATTAAATCCCGCTGTTAAAACAAATAGCGTGTTTTTAAGAAACAATATCTATCAAAAGATTGACACTTGTTTATGTCTAGTTTAAATGTGAAATTACATCCAATGACCAACATTGTATTAAATTGTAAAAATATATTCTAAATATACTTTAAAACCACTCAAATTAATGATTTATCACTATTAATTATTTCGATTAAAAAAGTTGTTTTTAATTATAATTTAGTAATTTTCACTATTCATCAGAATATGAAAGTTATCCGAAAAGTACCAAAATTTCACCTTAGGCTAAATTCGATACTCCGAATCCAAAAATAAAGTTCATTTTGAAAAATAAGATTTACTGGATTTCAAAAAGTGGTTATTACTATTCATAACGGCTAGTTTTAATAATATTTTTATAGCATATCGTTGTTTAGTGAAACTCGGTATTGCGTACTACACACGCTATCGAGGAAGGTCGCGATTGCGTGTAATGCAAGTCAAGTCAAGGATGTGTGTTGGGCAAGCTCCTTTTGGTGTAGCGTACAACACAAGACATTAATAAAATTAAGAAGAATATTTTTTTATAAAATCATGGGCTGTTACAGAAAGTCACCCCACGAAAGCGACGACTTGTCAAGAAACTGAGTAACCAGACTCCACCAATGCCAAGCTGCTCTGTGGAAAAGGTTGGCGGCCAAAGCCACCATAAGATCTGCTGACGTATGCACAAGCCTGAAAAGGAGAACCACTGTCTCAAGCCAAAACTCTTATGCCTGAGGGTCTGGCTCACCACTAAACCTCAGCGGTCTCTACCGCTGAAACTCACAGTGCACACTCAACCGACACTCAAGCCCTGTCTGCTCTGCTAGAGTTATCTGCTGCTCAACAGGTGGGGGTGCTACTACCAGCCAACCCGGAGAAAGGGAATTGCATGATGGGTCCTGGGATGAGGCCTCATAGATCACAGGGTCGTCGTCATGCACCAAAGATGGTATCCTGGCTGGCTGTCTTCGTGGAGACATCCTGAATGTTATCAAGGAGTTCCGCGGTCAGATAAGCATATATTTAAATAACAGTAACAACAATGGGGAGATGACTCAAGAAGAACAGTCAAATACTCAATCCTATGTGATTCACAAACCAATTTTCCCTAAAACAATTGTCTCAGCATGACGAGTCGACAAGAGGGTTATCAGGGTCCTGGTGAATGGAAACGTCGGTCGCCGCACCATCGCTGGACTCCCTGTCCTGAGAGCCGCTCTCTAGAAACGTTAACATTGATGCCCTAAATCCCAACCAATTACTTTTTAGGGACATCCGAACAACTTCCCGTCGAACGAACCACCTTTGATGCCACTTTGTCACAACCCGACCCTACCCGGGCTCGAGCCGCCACTACACCTAGCCCGCCTCAATAGGCCAGGGGCTGGCGACAAGCACTGAAGGCTAAAAAACTCTAGGAGGCCTTTTCCTGAGTACATATACACACATATGCAACACACTCAATGCAAAAGTGCAGAGTAAAAGAAACAGAAAAGTAAATCAATGTGAAACTGCTATAAATAAACCACAAAAGTGCATCAATCTCTAAACAGTGCAAAGCAAGTGCTAAAGGTAAACTGGAATAGGAAAGGGGAAAACACGCACCCAACCATAAAAGGTGCCATAACATGTAAAAAGGTAAACAAAAGAAAAACAGTTGGATGGGTCCCCAACCTAGAACCCCACTCCGACCACCGCACGCAGTCCAAGCTCCCAAACTCCTATGCTCCGCTGAAGTCACGACCAACATGTCCATCGTCTGTAAGGTAACACCAAGTAAGGGCAACGCCCATGTAGGGTTGAGTATAAAAATACTCAGTAGGATACCCCAAAGGCTCGAGGGAGAAAAAAAGGAGGTACCCAAGGGTGAGAAGTATATCGAACATGGAATAGTAAAGGAGTACCCAGAGATTGCAGTAAAGAGTACATCAAGGAGTGTAGTAGAGTAACATTAGAGAGTCCCACTCAACCCATCAAGAGAAAGGCGGTAGAATCATCCAGACATAAGGAGCTAGAAATGGTGATAATATGAACTTATCATCGAGTCTTCACTAACTATAATAGGATAGTATACTCATCCAACCACGAGAAGGAAGACACAGAAAGAACGTGGCATAACCTGCGTGTCTTCGCCTCTCATGGAGGGAGAGTAACCAAGCCCAACAAGTGGGCACTAGAACAAGGTATATACATATTAATATGCTCAATCAAGAAGCTCGAAAAAGGTCGTAAGGGGATCTCTATCCCGTAGCTCAGCCCAAGAAAGTGAGTAACTAAGAGTCCCAGAAGTAAACACCATCGATGCACAGCATCCCGCACGTCTTCCCCGCACTGCAAGTCACAGGGCTCAAATCACCGCACCTTAACACTATCCGCTTTGGGCAGAACTGACTCGCCCGCATGGTTTTAGGTCACGTCACAAGGACGCGTCTCGGTAGCGAAAGAGACCCTCGTACTTAAGTGTTCTGGGGGAACGTTAAACCACACCTCGTCACTACCCCGCAGTCGAGAGGTCTCCTCAAAGTCGATAGGTGACCCCCTGCCTAGCCCCGCTGGAGGGTAATCCCTAGAAGTCAATGGGTTCCCACTGGAGGGAGACCCGACAGGATTCGACAGGTTCCACACTACCTAGTCCCGAAAAAGGGTAATCCACTAGAGGGATACCCGACTAATGTCGTCGATGAGTCCCAATTCCCAGTTCTGTAAAGGGTACTCCACTGGAGGGAGGCTCAGAACCGTCATCGGGGACCACATCCCAGCCTAGCTAGAGGTAAACCTGGCATCGAGGACCACTTCCCAGCCTAGCTAGAGGTAAACCCGACATCGGGGACCACTTCCCTGCCCTGCTGGATGTAAACTCAGAACTGCCCGGGCCATCCCTACTGGATGGTACTGCACGGTGAACACCACTGTCCTGCCCATCTTTGCTGGATGGTAACCCACTGGCCATCCCTACTGGATGGTACCTCATTGGATAGCCCTGCTGGAAACAACCTCCTGGACAGCCCTGCTGGAAACAACCTCCTGCGTAGAGGATCAGTGCCCGTGTAATGTGTTGGTTACACCGAATCCACAAGAACTCGATTAGGGAACACAAAGAAACTCTTCTGACCAAACAATCGAGAACAGTACCAGGGGAAAACCACTCAACCCTGCTGGTCAAAACCATCGTGAACATGAATAGGGGTAAACTCAACCCTGCAGGTCAAACAAACGAGAACAGAACCATGGGGAAACTCAACCCTGCTGGTCAAACTACTGAGAACAGAACCATGTGGAAACTCAACACTGCTGGTCAAAAAATGAGAACATACCCAGGGGAAACTCACCCTTACTAGTCAAACAAATGATTACAAAAGGACCCTCTATGTCGTGAGAGGTCAAGGGTATGCACAACAGAACACGACACACACATAGGGGCCACAAGACATGTGGCCCCATGTCAACTCCAACCAAGAGCACAAACGTTCTCAGGTACAAACAACCACATGTACCTCCAAGCGTTCATGTATACTCCCAGAGTATACCACATTTCCATCCCAAAGGCTATCATGCACATGGAACTCAATGTCAATACGAAGGGCGTAAACGTAACAACTCCAACTTGCCACCTCATCGGCCTAGGCACGACCAACTACTTCTCTTCAAGAATTACTTCACTCGCATGAGAGTGCATGTCATCACACGCCAAGTGTCCCCTACAAACACCATATGATGAACCACCATCGGAGCACCTTACATGCTTCCACATTTAAATGAGGTCTTTATTGAGGCTCATCACATCCAAACGATTTGTACCGTTGTAATCCTCTCTGAAAAACACACGAGATCTACTACTTACTCGCCTCCAACGGATACTGATGTAAAGGTCACCAACACATATTTATGCCCAAACAACGTCCTGTGGTCCCGAGCCTCAGCCCCGATAACAGTCGGGCGCATCACATCATTGCGATCTCCTTGGAAAGACACGTCAAATTGACTGCTCACTTGAGTAGAATGGATATCCGGAGAAATTATGCATTTTGACATACCGAACTTGTGCGGAGCTGCATGGGACCCACATCCCAGTCCCGAAGCACAACAAACAGATCGCTCTTTTGCGATCCTCTCAAAAAAGTACACAAGATTTACTATTCACTTGTCCAAAACGGGCACCCGGTGATAAAACTTGAAATCACCGCTAACTCCCAAAACAAACTCTGTGGGGACCACACCACAGTACGGAAATAAAGTGGTCAGATCGCGCCAATGAAATGCCCTCGGAAAAACACCCAAAAACGACTGCTCGCACGCCCCGAATGAACATCCAATGAAAACATTTCAAAACGCAGCTCGCAGCTCAACAGACGGGTTGTGGGCCCCAAGCCTCAACTCCGGATTCAATGCCCAAAACCACACTGGAAATATCCATCTCAATGCCAGGGTCGCAATGCCACAGATGGTGCTCAAAACGAACATCAGATGTGTCTACCCCGCCCAAAACAAGAACCCCCAGAAAAATGCCAAACTACTTAACGACACGTCGTGCCACCGAGGCCCCCATTCCGGGAGTTAAAAACCCCTGAAACCATCTCAAAAAGTATTATCTCTATTTAAGGGACGCGTCGCCACAGACGGCGTCCAAATCGGATGCCCTACGAATGAATGATCAATTATAAATCATTTTCACAATAATAATAATAATATTATTATTATTGTTATTATTAACTTTTTTTAAAAAACCTAGACAGGCCATCCTGGCTGGTCTTCTTCCGCACGCCGCCAGCAGGACCCACATTTGTAGGTCCTTTGTCTGCCAGCCGGGGTCAAAAGACCCCGGTCTTCTCCCATGAGCACTGACCGGAAAAATCCGGTCGGCCCTGGCCCTCGCCTCGCTGGTGCCCCCGCACACAGCCCCCCCCCCCCACTTCTGTTGCACCCTCGTCGAGCCCGCTCGCCCTCGCCCTCGCCTGGACCTCCGCACGCAGGCACCTGCGCCACACACCCCTCGGCCACCTCCGCTCGGCCTCACCCGGCCACCGCGCTCACCGACTCCCTCGACCCCTGCCATTCGCCTGAAGATGGAGCCCTCGCCGCCTGTTTCTTGAAGTCGGAGCCCGCGCTGCCGCCTTCCGAGGACGCCACGCCGCCGCCTTCCACCGCTCAAACCTGCCGGAGGACCCAAAACTGCCTGGAAAACACCAAAAACCCGATGACCTTCAACAGACATTTGCGAGCTCCTTGGAACTCTGATTTAAAAACTTAAACAGGCGATGGAAAAGCTGGAAAAAATTACTATGCACTCATGGGATTTGTTCGAAGAACAAACAGAAATTCTAAGCGATTAATCGAGGTCAAAGTAGGGGTGGGAAAAATAAAATGAAACGCATGATCCTACCTTACTAGGCGTTGCCCGGAGCTTCGCCGCGATCCACCGACTACCACACTTGGAGAGGATGAGGTAATGGAGGAGAGCATCTTGAGGGGCTCTACGTGGTTGAGCTCCTTTCACCAGGAAAACAAAGGAGAGGGAGGGGTTGGATTAGGTTTAATTAAGGATAAATTAATTAAAAACTTAATTAATTTAAAACTCCAAATTAACCCGCTACCGAAACACTTGACATGGTCGATGTTATGCCTCCCCTAGGGTAGAAACCACCTCCCGAGCACAACAGCTATCTCACAATTTTAATTAGAGGCCACATTCAAACGTTATAAAGATCAACGCCCGAGGCCGCCAAATTAGTAAAATGCCCCTGGCGGCATTTTTTACAGAAGTCCCACGCCCACGAAACTTACACCCCTCCAAGGATAAACGACATGCTCCGGACTCAACGGTGCCCTCAGTTTTCCAATCTGAGCCACTATTTAAGAGATACTTGAGTTTATCCATTAAACGAATTAATTAATTAATTTAATTATCCGTTTAACGTTCCGTTAACGGGCAAGGGGTCCAAACATCCCGTGCTGACATGCTTTATGTCGTTCCTAGGGTAAAAACCCCATTCCGAACCCATCTGTAAACTCATATATCTGATCTAAAACACAGTTTAGGAGTTATCCCATTTATTTGGTGTGCCTAGTGTGAACGCACTGAAAATTTAATTCCGCCCACACTGGGGCTCAGAATCGCACGCCGTCTGAAGGCGCTGCCCTGGAGAAACCTCAAGAATATTCCAATGTTTTTCGCAGCAAAAACCGGGTTCTTATAAGGGTAACCTTAGGAAAATCTTGATATATTATTTTACTATAAAATAATTTTTGGTTTCTAATGTCACCAAAAAGATTTATATCTAGGATAATGAGGGGATGGGTAAAAATCCTATCAACTAATAGTTTTTTGATCAGTTTAGGTTAGCATATTATCCTTATCTTTTTTATATAACTCTTTGTTAAATACTTTAACTTTTAACATGACTTCTTGTATTATTATAATAAATGGATAATAAACATACTATAAAAAGCCAAGTGAACCCTAAGTGGTTCATTACTGATATATATAACCATATCTAATTCCTTTGACCGATCATTAAGTTTTTATGAATATTATCACAATTAATAATATTGTATTTTTTTAAAAACTAATTTATGTCAATTTTGACACTTTTTGGTATTTTGTTTTTTTTTAGTCATAAAAACTTTATCACTTGGAATAAAATTTATTTGATCAACCCAGACATGTCATATTAACCTAGATAATTAGTGGAATTCCTCAAAAGTATTAATTTACATTTATTTTAATATTTATAATATTAATTATTTTAATCATTCAATAATAAGGTAATTACTGCATCATCATTGTGTCATAAATAAATTTAATTATTTAATGCCTAAAATTTATAAATAAAATATAATTATGTAAAAAATATGTTATCTTTATAATTAATATTTTTTATTGAATTTATCTTATTTATAACCCTATATTAGAAATGGTTTAGTTATTAAAAATTTGAATTTAACACTTTTAACTCTTCTTTTAATAAAATAATAATAAATGTCCTATTATAATACAAGTGAACCAAAAGAATCATATTTTATTCTTAAGGTTGATTTTACTCGAAATACAATTATCCAATAGAATTCGTACATGTGTTAGGGTAATTATAATATCATTTTTACCTTTACTTACCCTATTTACTTTTAACCGTGGTAAATAAAAGTGAAAAGTTACTATTCACCAATAATTATTTTCATCTTATTGAACCAAATTTTACTTATTGATGTCAACTGTTTCCCTCAAATTTTTGAAATTCAATTCACAGATGCGGTAAAATTACATTTTATGCAAATTTTCAAATGTGCCTAGAAGGTGGGTAAAAGACGTTAAAAAGTTCAATAAAATTGTATACATATAATCTTATTATAAAATGACTCCAATTAAATACATTGAATTAATATAGGTATTATGTATCTATTTTTACTTTTAAATAAATGTAAATAAAAATAAATATAATTTAAATAAATTTTGGTTTTAAACAAAAATACAGTGGTTTTCACCATTCATTAAAAATTGAATGTTTTCAGAAAAACACCAAAAAATCACCCTAAGATAATTTTGATATTAAAAATACAAAAATGATTTCTATTTTACCAAATTCAAAACATATGAGTTTCATTAATTAATTTAAAATTAATTCCCATTTTTAAAACCAGAAAGTCATTGATTAAGAAGTTAAAACTTTCAAAAGATTGACTGGTTTTTATGTACAATTTAAATGTGAAATTACATTCAATGCAATAATTATATTAAATTATAAAAAAATAATCTAGTTATACTTTAAAACCACTAAAATGCATAATTTATCATTATAAATTATTTCGATTGAAATATTTTTTTCTATTAAAATATAGTATTTTTCACAATTCATAAAAATATGAAAGTTATCATAAAAGTACCAAAAATTTATCCAAACTAAATTTTCATGTCCCTTTTCTATAGTAAAATTAAATTTCATTAAATTGGATATATAAAAGCGTCATATTTTGGATTTAGACATGGTTTTCCATTAAAAGGGGTTAAAAATGAATTTTCTAAAAAAATACTTCCTTTATCTGAAAAATTGAATTGGTTCTAATATTATGTCAAAGAAAAAAATTATATAGATGTTAAAATCATGTGGAATATATTAAATTTTAAATTCAGTTAATACAATTCTTAACAGATTTTGAACGACTAGTTTGGTATGTCATGGTGTGCTCGAACTTGGTGTTGCATGTAGCCCAAGCTATTGAATTAGTTTAAAGAGATAACGTACTATGAAATACGAGGGTGTTACATGCTGACACCTAAACGATTTCTAGTGCTGTAGATGCCACTTTGATAAAAATCACACACAAAATGGGAGGTAAATTTCCCCAATGTAGACAGTCACTAATAGTATCCACATGAATGAAATTCACACAAGCAAATGCAATTTTTTGAAAGAATTAATTTCCATGTCTAGGTATGAATTTAAATCCCATTATTGAATCACAGATAACAAAACATACATGAAATTATTTGATTTTTCCAATTGAAGCTGAATATTAGTAATGTTCCCATTTTCCAGTATCATGTAAACATTGAACCTCCTCTTCAACTACACCAACACAATAGTAGAATATATCACATGGAATTTTCTTAATGATTAATATGCATGATTATGGAGGAGTTTAAAAAGCCAAGAAGATTATTCAATATAAATCCACCCCTACCATCTAGTTTGACACTTGGCATCTATCCAAGGACTCACTACTCAATACTAATTTTAAAAAGAACCAATAAGCCACTACCTCGATGCACATAAGTGTTTTTTTCTCTTACCCAGTAAAAACATTTGGCTTCTGATGATCATATTTATTATTTGATTATAATTTTTATTTCTTTATGTTTAATTCTGTTCATATTCTGTTTTGTTCATCTATGTTGTGACGTACCTCCATCTATCTTTTCTTCATATTCTCTGCCTCTATGATGCCCCAAAAATTTCAATCTCAATGATTATGGATAAAAAAACAATTTTGAGTGGTCTAAGGGGAATTAAAACATTGATCTTGAATATGTGAATTTAATTCCCAATCTAAATCCTCTCTATTTATAGTTTGATGGAGAAGGTGTAATATAGAGGAGGAGACTGTCATTAAAAATTTATCTGACACTACTACACCCATATAATCGTTTCACATCAATTTATATAACATCCCAGGCATATAATACATAGATATTAAATTATTTTTTATTAATATTTATTGCATTACATTAATACATTCCAGATGAATGTAATTATTTAGTGCCATTGGAACCATGGAAATGTAAACACTAGTATATAATTGAGATACGTCATATCCTATTATTTTCTTCATAAATAACACACTTATTAGACATATCATACATAATGCATATCTTCATAAATTATGGAAAAAATAAATGGAGGACCAAGATTCTAAGTAAGGGTAAACCAGAATGATACACTAGCATAACATGAATATAAGGGTATTAGATCATAAACATAACATTAGAAAACGATACCCAACATATCAAATATCATAATCACATGTCATGAAATATGTATAGAAGTTAATAAAACATAATTCATAATGGAATCATATAAAATGATCTATGATATCATTAGTTATATAATTTGTGGCTAACACATAATCATAGAAAATCATTTCCATATTATTTAAGGCTCACTGCCAAGACTATCATATTGGACAGATTCCTTTACTAAATCAGGTTCACTTCCCATTCCATGCTTGTATTACTGAACCAACTTCACTTCCTATTGCAGCACTATATTACTAACCTGGGTTCACTTCTCATTCTAGTCCTTTATATCTCACAAGATATAAATATTTATCCAATTCATTGGAGGGAGAGAAAGCTCACACCCATCACATATTGAAAACCATATTTATGTGTCCAAAAGATCATTATCATTCATCATATCATAACCCATGAAATGAAATGAGTATTATAAAATTTTCATCATATCATAACCTAGGGAAAATACATAGGTTTTATAGTCATTTATTCATCACATAAGCCATAAAAATAAGAGGGCTTCATAAGTGTCTTATCATGGTATAACCTATGGAAGAGAAAATGATTGCATAATAATTATTCCATAAAAACATAAAAAAGGGTAAAAAATGTCTCATAAAAATAATAATAGTGTAATAAAACATTTTTTAAAACATTTTTATAAAATATGTTTTTGGAATAAAATATATTTCCAACCAAAGAGGGAAATAATGTAAGTTAATCATAAATTTTTTTATTAGTATCAAAAGAAAAAAAAACATTTTTTAATTTTCACTATTACATGAAAATGTCATGAATTAAGAAAGGAAAATAAAATTCCTAAGAATTATTGGGAGTTATATCATGATATTTCAATATTTGAGACTCAATCATAAACAGTCATGGCGAATCATGAGATTGTAACGTAAAATCGATTCCACTTTGGTAACATTGATCCCTAAGCGCCATGAAGGAAAGAACATGAAATAAATATTAAATTATCCTAATGATGAATAAGTTCATGATGTTTCATGTCAAAGGGCCTGTATATAAACATCATTAAATAATATTGTTGCACACATCTCTAAGAAGGAAAATTTAGACCAAAATCCCTTACATTAAGTCATATCATTCTTCGTACTCATTCAAACAACCATTATAATAAATATAAGTTTTTTATAAATATATTATAGAATAATATAACTATATATAGTATCATAAATTATTTTTATGACCTTTTATTACCCAATTATTATCAATTTCATGATAAAGTTATGCTTTTGTTAATAACCACTTTTTTCATATATGTTTTGATTTATAATAATTTTGGTCCTATTTAATTGATAATGATTTAATAATATAAAAAATTATAGCCACGATATAAATATCATATATATTAATTATATATGTGTTTATATCAATCCATAAAATTTAGTTATATAAAATTGAATACGCAGTTCAAGAAGATTGTAGGTCGTGCGTACACATGAATGATGTTTTTTTAGTTTCTTGTTGGATTGAAAGAAAATAAATTAAACGATATTCATTATCATTGAAACTCCATGGTTATGTTATATATATAAAAATTAATATTAAACCCTTCCTTTGTACATTCCATGAAAATCATGAACTAATCACATCGATTCGCGAGGTGGTTGTTCCCCATACATATGAACAATGTTATCGTATTCCCATAAAATAGAATGCATGAAGGTAAGTGTGATATACAAATGAAAAAAATAATAATAACATCATAAATATCATAAATATACTATAAAAATAATAAACACATTATTATTATTATCCTTCATAGGTGGTAATGTTAAAATTAATGACATCAGTTTGTTAGGCGGATGCACACCATACCCACGAATGATGATTTTGTAACCCATTTGATGGAAGTGGAGATAGATGTAGATCATGAAATTAACATAAATAAATCTCAACATATTGGATATATTGTGGTTATTATAAATTCATGTGACAAAAATAATTTATGGGGTGTAGGAAGAAATAATATAAAAGTACTTGTTGATGTACCTTATGTTTTCTTCAGGTATCCTCCTAAAGTTTTCCCTAAAAGACTTTCTAGGCTATATTTATATCCAAATTAAGGCTTATATGAATAGGTTATAGAATTTGGGAATTTATTTTTTCATATATTTTCAAAACCAAATAGTTTTAAGGTGTGAAGAAGATAAGATATGGGGTGACCTTTTATAAGTGGGGGAGAGGACACACTTGTTATTGTTGAAAAGAAATATGTGATCCCACATTTTTCATATTTTATATTGGTAAAAATTAGTAAATTATCGAACCTTATAGTTCTATTGGTAGAAATATGGACATAAATTAGTTTCTAGACTAGTTTATATGTTATTTTAACCCTGTTCATTATAATTTAACCCCAGGTATACCCATTTTTACCTTAACAACAATAATTAATTTTTACTACATTAACAATTCATTTTGAAAAAAAAACATGGTATTATTATTAAATATAAATTATTATTATCAAAAATATTTAATCCTTTTTTATATATTCCATTCATAGATTCTTCAAAATAAATTTAAAATTAATCCAACAAAGGTGACAAGAATGCATATTTTTAAAGGGAAAAAAGATCAATAGATTGCAGAGTTTCAATATCTAATTACAATAATAAATGGATGAAAATGAACTAAATTTAATTAATAGATGAATAATTTAAATAAATATTCATCAAAACTTTTTTTAATATTAATTTTAATTTTTAAATAATTTCAATTAAATGGCACTTTTCAATTAAGATTCATTATTTTTCACTATTCATCTAAAAATGAAACTTTTCAAAAAAAACCAAAATATTCACCCTATTATAATAATTATGACATTTTGAATTAAAAAAATTAGTTATAATTTATCTATATAATTTTTTAAAAGTGTAAAATTTATATTTTTATTATTCCCAAAATGCAATTTTTTTGGGAAAATATTAATTTTGAAACATATGAAGACTTTACTGAAATTTATGTATTTTATTATCAACATGTTTTCTTCATGTAAAAAAATTATACATTATATTTAAAAAGTATTTATTAATATTCATATTAAAAAGTTAAATGACAAGTTTATAATGTTCATGATTAAAAATATATATTAATAATATATCATGTTTTGGTTAAAGAACAGTGTTGCATGTAGAGAATGATAAACTTGGTATTGCATATAACACAAGATTAAATTTGTGTTCCATGTAATGAAGTCAATAAAATAAATTAAATTTAA